>JAWNOK010000024.1:14873189-16091486 GCA_035046005.1 Drosophila acutilabella | reverse complement strand
TGTTGCCAATGTTGTTGGGTAAACTCATAATTGGAATTAATTATGCATTCGCACTTTGCGGACAACTTTTCAAGTGGTTGGAGTGGTTACCAACTATGTGTGTGTGTGTAAGGGGTGTGTGTATGTGTGTAGCGCTTTAATTGTCCAAAGGAGAACGCTCTATGCCTAGATAAATCGACTAAAACATGGACTGACAAGGGGTTAAGTGCAAATTGCAGTTATCGTAAGTATTCTTTAACGCTTAGCCAACACTGACACTGGCTTAAAGCCACAGCTTTAAGTTTAACTAAAGTTTAGTTAAGCAAAGCTTTAATGAGCTTTTAGACCCAACTTTGGGCAGCATATAATGAGACTAATCAAAGTTTAATTAGTGGCACTAAGCTGAGTTTATAGCTAGTTTAATTTAAGCTGATTAGCAGTCAACTAAACATAGTCTAACTAATTTATTTTCAAATTGTATAAATTAAATGAAAATTCCGCTTATTTCGGGCTCACTTAAATTCTATAGCGACTTTCCAAACACTTTATTCAATTAGCCAACAGCACATCAAGTTAATCCCGCACATTTATCATGCTGTTTGGGTTTATTCTTTTGCTGTAGCTACCCAGCAAGCTAATTTGTAGCATCTTAGGCTAAGTACTGTCCACACCTGAGTCCAATAATGAAGCTACCTAAAGAGAGTCTCTGCTCCCACTCTCTCTCTCTCTCTCTCTCTCTTCAAGCTCATTGTGTGCTGCTGTTTGTCTTGTGGCTTTTTAAGTTACTATGAAGTGCTTACATGTGTTATACAACCGAAACTAGTACGGAAATTAATTAAATTTGACAATGGGCCTGACAATAGCTGTCGAGGACTCAACAGCTTATAGATAAGCGCTAATAAAATGCAATTACCCGTACAGAACAATGCACTTATTGTTATGAGAATTCCAAACTTGTCAGTTATTTCAACGCTTCATTTCGTTTGTTTTGACAAGCCAAAAAGACTTAAATCACAAATGACTTATGGAAAATACGCGAAAAACGTTGAGAACACGAGAAATGACAAAAGCCGCAACCGAGAAATGAGTGAAATGCCAATAGCTGGACAATGCCAGCCAGGACAATATCAGCCAGTGTTCCAGACCAAATCCAAGTGCTTGTTCCTTTCCGCTTTTTCACTCTGACTAAGGCAGAGATTGAGCAGGAGCTGCTGGGAGTATTGGGGCGTAGGTTGAGGCTGTGGCGCGTGTCATGAGCAAACAAGATAATGTTACAGCCAGTCAGCGCAAATTGAGCAGCATAGTGTTGGCCAAAGTCCTTAAAAGCAGCGACTCTTTGCATACCCTACAGAGCATGTTAACAACTGCAACACTACAGGGTACCCAACAGTCTGTTTACACATCTCTTATGCTATTCTTGCAGCTTCTAGCACAAAATGCAAATGAAAACGTCTCAACTTACGCTCAGCCACTGGACAGCAATATGCGGCCTGAGACTGAGGTCGACTGGAGCGGGTATTGAGGGCGTGCAGAGGAGAAGGCGTGGCAGCATAGCCAAGCGGAGTGTAGCGGGCGGTTGTTTGTTACTGGTGTCGGTTAGCTGCTGGCCAAATGAAAGTGCTGCCGCATATTCTACCCAGCAGACAGAGACAGCAGAGCAATGCCAACTAAATGATTGATCGCAGGCATCAATTTTCAACATTATTGCGTTGCTTTCGACAGTTTGTCGACTCAACTACATTTAGCTCACTGGACAACTTTAATAACATGAAGAAAAGGCAGAAAAAAATCAACTAAACTTAAGGAAATTAAATCAATGAGCGGAAAACCCTTGCCAGAGTGCACGGAGTTTGGGGAAACGTTTATGAAAATGTCTGGCACATGTTTCGCCTGCGCAAACAGAATGCGAGTGCTGCAATAAAATTCCATTACAGCCGCTTGACTTAAAAAACTTGGTCGAAAAAAATTTCGTTGCATACACCGAGACGCATGGGGCGGCAGCAAGTGTATTAAAAGGCAGCACCATTTGCCACTACGTGAGTGTGTTTGGCTTTTGCATATTTTATGAAACTTGGCGAGCATTTAACGCCAAGAGCAGAGCCCACGCTGCGTATGTGCAACGTCTGCAAGCCATAAGCGCTGCAAACTCATTACTTGAATTTATTTAGCACTTAAACAAAATGTTTCATTTGCCCACAGCAGCAACAACAGACTTGCCACATCCTATTGGATGCTAATATAAAGTTTGGGCAGGAGTGGGAGTGGTAGTAGGCGTGGCTGCTGCTCATGCAGTGCAGCAAGCACAAGTGTAAGTTGTTGCACTTGCTGCACTGCATCAGTAGCAAATCCCGCTCAGTGTTGTTTGGCTACAGGCAACCGAAGCTTGAGAGATTTGTCTAATTTTACGCAACTGTTGCATGGTCTTGGAGCTGCAGGCCTCCACCCAACTGGGGCAGGGCAGCTGCTGCTGATGCACAAAGCCACACTGATCACAAATGTCTGAGGTGCAGTCGAGCAGCTGCTTGTTCTTGCCACATGCCGCAATCGAGCAGAGTGAGAGCAAACTGCTACTTGCCTGGGGTGTAACTATTTTGGCTGGCAAATCGACACCACAACGTGCACATTTGCCAGCATTACATGCCGTTTGGCACTGACACTTGCCAACCCCCCTCTCATCATCGTTCTCTTCTAGGCTGCGCTCTCGGCAAGTCTTCGTTGGCTCATAGTACAGTCGACAGCTGTCGATTCTCTGCTGTTGTCTGCGCTGCTTTCTGCTATGGGCTCTACGATTTCTACGCAATTCCTTGGCAACGGTTGCTTCCTGGGGCTTACTGCTGCTTGGCGTTGATTTCTTAGCCAGGCAGCCAAAGTATTTGGCATGTGCATCATGGATTTTCTTCAAATTGGACATCGAATAACGTTGATCAATGTGTGTGGCCTCTTTGCAGGCCATTAGCTCCAAGGACATGGTGCTGTGCAACTCTGGCAACTGCAAACGTGTCAACGAATGCGATGGCTGTGCTTTGATCTCATTGCTGATGTTCTCCATGGCCACATTCTGTTTGGGTCCCAATTGATTCATGAACGCCTCAAATGAATCAGAACTGCCGCCCACAGAGGACATTTGTTCGGTTATCGATGAGATTTGACTGCGACTTACGACTCTTGCGCCTTTGTCGATAGCCTCAGCCACAATCTCATCGATGTACCTCAAATACTGTTCCTTGAGTATTTTGTATATCTCAACTTTACCCACACCCACGCTGTTCAAATCATAATAGACACTGGCCAAGTTCTTCCACATGTAGTGTTTCCACACAATCTTCAAAATATCTTCTCTGTCCGCCATAATGTCCATCATTGTGGGCCCTTTGATCACATCCTTTAACAAGTTCTGTATTGGCAGTAGTTTCGGCTGAGGATGCGTTTCCAACATGTTCATTATTTCCAAGCCCATGCGCTTGCGTCTCTTCGAGAACAAAATGCGTTGAAAGAGTTTCCAGTGTGGACTCTTCTGATCTCTGTAGGTGTGTATGCCAGCTGGCACTGATTTGTTTTTCATTAGCTCATTAATATCGTTACTCTCATTATAAAGTGCCCTGTAGTTAGCCGCATAATCGTAGCTGGCACGAGCACTCTCACCTTTAGGGGAGACACGTCGCCTGGTTCGTATGTGGGTCGCTACTGCCGATTCTCCTCGACTTTCTGGCTTTGCTGCCTTTTCATGTCGTGTACTCTCCTTTTTGCTGCCTTTTTTGACGTCCTTGGAGTATGCCTTTTTTAACTCCTTTGTGGGTTCTTTTCTATCTTCCTTAATGGGCTCGTTTTGTGCCAACTTGGCTTGCACTTTTAGTTCTAGTTTGGATTCTTCACTTAGTTTCCTGCCGAACTCAAGAAATTTCATTTCAGATCTTTTCAACTGCATTTTGGTTGGTTTCTTATAGGCTGCTATAGGTTCCCTTTTAATTTCATTGTCTCCTGAGTCCACATCGGATTCTTTTCTTGGCTCTTGATAACGTGTTCTTTCATCTCTGCTTGTGCTTGTTAATGTTGCGCTTTCAGGCTGATTCTCTTTCTTCTCTCTCTTCGCTGCCTTTTTGACTTTTCTTTTCTTCCTTTTCATCAGCCTATCTAGTATTTTTGAACCTACCTCTGTATCCGTGTCTTTATCCTGCCCATCCCCAGCTGCCTTAGCTTTATCCTCTCTCTTTGCTTGTGCCTTGTGCCTCTTTATTCCTCTCATCAATAATTTCTTGCTCTCTACGGTCAGTTTTGATAACATTGATTGTACGTCCATCTCATGTTGAAATTGCCTCATCGTCGACTTGAGAGCTAAGAGCCTGTCCTCCTTTTTCTCCTGCGTAATTCCCTTGCCTGTCAGGTTCACCGACAAGTCCAGTACATCGCTTAACGATACCTTCGTTTTTGGTTTGTATTTTTTGGTCTTCGGTTTGATTTTATGTAGATGTTTATGCAACTGTCTCGCTTCTTTGCGTGCCATTGAGTAGAGTTTCTTTTTGATATTGTAGAGTTTCCTTATCGATGGCATTTCCACTGTTTGCATTAATTTTCCTTTTCTTTTGCGTGTCAATGTTTTATTTCTTAACAAGAACCTTAGACTGCCAATACTTCCGATTGTCGTTGAACTGTTTTTTGGTTTATGTTTGTGAGTTTTTATTAATTTCTTCGCACGTTTCTTATTATTCCAAAATTTTGTACTTTCGAGTGTAAGTTGCTTAGAAATTGGATGTGTTTTCATATACTTAATCGAATGTTTCTTTGGCTTTTTCAGCAAAAATGATATAAGTTGCTTTAGTTCCATGCTCATGAGTTGCCTTTGCTGCCGAGTTGTATCTTTTCTGGCACTCTCCGTATTCTCCAATGCCTTGTTGAATTGCTGCAAATATTTATGCAGCACATAACGACGATTTGGCAATACTCGCAACTGTCTACGCAGCTGATACAATTGACGATCCAAATCAACTTCCTCTTTCTCCAATTTCTTTAATTTACTCTGCTGTTCCTTTAAGTACTTGCGCCACCTTTGCAATGACATTCTGTACACTCTTAGCATCTTGCCACCGCCCCTGGTCAACAATCGAACCTTCTTGAGCTTCACATCAATGAGAGTCCTTAAGTTACTCAGCAATTCATTACGCAACTTGCGCATCTCTTGCAGTTTCTGCTTTGCTTCGATCGTGTACTCGTTCAGTCTCTGACTCTTGCGCTTGATCCTCTTTCTGAGCTGGTTCATTGGCGCCCAGCAGTCGTTAAGCGGCTTTAATTTCGTCATCTTTAAAACTACTTTTATTAGGCGTTTTATCAGCAAATTTCTAACTTTCCTTTTATACACATACAAACAATTTTGAATTTTATCTCAGCACAAGCTTAGATACTTTCAGTTCCCAAAAAGATTGTATTTAATTGAAGGACTGTTTTTTATACTATTTAAATGTTTTCTGCAGAAAATTTTTTGAATAATAAAAACAATTGAAAATTTTTTTTTAAGCTGCCAATTTAATTTGGAAAACTGAGTATAAAATATATAATTTATTATAATTTTTCTGCTATCGAATTAAATATCTTAAACTTTATATAAAATATATAATTGAATAATTTATTTAAAAGTCAACTCTTTCAACTATAAAACTTAAATAAATTCAAATAAATAATCAAAACTCCTGCTCTTCAGATACCAATGAACTCCTTTGCCTGTTGTTCGCCCACCTCCTTGAAGACCTCGGCAGTTTTGAGCAGCTTAATGAAACGCGGTGAATACTCACTGAACATTTGCTGCTCGGCAGACTCAGCGGCAGCGCTGCTCTGCTTCAGCACAACCTGCAGCTGCGCATTTCGCTGACTTCGCTCCAAACTGTCAGCCATTTTCCTTAGATAGATCAAGTCCATAAGCAGCTCATCTCTGACCCCCGTGGCCTTGCGCTGCTCTTCCACAGGCAACTCATCGTATTGTCTTAGGAGTTTCTTGACAATACGTGACTTTTGCTCAATGTTAGTCGCGTCTACGTTATGCAGCTGCTGATTGAAGTCATCGGAGAGCAGACTCAACTTAGCCTCTCGCTTTTCACGCGTCTTCTGCTGCTCGGCCATGGTCTTTAGTATGATATTGTAGAACTCCACCAGATCGGGACGTAGGGGTATACAGGATCTTTGTCGCATTTGTGTATCGATAATATCGCTAATGGACTCCATGGTTTTCCTGACCATCTCCTCGGTCTGTTGCAGATGCTCCTCATTGCGATCGTTGCGTATTTGATAGAAGGGCTTGGGTTGCATGTGTGCAGCATGACGATTGCGTGCCAGCACTGAGGACAGCGGATCCAATGTGGGATCATTGCTAACCATTTCAAAGACAGCACGCACAATCTCCTTGGAAGCAGTGCCAGTCATCAGCTTATCGAAACTATCCGACATGGGCTCACTGCGATCTGTGTCTGAACTGCTCACTGTATTCCTGTAAGGAAAGGAGTTAAAGGAGTGGAAGTTTAATAAATTTCAAGTGTTTTACTTATGTGACTTTTCTGTTTTCTTGGACTGATCCTTGTGCTTTTCGTTCTTGTGCTGCTGCTTGTCTTCTTTGTGATCCTTTGTCTCCTTTTCTTCCTTTTTTGGCTGCTTTGGCTTATGCTTTTTTCTAAACTTGTGCCTGTACCGTGGCTTTTCAGTGGTCTTGTCATGCCTTTCCTTCTCCTTCTCCTTAACGCTCTCTGCCTCCTTTTCCGTCTCTTCATCTTTGTCTACCTGTTTCTCTCTGTTTACGCTGCGATTGGCCATTCTGGTATAGCGTTCTTCACTGTCCATATCCGCATCTGCCTCGTCCACCAGCGCATCCACCAACTCATAGTACGCCTCCGCATTCATTCTCTGACTCGTCGGCTGCACATTTATGCTGCCATTGCCAAAGAGCTGCTTGGTCTTAGGATTGCTACACAGATTGCCATTCATGGAAATCTTGAGCTTCAATGCATCTGCATTGCTGCAAGCATTGTTGATGTCGCCAGCGGCAACTGTTGTTGTTGTAGTTGCTGCTGTTGCTGGTGTTGTAGCTGTGCTCTGTTGTGTTGCTGCTGTTGCTGCTGTCGTTGCTGCTGTGGGATCGACTGCTGCTGCTGTTATGAGCACACAGTCGGGATGCATGGTGCTGGACTGATTGACGCTCTGTGTTGTTGTTGTGCAGGGATCAAGTGTTACTAGTTGTTTGTTCATAAATGGAGCTGCAAAGCGATTAGCTGCACATAGATTTTTGCACTGATTGTTGTCTGGGCTTAGAGGTTGCTGTACTTGCTGTGGTTGTTGCAGCTGCTGCAGCTGTGCAGCTGGCAGCTTCTGCAGTTTGGCCAGCTCATTAAAAAAGTGCGTCAAATTGAAGTTGGGCCTTGCCTGCTGCTGCTGCAGTTGCTGGCAATGCTGCATCGGCAGCTGTAGAGGCTTGGATAACATGGGCTGCGGCTGGCACTGCTGTTGGCACAGAGGTTGCTGCTGCTGTAGCTGCTGCTGTGGCTGCTGTTGTGGATAAGCCAAGTTGTTGTTGCGCTGTCCCAACATGGGCACCTGATAGCGTGAATTGGCAAATGTATTGGACTCCAAACCACCGGCAACTGACTCATCCTTCAGACTAGACTGCAGGGCCTCAACCTCCTCTGACTCACTGTTATCTAGCGCTAAAAGTCCACTGCCTAGCTGCAGATGATTGCCATTGTGATCCTCAAAGTCGTCTAACATTTTGGAAGCGGGTTTACTGCACTCCTCCGTCTGTGGCTCTGCCAATTGTTCCACAGACCGTCGACTGCGATGCTTCTGATGTGTCGACTCCAGTGACTGCCCGCCATGACTGCCCTTCTGGCGATGGAATCTGTGCCAAGTCCAGCGCTTGATCATACGTTTATCACGCTCATTATTCGAGTGCTGTGCGATCTTGTTGGCCAACAACTTGATAACAGCATCCGTATGAGCCTGACTAGCCAAGGGCTTAGCCGCCACCCTTGCCAGCTTGCTGTCTGTCTTGAGTGCCTGCTCCTTTTCCGTGTCCTTGACCTGCGCCTTGACAGTCTCCAGCTTGACGGGCTCTGCATCCTGCACCTGCTGCTGTGGCTGCTCCGCCTTAGCCTGAGCTTCGCTTTTGATTTTAACTGAGGCTTCTGCTTGCTGCTTGGCATCAGTGGCTGCCACTACTGCCTTTTCCTGCTCCTCCTTGGCCTCTTTAGTCGCTGACTCCGCCAGCTTGGCTGCTGGCTGCTTCTTGGCTTCCCGCTTGGCCTCTGGGGCCACTTGCTGCTCCAACTGGGCTGCAGTTTCTTTGAGCTGCTGCGGTTGCTCGTGCTGTCGCTTGAAGCGTTCGCCTTGCTGATTCAGCCTAAGATTGGTTTGCACATAATCCCGCACATTGGGCAGAGTTCGTTGATTGAGTGTGTGCAGCTGATCAAACTGTGGCAAGCGGTAGTCATAGCTCTGCGGCGCCTCCAAGAGATGCAAGCCTTCGTTGTGATCCGCTGTCTCCTCGTGATGTCTCTCTCGCACTCGTGCTCTCTCCCGCTTCATGTTACGCTCCCTGCGCAGCAGCAAATCATCCACGTAATGAGCACGCAGGTTGTCCGTTAGCGCATTGCTGGGCAGCGAGGGACCCATGCCCTTGCGCATCAGTCTATTGCTGGTCTTCAGCTTGATCTCGTTCATGGGATTGAAGCTGGAACTGCGTTTTTGTACCCCTATGGGATAGCGCACTTTACCCGCTCGCTCGGCTGCCTCCTGTTCGATCTTGGACAGCTTGTAGTTAGCCTCATGTGACAGATTATTCGGATTCATGTGCGCTATCTGCAGACGTGCCAGTGTCTGCTCATAGATGCCATCGGGCACAGAGTTATCCCCAAACTCTGGCAACTTATGCTCCTTCTCCCGCAGCTGTTTGCCTTCCTTGTGCGCGCGATTGTAGTCTCTGATCTGCTGCTCCTGCTCCTGATTGGCCAGCAGCTGCTGCACGTGCTTTAACTTGATGTCCAGCTGAGTGGCACCTGCGCTCAAAGGCTCCTCTGGTTGTTTTTGCTCGTTCGTATGCGCCAACGGTGGCATGCCATCCATGTGGTACTCCTTGTACTTCTTTTTCACTTTACCGATCTCAGTTTGCTCCAGCATTTTGCTGTAATCATTGGGATAGTTCTTGCTATGCGCACGCCCAGCAGCACGCGAGTGTTTGGCTGTGTCCTGCGTAGCTGCCGGAAGAACCTTCAGTCCCGCTTGGAAGTCACGAAACCAAGCATCTGCCGCTGCTTGCAGCTCCTTGTCGTCCATATCCGCAACTGGCTGCTTGTCGTCGGCTTGAGCCAAACTGGAGAGCAGCTCGTCAATGCTGTTACGTCTATGCCGATAGAGCTGCGAGTCCTGTACGCTGCCATAGTCGGAGTGCAGCTCATGTAGCTCTGCACGTGCCTCGTTGACGTCATTGTGGAAGCTACGCAGCTTATCGCTGCCCAGTGGCTTCTCACCCTTAGAGGTCAAAGTATTTGACCCGCTTAGCACCATTAAAGTCCACCAGAGCTGCAGAAAGATCATGCTCGGGCCGTTTACAATTTACTTACAAAATATATGTTAGACATAAAAACAATTTGAATTGTTGCTGCTACGCATAACGAATTCAATTGAAAAGTAAGCGCCAAGCGACTCGATTGAGTTTTCATTAAGTTGGCAACAGGTGTCTGACGCAGTCCCATTGTGGCCATAACTTTTGACAACTGATAAGAGTCGACTCCGAGTGGAGCTCTGCTCAGTTAAGTCGGTCCTGTGCTTTTTTCTAGCCATTGTGGCAAGTTTTGCACGGCGACTTCCGACAGGCGATGCCAACTGTTTAACATGAAATGTTCATTGTTGCCAATACACCACACACACACACACACACATCATTGTTAGCTGCGTTTCCCCATGTAAATCACATTTTTGTTTTATGCCAAAACTTTTGCCCAACAGCGAAAAGTGTGCGGGCTGTGGGGGCGTATGCGCAACGACAATAACATTTCCTATTTCCGTCTGTCTGACAGTCTGCTGTGTCTGCTTGTGTGTGCGCGCGTTATCGTCCTCTGGGAATGTGTGTGTGGGTGTGTTGTCAATGCCAAAGTCAGCACAATGCACGCGCTCGAAATAATTGAAAATAATCAAATGTGCAGGCAACAACAAACACAACAACAACAAACTGCTGCTCTGCTGCTCTGCACAGAGCAACAGTCAAAACTAATGTAATTAGCGAGCGCATTTGATTAAAAGTTTCTGCGGCTTGACTGAAGCGCCAATTCATTGAACAAAGCCATCAAAATTAAATATACTATTGTCGACACTTGCAGCAAGCAGCCCCAAAGTGCGGCTAACAGTGCTGCCCCTTTAGCCTATTTTAAAGCCAGAGCTAGCCATTTATTACAGCAAGTGTTAGAAAACTCTGTTAGGCTCTTAACTACAAGTCTAAGTAGGTTTGAAAGTGGTTAGTAGATTGTAGAAAACTTGCCCAACTTTGCGACTGCAGAGCTTCATCAAAACTAAACCGATTTCGATAAGGAATGACTTTTTTGATAGGCTTTTAACTCTTAATTCATGCTGCATTGAAATTGATTAACATTTATAAGAAATTTGTAGTTTTTGCAACAGCTTTCCATACCTACCCCCAAACTTCTAGCTCAAACCACCCTTGATTATTTGCCATACCTTTGACTTTAATTTGTAGTTGAAAAACCTAGGCTTAGCTAAGGTTTAAAGCCAAAACTTGCAAAGTTTTTTATTGCAAGGCCTGGCAGTTTCCACTTCGTCAACTCGGCAACAGTTTTGTACCAAATTCTACAGCAATTTTTACTTATGCCTCAATACTTTTGCTTGTACACGGCTGGACACTAGAGGCAGGGGGCAGCAGAGCTTTGGGAAGCAAGAAATAAGCGACACGACAAAATGAAAAAAGGATACAGTACACAGGATACTACTGGATGCTGTACACTGGACACTGGCAGCGAGGTGGTGACGGTGACGGTGACGGTGGCAGAGCGTGCATCAAAAAACATGACATGGCACGAGCCATTTCGTTTGTTTTTCTATGCTTACTTTACAGCTATCTCATTCTATTGTTTTTTATGATTTTTTTGGGCTGCGTTTCAAACAAATTTATTTTTTTTTTAGTATTTTCTTGTGCGCTTTGAGTAAAATATTATGTTACAAGCAACAAAAACAAAAAGTTTTGTGCATTGTTGTTGCATTTACGCTGGCGGCTGTGTGAGAAAAACAAAAGCACAAAAAAAAAAGTGGCAAAAAGTGTGTAAAAAGACAAGTAAAATGTTAGTTAAATGCATTTCCATAGTGTTTTGCTTATGCATATTCAAAATGCTTTGGGGCTGCTAACCGCACACAAGCAATTCATTAAGCGCAAATAGAAAATGGAAAATACGAAATGGAAAAGCCACACCCAACATTTGCCCACCATTTGCCGGACAGTTTACGAGCCGCAGACGCAGACAACGGCCAAATGTCGATGTGCTGCATATTTACTACTTTCAAATGTTTCATTTTATTGGTCTCGGAATGAACAAATGGAGCGGACCTACCAACCAAACCAACCAACGAACAGTGAGCTATAATGTTGACTCCAAAAAGAATTTTGCATAATTTATGAACAAAGCGCAATGCTGGCAACACACGAAGGACTCGCAGGACTCAAAATAGTAGACAGAGCCAACGCATGGCCAACTGATTTAAATGCAATTGCATTGAAGTATGTTGTCAGTAGCAAGGAAATGCCAAATGGGAAATGTGCACGTGCAGAGCAGGCAAATTGTTGCAAGAAAAGTATCGAATGTTGCAACGGCGACTGTCTTGGCCATTTCTTTTCATTTGCCCAAAGGTGTTGAGACGTATGTGCTACGTGGACAGGTCAACATGTAGTTCCGGCCTGGCCCAGAGCATTCACAAGTGTCGTACACTCATTTCGGTTCAGGTTTTTGTCAGACTTTGGCAAAAGGCAAACAACCGGCAAATTTAGTGCCTTTTTGTGCATTTTCGAATATGGGCGAAATTTATGTGACATGCTGCGCCAATTGATCAAATTAAATAAACATGAGAGACCTGGCCAAAATACGACTATATATGCCAAGAGCTGACAGCTGCATTGCCAAGAGCTGATACCGAACAAAAAACCTAGAAAATTTCATTTCAAATTGTCAACAGCAAAATGAATTGTCATTGAATTCTTTGGAGCAAACACTTTCAAGACGGCAGCACTGCAACGACAAGTGGGCAGTCCCCGTCCACACCGTTTAAATATTTAAAAAGTGCACAAGTTGATGGATTTAACACAAAATAATACTTTGAAAATTAAATTAAAACTTGGCCATAAAAAATACAGAACTTAATCGTGCGGAAAACTGTTGGAAATGAATGTGAAAAGTGCAGAACTGGAATACCAAAGCAGGTCAGCAATCAATTAGTGCAGCCAACTCCTTGGCTAATTTCGTATAATTAACTAAATACCAAGTGGCATGCGGCATGCGGCACGTGCCGCCAAGTTCATCCAAAGCCCATAAAGCAATCACATGCACTTGCACAACTATTAAAACTCTCAAACCGACTTGAAAAGAGTTTTCTTCAAATTTCCTTTCCTTCGCCTTCTTCTTTTTTCTCTGTTTTGCTATTTTGATGGTTGTTTTTCGGGGCCCCTGTCAGGCCATTACAACTTGCTACATTTCCTTTTTGGCGACTGCTTCGACTTCGGCACTGTTTGCCATTTCTCTCATTCTCTTTTGGCAATTTTCCATATGCAACACGCAACAGACGTTTTTATGTTTTGTGTGCGCCAACCATAAAAAATAAACGAGTAGAAGCTGGGAAACATCATCAACTTTTAGGGCGACAAACCTACCAAATGAGTGAACAAGTGAGAGAGTGTTGAAAAAAAAAGGGTAAAAACTGACCGGAGACGCAGTCAAGAGTATGGAAGTCAATTATCGAATTAATTTAGTTGCAAGTGACCGGACTAGATGGGCATTTCTTTGCCATTTGCCAGTTTTTCTTAACTTTTTTGAGTTGGCTTTCATAAATGTAAATGGCTTAGAGCCATCGTCAGCTGCCCCCGAAATGGAATTCAAATTGTTTTATTTTTTGAACTGTTGCTGCTGCTGCTGCTCCGGCTACTGCTGTTTGGAACTCAATTGAGCGGCTGGCTGTCTGCTGGCAAAATTTGCAATTAATTAAATTACAGCGTAAATGACATTTTTGTTGCATGCAACAGTCGCTGTTTTTTTCCGTACGTTACACGCACGAGCAAATTTAATAAACACGATATCCAGTCTGGAGCCACAATTCCCTGTGCCACGCCCAAACTCTACACCAGCGTTCCCGCAGATTGGTCCCTCTGGCTGGCCCATGTAATTGATGCGTTAATCCGCATATTGACAGCGGTTATTGCGGTGGCTTTTGCCTGGAAATATGCCCAGAGCAACAGATTCAATGGATGCAGCTCGAACTCCTATCGCCATTGCCGCGTTTACGGCATTTTAAAAGGATTTGCGTACTGCAATTTTATACTCTTGGGAATTGACTAAGTAATTTAATTACATTGCGGCAGTAAAATTATTGCAATATGGTTTATTGCATTCAACGCTGTGTATGACTTCATTGGCTTTACGAGCACACGGCTTAGATTAGCCAGACCAGATGGGTGGTTTGAATTTCTGAAATTTATGCCAGGATTTTGGTAGTTTAGGCAATTGGTTTTATTTAATTAATGTCTTAACAAAGTTACACGCTGTTTGCCAGCAAAATATGTGTAATATTATGCACTCAGCCCGAAAGTATGCAACATAAAATGTCTGCCTGTGTTTTGGGCTGCCATCTGATACAGAACGTTAACTGTTACATACTTTCGTGCTGATATGGAAATCAGTTTGATTGCTGATGGATTTAAGAAAAATATTAAGTTTATTAAAATCAGTTTTATCAGTTTAGCTATTTTATAAGACTTTTAGCATTATAATTTATTAAAATTTATATAAAAGTATTTAAATAAAAAGAGGAATTTAAAACTAGTTCTGATTAGACTTGTTTAATTTTCTTCTTAGCTTTTTTAGTAACTTTATTTATCAATCTAGCTATTACGGCCCAATAATTTCTGGCTGCACTGACTAAAGTATTAGACTCCCAGCTTTAATTCCAATTGGAAGATATTTTTGCTGCTAAACTGTTGCATACTTTTAGACATGAACAGAAATAGTTTGATTTCAGATAAGTTACATGCATTTGCATTCCCTTTGGACAGCAGTTCAACGATAAGGTTGTGCAAGGATATGCGCAACAGTTGCAAGAACAAATTTCCTGGCATAAGTAAGTGTGTGTGGAAAGGTGTGTGTGTGTGTTTGTGTGTGCGTATAGCGCTACAGTTGTGCGCACTATTTTTCAATTTATTACGCGCACATAACAAAAGTTTATTGCTAAGCTTTTGCAGGGACTGCTCCTGCTATGTTAACTGCCAACTGTTCAATGCTCATGGGGAATTTGCCAATGTGACGTGCCAATGTGTGCGTGCCGGGAAAATTAGCCAAAGACAGTCAAGAGAACCGCAGGTGCTTGGGCTTTGTTAACGGATTTATGCAGCAATAATAAAAAAAAAAAAAAGTTAGCGAATATGTCGCACAAGACAAATTGATTTATGTATGTGGCCAACAACAATAAATCGAAACAATCGAACGATTGCCAGGCTATAGATAGTGACGTTGTTGAGTCTAAGCCAAGTTAACAGACGATACAAAAAAAAAATACACAAAGTTAAGAAACTTTTAATTTTCCAAATGTATTTGGGAAAGTTGATGATTTCGTTACGCACATAAAGAACGCAGACCAACAAGAGAGTGCTAAAAAAAAAGAAGCAGGAAAACACCTCACACACACACACACACACACACACCTAGGCACAACATAAACCAGCGAGAAGTGAGAGTGAAAGAGAGATAGCAAAGGCAGAGCGAAAGAGAAAAGTTAATGCCAAGGCAAACGTAAAAACGGCAAAATTATGACCAAAATGAGAATTTAATCGAAATACGTGAGCGGAAAAATGAAAATTTGACTGCAACTTGGGAACGTCTGCCAACGGGCCAAGTTGCAAGCAGCATAAAATGCCAAGTGCATGCTCATGCAATTTTTATCATGGCCACAAAAGCAAATACAGACGCAACATTCAGTTGCAGCTACAGCTACCAAGATGTTACCTGTTACCCGTTACCAGTTTACCTGGCATCTTGTTGCTACACACCTGACTCCCAACTTTCCTCTTTGCCCCCCACAGATACACGCTGAACACGGCCAAGGCAATTGCACAAATTAATGCCACTGGGCGCTGACTGTTGCTTTCCACTATTCCCATCGTCTGTTAGCATTCTCAGCTCCCTGTTACCTGTTAGCTACTGGCTGTTACCTGCTACCTGCTACCTGTTCCCAGCTGCAAGCACGTTTCTCATGCGCTCAACTAAACTGGCCAGCAAGTTTGCAAGCACAGTGCAACCGACAGACAATTCTCAAATGAGTCAACAGCACTAAAATTGTTGATTTTATTAGCCAAGTAATACTTTGAGCGCTGCAGTTCGCTTACAATTATAGCCGAGAACGCGCAGAAAGACGTTAAGCTTTGACGCTCTTTTCGAAAAATGTAAATCATTCAGTGTGCTTTTTCAGCTATTAACTGGTGGAGTAGGCTACACTGGGAAAAATGGTCGGGGTTGTGGGGTGAAATCTATGCTAAAAGCGGGCGGAAGTTGTGTAAACTTAAACTGAGCTGGGAATACTTGCTTTAGGCAGGGATTATTTTAATAAAATATTTGAAAGCTGTTTAAAAAAGTTTAACTAGAAAAAATTATAGCTTTTTAGCTATTTTTTGATACATTTGCTAACTTTCTAGCTAAAATTCCAAGCTAATTTCTAAGTTTTTCTAACTCCACCCTTTTTACAAGCTTGTTTCTATCGATCTGGCAACGCTGTGCGGTTTGTAGCTAAGAGTTCACCGCTAGTTAAGAGTGAATTGCGGACACTCATGAGCACTCATTCGCCCGATCGTCCACTGAGACGCGCTGAGACCGTTGCGTCGGCGCGAGACAACAGTCACGTCACGTTCGTGGTATAAAACCAAATGCGAGTCTTGTAATGCAATCAGTCAGTCGCCAGACACCAGCTGAAGAGACCAACAAAGTGAACAAGCCAAAAGACAAGACATAAAGAAAGTCAATTCCAATTCATACGCGTTACAGTGTTTAAGCCAAAGTGAAAAGCAAAAAGAAATGTGTGCTCAGAACCAACTGAAAGTTATGGCAGTGATGCTGCTAATGTTGTTGGCATTGTGTGAGGCGCGTCCTATGGATCTGTATGATGATGTCAGCGATTTCTTTGATGCCATCTCGTTGGACGATGTGGCCAACACGGGACGCAACACGCATCCGGAGCAGTTCTGCATGATGCCGGCTCGCAAAGGTGTTTGCCGTGCGCTGATTCCCAGATGGCGTTACGATCCGGAGCAGAAAAAGTGTGTGGAATTCAAATTTGGTGGCTGCGATGGCAACGAGAATAATTTCCCCAGCTACAAGACCTGCATGGCCACCTGCGAAGGCATGTGAGAGAGCAGCAGAGGTGGAAAACTGAGGGGAGTACTGCTGGTCGGCGTTTCCGTTTCCGATTGGCCGGCGTTGCCAAAGGCGCATGCTTTTCTTTCACACGAATCAAAGGCGGCATTTACTTTAAACAAACACACACACACCCACACCCACACACACACACATTTACACACTTAAACCTTTAAGCAACTGTTTTTTCAATATTTTTACTTAATATTTATGCAGTTTCTTATTTATAAGCAAAATGTCATGCATCATTTAATTTTGCTTTAATCTTTGACATACCAAAAGTGTTTAACACTTGCTTAGCTCTTAAGTTATTGTGATAAATATATATTCATGATGAAATAAATTTTTAAACATTTTTATAAACATTAAAGGCATGAAAATGATTTGTGGAAATTTGGGAAAGGGCTGAAAGTAAGTGGAAAAATAGTTGGTAAAGTTTGCGAATGTTTAAACCTTTGTAGTCAATTTAATTATGGGTAGATTTGCTACAAATATTCCATTCATAGATACTTATTTTCTTAGCTTATTAATTTATATCAGAAGCTCTTTAAAATTAGACTGACTTAGCATGAATTAACCTAGTTTAAATAGCTATAAAAACTGCTAACAACACAACCATTTAGAGGGTATTAAGAAGTCGATTTTAGCACGTACAGCTAATACTAGAAATTTCTAGACTAGATGCAAAACTTAGTTATAGAAATACAAAGTATTTTTGTAGCTTTAATAATAAATATTTTATATATTTTTCTGTCAACAAACAAACACTTAAAACTGGCGCACAGTTAACTCAATTTATGTTTTCAAGCCGTGATCAATAACAAAGCCAATGTAAATCACAAAATAATAAATAATAAATGAATGAATATGCAAATATAAATTGATTGATCAGTGGTGGCAAGGCAATAATTGAATGGAGCTTGGAGGAGATCAATTGAGTTGTAGTGCAACTTTCATAGATTTCACTTGGAAATGGCCCAAGTCCAATTGGCACAGAGGCATTTCTAGTGGCAAAAAAAAGAAGCAAACAAAATAAAGCTAAAAACATTTGGCGAATTAGCAAACAAACTGATCAGTGATCACAAGCAAACCAGATCACTATACACACACAGAGCGGCAAAGGTCACACACAAAAGATGACTGGCGATGACTGGATTTAGTCAATGGATGTCTAGTTGGGTCTAGGTAAACCACTACAAATCCAAACGTCAGCGGTAAAAATACACACAGAGACAGAGAGTGAGTGCGAGAGAGAGAGGGCGAGTGAGGCACGTCAGAGCGGACCGTGACAGGTAGACATAAACAATTGAAAGGTGCGAATTTATGTTAAATCGATTGGTAATAAAAACACATAAAACATAATTTGTCTCACTGTGTGCAAAAGTCTTTGAAGCGAAACCGAAAGCGAGGGCAAACCTCAGGGCATGGGCAAATAAGTTAGTCGACTCGTTAGCCAAGTCAATAGACTGCGGGCCAAACGATCCAATTTGTGCCTAATCTGCGGGTCTGTGCGTTTTTTTGTTTTACCCTTTTGTCTTGCAAGCGAATGTGTTTTTTTTTTTGTTTACTGTTGCAACTGCTGGATCAATGACCGTTAGATCGGGTCCACTACAAGTAGGCACAATTCCAAAAGTTTAAACAAAAAGAAGTAAAACAAAAATCAAATCATGTTTTTGTTGTTATGCTCTTATTTTTTCCCTCTTTTTTTTTTGCCAATATTTATGTCATAATATTGTTGTTGGCTTTATTAATTCACAATGAGGCGGACTTTGCACAATAATTTGTAATTTAGCCAAAAAGGGGGTAGGGGGTAGGGGGTAGGGGGTTCGCATATATTACACACACACTCACACACACATAGTCAAGCTCCACTCACGTTCAGTTCGCAGCGGCGTCCGCGTCCAACTCCAAATCCAATCAAGCTTCAAGCTTAATTCAACGTCTTGCTCTCTCTCCCTCTCTCTCTCTCTTTCTTCCACTCTCTTGTAGTTAGCTTCGCGCATGCGCAACTTTGTGTGTGTTTTTTTGGCGCAGTTTTTCGCAATTGCATATTTTTGGTTGCGAACTTGGCTAAGTGCATTCTAGGCATTCTAACAAATTCTGGTAAATTCTGTGCGATGAATTGGCCAAGACTTCAACAATTGCCTGTCAGTGGCCAATTGCCAATTGCCAATTTCAAATGCGGGCGACTGAAGTCAATAAACTGTTTTAACCTGCATAACGGCCAACAACTTGAACAACAACAGCAACAACAATAAGTTAGTAAATTTAAAAATATATTTTGTTGTGCATAGAAAAATTAATTAATATGCGTTAAGCGTAGCAAAGCAGCAGCAACAGCAGCAGGAGGGACAACGGTGCGTATGAAAATGCACAATAACAAATTTTCCGCGTTTTGCAGCCACCACAGCAACAACAACAACAACAACAATAAATAACAAACAACTAATGAACAGCAAATAAATTTTGTTTAATGTTTTTATTTTTAGTTAGTTTTTGCTTTTGCAGTTGCAATTTATTTATTGAAAGCACGTAGAGCACACTACAACAACAACAAATGCAACTGCAACTAAAGTCAGCCGACCACAAAGCGACACGCCCTCCGCTACACGCCCCCCACCTTTGCGACTGCGTGTCTATGTGAAAAGTGATGACAACGACAACAGCGGCGACAAAAGTCAACGAACTACTTTGTAGTAGGCAGTAGGCAGCAAGAGACTACCCTAAGATACGCTATAAACAATAAAAAAATATAAAAAAATTAAATATTGTTAAAAAACAAATCAAAGAAATTTTTGAAAATTTTTTTCAACTAAAAATAAATTAATTTATATTATTTTTCTGAGCATAAAGTCAGCGTATAGAGTATGCGTCTATAAAAAAAAAGTATTGCCAGCCTGTAAAGTTGTTGATAGTGGGAAAATACTTACATGACGAATGCATTGTAATATTCAATGTTGTTGTTGTTGTTGTTGCTTTTATTGTTGCAGCTGATAGTGTAAATATGCATAAATGAAGCGCAAATAGGCACAAGACATTATTGAAGGTAATTTCCTGTCTGTTCAATGCTTTGACGCAGCTGTACCACATAGCTCACTAGATAAAACAAAGGCCAGTTGGAGCATTATCTTTGGGAAGCACTGCATTATCTTTGGGAAAGTACCCCAAACTTAGATAAGAGCAGCTTATCTGACAGTTGGCAATAAAAACTCAAGACAAAATTCTTGTTGCTGTGAAACTTCATTAACTTTAGTTAATATTTAATTTATCGTTCTTTTCCAATTGCTAAATACAATATTATTAATTTAAATATATATATAACTAACATACACAATGTAAATATATATGTATATATTCCAATTTATTCATGTAATTTAATTTATTTATCGTTTCTATATCGTTTTGCTGTCTTTCGTTTATTAGCGGTAGCAAAATATGTATTTTTTTTTATAATTATTGTTATAACTTTAATGTTTTTATGCTCAGCAGCCTAGTACAATTAGGGAGAAGTAGTTAAACGTCAACGTTATTTTATTGCATCGACCATTTTGGCTTGAATTCTTAGTTAGAGCGAGCCAGGCTCCTGGGAACTCCACAAAATTGGCTGGGACATAGACTAAGTAGCGGACACAAACGAAAGCGGAGAATAGTTGGATACGGGGGGTAGGAGGCAGAGATAGTAGAGCGGAGAGTGAGCTTATATTAGCAGGCAATATCCGTGGTGACACTCTTAATGCTCTCAGAGCTGAAGTGCACACAGCCGTATTTACAGACCAGCGTCCACACGTATGGAATGAAGAACTCCTCGGGTGCATCCTCCTCGACATATTTAAACTTCAGATCGGGAAATTTCTAAAAGAAAGGCACGATTAAAAGCTATACTATTAAATAAGTGTATTTAGCTTACCCGCAAACGATCGCTGGACCATTGACAGGCGCCCTTTGATATCACCTCGAGCACTTCGTTCACGCCCAGTTCGCCACGTTGCTCCTGCACACGCTGCAGACGCGAGGAAAAGAAGCCAACGACCTGTAGAAACATTAATTAGCAAGGCTCCCTTTCTGTCTTCTAGTCTTGGACCTACCATATCGATATTCTGTATGACATCCTGGAAGGCGTGATGACTGCGAAAGCCCTCGAAGACGCTGCGCTTATAGAGCAGCGTATAGACCAGATTGGGACAGTTCACAAGCTGATTTGTCAGGCAGGAGTTTAAGATTTCCAATACCATGCGCAGCACTTCCTCCAGCACACTCAAATCCTGCATCATGTCCTCGGGTGTTGTCGATACATTCACAAATACAGCACTATCCGCTGGCTCCTTGAGCTGTGCATCCAAACGCGTGTGTTTCCGAGCCAATGTCTCAAATAGTGATACCAAACGCTGTGCCACATACGGATGCAGTGAACGGAAGTGACCGGACATGTTGGCCAAGGCAGCCAGGCAATTGGTGTGCAAATACTTGTCCCGCATCTTCAGCATATTGTACTGAATCGTGCGTATGACAATCAGTATCAAAATGCCACCCAGTGATATCTCCGATATGGTGCGTTCCGTGTACCAACTGATGTTTTTTAGTATCTGCCAAGGGAAGAAGTTTCTGAGTTACTTAAGTTTGTATATTAAGACTCCTCTTACTTACAATCGTGTGCACGTTCTTGTTGAATCCCTCGTCCTCGCTGAGTATGAGCAGCACAATGAGAGACATGTAGATGTGATGTGAATTGCTGTCGGGTGCATTGTACAGGGTCTGTAGTATGGGTATCACCAGCTGCTCTAGATCCTGTTGTTGCATGACAAATCTGTAGAAGCGTTCGTTGCGATGCAGCAGCAAATAGAGCAGCAACGTTGCCTGATCGATGGTTACAATGCGGCACAAGGTTTCATACACGGCCGAGAAGTCAATCTGAAAGGATACAGCACCGCTGCCCTGCTTCGGTGAGTCCTTGGAATCGGCACAGCCAAACAAGCTCGTGCGATAGGCATTCTCCTGCGCTGTGCAATGATTGGTTAGTATCAGGATCAGCAGCAGACTCTGATTAGCCAGCGGATAGTGTGTACGAAACTGTTGGGATAACTCTCCACCGGTGGCGTTGGATGACTTGAGAACATCCTGTTGCTTGCGAAACGTCAAGATGGAGAGCAGCGATTCGGCAATGCCAAAGACAAAGGAACCCGCCGAACTGGATCCAAACATGGTGTGTGGCACCTCAACCATGCGTGCCACAAAGTGCAACAACGCCGACATCAGCACATTCGCATGCTGACACTTGTAGATGGTGCGAAAGACAATGGATTTATCTGTCGGCTGCTGTTGCTGGGCAAACAGATGCACTGCCAACAAGGTGATTAGTGTATTGACCGACTCGAGATGCAGATGATAGGTGAATTCCTTCACGGGTATGACCACAATCAGGTTAACCAACGCATCAATAAACGTCTCAAACTTGGCGCCATCGACAATGATCGGTGCGAGTGCTGCGTGTTCTGTTGCCTCCATGGCAATGGTGGCACTATCCTGGTGTTGCTGCTGCTCCTCGGCTGCCTTTAGCAGCTCGGCACTGGGCATGGCCTCAAAGTGCTGCAGTAGCTGAAACTCTGAGCCTGTTTCGTTGATATACTTGATCAGTGTGCGTATGATGAATAGCGCATTGAACGTTTGCCACACATGCATGTTGCTCTCCTGATCGGACAGCGAAAGCAGTTCCGTTGCCTTCTCTAGAAAGACGGTGACCAGCGAGCCAAAGTTGCCTGTCTTCAGATTGTTGGCTATAAACGACTGACATAGCGTCTCCAGTCGCGAGTCCAAGCTCAGCTGATCCTGACTGCAAACCCAAAAATCATTTGTTTGTCTTACTTAGGGCTTCTTTTACTTGGGGGGTATAACAGTCATTACCTGTTTTCTGGCATCACAATGTTGTAGTTGAGCAGGCCATTCCAATAGGCCTCATCGTCGTGGGCTATGTGCTGTCGTCCCACAAACCGCTGTAGAATCTCGTTCGACGCCAAGTCGGCATTTCTGCTGACGTTAATGCCCATATTTTTGGTTGTTGCTCTTACTCCTGTTTGCTGCTACTGCTGCTGCTCTCCTGTTTGCCTGCAGATGCCTAGCGCATTTGATGCCACTTGGCAGGGCTCTCTGCCAAATTTCAATTTACAAATAATAACAATTCTACGAGTTGGCACTAGGCACGTCACCCATTTATTTGTATGTGCTTTTTTTTCATATGTTTTTGATGTGCCACAAACACACGCTTTGCAACACTGCATATATCGCAGCAAGTGCTGGCTGGTTCTGGTTCATTAGATACGATAGTTCGCCCGCTCTTTAAGTTCCGACGTCAGTTGCCCAACATAAAATAAATAAATAAAAGAAATATTTAAACAGCAGAATTGTTTGTATTGTACGTATGTTTTATTTCTAAGCTTGTGACAATATCAATTAGTAGAATTTAATACTGCAGTTCATCTTTATAAGTTCAGTTTATAGCTTGGCATTTCACAGCACTGTTCTGTTCTTGTGACGTCACTGTTGCCTACAATTTGAATTAATTTTGGAAATACGTTAAACAGCGAAGGGACAAGATTGGAGTGGACATTTCGTTGAGAATGACTTCCAACGGAATTTGCCTTATAATTTTTGAGGATTTCAGCGATTGTAGGAAATTAATGGACATTAAAATAAAATATAACAAGTATATAGTTTAGGTTAATGCTAATAACATAAGTTTGTCTGATTTGTTGTGCAAAATAATAAAATTATAAAGTGTTTGAAAATAATGATTTTTATTTGAATATCGAACTAAAACTAATACAAATGTTGGATACTTTCGCCCACAGTTGCAGACCATAACGCGGCAATTGTTTAAATTATTATTATAATTCTTCACTTAGTTGTTTCGTTTTGGGGTTTTTATCCATTAAATTTAGAATTTAACTAAAGATCTCTATGCATATATTAGGACTTGTACATAAGCATATATTGAATATATATATATATACGACTTTCATTCACTCGTTCATCAACGTTATCATCTTCTTTAGTACACAATTAACTATCACAATTTTTATTCCTTTTTTGTTGGCGCTGCAAACGTACGTGTTTGTGTTTGTTTGGTGTCGTTGTGTATATGTGTGTGGGTGTGTGAAGAACAAGTAATTATATACATATTCAAATCCATCTCATCTCAAAATATATAAGTATGTATAGTGTAAGTTACTAAACAAAAACTGTTGCCATGTCGCTGCTGACAAGGTTGCATGAATTTGGTCTAATGTCTTAAATATAAACAAATATACACTAAGCGTTGTGAACGTGAACTGATAAATGGCATCAGACGACGACATGGCTACAGTTGAATCCCTCTCAGTGCATTTTGGCTTAGAGCTTGCGCAGGGCAATTTGCTTGTTGTGCTTCTTGGCCAGCAGCTGCTTTAGGCTGAACGAGGAGAGTGCAATCCCGAACAGCGCCAACATTGTGGCTGAGCGGGTCACCACACGGTTGGGCGTGGCCGAGCTTGTTGTGAAGGCATGGCTGCCGTGTGTCGAGGCCTGCGCGGACAGCGGAGGTGCCTAAAAATAAAGAGGAGAAACAAATTAAATAATTTTAAAAAAAAGTTAATTGATTTAAAGTGTCAAGCAAACAATTTGGCCAAATGCCTAGGAATTCCAATTGAGTGGGCTCAACTGCGACACAGCGATTTGTGATTTTACCCCGTTGGCAACATGCTAACTGATTTCGACAGACGTTCCCACGTTCATTGAACTGTTTACACGTGATAACAATCACCGTTAGGGTGCTTGACTTGTCAGTGAACCTGTAACACCGGTAGCTGATAACACTAATAATGGCGTAATATATATAAACTAATAAATAATAATTAATTACTATGCAGTAACTGGTTTGTTAATTTATGTCTAAATTGTAATTGTTTTGTTTTTATGGCAATGAGAACAACTTTTTTACTGTTGTTTGCATTCCTCAATGAAACTTATCAAAGACGCAAAAAACTGGAAGCGCGTGCTGATCTGTGACGTCAGCCGTGCACTGTGGATAAAGTTTATGGAAGCAATTGCGCAAATAAATTTGTTTTAGGGTCTACAAGTGTTTGACTGTAGCGAAAAAATAAAGAAATGTACGCTATAATTAAGCTAAGACATAAATTACTATTTAAAGACAGACATTAAAAAGTTTTGAACTAATAGTAATTAAAAAGAATATTTATGGCGTGGAAACTACAACGTCGCACGCCATTTTCCTTAGTCTGTGCGCTGATTATTCAGCCGGGAACACAAAGAAATTTAATTATTTTCTTTCCCTCAACTAATATGCGTATTTGTTTGCTCGACTAAACGGTAATCTTGTTTATTTTTGGTTTGTCAACGTCGCGTATTTTTAGAATTGTCGGCGTCGCTTGGCTTCAAATGGTTTTTTTTTTGGGGTAAACAGGTTTTATGCGCAGTGCAAATAAGTTCGGTACCACTGTGCTGACATTGCACATATATCGGTTAAAGCCTCGACTCAACTCGCCTTGCCCCGACTGATCGCTGTTCGGACAACTCTCACTGCGTCGCTGCTTGAGACAGCGCCTTGTGACGCACTTGACTTGACCCGCTTTCCTCCAAGTTTCCCGGACACTTCTTTCTGGTGCCGCTATCGCTCAGTCTCTGTCCCGGTCTCTATCTCTGCTCGTTGCTCATCATGCGCTGGACGCGTGGCGTGCATAAATAAATAGCGAACGACCGTCAACCAGCAACAAAAATTCAAATGTTTATAAATACAGCAAATTGTTTGCAAATTTTACTCACACTCACGCACACTCACGCACTCACCCACACGCACACCCAAGTACTTCAATATTTTGATACGCAAATTTATTTGGCATAAAAAAAATCCAAAATGCTTCAATTTTTTTGTATTCTTCTCTTTGTTTTGTTTAGAGCGTTTGCTTTGCTTCCTTAGCCAATTCCTGTTCCGCTTTCGTTTTTACTTGTTTCTCCTTTTGCTTGGCCTCGATGCTCTGCATCAGCTGTTTCACCAGCTGAGTACGCGGTATTAATCCAGCTCCAGTGGCAACGCTGCGTTTAATCCTCGCTGGTTTCGTTGGGCGCTGCTGTTTATTTACATATGTGGACACACTGGCAGCGGGGAGCACCACTGGCTTTGGTTTCTGCTGTAGCGTGCAAGCCTTTTTGAGTGGCTGCAAGAGATCAGCCTTTGGAATGGCTAAGGGGGTAATCAGTTCGTTCATAGCATTTGGTAGAGAGATTTTAAAGTCTATGCTGTCGGCGGTACTGCTTGCAGCTATGACGATGGAATGCTGTATTTCCTGCCCGCTGGACGCCGACTTTTGTGGCAAACTGTTGTTCGAAAGCAGCGATGTTTCCGCCAGCAATTTTGGCATAGAAAACACTGCACTTGTTGTCGTAGTTTTAGGTGTGTCTGCTGCCGTTGTTGTTGATAAGAGTTTATCGTTGCTAAGTAACGGTGCTGTGCTCTTTGGACTACTATAAACCGGCTCACTCGCTGGGAGCATGCTCTCTATTTGTTCATAGCTGTCTGTAGTTAAATCCGGCATGGAGCATATTTCTGTTGCAGGCTCCTCCGTGTTCTCTGGTTCCAGTTGTTGTAGTAGCTGCTTTATAAAATTATCAGCATCGTCAACGTCGTTAACGTTTGTAGTTCCGGTTTGTAGGGATTCACAATCCTCATCGTCAGAGGAAGACGACACCTCGTCGTTGTGAGGCCAAAGACAATGGCGAGATTCGCATTTGAGCAGCTGCTCCTCCAGATTTATATAGAAATAACGTAATTTGTGGTTTATGCCTTGATTAAGGCATTCCTCGCATGCATCGCCGGGCCGCAATTTCTCCATTTTAGTTGCATAAGCGTGTGTGTGTGTGGGTGCGCGCGTGTGTGTATGCGGGAACGAGGTACTTTTTATAAACGTGTTTGGGAAATTTACACTGCGCGTAATTTCCCCTTAATTTGCATATTTTTTGCACTTGCCAACAATTTGTTTCGCTTGTGTATCATTTGGGTTTGCGCTACTTAGCGTATGCTCACCTGACCGAAGGTTAAACGAAATGCATATAATCCGATATTAGTTGTTTTCATGGTCCGTTCAATCAATTATTATCTGCAAAACAAACAAATTTCACATTTGAGCACAGGCCAGCTTACATAATACGGAATTGATTTTTCTCTTTTGTTCTCTTCCTCATATAAAATGTCAGTGTGAAAGTCGTTGATACTTGCTTATCACTTACATGGTATTTGTGAGTTAAGTGGATGCGACGCTCTCTGTATACGTCTTTTCTATTATGCAGTTCCGAGCGATCTGCGCTTGTTTAAATTAAATGCATTTAATAAATAAAAAGCAAATGAATTCTCTTGCGAGCACTCCACACCATCTGACAGGGCTGCAACAGGAAAGAACTAGTGCTGGAATCGTGATCGGGTATCATAAAAAATTAAGCACGAGCCAGCACGATATAAATACTCTTAATTTCAACGAAGTCAATTTATAACAGTTTTGTTCAAAGTTTAAAATTTATTTTAGATTCAGATCTTTAAAAGAGAACATATTCTCTGTAGATGAATTTGAAATTTTTGTTAGCCTCGAAAATTAATATTATCACGTATTCATCTCTAGGAAGAACCTGTCACAATCCAGCATGCTTTTTATTTAAAAGATACGGCAACGCTATTGCTTTGTTTACATTTTGTTTGAAATAATTCTACAATGTGGCCAGGTTGAAACCAGTGTATAAAAAAATTTAAATATAAGTAAATAAATTTTTATAATCAGTAGTCTTTGCATTATTAATCTTTGGCATATATATTACTTCGATCGGTTTATCAAATTGAACATTCACTCGTTTGAACTAACATGTAAAAGAAATTTATTTCGAGTTGTAAATCAAAACACGGTTACCAACACTTTATTTTTCAGTCGGTGATTTGCTGCAAAGCCATTTCATAATACGAGCGTGGTCGTTCATTTTTCGCATTTTATTTGCAATAATTAAATAAAATGGTTCTTTCTGACGGAGTCAAGGAGCGTCTGGGAGTGGTTGTGGATATCGTGCAGACCACATTCCACTGGGGCTTTGTGCCAATGGTCCTTTATTTAGGTAAGTTGCTCTTGCACGTGTGGAAAGAAGAAGCACTTCTGCAAATCTTATCTATTGATTTTGTATTAACAATCGTGTTTTGTTCTCTAACAGGATTCTCCAAGGGCGCGGAGCCTGGCATGCCACCACTTTCACTTCTGAGTCTCTTGTGGCAATAGGTATATTTCATACTATGTGTGATTTCGAGCGGCAACGTCGCAACAATTAAATTAACAAAAATGTTATTGTTGACTCCCAGGCATTTTCATAGCACTAGTACTTTAAGCAAGCTAGCGGAAATAAATTTTTGTTCAATCATTTAATAAATCCGTTATTGGCTACAATATGTTATTGTAAAACATACTATTAAGCTTTCCTGGATAAAACTAAGTATTTGAATACTGGATAACCTTTGTATTTTCATTATTTCTGCTGGTCGTAAGAATTCAAACAGGTGGCAACGCTATCATACAATTGCTTAAGTATTTTCTCTACGAAAAAGCGAGGTTATTATCTTTAACTCAAACGGTCACACTGGTAACGTCGTTCGCTAAAATTCACACACAGACGGGTTTTCCTCTGATTTCGTTAAACAAAATTGCATATATTGCACATAAATAATACAAATTAATGCAAACAAAACAGTGTACAATACAATTAAAGGTGCTGGCCACTATTGTAAATAATATTTAGCGAAAAAACAAGCCGCGCAAGTGACAAACTCACGTGATGAAAATACGGCTGAAAAGTTATCCGTAAAGTGGGAGGGGAATGAGTTTTTCTAATTGGATTGAAAGAAGTGAACGAATTCTGCAGATTTATTTGTGCATTCAATTATAAAAATATGCGTGCCAAGTGCACTAAATGCCAGATGACCAAAAAAGTCTGCTGCTTACGCTAATTAACTCGCTAAATGAATGTTCAAACAAAATGTAAGCTCGTTGCGGCGCAAGCAGAGCGCGAGTTTCGAGTCCTACACAATAAATGCGCAATATAAAGCAAATTAGTTGCCGTCTGCAGTCACCGACAACGACAACGTCGACGTCGCGGTCAACGTCGGCGTCTCCTTTGCATAGTTTTTGTTTGTGTCGTCAACAAGGAGTAAAAATATAATTTTTTGCCTACACACAGACTTTGAGCTGACACGCTTGTATGCGTACACGCGCGCGTGTGTTGGTGTGTGTGTGTCTGTGTATGCGGAAAACAAAAGAAAAATCACAATCACGAAAACAATAACATGGCGAACGCGCAGCGATTATCAAAAAGAAAAACAATAAAAATGTGGCTCTTGTTAAAGCTGCTCTGCCTGCTGGCCCTGCTCAACGTAAGCAGTGGTAAGTATTATCCAACACTGGCGGGCGAGGATGTGGGCAATTGTCTCCCCTCCCTCCACCCAGTGTTAGGTGTAAAAATAACCTAAATTCGTATTTTTTGCCTACAGCTTCACCTATTGAATATGTCATAAATACCAGAAACGAAGCAACAAAAACTGGCCAAAAAGTCTTGCCAGAGGCAACAGCAACAACACAAACAACAACAACAACTAGAAAAACAACAGTAACGGCAGCAACAACAAATGAAACAGCTGGCGCTTATCTTACTCAATCGCCGCTGTCGTCCGCTGATAACAGCGACCATGGCAACAACAACAATAACAGCAGCAATGTGCCAATACATTTTCCAGCAGCAGCAGCAGAGGCAGCGGGAGCAGCTAATGAGTCCATTGCTGGCAGTCAGCTGCAAATGATGGCCACCTACGCACCGCTGCACAACAAGAAGCACGAAAGTAAGTCCAAAATAAAACGCCGCCAAATCAGAAACCAGACAGCGCACACACACACATACATACATCTGCATATGTATTTATACATATATCAGACACAAGACAAACGAGACAAGCAGACATCAGATACCAGACGAACCAACTGAAAAGCGGCTCGCGTGACTTTAACACCTCAAAGAGCAGTTCAAAAGCAAAAGCTTCATGGAGTTTAAAAACCTGGCACATGGCCGTCTGGCATTCTCTTCCCCTAATCCCCTACCTCAGCCCCTGTCGCCTGCCTGTCGTGACGTCAGCGCGTTGTTGATGTCAATGTGCTGCAGTTCTCATACCCACACACTGCCTGACTGACTGACTGACTGCAGTGGCAGCAGCAGACAGTGGCACTTCAACCACCCCCGCTTTTGCATGCACTTGTGCCTACAGCGACGAAAACAACAACTCAACTGCAATGCAACTGCAGCGTTGACAGCAGCGACAAACAAAACTGGCGCGCAAAGTTAGCAGCGATAGCAGCAGAGCGACGACTGCGACGTCAACGCCGGCGTTGACTTCGTCTGGGTTCTTTATGCTTTCCGCTTTGCACTTGTCTTCTCTCTTGTCTGTCTACGCTTTGTTGTTGTTATTATGTTAACTGCCTTTTGTTTTTGCATTGTGCGCGAAACCTGAGAACTCTCCCAACCCCCACTTCTTACCCCTCTCTCCCTTCTACCCGTTTATTCGTCTCCAAGCGATCGCTGATGAAAACCGAATTATGATTGATGATTAATCTCTAAATAGGTCTGTGCTTTGAGACTAAGACTTGCTAATTAGCCCAGAGCGACACATGTCAGCAGCTTAAAGATCGCACTGATCAATTTATAACGGTTAAGAACTGATAACTTTTGACTAAGAACAGAAAACTCGTTTCACTTTCCCATTTCAATTTGAGTCTGTTGATAACTAATAGGAAAAGCGGGAGAAGAGCGAAGCGACTGTAAATGACCCTGTACATGCTAATCACTATATAAACTCAGCTAAACTTGTTCTCTTCTCTTCTTTCCCAGAACTAATCAAATGCCATTGTGATATCTGCAAGGAAACGAACCACATCTGCGAGACGGATGGTTACTGCTTCACCTCGGTGGAGAAGGACGTCGATAACAAGATAATCTTTAGTTTTCGGTAAGTTAAAGACAAAACTCAATCGTTTAGGCCAACACTTTGACCATTTGTGTGTGCGAATTCGAATTCGTTGCGTAGCTGCCTCAACATGTCGCAGAGTTTCCCGCCGGGCCGCTTCATCTGGTGCAACGATGGCCGGCATGGCGGGCCGACCGCACGTCCAGCCGCACCTCGTGGCGGACATGGTTGCTGCAATGATCGTGACTTTTGCAATCGATATCTGCGTCCCGTTATCAAGTATTATGCGCCGACTATGGATAAAGTCTCGGCTGGTAGTGGCCTATCGCCGTTGCGATCGCCATCGGTTATCTACGAAGGTGCGCTATGGTGTGCACGTCTTTTGTCTCTTGTTCCCTATTATTCTACTCAACTGCTCCTTCTACCTTCTAACCGCCAAATCCATTCAAGAAACATGAAACGCACGTCGTTCCAGTTGCTTTGTTCCAGTTTGTTCGTTCTTTGAACTTGTTCTTAGTATTATCTACCATGCTCGTTCCGTTAAGTTCGAATTGAAAGTTCGACTTGAAGCTAACAATATAAAAAAGAAAATAATAATTAAATAATTTAATTAAATGCAGCGCACAATACTAAAACCAACAACAACAATAGCAACTACAGCAGCAGCAACAACAACAACAATTAAGAGCGAGCTTTGGCTCCTGTTAACAAATTTTTGATACTAACCCGACTTAGAGTCAATTAGCGACTGGCCGAATGACAGTGGCTACCAAAACAACAACAACAACACCAACACTACACTTTACTAATTTAATTTCTTTCTCTCTTTCTCTCTCTCTGTTTAACTATCTCCTATCCATACGCTCGCGTACACCCGACAAATCAAACCAAATCAATATCAAATGCCACGCGCGCTCTTTTGTTCTCTCCGCTCTGCAAATTCTCCCACTCTCTGAACGTTCGTTTTGCTCGCTCGCTCGCTGGCTCGTTCCTCGTTGCTCTCTTAAATAAAACTCCAACACACACACATGAACACACTTGTACACCTACACAACCACACACTCATATACTTATACTTGTATTGGTCTATTATATGCTGTACAGTTGCCTCTATAAGACTTACGAGCTGCATCGCGAACCTCTGGAATGCCTCTCCAGTCGCAGTAAAATCAATTCGTATAGAATTAAATGTTGTAGTAAGGATTTCTGCAATAAGGAAGAGCTTATGAAAACCATATTTGAACCAGGTACAGCAAACATGAATAAACCCCAAAATTTTTAATTAAAAACAAACAACAAGAAACTATAACAATTACAACACAAGTTAAACAAAACTTTTATTTTCTTCTTAAAAAGCTTTTTGGTTTTGCACTCTTAATTTGTAAACTCTGCTAATTATGCACAACAAACAACAACACACTCTCTTGTATGCCAACAACTTTTACACTCTACGCACAACAATATTAATAATAATATTAAATATTAATAAATAATATTTACTTTTTTCGGTTTTGCACAACAACTAAGTAGAATCGTCCTCAAACAATTTCTCTTGTTTTTCTGTTATTTATTTCTGAAAAAATCTTATATACTTTTTTTTATCTACTTAGTTTTCTATTTGCACTTCGACCTTTGATTTCTTTTCAACTTTTGCACGATATATTAGCCTGCTCTGCTCTGTCTTTTGACACTATCAAAATATTACTCTATAAAACAATACCAAACATCTAGTATTTTTTATATAAAATACAATATCTCTATTTTATTGCATGCGAATTAAAATTTTCTATTTTCTGGCAGTGTATTTTTGTAGATTGAATACCCTGTAGCATGGGTGTATTCGGTGTGGTATCTACTATCTTTATTTACAGCTCTAGTTGAAACTCTTCTGTACTTTATGCTTTTAGAAATGAATTGGAGCTGATGCCAGTCGTTCTTGGTTCTCCTTGTAATTTCCTTTTGGATTTTTTGCATAGTTAGATTTCTCTTTTATGGGATACTGTAAATGTTCTCTATTGGTGCTGTGACTTTTCTGGTACTTAGCAAAGTGTATATAACAAATTGGAAAACCTTAAAAGTGTTTCAATTGATCCACTTTTCGCCTTTTGTTTTTGTAAGCAAACCTTTTGCCCTCGCCCTCGCCCCCTTTTAGGCCACGCCTCTGCTGCACGCTCGCTGCGATTTCAAATATTTACAGCTGGTGCCACATTTAGTTTTTTAAGTCGTAGCCAACAACAAAACTGCAACTCTAATAAAAATTATTTATAATAATAACAACAACAACGCTGCTTATCAACTGCACCACAGCAACTACAACAACAACAGCAAATCAACAAACAGCAACAACAAAAATCGCAACTAGTATTATTTACCCACTCCTACCCCCTTTACCCCAGTTTATGCGCCTAACTTTAGTAGTTTGTAACTAAAATATTAATAATTGCTTAAAAAAGAAATGCTAAAAAAGTACGATTATGTATATGGATGTATGTGTATGTATGTAGATGCCTGCCCCTAGCAAACCACTTACCACCCGAAGATCCCGCCTGGTGTCATGACAAGACACCGATCTCCTCCACACAATGTTGTCAACATGATTTTTGCAACACGCGTGAAAGTTACGATGGTGTTATACCAGGTGAGAGTTGCTTAATGCCCCTCCCATACGACCATACGCCCATCAAATCCATCACGTTGAGCATCATCGCATCTTTGAATCCCATCAACAATTCAACCACATCCCCTCTCATCCCAACACTTTCCACCAATCCACCCACTTAATCATTTTAGGCACGCCCATTGCACCGCATTATTTGAGTTTTTTTTAGACCAATAATTTGTGGCACACGCAACAAAAGTCAACAACACACACGCACACACAGACTCGCTCATTCATATATGCATACACCTGTCATGCTGCACGGTGTTGTTTTGCCCCTCACCCCTCCACCCATCACCCACCTCTGCCCAGTCGTCTCGCAAATAGAAAAACAACATTTTTGTTTGTTGGGTTTTCTTGTACTTCTTGCACTCACACACATACACACACACTTGCTGTTGTTGTGTATTTCACCTTGTCTGCGTTGTTTTTGTGGCCTCGACTTAACTTCTCCACCTCCACCACCCCAATCCACCTTAACCTCTGTCTTGTTGTTGCTTTCTCCCTTTATCCCACACATGTCGCTTCGCCGTGTTTCGAGTTGTCTGCTGCTGACCTTTCGCATCATTCATATTGACTTGTTAAAATGACGACGACGCACATAAAAATGCCAAATAAAATGGGAAGTAGGCAACAACAACAACAACTGTCTCAAGGGGGCAGCAAACATGAGTAACAACAACCACAACAGCAGCTTGAACTGCAGTCGAAGCAGAAGCAGCAGAAGAGGAGGAAACAGAAACAGTCGTCGTTCCAGACAGCGCATTTTGTTTACCTCGTTCGCTCACTCCGTCTCACACGCTCGCCCTCTTTCGCTCTCTGTGCCTCTGTCACTGTGTCTGCGTCTGTTTATGCAAGTCGTGCATTCATATATTCATTCATCTGTTTTGCTGCAATTTTAGCTTCGCGTCGCGTCGCTGTCAACGTCTCTGTCGCTGTCGGCGTTGTAGTCACAGCAGCAGCCGGCTTCATTTCATTCATTTATGGCCGCATTTTTTGTGTTTTCGCTGCAGACAGCATTCTGTTTTTTTTGTTTCGTTTTGTTTTGTTTTTGTTTTTATTTATGTTGCACTCATTCAAATATTATTAGTAGTTGTCCATGTATGTATGTATGTGTGCGTGTTTGTGTAAATATTTAGTATGTATGCGTAATTACAGTTTATTGCTCTGTAGATTAAGTTTTAAAGTTTGCGCCGCAAAGTATGCAAAGGTTTGTAAATAACTATCAAAAGTCATAAGCAGGTTAGTGAAATATGCACGTAGCTAAATTACAGAACACACAGCCACAACCGCACCTAAGTAATACACACGCACACGCATATACACAAAAGCTCACACACGCAATAGCAGCAAGCACTAACTAACTGTTAGCATAAGTTTATTTGGTTTTGTGTTTTCAATTACACTACTGCATTTCTAAACTCTTTTCACTGTTGGCTTACAGCATGTTTACTTCACATTATAAAATATTCACTAACTTTCTGGCATTTAATAATTTTCCATTAATTTTCACCCTCAGCTTAAGCGTCTTGTAAAACCTCTTCTATGACACGTGAACTAATCAAAACTTGTGTTTCTATTAGATTTCCTGCCTAACAAGACGCTAAGCAGCTGGGAATTGGTAGCTATTATTGTGGGCGCTACTCTGATCATCTGTCTATCTGGCACAATGACCTGGTACTACTGCCAGCGTCGAAAGCGTTTGGCCAATGGACGACCCTTTGCCAAAGAGGACTCGGTTTACGATCCTATACTAAATGGCAATACGACTCTTCATGATATTATTGAAATGACCACATCGGGATCTGGTTCAGGTGGGTACCCATAAGTTCTTTCTATAATAGTATTTAACAGTATTTTTATCTTTATAGCTGGACTGCCACTGCTCGTGCAACGTTCGATTGCACGCCAAGTGCAGCTGTGCCACGTCATTGGCAAGGGACGCTTTGGTGAGGTGTGGCGTGGTCGCTGGCGAGGCGAGAATGTTGCCGTTAAGATATTTTCCAGTCGAGAGGAATGCTCCTGGTTTCGTGAGGCCGAGATATATCAGACTGTGATGCTGCGTCATGAGAATATCTTGGGCTTCATAGCAGCCGATAACAAAGGTAAGTTTGTCCCACTAAACTATGCTTTATCAACTGTTCTAAGTCGATTATTTCATTAACAGATAATGGCACCTGGACACAGTTGTGGCTTGTCACGGACTATCATGAGAATGGTTCGTTGTTCGACTATCTAACAACGCACACTGTGGACACCAATACCATGCTCAATATGGCTCTGAGCATTGCCACTGGTTTGGCCCATCTGCATATGGATATTGTGGGCACACGTGGCAAGCCAGCGATTGCCCATCGTGATCTCAAGTCTAAGAATATATTGGTCAAGTCGAATTTGAGTTGTGCCATTGGAGATTTGGGTCTGGCAGTGCGACATGTGGAAAAGGATGACTCTGTGGACATACCGTCCACGCATCGCGTAGGCACCAAACGTTATATGGCACCAGAGGTGCTCGACGAGAGCATGAATGCCCAGCACTTTGATTCATATAAACGAGCAGATGTCTATGCCTTTGGTTTGATACTATGGGAGATTGCACGTCGCTGCAATATGGGCATGATCTTTGAGGAGTACCAGCTGCCCTATTGGGATGCTGTGCAGCCCGATCCCAGCATTGAGGAGATGAAGAAGGTGAGTGCCAGTTGTAGTCCTATTAAAGAAAACCCAGTTAAATAATTATATGTGCTTTCAGGTGGTTTGCATTGAAAAGAGTCGACCGAATATTCCAAATCGCTGGCATGCCTCAGATGTGCTGCATAACATGGCTAAGGTCATGAAGGAATGCTGGTATCCCAATCCTGTGGCACGTCTCACCGCATTGCGGATCAAAAAGACTTTGGCCAGTATACGTGTTGAGGACAAGGTCAAGAACTGATTGTTCTAGTGCGGCTCTAGTGCGTAGCCGAAATGGAATGCGTTTAATTTAAATATTTGTACATCGCACCTGTGTAACCTGTAACCTGGCCCCGTGTTACCTTTAAGCGACAAGCAGCAAAAACAAAAACAAAACAAATTTAAACACCACTAAGATAATCCGATAACAAATCCGTTGTAAATATTTAGGATTTAAACACGTAACAATCGCCCCCTTTTCACCTTTCCTGCTCCTATTGCCCAAAGCACATGAGCTATAATCATTTTTAAGTTTATTTTGCTCATAGTTTTTGATTTGATACTTTTGTACATAAATATTTCGTTGAAATTGTTGCTGAGATTTGCTTAAGTTTCACGGCCATTAAGTGACAACAGAGCGGTGCGCCATAAGAACCGTCGCACTGCCATTAGTGCTAAACGATTTAAGGCCCAAAGTGTATACAGACACATACAAATACGTATATTTTTTATAGCCACTGTTCATAAAACAAAAAAATAACAAAAATACATACAGTTAATAGACTTTGCCAAGACTGAGCAGCAGTGAGAGAAAAGCAAAACCTCAAAAAAAAATAACAAAAACATAAATATAACAAAAAAAAAAGAGTAAAATATATTTAAATATTAAAATGGACAAATTGCAGGCAACTTTTGTGCTGCATTATATCAATATATCAATATGATAATATAGAAACCGTAGCGATTATACACAATTAGAAATACGTTTGCCGACAATGCGCGAGAATTCAACACATTTTTAGGCGTTTTATCGTTGACAAAACTCAGGAACTCACGAATTACAATGTAAACAAAATTAGAAAACAAAAACAAAAGAAACAAACAGCTGATTTAATAACAATTGGCGCACCGCTTGCTCACATGCTGAATGCCACAATTCCCCTCCCTCGCCACTAAGCTAATCATACATACTTATTATACACACCATCTATTTACAGATAATATATATATATATATAGACATCGCTTGCTTTAAAGTTTATCGAAAGTTTTTTTTTAGTTGTCTTCATATCCTTTCCTTCTGGATATAACCAAAGCTTGTTCTTCCTATTTAAAACTTGTAATTATAAATCAATATTTAAAACAGAGTCTAACAATCTATGGCAAGTGAAAATGAACATAAAAAATTGAGAATATTCAAAGATATGTAATTTTAAGTCATTTTATAAGCTAGTTGAGAAAGGTTTGAAATCTGTTTGTATGTTGAACTGATCAAAAGAACTAAATGTTTTAAATGTCTGCACCACACACACGCACCCAAACACTCACCCACTCAACCACACTGAAAGCCTGCAATAGTAGTTTCTATATGACATCAAATGTTTCCACTTATCCCAAACAAAACGCTGAGAGATTAAAGTGAATTAAGAGTAAAAGTAAAGTCATTAATTTAAACTACATCAACTTAAATTTAAGTATCATTAATTCTAATTATAATACTATTTGATATGCGTATAACGAGAAAAACTAAACTATATATACATACACATATATATATATATAAATTAATACTATAACTACATTGTTATGTCTTTCGGCCTGCGAAATTTGATTTCCTATTAATTTAGGCACTCCAAAACGACTACATATTTTATGAAAATTGATTACGAATTACATTTTAAGTTAAACTTAATTCATTTCCTGTAATTGTAATTGTCTATTTGTAATTTGCTGAATGTTCTATACAAATTCCAAGTTTGCAAATCAACAGATCGTAAATTTAAGTTTTTACGATAAATATTCCTGTAATTGTAAAACGTGTAAATATTTAATGAAATAGAAACCTACAAATTTGTAATAATTTTCAATCGAAAGCTATACCCTTGCCCCTGCCCCATGCCCCTTCCCTACCGCCCACAAAATGCTGAAAAGACAAGTCCGATGAACCTTTCCCTAGAGCGTTATGCTGGTGAAATTGTAACCCGGAACAGCTTGGCAAATTCACAGATAAACCGTAGAGAAAACTAACTTACACAAAAGACTTGATAAACAATGCGCAAAGAAGTTGAAATTAACTTAACAATACAATTAAATTTCCTATTTTACAGCTGAGAAAAGGAAATTGAAAATTATATAAAAGAAAATACACAAAGAAAACAGAAATAAATAAACTAACTATGATTTAGTTGTTAGGCTCATGCGTGAGATAAAAGTTTAAAGAGAAATGATGTAAATGTGTTTGTATTGTGTATTAAAACTAACTAAAAAGAGAATGAACAAAATAAGTAAAACATAAATGGTGGAGAGAGTAAACGAGATAGTTAGGAAGAGAGAGAAAGAGAAGAATGTGAATTGGTATTTGGTATGTGTAATGTATGTGGAGCATTTACGGTGTACTGTTGAAAACAAACAAACAAAAAGCGTTGAAAGTGTAAACAGAGTCTAACTTTTAGCTTTAAGCTGCGTTTTTACTGGCACTTTAAATAAAAACCCAAAATATTTGTAAAAGAACAAACAGAAGTGTGTTTTAATTCTGTTACCATTTTCCATAAAAAGAATTAAATTTTTCTTTGGTTTTTAAGGGGCTTTTTGCCCTCTTGCCCAATTTGTTTGCATTTATTTATTTTATTAATTGTTTGCATACATTGTTTGCTCATTAATCGTAGGTTTATGTTAAAAAAAACACACAAAAGGGATTAATTTTTAATGTGTTAAGACCCGACTTGATTTGCTTGCGGTTTACAATGTTTAATGGCTAAAATATAGTTACAGTTCACATACTGATTATGGGCTTTTATTATTATTTATTTTTTAATTTTACACTTAGAATTGGAACAAGCTAATAAATATTAATATGGTTAATACTTGCTGTTATAACATTGAATGCCTCAGTCAGTATTTAAATTATTTTTTTCTACAGAAAACATTGTTTAATTTGATTATATTTTATATATATATATATGTGTAGGTTTAAGCACTTAAAAAGTTAGTATATAAACACCAAGATATGTATTGTTTAAGCAAATATTTTGCTGATATGTGTAGTTGAAATACTTTTACTCATTTGATCAATCGATGCCGTAAGTTTTTAGTTGACTTGCTGATTATTTTACTCAGTTGTGTCGATGCTGGAAAATGTTGGCCACGTGCTGCAAAGAAGTTAGATATTTATTAGGAGCTTTAAGTAAGTCCAACTACAATTAAACCTACCTCTTGACCCACATTGACACAGTCAAAGGGATCGCGAAAGTAACCGCAGCTCAGCTTGGAGGCGCCACGATGATGCAAACGCTGCTGCTGACAGCACATGCCACTAAAAGGTTTAAATGTTTGATTAACTGACTGTGTGTTCCATTCCAGCACTTACCTGATCACCTGACAGTCACTGCTGCTGGTGCAATCGCTGCCATACGGATGCTTTGGCCGCGCACTGAAGATCTCTGGCAGCAGCGGCCCATCGGTGGCACAACGCCAAATACCCTCTTGGGGTGCCAGCATACAGGCACTGCCCGGAGCACAGTCACTGTGACGCTGGCAGAGATCTCGCTGGTGCTCAAACACATAGACGCACTTGCCCTCTGTTCCCACAAAGTTGATATAAGTTAAGCACACGCCCACTATATCAACGCCCACTTACCGCCATAGGTGTTGACACAGACTCCTGTGGGGCAGCAATCATCGTTGAAGATGCAGGCGCGGTTGGCACAGGGCGTGTCCTCAATTAACGGCTCCACAATGCCATACACTTCGGTCTGCTGCTGGTGACGCAGCTGTGACGACATCGGTGCTGCTTGTGGCTTCATTAAACAAATTATATGTTGCAATTATTATGGCAAGCATAGTTTATCTCTATAGACGTCACACGGTTTTGACATAAAGAACGTGTACTAAATGTGACACTCGAATGACATTTCGCATTTTCTGCCTCACTAGCCACAATTGAAGTGAGTGCCGCTCGTAAGTAGCAACAAAATTACCAATTTGTCTGTCAATTTCCGTGTGTTTGTGTTTGAACTTTGCACTTTTCAGCCTGTGCCTTTCTGTGGAAAACTGTGCGGCCAGTGGAAAACTCTAATTAATGAACAACAACTGCTCGCAGTGTTTCGTTTCAATTTGTGTTCACACCTAGCTTCGGGGGCGTTTGTGTTGTGTTGCTGTGTTGTGTGGCCCACGCTGCGTATGAGCAATAAAATAACAGCACAGATTGCTTTTCGCAGTGCAAACAAACAGGCGCTAGTTTATTATGTTGTTTAGTGCATGTTTTATAAACTATATTTAAATTAGTTTAAGCAGACTGGGGGAAATTTATAAGCACTAAACTTGAGCTCAAACTGCCTTCTCTAATAATTAATTTTCTTTCTTTGAAAATAGTTCTACCAACCTGTGCTATTCCCATTTTAATTAACAGTCTGCACTGTCAACACAACTCCATAGAGAGACACATAGCGCACTGCCTTTGAGGCCGCATCAAATTGATTTTATTTCTAGCACTCACCTGTTGTTGCGGTAGCTGTTGCTGCTGTTGTTGCTGTGACTGTTGCTCGTTGTCGTAAGGGGCAAACAGTTGACCGTATTCATTATTATAGCCAGCATTGTTCAGATTGCTGGCAATCATACCAAATGTATCACCGCCCACATCGCTTCTTCTAGCAGCTGCCCCATTGCGATGCTGCAAATTGCGTGAATTGCGGCCAAAAAGCGAAGAGCGTGTCCAATCCATGTTGGCCGAGGCATCCAATTGGCTGGCCATGCCCAGCACCAGCACCATCATCAGCAGCAGGGCCAGTGCAGCCCGCAAAGGAATGCTTTTCATGTTTGCAATGTTAGTAAAACCACATGGCCAGCGGCATGTTGCGTGTGTGCTGTGTGAAAAAAGGAACAATACACATACCTTAATTAAAATGCAGCAAACAAATGGCCAAAATTGGCTTTACAGCCGTTTGAATTAAACGTTTGCACGGGGCCTAAAAGCTGTTTCCGGTACGGCAAAACGACCGCAAAACACGTAACCGGCGGCGGAACATTAAACTTTAATTATGGCTTGCTTTTAGTGGCTATTATAACCGGCAGTGAGTTAATTTATGAGGCGGTTTCCTTTATTACCCATACATATGTCGGTTATAAATCAACGCTTTCGTAACGTATCAATTTCAAAGTGCCCAAAGTATAGCATACTTTTCAGGGCAACACTAAGAGTTCTGTAATAAAATGTTGAAAGACATGTTTGACCTGCGGTAAGTGAGTTCTGAGCACTTGCAATACTCTTAGCTATTATATATTTTATTTTATTTGACTTGTCAAGACATGGCCAAGCCACGGCAGCTAAAAATAGCAGCAATGTAATTGAAACATTTCATTAACTGCGCTGTGTCTTTGGGCTTGGCAGTGGCTTGAATCAATTTCATTAATTGGTCTGCTCTAGAGCAGAGCTTTCTGCACAAATTGAAACCTTTTTTGACATACTTTAAATTACTTTTTTACAGGTAGTCTGTCTTACTGCTCTTCTACTGCCAAAGCAGGTAAACTTCAGTTGGAATTTGCTTTTAAAAAAGGTCAGCAAAAGCCACTTTTCTGTTGCCTTATGAATTGCTAGCTAATTACACTGCAACATCAAAGTGTGTCAAAAACAGAAGACAGAGAAAGGAAGTGCAAAAATTAAAACAATTCTGGCGCGTGGCTAAGTTATTTCCTAGGGTAAGTAACTGTCTAAAGAAATGGCTAATATAATTAACTCTGTATTTAATGAGACTTATTTATAGCTAAGGAATACGAGTGTTTGCTGCAAAACGACACTTCAGTTGTCTGTAGAAACTATAAATATATTTGTTATAAATTTAGCTGTCCATAGAGATTCTAAGGGCTTAACATCGATTGATTGTGGTATTTATAGCTAACAGTGGTCACGACTCTTGCTTATTGGTATATTAATAACAACCCAATAACCTTTTCTCAGAAATAAAACTGATTTGCTGAGAGCTTCAGCAGAAAATAATTCTACTTCTGTCAAGTCGCAGATCAGACAAAACCGCTTATCATATGTCCTGCACTTGTGGTTGGGCTCTTTTGGCATTTGGGCAAGTTAACTGACAGACGCTGACAATTTAATGACATGTTTGCTCTATGTCTGTGCTCTATGAACGTGGCCTGGCAAATGGCCATTAAGCGGTGTCAGCTAAGAAACCTGATAACTTTAACAGTTGATGTGTGTTATGATGTGACACGCCCACACACGTTAAGCAGGCGTTGCATGTAATTATTATTGGACACAAATGAGTTCGTCCCTTGCAAAAGTTAATTATGTGAACGCGCCTTAATTATAAAAACAGTCACAACTGGGACCTGAGTGTAGCACAAAAAACTAGAGCGATGCACGTAATTATGCAAATGATGCTGCTTGCAGCGTTGGCAGCGCTAAGTGCCTAATGCCATCCACTGGCACTTACATGAGTTTACCGCACAGTAGCAAGCACAGCACAACAGCCAAATGGCAAATGGCCTCAAGTGCAGTATCACAACACACACACACACACACAGTTGTACACTCACACGAATTCTTGTTGTGTCTGGCAGGTAGCAGGAGCTGTTGTGTACCTGCTGCTGGTGTATCCCTAACGCGACTGAAACAACACCTGTCGGCTGCCGCATAACGCAGCCACAAACTGAAGAAGCTTTTTTCCGCGAAAAAGCTCTGTGGATTTTTATGAATTAAAATTTTTGGACGCGCAGTAAAAGCAAAAGCTTTGCACTTATCTCTGTGTGTGTCACTGTATGTTTCCCTGTGTGTGTTTGTGTGTAACAACTTAAAAGCCTACAACGAATCAATGAAAGGCTACACTCATTTATGTACACAACATTTGCCTTGCCTTGCCTTGCTCCCAATGACGTCACAGCAAGCAGTGTCCCCCTTGAAAAACTGCTTGTAAAAAACCTGTCCCTGCTGTGTGGACCTTTTTGCGGTATTCAAGCAGCTTGCCAATCTGATATACCTGTCATTATAGTTAACCGTAGACAAATCGCTGCCGGCTGTAGGCCCATTTAAATTTTATACAAATTTGCCATCAGCGAAATTTTCATTGCTTTGATAACCTATCCATGTGCCGTGTTCTAGCCTAAATCAGAAATATGCAAATTAATCAATTTACCTTGTGAATTCCTTCAAAACAAATTAATTAGCTTGAATAATTCAATGGCCTTGAGGGTATAAATAAATTAATGCAAAGCGAGTCAATTTAGCATAACTGAGCATGGAGAACAGCTTGGAGAACGTGGAATTTGGAGTGTTCTGTTAAATTTGAATGATTTCCAAAGAAAAATATTTTTTTTTTAATATGTTTTGTAGTAGGCTGATGGCATACCATCACTAGGATTAACAGATTAATAGATTTAACAGATAACAGAGCCATAATGAGTTAACATTAAGAAGGGAGATTTCTGGCTGTCAGATTTAGCTTTAAGAAGAAGAGGAAGAATCAATTGTGAAATAGACGCCAACAAGAGAAGACGGTTGAAAGACTGATAAAATAAAAAGAGTTGGAACAAAAAGAAAATCATTAACGTCTACAGTTTTAATGTATATTTACTGCCAAGCCTATACGGAACACCCTGTGTTTTTATAAGCACACAAGCAAAAACATGAATTCTGTTTTACTTTCTTGCTAGCAGAAGCTTTCAAGTTCATTTTAAGAGCACAAATTAAGCAGGAAGTCAAAGGGATTATTTTACACCGACTTTAACTTTAACTCCAGCAATGAAGACTTTAAAATACAAGAATCTAGCAAAGTTTCCAAATGGCGTATACGCAGAGTGGACCATAAAAAGTTAGTATAACTGCTGCGTTGGCAATGAAAGTGTTGAACTCAAACGACGACCATGACAGCAGTGAAGTCAACTGCAAAAACGTATTGAATCCGCAGCAAGCCACAATCCATTGGCATTATGAAAGTCGATATGCAGCTGTCGAGGGGATAATCCAGCGAAGTATCTATATTTGCCAGCAGCATTGTCCAAGGTCATTCTAAAAAATGAGTTTAGCTGTGAGTTCGTTTGTTCATTTCAAAATTGCAGACTTGCTGGCATTCAGCTATCCGTGCACTTCGGTAGATAAATTTCATTGCATTCCCTGAAATCAAATTAACTTTTCATGACGTGACACGCCCTTCACTTTCTGAATGGATTGCGATTGAACTTTGACTCGGATTTGCTGATTCAAATGCAGAGCAGGTAAAAGGCAATTGAATTCCCAAAATAATACACTTTCATTTCACTAATTTACTCTCGTTTATTTCGTTCGATTTGTTCGTTGCCTGCACTTAAGTTGCTAACAATTTTTGATGCATGTTTTGAGATATAAATAAATTAAATAATTAGTAAATTCAATTGAACTAAAAACATTTGCTCTTGCTCGCTCTCTTTCGTTTTAACATAACAACAATTTGCCTATGAAAATTAACAATTATTATTATAAAAAATTTGAAAATCAAAACGCGTTCAGTTTTTAGTTGAATCAAATGAGAAAATACAGCAATAATCAATCAATAAATAAATAAATATATGCATTAAATAATTTAAATAAATAAATAAATAGGCTTAGCATTAAAAAATAAATATGCCTTATATTATTATTGCGTATTAGGCTCATAAGTTAGTTTCATATCTTTTTTGTAATTGTATTTAAACACATTCAGACTACTCTCTGTTAGGCACGCGCTATGAAATTAAATAACCCGCCGCAAAGTATGCAACACAAATTGCAAGTTACGTCTGCAGTTTGGAAGCCACTGAGTGCAGCTAAAACTGTTACGGCGCTCAATTTATGAGCAGAATACGAGTATTTTCTCTTCTCTTCGTTTTGCTTTTTGTTTTCCTCTTCCTTACCAGCTTCTACACTTTTCCAATTAAGCTAATGACAGTTGTAGGGCGTATGGGAGGGAATGGTAGATGAAGGGAAGCCGAGAATGCGACGTTTGAATTATAAACTACTATATGAAAGTTGTTTCAACTTTGTTTCTAGTTTCTAACTCTACTTCTATTTACAGTTACAGGACAGTTATAGGTTGGGGCGTCAGGGCGTGGTCTATTTAACACCCGTTATGCTGCGCAGCCAGGGCTTATAAAATGTCGTACGCATATAAACGCCTGGCAAATACGGCGCCGCACACTTGATGCCATGGGAAACAGTACCGGCCAACTCGTAACGGCCATCAGGACGCTGCAACACCAAAGGACCTCCACTGTCGCCCTACAAACGAAACGATTGATTGATTAAACACTGCTGCGCAACAGCTCAATTAGTCCACCTCTGTACTTACTTCACAAGAATCCTTCTGCCCATTGGCATAGCCGGCGCACAAAAAGGAGCCAAGTATCTTCTTGTTATGCCCAGCGGTGTGGAACATCTCCTGGCAAACGCTGTTCTCAATAACTGGCACCTGTTGCGTGAACGAAAGCAATTAAATAGTTTAAACACGTCTTGGAAACGGACAGTAGAGGGAGAACTCAATTAGACACGCACCTGAACCTCCTGCAACACCGAGGGCACACCACCGCCGTACTTGAGACGACCCCAGCCAGTGACTGTTGCCATGCGACCCGTAAAGTCCGCCTGATCATTAGGCATGCAAATGGGCACTGTGGAAAGAGGTGGAAAGTGTAAGGACACGTAAAATACTGAACATCATTGAGGGGAACTTACCTATGTGTGTATCGAACTGCACGGGACTGTCCATTTCCAGCAGCGCCAGATCGTTCTCGAAGGTCGCCGGATCGTATTGACGGTGCACAATGACTCGTTTGATGTTCTTAGTCACAGGACGTTTGCTCTCCAGGTCACCGGAGATGTCAAATTCGCCCATGACAGCAACCAATGAAGCAAGGAAGCTAAACGATTAATCAGTTAGGAAACGGGTTTTAAGGAAGGCACTCGCAAGTGTAACTTACCCGGGCTGACAATGGGCGGCGGTGATGACGTAGCGACTAGTGATTAAGACGCCGCCACATTTATTCTTGGTAAAGAGTCCCAGCCAGGTGGACTCACGGACTAGAACCTGCCAGGGAAAGGCGCCAAAGGTGGAGCCCTTTCCGCCGACAATTCGACCGGATTTGACATGTGGACGAACGCCGCATTCTGTTGATGGGGAGTGAAATGTGAGGTTAGGAGTAGGGAGTGTTCACAGAGCGAGAAAAGGAGAGTGAAACAGAGCATGAGATAGAGTAAGAGAGAGACAGATAGATACAGAGAGAGAGGAAGGAGAGCACAAGTGAGTGAGTGAGCAAGCTAGCTGTCTAAGCTAACAACTAGTGAGATACAAAAGAGTGAGTGAGAGAGAGAGTATCAGAGCATAGAGGAAACATTTAATTGCAGTGTTGGACAATGCATGAATTGGGCAAGGAGTTTGGATATATAGGAACTAGGGATTTTTGGGTTACTATAACTACGAGGACTGTTTGAGGACTTTGGGGATTTATCAATGATGACGATGCCTGTGGACAGGACGTTTGCGTCGCCGAGCTAAATTTTTGGAATGATTTGTAAGGTAATGCGAATGGGGATGCGAATGCGGTTTAGTGATTATTTGGATTGGATTTTGGTTAAATTCGACGGTAATGTAAATGAGTTGTTATTAGGAACAAGAGAGAGAAAGAGAGAAAACAAGAAAGTGAGAGATAGAGAGTGAGAGAGACAGTTGCCTTGGGGTCTATACTTGTCTATGCTTCAATCACTCAATACTTACGTATCTTGCGCCCATTGGGTCCACCGTATGAACTCAGCGTGGCTCCCTGATCAATTTCATTCTCATGTGGACTTGGATTTACATCCTCCTCATCTTCCTCATCCACAATCTCGTCGTTAACGGGACGTGCGGTGGTTTTCACAGTGCTGCTAATGCGTTTTGTGGGTTTCTTTGAGCTGGGACGACGCGTGGTGGTGCTCGCTACGGTGGTGCGACGTGTGGCGGCCGGCTTGCGAGTAGTGCTAGTGGCGGAGGTCTTCTTGTTGGGCGCTTTGGTGGACACACGTGTCACTGGCTTCTTGGTGGTGGCCTTTGGCTTCGTCGTGGTAGCCACACGCACAGGTTTGCGAGTGGTTTTGCGGTTAACATTCGTATTGGCACCACCAACCGCACCGGCAGCATAGGTCGAGGCCGTGTTGTTCGTCTCATCGATCATATCGGCCAAGGCCTCGAAGTTACCCTGCAAGGAGGCAACCAATTTGTTGACCAACGTATGCATTTTATCCTTCAGCACAACATCCTCGACAAACGCGGGCGTGGAGAGCTCCAGATCGCTGGTGACTGCACTCGAGGCGGCAGACATATTGAGGTTGGGATTACGCACGGGCGGGAAGTTAACGAAATCATTGGGTGACGTGTAGGTTTCTTCAGCTAGCGGTTGACCCAGTTTCTCTCCAGGCACGGAGAAAGCCGGATAGGTTGGCGTAGGACCGTAGTAGCCTGGGAAAGCGGGCTTGTCATCGGAGGGCACACCGTACATTGACTCCGTAGTGGATTGTGTGTAGGTCAAGTGCACTGGACTGCTGCCCACGCCGGCGATTGGCATGCCAAAGTAACCTGGATCCTCAAAATCATTGGAGCTTACCACAGCAGGAGTGCTGACCGGACGTCTCGTAACACTGGGTCCATAGATATAGGAGTTTGTCGTGGAGGCAAGTTTGTTATTGTCGTTGTTGATCCATGAGCTGGAGGTTACCAGATTTATGGCCGTAGGCTTGGGCGTAATCTGCACGAATCCTGGTTTCTTGTGGCCACCATAGTTGCTCGTAGGTGCCTGTATGTGAATAGGAGTCGAGGCGGTGGCATAAAGAGGAGGCTGATAGTTGCCAGGTGTGGAGCCAAGAATGTTCTCAGCTGTGCTCTGTATGAAGGCATCAAGTTTGTCGTCTGCCATGAATAGTGGCGGCACCTTGTCGTAGTGGTAATCCACATTGGCTGGCGGACGTGGTGTGGTGGGACCTGTCACATAGCTGGTCGAAATAGGCTTCGATGAGACGGGTTTGCGTGTTGGCGAACTGGCCACGGAGTGCTCATTGTAGTTGTTCAGCGAAGGAGCAGGTAGCTCAGCTGCTGGCGCAGGAGCTGGCACGGGTACGGGAGCAGAAGCTGGTCGATCGTAGCTGGCAGTGGGAAGAGGTTGATCGTAGCCAGAAGCTGCAGAGTCATCGTAGCTCGAAGCGGGAGAAGGCGATTGATTGTAGCTGGAAGCGGGAGAAGGCGATTGATTGTAGTTGGAAGTGGGAGCTGTAGCAGGTTGATCATAACCGGAAGCTTGAGGAGCTTGTGGGTAACCCGTGTCCGCTTGTTGCGTTTCCGGCTCCGTGTTGTAGTTGCCCAAGGGTTGCTTGACCTTGATGTTAGTGATAGGTGATTCTGCGGTGTCGTAGGCGGGTCTCCTTGTGTTCTGCTCTGCCAACTGTGGCTGCTGGTTGTAGTTGTTGCTTGGTTGGGGCTTAGGAGTCTTCTTTGTCGGAGGTCGCTTCGAGCTGGGCTTGGGACGTGGCTTTGGACTGGCTGTTATCAGAACTGGACGGCTTGATGAGCTCTCCACGGCCTCATACTGTGGTCGCTGTGTCTGCGTAGTTGTGGTGCTGGCAATGTAACTGGAGGTTGGTGCAGGACTGGAAATCGATAGCTTCTCTGTCTGTTGATAGCCATCGGAGGCGGCATCGTACTGCTCCTGTACCTTTGTAGTATGTGAGGAGACGGACACCTCAGCGGGCAGTGGGTCATTGTAGTGCTGCATTGTGACCATGCCAATGTAGGAGGCAACCGGGCGATTGGAACTGGGTTTGTTACCTGTAGTCGAGGGTCTGACATAAGCCGGCGAGGGTTGTGGTGGTTCCGTGTAGGTGTTGGTTATCTTCTGGTAGCTCATCTCGGTATTGGCTTCCTGAGAGCTGCTGCTCACCTGATCATAGCCCGAAGGATCGTTCTCCACCTGACCGGACTCACCCTCCAAGTAAGACATGTCCACGGGGTAAGCAATGCCCATGACGGGCATTTTGTTGAACTCCGAGGTCTGTGGACTGTCGGGATGAGTGGCATCATTGTATCCGTTAGCCGGCAATGTGTGCTCCTCCAGCACTGAAGATTGATCCTCGCCGTAAGTGGGTCGAGGGGTAGGCAACTCTGCGGACTGACTGCCAGAGGCATCCTGCTCCTCCGAGACCTTATCGTAGATGGCTGCAGAACTGGTCGTGTAGGCATAGTCCTGCTCAGGCTCTGGCTCCTGCTCCTGTGACTTGACTCCCTCCTGACTCTGCTGATAGTAACCAGCTGGTTCTGCTGAGACAGGAGCTGTGGTCTCCTGAGGCGCATAGGCATAGGAAGGTGTCTGCTGTTTAACCACATTGTAGCTGGGACCGTGACTGCTGTTGTTCAGCTGTAGAATAATCGATTCAATTGAGTCCACGTGAGTGGTTATGGAAGAGGCAGTTGTGGGATTGCTCTGGGTTGCAGCTGAGCTGGGACGCTCCTCGTTGTTGTATGTGGGCACCAGTATATATTTATCCTCCGAAGCTGCTGTGGGTTGTGTGCTGTAGCTCTGCGATGAGGGCTGCTGCTGTTGGTATTGCTGCTGCGGTTGTTGCTGTTGGTATTGCTGCTGCGGTTGTTGCTCCTCCTGCGGTGGTTGCACATACACCGGCTGTGGTCCGTAGCCCGTGGAGAACTGCAAATCCTCGACGAGGTCAGCATCTGCACCAGGGTGTGTTATATCGCTGTGTGTGAATTCACCGCCATCGAGTATGAGGTGATTGTGATGATGCATGTTCGTGTGCTGTGTCGGTTTTGGCTTCGATTTGATCTGCTGCACAGGACGCTTCATGCTCTCGGCCAACTGTGGCACAGGTTTGGCCTGTTGGGTAGGTTTGGGCTGTGGCTTCGGCTGTGGCTTCTGCTGTGGTTTCTGCTGCGGTTTGGGCTGTACCTTTGGCTTTGGCGTTGTGGGCGTCGGTGTCGTCGGTGACTCCTCAAACGAATTAGACTCGGAGCTGGTGTTATCCAATGTGCTGCCTGATATTTTGGTAGGCACTTCGGTGGTAAAGGTCACTATGTCATCAGTATTCTCCGGTGGCAAAGTGGCCAACACTTGCATCACAAAATCATCGTTGCCGGGTGGCGAGGAGAATGTGTTAATCTTCACCGAATGTTTGTTCACATGTATCGAGGGAGGTTGCTCCGTTTCTGCTGCTGGCACCTTAACCTCATTAAAGTTGGTCTCATCGTGCTGAACTTGCAGCTCTGCGTCCTGCTCGAACTGCGATTGTGTGGACTCTGTGGAGCTGCTGGAGAAGCTCAGTTCGCTCTGCCCCAAGGGCTGTGCGCTCTGCTGGCCCATGCTCGTGGTGCTGCCCAGTTGCTGGTAGACCTTGTCCAGATTCTGCTGATCGTAGATGTTCTGTGAGGGCTGCTCCTCACTCAGCTGCTGCTGCTGTTGTTGCTGCTGCTGCTGTTGCTGCTGCTGCTGTTCGCCGTAGCTCTCATAGGAGGACTGTGCTGCCTGCTGTAGCTTCTGTTGTTGCTGCTGCTGCTGATGCTGCTGGAAGTAGGCGTTCTGCGCATCATTGATCAATGTGCTAGCCAACTCGTGTGTTTGCGGTATCTGACAGCAGGCACCAAACAGAAAACCATCCATGCAGGCACCAACCACCTCACCGCCCCGCTGTGCGCACTCATGATTGAACATGCAGATGGTGGGTCCATTGGAACGAGGATCTGAACTGGGCAACGTTTTGGTAGCTCTACAGTGCTTAGGGGTAATGCGATAGCCGCCAAACAATTTGCGGGGAGCTGTAAGAAAATATGGGAATAAATTTCTAGTTAGTTTTGGCCTTTTTGGCAAACTTAATTTATATTTAAGTTTAATAAACTTCATTCTGCTTTTAGCACTATTTTCTGCTGCTCTTGAGGGCTAATTTGTAATTAAGCCATAAGTGGCAAGCGATTAATTAAGTTGCCCGTCAAAATCAAAGCCAGACAACTGTACATAATTGGATTAGCTGGTGAAAATGTTGAAATTCTTGAAATGAAAGTGACAATTTCTTGACTACTAAATAATTTGTGCTTAAAAGTATTTTAATTGCATTTTACACTGCTAATTATGAGCAGGTAGCAACAAAAGACAATAAACTCAATTAACATGAGAAACGGTTGCCGTTCTGTCGTGCCACTTGGAAAGGCAGCAAGCGGTGGCAAGTGAAAGTGCTGCAAACTTGCTGCTGCAATGTCAAAGTTCAGCTTTACCTTTTAACCAGTTTTTTATGCTGTTTTTTGGTAGGTAACTAAGTGCAATTTGATTGCAGTTTGTTGCCTTTCATTCCGTCTGATTTGGCAAATGAGCTAAGAAAACTTTTCTCATTACCCAAAAATTACAATTGCAACTCACTTGACATTTGGCTTAAGTTTACACTCATTGATTTCGTGCTGCAATTAGATGATTGAACGACAAGACTCTTGCCTCGTGTTTATGCCAACAATTAACACCTTAAAAACAGCTTTTAGTTGCTCCCATTTCGGCTATGCCACAAGACTGTGTCAATGTTTGCCTGAAATTGGAGCAGACCACGAAATTCCCAATACGGAAGACGAGTGCTAGATTCTCGGAGGCCATAAATAAAGTATGTATGTATGTGAGGAAGAAGTGTAGTCGCAATCAATTAACAATTAACTTGCTAATTAAATATAAAACAGGCAGTAACGAAAATAAAATTAAATAGCCAGAAAGCCAACATAAACGTACAGTTACAGCCTGACTCATAAAATGGCCCAAAAAAAGACCCTGCTCCTTCATGCTGGGCACGTCTTAAAATCAGAGCTAGAGTTGGAGTTGGAGTCAAGTGAAAGTAAACAGAGTGAGAAAAGTGAATAAGTTATCAACGGCAGCGCCAAAACTCCAATTAGAATGTCCACTATGTACACGTCCACAGCTTCAGCTTCGGACCCAACATTTCAACACCGCAAAAACCAAAAAAAAAACAAACCTCATAATTGAGAAAAGTGATAGTGTTTTGCCTGCCTTTTTATTTCATTTAATTTCATTTTTTCTTTCTCATTTGTTGTAATTTTTTTCCAAACGATTTCGTTTTTCTGCTCTGTAGATTTATTTTTCTACTATCGTTTTCTTTTTGTATTATTAATATGCGTTTTGTGGCTTTATTATTTGCAGACATTTCGCATTTTATGATTAGACACTCAAGTGTGCTCAAGTATTCTTCCGACAATCGTTAAAAAAGTAGTAAACCCACAAAACACCAAACGATACGAAGAGAGGCATGAGAAATTGCCTCGGGCAGACAGCAAAGTAAGCGCGCTGTTAAATAACACTCTGTTAAGTTAACAGCGGCACTTAAGAGTGCTTCTATTGTTTAGTTAACATAATTATAGTGTTTGCCGCTCCTCAGTCACTGTCTCTGGGAAGAAAAACAATTTGTGTGATTTGAGTGGGCTTTTAACTTGGCTAATACAGCTGTTTAGTGGAAGCAACTGAATAATATAATTAGCACAGAGATTAGTTAAATAAGTTCTATAATTTATGCACTTGTTTGACTTATAAAATCAATAACTTAATGTATATTTTATTTAATCAAAAATCAACTGTTTAACCGTTAGAATCTCTGACCTTATTCCACTGCTATTATGAAATAGAATTTCTGTGCGAGATCATAAAAAGATTGCTCAGTTATTTAACAGCTGGCACTTCTATTCTACAGTTTGCGACCTTCACAATGCTCTTAACACTTCAAAAGAGAATGTCATAAAAGACTTGAGTTTTGAGTATTTCATAAGCAGTTCTCTTGCTGTCGTTTCGCTATATTTTCCATTAAACATGCAAAGAATTTTTTAAACGCGTCGCTGCATGAACATTTGTTTTTTCTAGTCTCTTTTTGGGGTGCACCTGGTGTAGTCATCGAGTATGCGTGACTCTTAAAACTAATTTGAGATTGGAGTTTAGCGATTTGTGATTTTTGATTTGTTTGTGGTGTGCAGTTTATCGCTGGGTTATTAACGCTTATGCCGCTGACCCTAATTGGTTGCAACAAGAAATTCAATTCAATGCCTCTCGTAATAATCGCCAAGTGGCATGCAAAATAGGTTACAGCATCACAGCAACAACAGCAAACGACTACAACAACAACAACCACAGCCGGCTAACGCTCATATGCGCACGCTCTCACATACGCGCTCTCCTCTCTCAGTCTTGCGCTCCCTCTTTCGCTTCCTCTTTTGCTCCCTCTTTCGCTCAACTCCAAGTTGGGGGGAACGAAAGTGTGTCAACCGCCTGAATAATTTTTGCGCCGCTTTTCAAAAATATTTTTCGGCTTTTATCATACACAAATGGAAGAGAAACAAAATTAATAAAAGAGTGACGACAGTGCACTAAGCTAGGCGAAGTTTGAATACCCTTTCTTACATAACTGTTAACAGAAAGTATACAAGAAAAACTATACAAAAGAAATCAATCAATAAATCATTTTATGTTAAATGTTTTAAGCACTACTGTGGCTAAGTATATTTACTCCATCGTTTAGAGAGCTACAAATTCGTGAGACCTTTCGATAGGGTATAGAGCAGCGCTTGGAACGAAGGAAGTAAGCAGCTGCAAAATGAGATAACAGGTTGTTGAATCGACAACTTACTGGAAACAAGCACAAAATATGCCAAAAAAAAGACAGATCACAGCAACAACATTTGTTGCATGCTACACTATGTCACTGGGACCCTTGTTGCACGCATCAAACAACAACAACAGCAGAAAACCAATTGGAATTCGATATTGGAAATTCTTTTGGCCTCAACTGGAAACAGTTATTGACTGTGTTTCATTTATATCGCATGCAGTGAAATTTACACACACACACAGATGGAAATTAATTAAATCATGAAATATGCTGCACGCTACAGAGCAGATCGGATTCGTAGAACTTGTTTTCTTGCCAAGCATCCCAGAGAAAGAGAAACACACAGTGGCAGCTGGAGCGAGAAAGAGATGGAGAGCGAGAGAAGGTTGAGACCGAGACAGAGACGAGCTCCAAAGAATGTAAACAAACGAGGCGCTTTAACGGTAAAATGGAAAATTATTATCGATCAATTAGCTCAACACTGCAAAAAAAAAAAAAATAAAATATAAAACTTGTATATAACCATAAGCTATAGTTATAAATTTAGTGGAAGTATATGCAAACATGCTATAGCACGTGAGTTGGCTAAAGATCGGCTTAAATTTATTGGCCAATTTGGCATTTAACGATATTTGCTCTGATTGCGTTGTGAAAGTGTTTAAATGTTCTTGGACTACATACAGAATTCATTCTTGGACTCTTATGAGCAGACAAAATATTTGTTTAATTCTTAGAAAGATTTAAAAATACTTAATAAATTAAAGAAATGTTAAGAAACCCCTGCAAAAAATTTAACTGGGAAATAGTGAAATGAAAAGAGAAAAAAGATTAACAGATTTGTCACTTTTCATGGCATTAACATGAAAATAAAAACTTGGGTTCATTTCACTTTTCATAGACAAAAGGAAAACTGTTTACAGCTATCGCTTGATTTGGGCTACAACTAATTATGACAACAACAACAATCACAGCAGAAACAACAACAACAACAACCGCAATCATTGAGCTAAAGCGAGAGTTGTTAGTTTCGTGCTAGTTAAATTGAATTTATTTTGTGATTTGTTGCTTGTAGTTTTACAAGACTTTTTTTTATGTATTTATTAATTTTAATGGGCTTTACGTGCGACTCTTTGCCATCATCTTTAATCTTCAATCTGTCAGCTTCCATCTCGCATCTACCATCTGCCATCTCTTTCTAAACCATTCTGCGGTGTCACGCAAGAAGTTTTCCGTTTTGCGTGATGGAAAATGAAAGTTGTTTTTTCTTCTTATTATTATTATTATATTGTATATTTGTGTGTGAGTAATAAAATGAGTGTGCTTGACCCTTGAAGTGAAAGAGTCTTGTTGTTGGTGGAGATCATAATCAGTTGAGCAACAGTCAGGGTCAGTTGCAGCAAATAGACTAAAACAATTTGTGGCAACTGAGTCGTAACAAAACATTTCTATTAATCGCAAAGTAATTGAATTGTTCAACAGGCAGCAGCAGCAGAGGCAGCAGCAATTGCAGCTGCAATAACATATTAAACATAACTTGCCACACGCTCTAGTAGGCAGGCAGTCGGTGAATTGGACTGTGGCATGCACCATATAAGCGATTTGCACGCAAACCGATTCCACACGGGAAGACAGCGCATTGAATTACATAAAATTGCATTTGAAAGTCACAAAAAGTGGCCCACAAATTCACACACACACGCACACACACCTGGTTCGATTCAGTTGCTCGCACTTCAGAGCGTCCCATTTCATTTGGCAGCCACTGTCGGGTCGGGTGTCGCTCGCCGAATTGGCACAGTATCCGAATCAGAATCCAAATCGGAACAACCATCGCCATCGCCTGACTCCTCCTCCTCCTCCTGTGGCTGTGTAAATTGTAACAGTGACCCAAATAAAATGCGGCGACCGAAAAGACCGGTAATATAACAGTGAATGTGCAAGTGCTCCAACATGTGTATACACTGTACAGCTAAGCATGTATTTCTGTATACTTATAAGTAGGTATGTGTCTGTGTGTGTACCGCGATTATACGCGTGCAATTCTAGTAGGAAATCGTCTGTTGTTATTTCTTTGCTGTTCGTATTGCAAACCTGAAAATAACTGGCGGACAATGCGCGTACCGGAGATGTTACCGTGTTTATCGTGTCACGAGTCACTTAAAAACTGATTAACAGATAATTTATACTGCTGTTTAATGCATTAAATTCTTCAACTCATTCCAACTGTGCTAATGAGTTTAATCGATGCAATCATAACAGTCACTACAACAGCTACTCGATTTTAAAATGTCTTGATTGATCAGATGTTGTTATAAGAATAAAGAATGAAATGAATTTGTTTATGCAAATAGTCTGCTTAACATTTCCTCTTCAAATAAAATAGCCAGAGTAAAACTAGAACTGATAAAGGGAACAAGCTCACAAATGTAAGTTTTCCTTTCATAAATAATTAACTAAATATTATAAAATTAACTCTAAGGTTTGCAGTTAATATCTGTATTAAATTTAATAAATTAAAATTTATGTTGTACTTTTTTTTAGATGTTCCAAAGTTTTCCGTTTTGTATTGCTTCTGCTTCGTGCTTAAAAATTCTTGCTCTGAATTGGATTTTAATTCAAATTCTCACGTGACCATCTTTTAGAGACACTACTGTGCGTGTGTGTGTGGTCAGCTGTCCAGTTGTGCGCAATAAGAAAGGTAATCACACAGTGTCAACCGCGAGTGTAGTGCGTCCAACGTGAACAGGTTGCACAGCGACACCAAAAGCGGTCAGCATAAGAATAACACACACTACTGTATGCAAGTACATGTACATGTGTGCATGTATGTGTTTGTGTGTTGTTCTTGTTGTTGTTGTTTTTGTGTTGCTTTGCGCCAGTTTCGTTTCGTTTCGTTTAATTTCTTGTCTGCCTGTCGCTGCGCTTCTTTATTGTTCATAAATTGTATGTAAGTACAAAATTCCGTTTTGTTTTCATTACGACTCTTACTATTATTATTACTATTATTCTTATGCTTATGTGTAGCATTGTTTTCTTTACTACTTTTTGCAAGCTCACGACTCGTGCATGATAAGAACTTAGTGTAACTTTGTATGTAAATGATTTGCTTACAATGAAAAAGTTTTGAGTAAGTGAAAAGTTTTAATATGTTTGTATTGGTTTTATGAGGCCTGGGAATTTTAACTGAAACTTTAGTGTCAATAGAAAATGTGGCGAAAATAAATCGCTGAACATCAAATCAAATATGCACGATGATGAACAAACGCAGTCGTTAAATGAAGTGTGTGAACGAGCAGTGAAAGTTGTCGGCCGAAATAAATGACATCATTTTGGCAATATTGTATTTCATACCGATCGATAACCAAACACATAGAAAGGAACTGCACACAAACACACACACACACACACACTGACTAGCAGTTGAGAGAGCTTTTTAATGGATGCACACGAAAGCGTTCGAACAAAGCAAATGCTTATGCAGATTTGATGCGAAATCAAAAGATCTTTTAGAATGTGCAAAGTCATTCAACGGAAGCAGCATCAAACCGCAAAACAGCAAAAGTTTAAAGCAACACTTCCTACCTACCTACCCCTCTTCTCACCCCCCTATTGTGATAGCCATCTCTAATACAAAACTCAAAGACAACAAAAGACATCGGCCAATCGACAGCAACAGAGAGAATTTCACTTTCACCGCCAAACATGTCAAAACAAATTCAAAGTTTGCTATGTATTTCCTGTTAGACGCATCCATAACAAAAGACCAAAGTCTGCGACCGACTTGGTATTGGAATTGGAGTTGGACTTGGAGTTGGAAGTGTTGACAAGTCGATATATAATTTGTAACTGCGTTGTCGATAAAAGGAAACGTTGGCCAAGACGAGCAGCACTTGAGCAATGCTGATGAGCTTAAAAGATAAACTAAATAGCAAACAACAAACGAGTATGAGTATGAGTACGAGTACTCACACACACACTTGTGATTCACATTCACAGAGCTATGCACTAATAGTTCCGAGCTGCTCGCTGGCGTAGGAAGTGCAGCTCAATTGCCGTCATCTGATCTACGTCTGAGTATGAGTTTAATGCGTGTGTGCCTGTGTGTGTGCTTGTGTGTGTGTCACACTACTTTGTCTGTTTGGTTGGGTGAAATGCTCTTGGTGGCACTTGATGTTGATGATGTGTCACAGTTTTAATGCGATCGAGTTTAAGTTTTATGATGTGGTAAACGTCTGTGGGAAAATTTGTGGCAAATCAACGGGCCCTCTTACCCCTTGTCCCCCCCTTGACACCTGCGCCAGCTCTCGTTTAACCTTGCCCAAAGCGACACAAACAAAAATTGAAGAAAGCCAGAAATGTCGCTTTCACATTAATTGCATGCAGAGAAATATGAAATGAAATGTAACAAAATGAGACATCGTTGCGTATGCGCAATTTGCATAAATTCAAAAACTTCCCAACTGAAAAGCCGTTTAACAATTAAACTAGCAAATAAAAGACTTATGAATTGCTTTTAAAATGCACAACAATTTGCCAAAGATCGCAACGAACTCAACTGAATGTTGTAGACAATTGTGATGCTTTGGTTTATGTGGAGCATTTGACCGGACAGCGGTAAAAACGTGATCTCGAAATTATATCGATGCCAAAGACACTGAAAATTGTCTGAGCAGCTGAGCTGAGCTGAGCTGACTGCCAGCAGCAACAACAGCAACAACAACAGTCTCAAGTCATCGGCTTCCTTCCCCAAGGCTAGTTGAATGGAGTTGACTGAAGTCGACTGGAGTGAGCCACAAATTACCGCAAACTCAACGTCAACTGCAGGCCGACAAGTGCATAGACGCTAACTGGCACACGCTTCGTTCAGAACCAGCTCTGGCCATTGTTGTTGTTGCTGCGGCTGCTGCTGTGGCTACTGGCCAAGACATTTTCATTTCGCACGCGCTGGCAGCTAGGACAGCGGCAGCCGCGGGATTTTTTTCTTTCTTTCTTGTTTTGTCTCTCTTTTGGTGCACAAATAAAAATTGAATAGAAATTGAAAATTGTTTTTCTACTTCACACACATAGACAACACACACAGACACAGCACACACACACCTGTAGTTGCATCTATTACTAATGATATATTGTGTGCATGATTGGCATTTGCTGTCTCCCAACTCTTTCCCCTTACCCCCTGCTCCCTACTCCTGTCTCTGACGCAGCAAAGTTGTCCGCAAAACGGAAGCACTGATTTTTCTCTCAGTTTTTTTTTATACCTGAGTCAACCTATAAAAGTGTTTGTTCAGTGATTTGATGATTTGATAATGTATGTATTAGAATAGGTGTTTGTGTGTGTGTGTGTGTTTGGCGAGAAGTTTTCACTATGTAAGCTGCATAAATAAACTGCAACTGCTGGCAAACTGAAGTGCTATGAACCTTCGACTTTTCCTTATGTTGGAGTTTAACAACCTATGCGCTGTTGGATAAAAGCTATAAATATATTAAACAGCTGCTGATAACTCTAGAAAAAATTATAATGTATAAACTTAAATATGAATTTGATTAATTTTGATTTAAACTGAATATTGAGTTGGGTTTAAATTATATTTAGACTTCTATAAAATTAAATTCCATTTTAATTGTCATTTACTTTCTTTAAACCACTAACAGACCTTTTATTACATTTTTAACCACCTATTAAAAATCTAAAATCATTTATTTGCCACAAAATTCTATAAATATTTTAAAGTTTGCAGCTTAAGTCTTTTGTTTGGTTGCTGCTTTTTTTGGCTCATTGAAATATTGAGCACACACACCTCAATATGTGTGCCAGTGCCTTCGATATCAGCTAATAACCTGACACATTAGAAATTTGTTTCACTTTTTAAATCGGCAACAATTAACACGAAAGCAGCAGCGGCAACAGCAGCAGAGACAGCGGCAGAGACAGTTGCAGAAAGCCAAATAAAAACTGTCATAAGAAAGTGTGTGTGTGTGTGTGTGTTATGCTGTGAGACAGATGAGTTTACTCATGTGCTCATCTTGAGCTCTTACTCTGCTGCTTTGTTGTTGCAGAAAGGTAAAAATGGCAAATACAAAGTATGTGAGCCCGTAATGTGGCATAAAATGAACCAAATAATTGCCAAGTGCGTTGCGCTTCTTGTTGTGCGAGTATGTCTGTAAGTGTGTGTGTGGAAAGTCATTTTCTGTGCCAAAGTTTTTCATGTGGAATTGTTGGCCTCTGTTCATTTATTGACACAAAGGCACAGTTTATGTGTTTTTTGCTTTTGACTTTGGCCATTGTCAATACCATCATCAAAGTCGCAACTGCTGTGGTTGTTGGTGCTGCCACTTCCAATGGGGAGGCTTTCACTCGCAGTGGCATCAAAGTGTCAAGTGACACGATTCGATTTGTCAATGAGAACGAGCCGCAACATGAGCTTGCAATTTGCCAAATTGATTTTCATTGAGTTTATAATTCTTACAGCTCGCATCGTTTTATTGTTAAAGTATCTCGACTTTCTTTGCCATACAATATGAAATTGTCTTGACACTTACCGCCGTTCGATTCAATTGATGATCTAAATCCACTTGTTGTCTGCACAAATAATGCGCCTATTATTATTAAAGTTGTTAAAGCGTTGGAAAGTAGTTGACGCTTTGTTATTGTCGTTGTTGTTGTTGTTGTTCCCCCCGTTGTTGCTGCTGTTGTAGTAGTTACTGTAGTTGCTGCTCTCGTTGTGGTTGTGGTTGTTGCTGTTCTTATTGCAGTTGTCGCGATTCTACGCGACGCCGGCATAACCCACTTAAACATGTTTGCGCTTGTCGTTTGCTCGCTCGCTCACTCGGACGGTCTACGAAATTTAGTTAGGGTCTAAGCGTAGCCAGTGCGAAATGTTAATTTAGTAAATTGTAACTACCGCGCTCCGTACGCTCGGTACCAAAATGTACCGCTAGGCAAAACAAAAGACTTGAACAACGAACGCGTTTCATGCACAATTTCGGGCTTAAATAATTTGTAACAAATTTAATGCACAAACAAATAACTCGAACCGTTAACCGCACACACTAAATTGCACATTTAGCATTGGTTTCTTATGTTTATCAATTGCTGCGCGTAAATCGGCGTTTTGTTTTCTTCTTTTACATTTGCACACACACTTAACTCGACCAAAATCAAATCAAATCAAAGTGTTGACCAAGTCAAGCGCCATGCGTCCGGTCAACTGAACGCTCCGCGTGTTTCTGATTGTCAGCGTTGCCCGTTTGCCAGCGCTGGCCAAGAAGATAACGGACCTTTGCCACTTTTCTATGGCAAAACTTTCACTTTAGCGCGCAACAGAGAGAGAGAGAGCAGTCGAGCGGGAGAGCGTGCCGTCGCGAGAGCGTAAGACGTGCGAGTATTTTTATGAGTCGCGCGCGCTCGAGACGCTTAAATGGTAAACATTTCTATTTCGGCTTCTACTTTGCTACTGATTCGGTTTTAAGTTTAGTTTGGGAGCACCGATATTCCTGTTATGCTTTCTCTGTGTGCGAGTGTGTGTGTGTATGCGTGTGTGTGTTTAGTCTGCGCTCGCAACGTCCGCACGCGTGCGCGTTTGAATCTTAACTGAAACGGTTTACAGCGCTCACTTGCGGTTAAGAGCTGCTCAGCGGCTGTCAGTTAACAGCGCTGCAGACTGTTAAGCCAATGTTAGAGATTAAGTGCTCGCTCGCAAACAGTGCATAATTGGAGTTGATGTCACCAGTAGTAGCACTGATTGTGGATTTTCCAGTCAACGCTTTCGCCTACTGGCCAACACGGCGTATGCTCGATATACGTGCTCTGACATTGCAGCCTATTGACAATCAAAGTCGCATATTAAGCAAGGTTATCGTTCGCCTGCAGATCCGCTGCAGATTGCTGCCAATAACAAAAGACTCAAGACACAAACTTGGCAATTAAAGCATACCAAATTGCTAACAAGCCTAAAAAACAATAACTGTTATCTTTGCATATTTGCCACTGACGTGGGGGCCTCTAACCTGTCGTTTGCCATTTCCTTGACCCAAATTTCACTTGGTATTGTTTGTCAACGTCTCTTGTTTGGGTTTGCTTGTCCCTGGCCATGTAGCTAAATGTGTGCAGCACTGCAGTTAGTCGCTTGCTTTTTGGGGCTTGGCAAAAAGCATTAGCATAGCTCAAAGCGACTAGAGTAGAGTTGAGTCGAGTTGAGCCGGTGCCAGAGGCAGGGCACTTGGCTGGTCAAGCGTGGACGCATGGCTCCATCACGATCTTTGTGTAGAATTTCACTTTCGTTATTGTCGTTGTTGTCGTCGTCGTCGTGGCTGTTGTGTTTTTGTTGCTGATCGCCGTTTGCCTTTTAGCCGTTTTCTGATTGTTTTCTTTTTGGTATTGGTCTTGCGGCCGGCCGCTAAAGTCATTGAAATGGAAAACATTGCGGGATGTTTGCCATTTGGTCATGCCGGGCACGTGGGTGGCGCACAGTCACAGTTAATCTTTGATCGCCAGAACCTCAAGCTGAGCACTTTCACACCTGCGTGTCGAGGCTGTTTATCGTTAAAGACAAAGAAGTTCCCAAGAGCGGCATTAGACATGGTTTAGACAAAGACACTGAGCGATATTACGACATACAACACAGACATATACTAGTATATAAATGACTTATTATAATTTAAATGATTTTTAGCTTAATAAGCAGACGAAAATGTTAAACAAAGACTAACTCCAAAGCGAAACGCTTTCACTTGGACCGCCCTGACAACGGTCCAGAAGTTGCCGAATTACTTTCATGTAAAACAAAAGTAACAAAAGCAGAAACAAAACAATTTAATGAATTAAAAACCTTTAGTCAAGCACTAAATGATTAATCCGTGTATTTGGCACAACTTTGTGGGTGCCGCCAACTGCGATTATATAAACTAAAATAAGTTGAGCTGCGAATCAAATAAATAAATGACAAATGAGTTGCTTCCAAGCGAATTTTGTGTATGGGAATTTTCTCATTTTTATATTGCTTAATTATCATAACTGCAGCTCGAACTTTGAGCAGTTAATTAATGCAGCTAGAAAATAGAAATAAAAATAAAAATAGCTTAATTAACAGCTAAATGTTTGGCATCAAGCTAATAAATTATAAAACATATGCATCGTTAAAAAGTTTTGTAATAAAAATGCTGAAATTCCAATTTAGCTGTGGGAATTATGATTGATAATTGATTAGACACAGCTTACATGGTTGCTAAAATAAGATTAGAAATATGTGCATAAATATATACATATAACTGACTGCTTTTCATGCTTTCAACAACTTTTAACTGACCCCTTGTTGTTTTAAATAATGTTTAAAAAGCAGATATTCAAACACATTTTGAGCTTTTTGATGCGCCATGACGGAGATGAAATTTTCTATTTATTTCGCTTTGGCGAAAAAACGAGGTATTTTTTTTGCGCTTAAGACACAGCAGGAGGGGAAGCTGGTGAATCGATAAAAACATCAACATAATTAGCAGACGGTGAGCGACAAGTGTGTGAAATTGAATTTCTAAGATTGTGCCAATCATTGATCGACCACTCAGTGTGTGTGTGTGTGTGTGTCTGTGAAAGGAGATACATGAAGGGGCGTGGCCCAGCCAAAGATCTTCAATTTTGAAGGCGTTCGAACCAATCAATTTTTGTGCTGAAAGTGAAGTTTGCTGTTAAATGTTTGCCGCCGTAAGTTGATTGTAATTAATCAAAAAATGCAAAAAAAACAGAGCTGCAGAGTTGTTATAAGTTATGCCCTTGGGGGTCAGATCGTAGACGTTGTAAACATTCAAATCAACGCCTTCCGAAGAGGCTAACGCTTCGAAAAGCTTACAGTTTATTAGCCCGGTTAATTTGTTTATTTTTTTCTCTCACTCTCCAATCGCTGATCGTTGAAAACGAAAGTCTATAAAGGCGGCATTTGTCCCTTGCTTAAATTTAAATTTTTCAGTTTTTATGCAGCCAATTTATCATGTGGATTTGCCAACGCCCTTGTGATTAATTGCCAACTAAATTGAGCAAACATATTTCGCTAACCAATTTCATGATCTCTCATCAGCAGCAGTGTATAAACTCTAGTACTTTCCATTTCACTTGGTTAGTTTTGTATGTGTTTGGTTTAGCAAATACTAGTTAACAGCTAGACACTCAATAGCCCTTAAAGCCATTGCCAGTTAACTCAAATTGTCTAACTGCTAAATCTACAAAGCCAAAAAAACAACAATAATTTCACTTTTAGCAAGTGGCAAATGTGTGTTTGTATTTGCCTTCGATACAATGGAAACTTACAAATATTTACTAGTAGAAAAGTCTGGTTTTTTGTAAGACGATCGGATAGTTACTCTAACAAGTGCTGACAGTCTATTAAGTGCTTCAGAAATTCTTTTAAATTGTTTAAAACAGACAAAGATACTCATAGCTGGCTTACTAGATCTTCTAAACCTTTTCAAAAATTAAATTACTATCTATTTAGTGTTTTTAAATAATTTTAAGTAGTCTTACTAACATAAATTATAGCTGAAATAGCTTGAAATATACTTAATTTTATTTTAAAAATTCCTTTACCAAACATTTTGGAAAGTATTTGTGCAGATTCTATATATTAGCTGCTGGCAAATGTCATGTGAAAGCTGCAATAACTCTTCGACTAGAGCATAAGGTAGGAAACATAGTAAAAGAAATTTCAGTAGAGTCGCATTAGAAATGAAAGTGAGCAGCAGCAAGTACAAATGCGACACACTAGTACACACACCACCGTACACACCACACACACTAACAACAATGATTGTTAACTAACTAATGTATGACACGTTAACAAAATGCAAACATAACGAGCTGCGATTTAAGTTAGAAAAGCGCAAACAACAAATTCGGTTAGCACGTGTCAATGGCCCCGGAAAGGGTATGGCTCCGGGTACGGCTGCGTCTCCGTCTCCGGTTACAGCTCCGGGTACGGAAAGCAGTATGATTTAATTTTTTGTTAACCCTCGGCACTCGACATTAATTACGCAAAAGTTATTCAATAGATTCGCTCACAGAAGTCGAGTCGGGCGAAACTTTGGCACGCAGAGCCACATGTGGTTTTGTGTGGTTTTATTTGTGGTTGCGGTGGTGTCTGTGGTTGTACTTGCGGTCGCTTTGTTGACCACTTTGTTGGTGGCCATAGCTTTAACTAATTGCATTATTATTTCATTTGGATGGCATTCATTATTATAATTTAATTTCGTTTGCGCAACAACTTTCGTCTTCATCCCATCACAAGTTTTTTATTTGCACTTTTTCCCCCCAATTGCGCGCATATTTTTGCACCTTTCACAGAATTTTTTGTACTTCCGTCTCTTACAATGTAATCAGCGCTTTTTTTTTCTTCTTTCTTGAGACTTTTTTTTTGGTGGCTTGGTGTGGCCATTTAATTGGCGAAAATTAAAAAGGGAAAATACTTTTTACAGACTCAGCGGACTTAACTTACACTTTGTGTAGGCGTCGCAACTCTGGCAATTAATTAGAAAGCGAGACTTTATTTTCATTTCATAGAAAAAACAAGCAAGAAACTGCACAAATGCCGCTTAGCAGTTCAAAAGAAAATTCATAAATACTATCACACTAAGTTATTATTTTTTTTGGTTGTTTGTTTACTTTATTAACTTTTTATTGTATTTATTGCAGAGTGTTAAATGTTGGGCGGACAATCGCTGGGAGTTGTGGTCACCGTTACCTTTCAATGAAATTGTGGTTTACAGAGGGAGTTGAGAGGGTTCAGTGGGAAACTAGATTAAAAGCAAATAGTTCAATTAATAGAGCTATATTAACCCATTTGATATTAGTTTATAAAAATACTAAAAACTTGATAAAATCATTTGTGGTTGCCACTTGTTGGCTTTCTAAATGTACTGTCAGTTTGTTGGGTCTTAGCACTTCACCAACTTAACTAAATTACAATTATGACGCCCATACTTAGGCAGCATAGAAACATTAGATACACCTGTATCTGTATCTCAGCAAAGAAAATTCATTTCGTGCTGGCGGCGCTGAGAAAACGCAGGTTTCCACCGCCAATCCCTAAGTATGTGTGTTTGTAGATATGGAGTTAAGTACTTTATAGACAGCTCCTCAAAATATCTATCTATCAAGATTTTAAAGGGCCAGACAAAACCAATAATTACCGGATGAGGCGTAATTTCCTATGGGCTGCATTTCAAAATGATGCGATCAAATTAATGATCAGTTGCCCCCAAAAGCGTTAAAGAAGCATTTTCAAATCGTTGTAGTTGTTGTTGCTGTTTGTCCGATTGCATTTGATGATATTGACAGCAAGCATTGTGCTTACTTTTTTGGTAAGATTTCTTGAGTTGTCAGAACAGCAGACAGTCGGTGGCATCTGGAATTGTTTACCTTTCCAAGTACCTTTCAATTGTAGACACAAAAACAAAGTACACATTTTATTAAGGCAAGAGAAAGAAAATTCAACGGGAACTTTCGTTTTTTTTTTTTCGCTTCTCGAGTGTCTGGCGCATTGCTTCCTATAAATCTATGGCTAGCAATAATAAAAAAAAAATGTATAAAAAAATTACAAGAGCTAGAGCCAGAGCCAGAGCCAGAGCATTTCCATTGTATCTAAGTTCGAGAAGGTTGGGAAAGTTCAAAACGTCGCTTGAAGTCATTGTCCATGCGGGACACAACGAACTCCAGCTTCAGTTCCATCTCTAACTCCAATACCATTTCCATTTCCAACTACATCTTCAACTGTTGCTACCTAACTCTTGGTCATCTGCTCGAGTTGCTGCTGCTTCTTTTTTTATTGTTTTTTATTTAACTGACATTCGCCCACTCGCTGGGACCGCCTTGAAGTGGCCTAAAGCGTTTAATGATTCTTTGTACTGATGCTTCAAGCTGCTTAATTGTGCAACTTTTCTATGGAAATTAAATGCAAGCAACTCTTTCAAACGGCACTTTGTCGTTTCAGTTACTTCATAGCTTTCGTTTTTCATTGTATTCAGTGGTTGTAGCAGTTTCTGTGGGAACAGTCGTGTGCTCCTCTCATTTTCATTGCTTTGAAAGCGAATTTTTCAGAACTGCAACTAAGATTTAATTAGGAAATCAACTAAACTAGTGGAGGAGGACTTAAATTAAATTGTATGTTGTTTAAATAAATATGTTGGTCTATTTTAAAACATATTTACTGAGAAATTCTATTTTTTCTATTTGTAAACAAGTAAGAAAGGCTACAGTCGATCGAGCCGACTGTAAAAGACCCCGTACTCCCATAGTATTGCATTTTATTTAATTTAAAATTTTCAAATGAAATTTAAAAAATTAAATATTTACATTTTGAATTAAAATTAAAAAATAAATAAATTAACAACTGTCATCGTCAGCACTCGAACCCGCGATCCATGCGAAGGTTCCACATTGCGCCGCAACTCTACCAGTTGCACCACACCCCTCTTCTATCATTCTTCCGATTATTTGCATATATGTATGTGCACACATACATATGTGTGTATGTATAGCATTGGTCGGCGCGGCCAGCGGCTCCGGGCAGCGCTGCCGCCAGCAGGTAGAGAAAACGTTCGAACATATGTTTGTATGTTTCTGTGTTTGTTTGTATGTGTTGCGCGCATGCAGTGATTTTGCTTTAAAATAACTTCGACTTTGAACCGTAATTTCTCTGTTGTTTGACATAGGATTTTGATGCCACTTTCAGGAAAGTTAGAAATAGTAATTCTCTAAGCGTATGTTAAATTACAACACTGTACTATTTGATTTAATGCCTTCAAAAAGGCATTGAAGCTGGAGAGTTTTTTAGTTCTGATGAGCAAAGGGGGCGTGGCAGCTCAAAATTTTGAATGGCGTTATATTAAGGCTGTCTCTAGGAACCTGTATACCAAAATTGGTGCTCCTAAGTGCTATAGTTACTGAGATATTCGCCAAGAACAAAAATTTTCTCGAGGTTTGTCTGGTTTTTTGCTCATTGCGGGGGCGGTAGGGGGCGTGGCAACAATTTGAAATAAACTTGATCTGCGTACATCATAAACGGACTTTCATTGTGAATTTGGTGTCTCTAGCTTTTGTAGTTTAAAAGATCCAGGTGTTCATACAGACGGACGGACAGACAGACAGACAGACAGACAGACAGACAGACAGACGGACAGACGGACATTGCTATATCGACTCGGCTGTTGATGCTGATCAAGAATATATATACTTTATGGGGTCGGCCACGCCTCCTTCTGCCTGTTACGCACATCTCGCTTCTGACAAACTTAATAGACCCCTATACTCTTTTTTAAAGAGTACGGGGTCTAAAAATACCTCATAAATTTCTATGCATGACATAACAGTTCGTTGTACCCAGAAGGTGTCAAGATAGCCATTAATGATTAAATGTTATGGCATTGCAAATTCTCTTATGTAAAAGAGCGAAAAATTTCACCCATTTTATGCTTTACATAAATCGCCGTTTGCTCGCATTCGATAAAAGTGTTAACAACATAATTAATAGTTAAATTGGCGATTGGTTTTTTGCCATTTTAAGCGCCAGACAATCAAAAACATATCGAGCAGCCCTCTGGGTTAAAAAAAAATATTGAATAAATCAGTATAATAAACATAATCAAATAATAGATTTTTTGTTGCTTGCTTTTTGTTGCAAAAGTGAATGCGATGGCCCAGCAAATTTTCACTTTCGCTTCTTGGAATGGCGCTAATAAATGATTATTAAGTTGTTGGCTAGTTAGTTGGTTAGTTAATCAAAGTTTAGGATCATTGTACGCAAATGTCGTGAGACGTTTCAATTTGCCAAATCGCATAATCTGTAACGCCCACAATTTACTAAACGTCGCTTATTAGTAATTGGGCATTGCATGTGAAAGTTCATGTAAGAGTCACACTAACAATCACAATCACACACTCACACTAAATCACGATGTGGTCAAGGAGCAGGCACACACACACTCCTCGATAGTGTCTTGGACAGGTCGTGATTGGAGCCGTTGATAATCTCGACACATGAACGAACCCTCGTGAGACGTGATGTCTGTACAAATTATGATATGGTTGCCGCATAAGATCTCAAGCTGTTGTTCCATGCACTTGCCCCAAAATGTGGCTCCCACACGACATACACAGAAAACTCTGTCTGTCTCCTCTTTCCCCAGTTTTCCCTTCTACGTTTTTCTTTCTGTCATATGCAAATGACCAAACATCGCCCCGAAAGCGAAAGTTCCGTGACGACCTCATCGCAATGACGTCGGCAACAGTAATTGCTGGGTGTTCACCGTCGTTGATCGCTGACCAAGTACTTCAAGAGTCCAAAAATAACTTTCTTATTAAAGTAAGGCTAAGTTAAATCAATTGCCGAAACTGCTATATAATAATAATTGTTCTAATTCGACAAATGATCTTTATGAAATTCTTTACAACCATTCCACTCCAGTCTTCCTCATTATTTTAAACATTATTTTCGTAGTTTGGTTTGTTTTCTATCTATCTTGCTTTTAAAACTTATACTTTTATTTATATATTGTTAGATTTTCGTATCGGTCGTTTGCTGCATGCCCTGCATATTTAATATTATTCGTTTGGAAACTTGGCTTGGAGCTAGCTTCAAAGAAAGTTTTGTACTTTGTGAAATATTGTTAAATGCTTAACGTTTGTTTTGGTTTCATTGGCTTGTTTTGTTATTTCTTTTGAGTTTCCTACTACTGATCTGTGGCACCTGCCAAAAAATATTGAATAGTTGCCAAGCTGAGAGCATGTGCGGGGAATGCCAAATGCTCCACTTGAGAATTGCTCATCTGCTATGCAGCCATTGGTTTTATTTCAAAGTGTGCGCTGTGAAATATTTCCACATTTTCTTTTTGGCCCAAAAAAACAATGAATAATGTAGACAAGAGCTCTGTTTTTATTGCCTGTAAAAATCTTAAGCTGCAGCGTTGATTACGCGCTGTGATGAGCGCTAGATGGCGCTATAAAATATACGGCCCGAAAGTATGCTACATTTTTTAAGTAACGGCAGGTAAAATTTTGTGTATTAAAGTTTAAACCCGAATTCAGATAAGAAACTGACAACAAACAGACAAGGTGCTACTTGTTTACTGTTAATAAACTATTAAATATAATAAAATTCAAATAATTTAATTTTTTTACAAATAGAACTCTCTTCATTTTCGTTTTAAACATTTTAATTGAATTAATTTATGTGCGTTTTTAAATAAATAATTACAATACGTTATTAAATTAAATTACAATAGCTTCTTCATATTCGCAATAACTTCGTTGGAAAGAAGCGCCTATTCAAATGCCCCACATCGAGTTGAGCAATTGCAAATGTCTATTAAATAAGCTTAAAGCTAGATAAATGTTATATGCAATAATTTAGATAATTATATACAGCGACAAATGTGTGTGGGATATAAGTTAAGTGTCAAATTGTTTAATACGTTACAAACTCAATGCGATCCTCTTTTATTTTGTGTGCTAATCACATTAACTAGTTTAGGGGGAGGGATTCTATTTATCCTTGCATATGATTTAAGCTAAGCATTTTAAAATTAACATTATGACAATGGGCTTTGTTGTGATTATTATTCGTTTGGGTGGAAACTAAAGTGGAATGGTTGGAAAATAGTTAATGATTACTGAAATCGTTGCTTGGGTTATGCACAAACTCACAGTGCGAGTCAAGAGGTCATAACCGAAGCACGAGTTCGAGTTTGAATTCAGTTTCGAAATCGTTTGCGATATCGATAACGATTCAAGCGCTGGGCATTCACTAAGGATTAGGCATAATACACAGACGAAGACTACCATGTTGCGACTAAAACTGCAGAATCTGATTGATCCAGTCTCGGAATTCGGAGATGCGTGTATAGACACCCGGTTGATTGGCCTCCGCACAGCCAATGCCCCAGGAGATGACACCGCCCAGCTGAAAGCGTTTATCCGACTCACGTTGCAGCACCATGGGACCACCGGAATCACCTGTAAATGATTTATACACAATTAGTTAACTCCATTAGTCAACAGATAAATTTACTCACCTTCACAGGAATCATAGCCGCCCTTCTTCCAGCCGGCACAAATGAATATATGTGGTATGTGCTCAATATAACCCGCCGATCGGTACATAGACTCACAGATGGTGTTGTTGATGACAGGCACAGCGACCTCCTGCAGCACACTGGGCAACGGCCCATCCTCATACAGTCTGCCCCAGCCGGTGACAAAGGCTGTCTGACCAATAAAGTTCTCATCGTTGTCTGGCACGCAAACGGGTATGATATTTGGCTGGAATACCACTGGCTCGTAGAATCTACAAAAGAATTTCAAGTTAAGTTCAGTTTTGTGCTTTACTGTAAATAAGACTCACCTGAGCAGCGCCAGATCGTATTCAAAGGTGCGTGGATCGAACTGTGGATGAGAGGCAACAATTTGTACACGTCTCTCCTGGAAACCATAGGGTTCCTCCTCCTCAGCCAAATCATACTCCCCCAGACGCAGCAGCAGATCCGAGGGGGGAACGCTGCAAATGTAAGGGAACAGTTGAGTGAAGGATTCCTTTTTTTAATTTTGGGGGGGAAATAAGCAAGCACTTACTTGTCAACACAGTGAGCCGCTGTTATTGCCCAGTTCTCGTTGAGTAGCGCCGCTCCACACTTGTGTAAATACGTTGAGGTGCGCCACTGACGCAGAGATATCTGCCAGGGCCAGCGACCAAAGGCAGCATTCGCACCGCCAACGATGCGGGGCTCGGGGAACATGCGACGACCGCAGACTGCATAAAAAAACAGGGAGAGAGGAAATCATTTAATAGGCGAAGAGTTCACAATTAAAGTAATGGCCACAAAAGCCCTTAAAACATTTTAATCACTGCAACAGGCACTCAGTCATCTCGGAGTCATGGCCAGAAAATGTAATATGCTTTAGCTTTAGCTTTGGCTTTGGCCATGTCTTGGCCAGGCCTTGACTTTGGCCAGCTCTGGCTGGCAGTCAACGGCCTACTTTATGACGTTGCTGCCAGTCTCGATTTGGCCAACGACTCGTTTCGTTTCGTGAAGCGAGTTATTTATTTTTTTTGCCAGTTCGCAAATCGGTCAACCAGGCTGGGCCTAAACTGACTCATAACAGCAGGCAGATGAGCAGAGCTGGACAATCGAGAGAACCCGGCACGATAAGCGCACAGACAGCGCGTGACCCAAGAGACACAATGTGCGACCACAAGATCGTCATTATTGTAAATTATTGCTGTAAAAATTGCTTTGGCCAGCGAGTCTTGGGCAGTAAAAGCCGCGCTTAGCTTTCTATACGCAGTGCAGCTCCTGTGCAGCTGCCACAACTCTACACACACACACACACACACACACTACACTCCTTACTAGATTGTAGAATCATTCTGTGCTGCTGCGGAGTCAAGGCCAATTCTCAGCCTTCAAATTGAATTTAATGGCCACGCATCTTTGTCTTATGACCAAAGTCTGGTGTATTAATAGATTTCTTAGCAGCAAACAAGTTCCTGCTCTGCACATACCCTGTAAACCTTGCAATTGTTTAGGCAGAGGGTGTGTGCGTTCTATGGAAAATTGGGAATGAAGGAACTAAGTTGAACTGGATTTTGTTTTGGGCCTAAAGTGACTTATTTATCTCAATAGAGTGACTAAATTGTTCAGCTAACTATTTTTCAGACTCTGTTATGAATTCTGCTCTCTTAGCTTACTTTAAGTTTAAGCCCAGGGTATTGCTTAGTCTAGCTGTCTCGCCTGTAGCTTAGCCTCAATGAAGCCTCAACTCACCTTCCCTGTAATCGACGCCCTCCAAGCCAGTTGCAGGCGCTACAGTTGTGTTGCCCACAGCATCGATTGTTGTTGCATTCAGCTCCTCGCCGCTGTAATCCTCAGTGGATGTTGCTGCTGTTGTTGTTGGGCTGCTGGTGCTGCTACTCAACTCGTTGCTAGATTCTGTTGAAGATGCTGTTGAGGATGCTAATTCGTTGCTGCTCTCTGTGGCAGTTGCCTCTGTGGTTTTGCTAGTTGCAGTCGTTGTTGTTGTTGTTCTTGGCGTAGTTGTTGTTGTTGTTGTCGATGGTTTTGTTGTTGCTGCTGTTGTTGCTGGTTTGCTTGTGGTTCTATGCGGCTTGCTGGCTGTTGTTATTGTTGTGGCTGTTTGACTCTGACCTGGCTTTGATTCACTGCTGGTGCTAACGCTGGTGGCCACCGATATAACCACCTTCTCCGTGCTGCTGGGCGTGGCTGCAAAGAATGAGCGGGGAGAGAGAGAGGGAAGGTAGGAACATTATTTATTGATCGCTGTTTGAAGTGGTAGCTGCAACAAGTTACCTGCAACAGTTTTGTTGTACAACTCTGGCAACAAGGTGGGCATTGGCACCCAATCCGCCGACTGACCTGGCTGCCAATTGCTGGCAATGGTCGCATTTGTTATGGGCTCTGCCTCCACATCTGTCCAGGTGATTAGACCGGGTTTCTGGGTGCCACTGCTGCTGCTGCTGCCACTTGCTGCTGTTGTTGCTGTTGCGGGTGATTGCAATTTGCTTGCTTCGGTGGTAAGTGTTGTTGTTGTTGCTGCTGTTGTTGTTGTCGTTCTTCTGGTTGTTGTCACAGGCGCAGCTGTGGTGCTAGTTGTTGTTGTCTTTGTTGTTTGCCGACGTGTTGGCTTAGCTGTTGTCGTTGTCGTTGTCGCTGTTGTCGTTGTTGTTGTGCTAATTGCTGGCTTTTTTGGCGCTGTGGTGGTTGCTGCTGTTGTTGTGGGCTTGCGCGTGGCCTTTGTTGTTGTTGTGACTTCTGCATCTGCTAGCAATGCCGGCACTTTAACTATTTCACCCGTTGGCTGTGGTTTGGGTCTTGGTGCATGTGTGGTGCGCTCTGGCTGCTTAGTTGTTGCTGTTGTTGTTGCTGCTGAGGCTGCTGTGGTTTTGTGACTGCTGCTGCTGCCTGTGCTTGTTGTTTTTGTTGGTGTGCTGCTGCTGCTGGTGCTGTTGCGAGCGGGCAGTGTGCTTGTTGTTGCGCTGTTGCTGGTTTCAATGGGTTTTCGCGTTGCTGTTGTTGTTGTTGTTGTGTTGCTCGCTGCTGCTGGCTTCTTGGTTGGAGCTGGGCGTCTGCTGGACTGTTGTTTGTGGGGTTTGGCTGTTGTTGTGGTGCGCAGTGGTGGAGTTGGACGCGGTGTTGCTGCTGTTGTTGTTGTGCTGCTGCTGCTGGTGGTTGCTGGTGTTGTGCTCGTTGTGGTGCGAGTTGTGGTGCGAGTTGTTGTCTTGGCACTGCTGCTGCTGGTGGGTCTGCTGTGTCGTCTGGTGGTTGTCTCTGGCCAACGATTGGTGGCTTCAGTGGCTGCTGGCGTTGTGGTTTCCACAATCTGGAAGGTCACAAATTTGCTGGGCACTGTGGTGGTTTCAATGCGTTGCTCAATGGCTGGCACTGTGGTTAACACCGGTCGTTGGGTGGTGGTGCGACGCCGCAGTGGTTTCAGCGTGGTTAACAACGTTGGTGACACGTTTGGCTTGGTGGTGGTGCGCACCACAAAGTGTGAATTCTTGTGGGTGGTGTGTGCATTCACTGGCCGTCGTGTGGTGCTAACTGTATGAGTTGTAGACATGCTGCTGCTGCTGCTGCTAATGCTGGTGGTAGTGCTGCTGCTGGTGGTGCTACTGCTGCTGGTGGTGCGCACTGGCTTGGCGCTGCTCAAATAGCTTTGTGTGACATTCTTCAACAATTCACTTGCCAAATGTTGCTGGTGATTGCTGTTGTTGCTGTGCTCCAATAAACCAGCCGTTCGCATTGTAGTCGATTCGTGTGTGAAGTGTGAAATGGTGTTCTGATCAATGCTGTTGTCGTTGATCTCTGGGGGGAAGAGCGACGCTTCCTCCTAAGAAAAGAGCGTAAACTTGAGCTAAAGTTCAGGGTATTACTAAGTGGAGTGACTTACCTTCATAGCACAACAGGAGCCAAAGTAGAAGCGATCGATGCAGGTGCCCAAATGTGTGCCATTCTGCTTAATGCAGTCAATGGCAAACATGCAGACACCCGATCTACCCGACTTGCGCACAATACAGGGCAGATGACGTATGTTGCGACCAGATTGAACTGCGAAGTAGTAGAAAAGGAGAAGCAATGATTAGTAGAAAATAGTTTAAAGACATTTCTCTCAGTGTGCGACAATTACACGACAAAAGTTTGCTCCGTTTGCTGGCAAAAGGGGCGATTAACGCCTTCAATTTGTACGCCAATTTGAGGCAGACGAACACCGTTAGGCAAACAGTTAACGCAAGTGAAAATGAAGTGGCAACAACAAAACCAGAACAAGCGACAACTTGGCCATAAAAGACGCGCCACAAAGTTCTGAGTTGTGTGAGCTCTCAGCTGAAGGGCGACAGCACAAACGATGAAGCAATAACAACAACAACAACAAGTAGAGAAATAACAAGAATTTTAGCAACAGTAGCATTACTTTTATTATTATTATTATTTTTATTTATGCATGAATTGCTGGCACTTAAAGAATACACAGTGAGTGCTGGTGTGTTGTAATAGAGACTGTTGAGTCGCAGTCTTTGAACTTATGTAATGTGAAAGAGACAGGCGGAAAGAGTGCTAAAGAGTGCTTAAAAGAGAGAGAGAGAGAGAGAGTACGAACTAGTGCCATAAACGAAAGACTTAAGCAGCAAACTTGCAACACAACGAGGCCTTTCTTTAAGCTTTAAACCTTTTGTTTGCAGTTCGTGTGGTCATAAATTAAATTGCTGGCAAAGGTAGAAGACAAGCAGGAAGAAGCGGTGGCAGTGACACCGCACAAGGGGGGAGTGGCAACACTCGCAGTTTTACTTGTCGCGTATAAATAAAAATATAAATTTCGTGGGATTTGCTCGTATTTCAATGTTAAATCAGATACAATTGCAGTCGATAACCGATCTCTGTGTGTCTCAGTGTGTGTGTGTGTGTGTGTGTGTGTGTGTGTTTGTGTTCTGCGTTTATTGAACTTTAACTGTAAACTCGCTGTATAGTCGTATATTGATTATGCAATTAACACGAAATGCTGCGCAGAGGCGCAAAACAAATGACTTAAGACACGAACTGGCCAAGAACCCAACAACAGCAGCAACACAAACAGCTGCTGAAAATTGAATGCCGGCCTCAACACACACACACACACACACACACACACTCACACATAGATCTATAGAAGATACACAAATTATATGCTGATATTTTTAAAGCCAAAAAAAAAACTTTTGTCACGTTTCATAGACAACGCACGCAGCGCAGTCGGCGTAGGCGTCAGCGTTAGCGTCAGCAGAGCCGGCAGCTTTTTCTTTAGCTTGTCTCAGAATTTTTTGAGTGTGTGTGTGTGTGTTTGCATTTCGTTTTGTGGCTTTTTGGGTCAACAGCTTTAGCATATGTTTCGCTAGCACACAGACAGCCTACCAAGCAGGCAAACTCACAACTGAAGCTCAGTTAGTCAAAGACTCGGACTCGCAGTCGAAGACGGAGACAAAGTCGAGACCCGCATTGCAATTGTAAGTAGGAAATGTTCGCTTTTGGCATGCGAATGCGTTGTCTGACAGTGCTGGATTTCGTGGGCGACTGACTAGCTGTGGCAGCGGCACTGGCTAATCGAAATTTGGGTCAGCTAGTGACCTACGGGGGTGGGATTAGGCCACAGAGAAAGACTGACCAGCTAAGCTGAGCTGAGAATGAGTTCGTTGTCTTTGTCTTTGTCTTTGTTTTGTTTTATTTATTTCCCTTTCACTTGGCTTGAATTTACTTTCCGCTTTCTGCACCAACTCTTTTTTTGCTGTCTTTAATAGGACATATCTATATATATTTATAAGGTTTTTTTATTATTCTTGTGTTTTTTTGCCTTTTGGTCCAGTCGAGTCATAAAAATGAAATGCTTGCCACCTTAACGCAGCCACTGCCACTGCCAATGACTGTTGTTGTTGTCTGGCACACGCTTTCTTGTGGCTCCGCTGGTGGCTCATTTTTATGGCAACATTCTTTGATGGTTGACCTCAATTGCTTTTGCTCGCTGACGTTTTGGCCGTTTGCCGGCAATGCCGTCAGCTTGGCTTTTGTAAGAAAGTTTTGTTGCCTTCCTTTTTTTTTTCTTCTTCTCTCATTTTATTTCATTTCATTTCGTTTCATTTCTCAAACTCTCCATCTCGAGTTGAGTCTCTGAAGCTGTGGCTCTGACTGTAACAGGCTGCTTTGTTGTAGACAAATTGGCAGCATGTCTTATGGCATCAGCTGCCAGCAGCAGCAGCAGCAGGCACAGAGGAAGTGCTAATAGCGTTCAAATTTAATACTTAATGGCTGTGACCCAATTAAACCAGGCCAGAACGTTACGCCTGTCGGTGGCGTATCATTAATTTTGATTACTTTCATTTGAAAATACTACAACGACTTCGGCCATTAAACAAAAAAGTTCAAAACTAGTTTGTCGCTTAAGTCTTTTGTTTTTGCTTGTGTTCTTTTTTTGGCAATCAAATTTAATGTGTGCAGAAATTACACATGTTCAGCTATAAGTAAAACAGCTTCAAGAGACTTTTAGTTCCAGTTTAGAGAGCATTTTTCTAGGCAGCTGCTTTCTAGCAACCAAGACAATCTATGACCCAGTTGAGCTGATAACTGCAGCTTAAGTAATGGAAAAGTAAGTGAAATATTCACACATACAGCTGCTGAATACTTTTAAACAATAAGCGTTCCCTTTTTCTTTTCTTGCCTTGATTTTAATTTCATTTAATTTCTTTGTTATCGCTGCATGCACCCCAAATAAAGTAACAAGAGCATTAAAAAAGCGTCTTTAATAGCCTACGTGAGAGAAAGTGCTGGAGTTCTGAGTAAAACCCGTCAACAGACAACAGACTCTGATGTCTGCTGATGTCTTCATATCTCACTGTCGCTGTCTCAGCCGCTTTAGAGCAAGATACAGACGCGTTAAGCTGTCAAGTGGCTTGGAGATCCAATGATTCAGCTTATCCATTGGCAATACTTACACTGTGCTAAGCTGGGATTATCCACAAACACGGGACTGGCATACGCTGTTGATGCCAAGAGCAGCAGCAGACTGCTCAGCGCCAGGATGTGCAAGTTACTCAAAAACATTTTCCTTTTGTGACTGATCGATGCGGGCGTTGAGCTGTCTGCTCTACTTTTGTAGCTGCCGACTGTTGTAGCTGTTGTCAAGTATCTTTTAGTGTGTTGCTGCAACGCACCCATCTGTAAGTGGAGAAAAAAGAGTTTAGTTTTAATGAGTCACGGCGCCAAATGTGAAATGTGTTTTTGGGCCTTAAACATATTCAAATTTTTGTTCATTTTGTAAACTAAATACAACAAATGGGCACGCCAATAATAACAACAAAACAACAACAAAATTATGTCTGACAGCAAGTGCGTAGAAGTCTTGGGGATGAGTCAAGCTCAAGTAGGTGAAAGTCGTTCAATTTGAGTGACTTGCATATGCAAAAATAATAACAACAACAACAGCAGATGAAGGTAGAAAGAAGGTAGAAGTAAAAACAAAACTTTCTACAGCACACCGCATATGGCATGCTCTAACAAAAGTTACTCAATAAATTCAGTTGTTTAGATGTCATAATATATTTTAATTAATAATTAAATTACTAAGAAACTTTAGTATCTTATAAGCCACTTTCTCGCTGCTTAGCAAACTTAGTTTATAGTCTATACTACCCCACACAACACACAGTGCGCCTCAAAAGTGTTTAATTTGCAAATTGCTGAGGGAACAGGGCGTATGTGTAATTTGGCCACTTTGGGTCTATTGTTGACGCTTCGAATTTTAGCGCTGAGTTTGTTTAGTCATGCCTTAAGTGACCAATAGAAAGCAAAAGTATGTGAGTGTGTGCGTGTGTATAGAAAGCGCGCAGTAGCTGCGCTGCCCACCGCTCTGCCTCTGCCTCTGCCACTGGTTGTATAATCAGTGGAACCACGTTTATATAACTGTCTAAAGTGCAAACTAATGAAGCGTGCAACATGCTGCAACTGGTTCTCAGTGCACTCGAGTTCAAGAGACGCCTAATTGATGAGCTGATGAGATGCTCAGTTGGGTAGCACATAAAGAAAGTTGGTGGCATAACAAATGTACAGATATGATGACATAAACTGAACTGTAACAATCAAAGAAAGCGCACAACAAAAGAAATGTCTAAATGGAAACCTAACTGGAACTCTGACTGCTAACAGGTAGCACAACTCTGCGTCTTTGGCGACAATTTCATTGATCCGTGAGCATTAGAAGTTAGCTGTATACGTCGCTCTGCTCTCTTCACACCACTCCACTCCCTGCTCTCTGCTCACTTCGCTTTTCTCACAGCGCCGTGACGATCTGCTGCGTTCAACAAATTGTTGCGACGCTGAAGACGACAACTGTTTGCTCGGGTTCTGAAGCTGCGTTGCGTAATACGGTCATTGACTTGGCCAACACCGTTGACCGTTGCTCGAGGCTTAGAGGCATTTAACCGTGTGCAAAAAAACCCAACAGAAAAAGAACTCAACTTCACTCCACTCAACTCAGCTGTATAAAAGCTTTTGTCTAGTGACTGTCATTAAACTAAAGTAAATTTAATTAATTTAAAGAGCGACTATTAACTCAGTACACTCTCTCTGTCTCTGTCTTCTTCTAATGGGCGTACTCCTTTGCGCTGCTGCAATTAAATGTAATTTATGCGGTCAAAACTTAACAAAAAAAAACCAGAACGGAAGCCATAAAATATTTCCGCATCAACGCAGCGATGATTACTTTTAATTAAGTGTCAGAATCGGCAACTAATTGCAGCTACTCAGCTCAACAAGATCTCAACTTCTCAGCGAGTTGTCGACGAGTTGTTGATGGCTTGAAATTAGAGATTTGTGTTTTCGATAATCACACACAACACGGACAGCACAAATATCTCTCCCAGCTTTGTTAGCATTATATGTTAAATCTGGCTATTTGTGTATTTAGGTCACGTTCTTGACAGCCACAAACACACACACACACAGTTGTGTGCAAATTAACATGAATTTTGTGCTACTGTCGATAAGGCCAAAACCAGTCAGTCAACGGTTTGCTTTTGCTGCTCGCACGTGAATCGCAGAATTTCTTCTGCTTTGAAACTGGGTCACAGCAGAGATGATTTGCATGATTCCGCCGGGGGAGGAAGGAAGTGCAGAAATACTTTATCGAAACAATTAAGTAATTTCCCACATACAAACAAGCAAATAAAATTTGATTTTTATTTCTTGACTCGACGTGTTAAAAGTGAAAATTACAAGTTTTTTTGGGGAACTTTTTTGTGTGTTTGTTATTAAAGCGACATTGTTGGAGTGTGTGTGTGTGTGTGTGCCCGTGTGTGTGTATAACACTTGCCTTAAATAAAAGCGAAAGCCACACAAATTGTATTTTTATTTGGGCATAACTTCCTAACCCTCTCTCGCTTCCGCTCTCTATTTGTTTAAAAGAAAAGTGAAATGCAGAAAACATAATACTGTCATTTCAAATTAGCCAAAAAAAAGAGAAGCGTCTAAAAAAAGCCAGAAACGAACAATAGAATTATGCCATTTGATGATGTTTGGGACAACATAATAATCAACAAAAAAACGAGCTGAGGAAAAAGAAGAAGTGCGACCACTTTTGCTGCGGTTTGTTAGCCACTGACTTGGCTTTCATTTCTGTTGCTTGATACCAAAAACGGCTTTGGAGAAATTTCAACGCAACTATGTGTGTGTGTGTGCGAGTGTGTGTATGAGTGTGTGCTAGCTACGGGATGCGGGAGTTCATTAGGTTCAGGTGGCACTAGAAAGCCACGCCGCCAGCACGCCCATATATAAAATTGCACTGCATCAAAAAAAAACAAAAGACTTAGGGCACAAACTTGCACTGCAAAACGGCAATTTCTCAACAAGCACATGCAAATTATTATAATTATCATGAAATTAAACGGAGCAACTGGGGGGCGGCTACCACAGCAGCAGCAGCAGGAGCAGCACAGCAGATTCAGCAACTCGATCAGGTTGGTAAACCAGAATAAGCAGAAATGCAAATAATGCTAAAGGCGCGCCGTGACTGCAAATGGGGAGTCAGCAACGCTGAGTGGCAAGCGCAGCATTTTAGACCAAAGTCAAAGCCAAGCGACAACAACAACAGCAACAAGCGTAACAACAACAACAACTACCAGACCAGTTCTGTTGCAGCCCGAAAAGAAGTTTTTTTTTTTTTATATTTTGCTCTCGTGTCTCGTTGCGGCTGCTGCGGCAATTGAAACACTTGTACTGAGGCTGCCTCTTGTGGCCACTGCTGCGACTGTTCTTGTTGCTGTTGCTTCTTTTTACAGGAATTTCAATAAAAATTTGCAGCAGAAGGCAACTTTTGCTTTGGACTCGTTTGACTTTGGCCGTTGATCAAAATCAAGGCGCTTGAACTTGTTGCTCTTGCTCTTGTTTTGCTGCCAGTTGCTGTAGCTGTTGCCACCGCAGTTGCTGTTGCTGCTTCTGCTTCTGCTGCTGCTGCTGATTCTCCTGATGCAGTTAGTTGCAGTTATGTGCAACAATTGAGTGTAGCTACGTGTGTTTGTGTGTGTGCCTCTAATTGACTTGTACGTGGTAGAAAGTGCGGCGCAGCTACTTAAGCCAAACATGCAGAGCGCATGAGAGAGAGAGAGAGAGCAGCAGACACGAAGAGGAAGAGAGAGCGGTGGGAGGGGGCAACTGTGGCGCGCGTATCTTACGGATGCGTATCTTTGGATTCTTTTTTGTTTGTATCTTTTGCATTTACTTGCGTGTGCTGTAGTTGATTTCAGTTCAGCTTGACGTTTGTCGTAGAATCTTTTTTTTTTTGTTTGTTTGTTTGACTTTTGTTGCTATCGTTGCTGTTGTTGTTGTTGTTATTATTTTTGTTGGGAAAACTTCACTGCCAACTTATTTTTGGGGTCATTTCTTTTAATTTGCTGCCACACTGTTATTATGCTTATTGTTGTTGTTGTTGTTGCTGGAATTATGTTTGTTCTTGCGGCTTCTTTAGGTTTTGTTGTATTTTTCTTATACTATTTATATTTTTATGAGTTTCTTCACATTTGGCTTTTGTTTGACACACGGCTTGTATTCTCTGGTTTCTTTTTTACTTTTTTGGCTTTGCCTTTTGTTTTATGTTTTATTTTTTTTTTATTTTTAATAAAAGAACCGTAGTCACCAGCTGTAGGCAGCTATTGTATGTTAAACTTTTTACTTAAGGGATTTTTATATATTTTTAGCTAAGTGAACGCACTAACTTTTAGCTCTATGCACGCTTTGGTCAAGCCAATTTGAGGCCAATAACTCAAGTTCTATAAACACGCACACACACAGACACACACACTCGCGCGCACTCACGCAGTCAGCAGTCGAAGTTGGAGTCGACGTAACCAAGGCGTTTAAAGGCAAAGCAAAAGAATACGAAGAGGAGCCAAAGACCGCGTTGAGTTGCGCACGTCTGGAGAGAAGCGCGCATACAAAAGATCCACATGCCAGTTGAAGTCAGCCAAAGCCAAAGCCAAAGCCAAAGCTAAAGACACACGCTGGCGTCGACGGAGGCAGCGGCAGAGACGTCGACGCAGCTGAGATTTTGCGACTGCGACGCTGGCAATGTGGAAGAACGACAAAGCAAAATTGGTACTAGCTGGGAAGTTACACACACACACACTCACACGCACATGGAGCGCGCTATAACATGTGCGCATGCGTAGCCGGTTGACGTCGACGCTGACGGCGACTGCGACGCTAGTTTGGAGCTTCGCGCATAACGGTTTCCATTAAGGCCAGTTCACAAAATGGTGAGAACAACAAATGCTAGGCAGCTGTAGCTGTTGTTGCTTATTCAAATGAATAGGCAGACACACGTACACACACACACTCACACACACATGTGCTGGCACACTCTCTCGGCTCTCTTGTTGTCACAGCCACAGCTGATTGGCGGCATTTGTGGCGAGCATGTAGTGGGGATAGAAGAAGGGAAAGGGAGCAAAATAGTTGAAGTTTGGGGTTAACAGCGCTTTCACATTAAAATAGCAAGAAGCAGCCACAACAGCAACATCAACAGACAACAGACAACAACATGGAAACTTGGGACTCTCGCGGTGGCTTTTTCTTTAATATTTCATGTGTGTTTCTGTGTGTGTGTAAGTGTTTGTGTGGTGCAAATGAGTGGCTCGGCCTGTTGCCATTCTTTGTTCACTTACTAACTCTACATGGGGAGAGTGTGAGCGAGTGTGCGACTGTGTGTGTGTGTGTTCGTGTAGTTGTTTGTGTTATAATTTATGCGCGTCTTCAGGTTAAGAAAGTCAAACTATATTATCGCTGCGCCTAACGTTAAACATGACTTGAGTGTGACTTGTGGGTGTCTCTGTGTGTGTGTACATGTGTATGTGTGTGAATGGTACCTGTTTATGCTTATAGGAAGCCTGATAAGACCGTTCACAGACTGCAATTAGCTAATTATGCAAAGGCATTAGCCGCAGTTTAAATATATTTTATTTTTTGCAGTCAACAGACTTTTCTTAGAAACTGTTTAACACTCATTGCAGTCAGCACATTGTTCTTCAGGCTTAACTGACTTGCAATCAGCGTAAAAACAAAAATATTTACACTTGAAGTCCATCTGTCAATCAATTAATCAATTGGGCTTAATGACACAAACACACACACACACAGACATTTGAAGCTTGTTAAATGGAAACGCGATGCTTTTTTGCTGTGAGTCCACACATCATCTTCAGTGTTTTATTTTTCTTTCTTGCTCTTTCTCCTCTCTGTTTCTGTTTCTTTAGTTAAACAATCAACGCACAAAACACAGCGAACTACAACACAGCGGAGCAACAACAACGCGTTGAACTTGAGAGACCTTGACACTGGCGCTGCTCCACAGCAACTGAGTCCAAACAGGCAACAAGTTGTGGCCAGTAACTCGAGTTCTTAGCCTCGGTCGACGTCGCAGTGGATGTCATTTTGCTGTGGATGCCAAGAGAGCAAGTAAAAAGAGACCAACAAAAGATGGAAAGAGTGAGCGAGCTAAGAATCATTGATAAGCCATCCAACTGAGTTGAGCGTCTAATTAGCCAATGTTGTCTTGATTATGTTATTCGATTTAATTTCCACGCACACACACACAGAGCTCAGCACAGTTTTGTTATTGTTTTGGTTGCCTGCAACGGAAGTTGCATCATTAGAAATTCAATGCGTGTCTCGTGTGGCGACTCACCTGTTGCACACAGCATAAAATCCCAACAGCACTCAGCTGGTGTTCTAACAGAATTATGTGTAGCCTGCTGCGCTCATGTCTCTCTCTTATTTTATTTCTTTCTCTTCTCTACTTTCGTTTGCTGTTTGTTGTTTCGTCTGTTTGCTTGCTGCTTGTCCAAATATTTGATTTGAATCTGCCGCATTTCTGAAAAGATGTCACGCCAGTGCTGCCAACCTACGGCAAAGTCTTCGCTATGCACGAAGAAGGAATTTTTATGCCAGCCCAAAAGTATGCTGTGATTTTTTTTAGGTTTGTGTCTTAAGTCTTTTGTGAGATGAGGAAACATAAATAATTAATTGAGTGTATATTTTAATTAGAAATAAATATGGAAAGTGCCGTAAAAAATTATAAACTTTTCTTAAATCTTTCTGCTTACTTCATAACAATTTATTAAGCTTTCAGTGCCCCTTTTATGCCCAAAAAGCCCAACAAAAATATCATTCAACTTCATTCTATATGCTTAAAACTTTATTTCGTTTCTAAGTAATAATTAAAATTAGCAATAAAGTTAGCTTTAAATTCATGAAATTCTACATAGATAGTAATAAATATGTTTATGATTAGTGTTGACATGTTGAATGTCTTTTCAAGTGGAAAACAAAATAAACGAACAAATAATAATATTAATAATAAAATAAATAAAAGATGCACACAGTTTAGATTGAATGCAGCTTTGGGAGCTTAAACTTAAACACTAGCAACCCCGAGTCGTAGAGGAATCACATGGCCAGGCAACGGTGATGCAGTTAAATACCGCACACAACTGCGTAACTACTCGAGCGGTGACTGCAGTCTTCCAAAACCGATTAAATGACTTCAGCCAGCAGAGCACAAGAGAATACGATTCTACGCATTGTTGTCATTGGCCATAACCTTGTTGATCCACGGTACAAAGTGCTGTATATTCGTATAGACACCCGGCAGATGCTCACGGCCGCAGCCAATGCCCCAGGAGACCAAACCGATGAGTGTTTTCCGGCCATCCATTGTCAGTGTGAGCGGCCCGCCGCTGTCGCCCTGGCAGGAATCTCGACCGCCGTCCTTATAGCCAGCACACAAAAATACCTGATGAAAGGGAAGTCAGTTAATAAGGCTCAAAAGTTATAGCCATATCTGTCTTACATCGTGTATGGCCTCGCGTCTTCCGGCTGCGCGGAACCAGCGTTGACAGCGATCATTCGAAATGACCTCAACGTCGACCTCTTGCAGTATAGAGGGCACAGTGCTCTGTCCATGCCGCGTGCGTCCCCAACCGGCCACTGTGGCCATTTTGCCCGTCAACTTGGTGGTGGGCGGTGGCAGACAAACGGGTATAATGTGCTGCTTGTAAACCACATTGCGATCAAGTCGTATGAGCGCCACATCGTTCTTAAAGTCCGCAGGATTGTAGTGTGGATGCACCTCCTTGCGCTCAATGCCGTACTCCTCGTGATTGAAACGCTCCTCCTGCGCACGCACATCCCATTCGCCTAGACGAATCTTCATATTGGAGTTGGTGGTGCTGCAAGTGAAGCAAATTAGGAAAGTCGTTTAGAGGTTCATTTTAAAGCTACTTACGTGGCCACACAATGGGCAGCTGTAACCACCCAGCGATTGGAGATTAACGCACCACCGCAGCTAAGTTTGCGCGTGAGAAAACCACTTTTGATGAGCGCCACCTGCCAGGGATGCGAGCCAAAGCCCGTGGAGTGACCACCAACAATGCGATTGGAGCGAGAATAGACCTCACCGCAGCCTGTGAAAAGAAATGCAATAAAATTAGAAAATTAAATACAAAATTTATAAGTTAAAGTAAAGAAAATTCAACAAAAGAGAGAGCAAAGCTCAGTGAGTGCAAGCTAAGTGACTAAATGGTGTGTGTAGGTGTGTGTGTTTGTGGTGCAGACAAAGGAAAACTTTGCAGAGGTGCCAGAAAACAAGAAGAGGAGACAGTAATTAGGTAGTAAGTGAGTACAGTTGACTGCATTTAGTACCCGGAACAGGACGATAGCCGGCATCGTTATAGGCGCCACCACTGTCGTACTCATCCACAGCCTCGCCGGCATTCAAATCCAAAACATTGCCCACCGCAAAGGGCTGTGCTTGTGGTTCATGTGGTGTTGACGCTGCTGGTCGTGTTATGTCACCGCTCTCGGGTGGTGGCGCATCAGCATCAAAGAAACTATCCAGATGATTGGTAATGCCCAAATGATTCGTGTCATGCTGTTCCCAGCTATTCAAACTGGAGGAAGTGGGACGATGCACAGCTGAACCGGAGCCGGAACTAGAGCTGGGCTTATAGAGATTGCCACTGCTGTAAGCGGGTCGCTTTGTGCTGTAGTAGGCGTGGCTGGGATAGGCGGGGCGTGTGGATGATGACGAGGCCGATGACAGGCCGTTGTTGTTGCTGTTGCTGTGGCTGTGGCTGTTGTGCTGCGTCTGATGATGATGATGATTATGTGCGGGCTTATTGGCCGTTGGCGACAAATCGGGATAAATGTCGTGCAAGTGTATTATGTCACCTGTATGTAAGAATCATCATGATGTTGCAGTTTTCCTCTAAGGTCTAAATATATACTAGTTGTTTGTCTGTACACCCCTTTATAAACTGGGGTCAACTTTCGCCACGAAATTCAAGTCAAAGAGTCGAGTAATCATAATAAAAATCAAGAGTGGATTGCGCCTGGGCAAATTACACTGGAAGGGAACTTTGCACGACTTTATTATGTCACTGCCAGCCAATGAAGTTGAAATTAAAGTCTCGACTTTAACACAAATTGACCAACTGCCCATGACTGAAACAAAAACAAAACGAGACACACACGACAACTTTTCGCACGTAATTCAAAAAAAAAGAGTCACAGAACGGCACAACTTGATTAACACTTTCTTAATGGTTTATTTGGACTTTTATTTTGTATGTTGTAACTTTTGTGGCTGTGATTTTTCCCACATTTCAGAAAATAAATAAATAAATAATATGAGGAAAGAAGCAGAAATCAAAGGCGAACTAAAACTGGTTGCAGGCGAATTGAAATTGAAACAAAAGCAAACGAAAATTTCACTTTTCAAATGCAAAAAACGTTCACCTTCGTTTATTTCCGCAAGAAGACAGACTTTGCCCACATTTTGGCCTTTTCATTGTCGCGTCTTTTCGGTTTTACTTTAGGAAAATTTTACACTCGACTGACACGCAGACCCCAAAACAACAAAAAGTCAAAAATACACTTAAAAGACTTGAACAAAAAATTCCCAGAAAGCGGCCCCCTTAAAAGAAAGTGAAGAGACAGAACGCACATCGTTATGAGCTTTAAGAAAATTGCCCCAAAAACAAATTTTATGAAAAAAGAAAAGTCTAAAAAGGTAAACTGAAATTTTTGGCTCATTTTTTAATGGGCATCAAAAAATTTCCATCAAGAATTATTTATAACATGTTGTAATTCGTTGTTGTTGTTGCTGTTGTGATTTGTTTGTGTTGCTGTGTAACATGTATGTACATAAAAAAGCCCAAAAAGAAGCCTAGAAAATTAAACAGAGCACAACAAAATGGCAGCAAGTTGCTGAGTAACGGTATTGCTGTCTGCCTAGGCGACTGAGGTGTGTGTATTTGTGTGTGTGGCATAATAGTTGTTGTTGCTGTTATTGGCTTAAGTTTGGTTAACCAGATTACGATATAGCCACTGCACTTGATTGAAAACCAAAAACAATCGATGTCTAACTAACAATTAAATTTAAGTGGAAGCTTTAAGCATTTCTTAGACAAGGTTGAAAAACAGCAGCAAGCGCAGCGTAAGTTACTTCAAATTAATTTTCTTTTCATTTATTATTTAAATTTTAAGTGGCAAAAGAGTAGTGAAGTCTGCACTTCATAAAGAAATGTGTCTAAAAATAGTGTTAAGATTTTATGTAAGCATAAAACGCTATTTTACTCAAGTGGAGCTAAGTTTTCTTAACAAAATAATAAATATTATTGTAATTAAATAAATTTTAAAGCACAAATATTTTTTCTATCTTGTTTTTAAGCTTTTTTTGGTGTAGTTTGTGGAAGACTCCCTTTAAATCAACAACAATTTGTGCTTGTTTATTTAAGCACTTATTGTTATTACATTAGGTAAACTGCAAATTCAATTTGCAAGCTTAACAAATTGAGATTGTCATCTGTTTGATGACATAATGTGCTTTATGCCCATTTGTTGTGCTACGCGATTGCTCCCTGATCAACATGTTTAATGGTCTACCATTGACACCTTTCAGTTGGTTGCCTGCATTGAATTTGCTAATGTCAGTGCAATGCATTGTAGAGCTTCTGCCTCTAGCTGTAGGGGTATGTGTGTGTTGTGTGTGTGTAGGCAAAGTCGAGCAATTTGTTGTCATTTTCGAAATGCGAACTAATTTATTGCGCTATTATACGTGCAATTGCATAAGTCGAAGCGCAGCAATTTGCAATTTTCTTAACTAAAGAAAAAAGCAACCAAAAGAGCACAAAGTAACTGGAGGATGATGGTAAATGTTGGAAGCGTTTTGGGTAAAGCAGCTGGCGAAATGGCAATGGCATTTAGAATCATTTTCTACTCACTTGTATTGTTGACCGGCGCCGCATGTGGACTCTCCTCGGCATCGAGATCTTTGTCCACACAACATGACCAGATCATGCCGCCGGAGCAAAGATCTAGCGGCTTGCCGCCACCTAAGACACACGAGATGGACAGGCCGCACTCGAATTTGTGGCCACGGAAGCGGCACGATTGAGGAATCACTGCAAGAAAGAGCAAGAGACACGATTAGTAACACGCACAAACACACACACAGAGGCTTAGAGGCACAAAAATAAAGAGTTAAAGATTCAATTGTTTGGGTACTTCGGGATAGCATCTCCATGACGCTGTTCTCGCCATAGTAGCCGGTGCCACTGCGTCGCGACAGGGCGTCCAGTATGAGCATGTCATGCTCCTGCTGGGCAGTGGGATAACCCAAGGCAGCCACACTGGAGGTAAGCGAGAAGATAACTGCAAGTGTTAGCCAATTATCCTTGCTGTGGCTATGTGTTCGTCTGCGCGACATGATCAGCTCCTGATCACAACAACAACAGCAGAAACTTTATGTACTTTCACTTTCATTCACTGTCTTCACTTTCTATTCGCTTTTGTGCGTAATCAAAACAATCCTTTATGATAAGGATTTCACTTTTGTTTTCAGCCAAGCAGCGACTTTCTTGTCGTTGCCACTGAGATCTACGCATGCGCAACGGAACGCAATTTTCACGGCACGCGGCGCACGAAAAGAAAATTTGTAATAATAAATAACGGGGCTTTTCAGCTCAGCTGTAGCTGTAACAAAATACCGAATAGAAAAGGCAACCGCACGTCGGGAAATTCAACTCAGAACTAAGCCAAAGTTTTGTGTTGGCGCTAAGACGAAGCTGCCAAAAGAGTTTTGCTCGCATTTCGCCATTTCACTTGCTCAAGCCGAAGACACGCGAGCGCAGAAGAGAGTGTGTGAGCGAGACAGCAGGTGGTTCGAGGAGAGAGGCAGCGCCACAACGAGTTTGTTGCCAAAGCTTAGCAACATGTTGCCAAACACAATGTTTTGACTTTAATTGGGATTTGCCGTTTTGTGTTTGCTTTTATTGGTCAAGGTTTCTTTCAGTTAGCCAGAGCGTAGTACGTGTGTGTGTGTGTGTGTGTACCTGTACTCGTATGCGTTTACAAAATAATCTATAATCTATATATAACACGCTGGTTGTTTAACACTTTCGAATGTCGCCTGCAATTGTCGTTAATTGCAGTTGATTTTCCTGCTCCCGAGTAGTTTTTTTTTCGTTTAAGTATACATATCTTGGAAAATACTTTTGCTTTTTGTTTTCCTTTGCGGCTTTTCTATATTACATGGCTATGACTATGGCTATGGCTATGGCATGCCATTGAACTTGTGCTGCAATTTGCGCTCGTATTATTTTACCATTTGTCAGCTTGTAATATGCAGCTAGCTGGTCACTTGTAATCTTTTTCTTTTTTCTTTCAGTTTTGAAAATTATTTTAATGGCCCATAAGACGCGCTTTCATTTGGTGCACAGAATGGGCTATATGTTAATGTCGCCTCTCAGTCGACTAGTCAACGAAATAATTACTCAGTTTCAACTTTAACTTCCACTCAGCTCAAGCGTTTCGCGGACTAATTGGTAATCGTGTTTTACTTGTTGTTGTGTCTGTTGTTGTTGATGCTTTTTGGAAAGTCCAATTAAAGCTGAACACATTCACCAAGTGTCTGCAAGCTGCTGGTCACTGGGCGTACCAAGAATCGCACAATTAATAAACCTTTTCACACTCATTTAAAAAACACTTCGATCACTTTCGCTACTTAATTTGTTTATAGTTTAGTAGAAATTGTTGGCTTGTGAGTCAGTTGAACTTGACATCATATCGATGGCTTTAAGCTCAAGGTTAACTAATATGTAAATTATGTAATTGTATGTGAGTCAAAAACGAAAGACTTAGGCCACAAACTTGTCGCTGTGTGCAGTAAGAATCAAAAGACTTAGGCAACGAACTTGCTCTCGCATACTTACAATCGAGCTCATCGAAGAACTTGGCCTGCTTGGGTAAATCCTTATCAATGGCCTGCTTAAGCTCTGGTGTAATCACCGCATTATACTTGGCGTTGTAGCTGCTGTGTGCGGCATTCAGACAGCGGGACAGACAGACAACAATTAGCAGCAATATCAGACGTCGCGTTGGCAGCTGTAGCTGCTGCTGTTGCTGTCTCTGTAGCAGCTGCCGTGCAATTGAGCGCATTTTGCAATACTTTCGTAGTTGTTTTAAAAAGTTGTTGTCGTTGTGTTTGTTGTTGTTGTTGTCTTGTTTGTCTGCGATTTTGTGCAATTTGTGTGTGTTTCACTTAATTCACGTAGCGGCGCGAGTTTTTGATTGAATAATCGCTTGTTTGCATAGCAGTCGGTGGGCAGTTTTAAATTGAATTAAATCTACTACAGACAAAACAATAACAATTTATTTATTTGGGCTATTTTTTTTGGTTGTTTCTGTTAATATTTGGCAATGATTCACAGTGCATATTTCGCGGCCATTTTAATAAATTAACAATTTGTGTACACGCACATTTTGTTGTCAGTGCAGACGCTGCGAGGGTGTGTGTGTGTGAGTGTGTGCGAGGTTGTGCGTTAAAAACCCAAAACTGTTTTTATTTATTTTTTGACGTTCGATACCCGCACGGACTTAACGTTCGCGAACAGTTTGCGGTAACGTCAAAACACTTAATAAACAGTTGGCTGACAAATTCAAAATCAAAAAGCCATCAACACCGCTCACCAACACACACACATACACTCGGGTAAACCAATACACACGCACAGACGCCGCAGAGACGTCGCAACATTGGCTATTGAGTAATAAGTAAGCGCCCAAAGAGTACAAAACAGAGACACCGACAGCCGCCGTGTGTGTGTGTATGTGTGTATAGGTAAGAGTGTGTGGAGAGTCACACTCGCATCGAAATCGAAAGTGAAAAGAAAAGACAAGACAAGACGTGGCCTCCGAGCAAAGACAGCAACTTTTGTCGCTCACTTGGCAATTGCATGTCGTATGTTACTTAGTTGATGCTCTGTCTGCTCACTGCTCACTGCTGTAGCTGCTGGCATGACTAATGTTTAATTTGGAGCTGTGCTCAGAGTCACACTAACAGTAAAATAAACTAGTAAGAAGATGAAGCTGAAAAAAAAAGAGGAAGTCAAGCTTTGCCACCAATTTGTGGACTGCCAAGTAATTTTCAGTTAAACAGTCGATAAAATCAACAAAAATTGTACAAATTGCAACAGGAAAAACCTGCAGACATCCAGCTGAGTAGCGTCTCATAGGCAGTGTCGCAGTCAGGCAAACGAAGCGAAAGCCAAACGCATACAAACATCTTATTTCAAGTTTATCTCAAGCGTGAAATATTCACAGCAACAATAAAAACACGAATGCAACTTGCAACTTGGGCATAATAATAATTGAATTGAACAAAAGCCCAAATAATTGATTGCCACTCAAAGCAAGGCGATTGAGGCGGGTTTAATATTGATGGGTTCATGAAAAAACACAATCAGTTGACACACTTGTCGATTTCAAATCGTATCGAAGCTACAATCAGATAATAATTGTTTAAAAAATAAATAAAAAACAGCAATAGAAAACAAGTAAGGCTACAGTCGGTCGTGCCGACTGTCAAAGACCCCGTACTTCTTCTAGTGGCTATTCTAAACCATAACTCTTTCTGTGATATCAGTGTGTTTGGTTTGAATTTTGGATTTGAAATCTACTGAAAGTTCTGTTCGCTTGGTATTGCAGCTGGAACATACAAATTCCCAGCTGAATTCTCTGGCGAAAAGAAATCCTCAGTAAAATACAACATAATTAACAATCCAAATAATTGTGTGCATAGTGAGCAACTGTAAATTCTGTTAAAATATGTGCAACTCGTGAGCTCCATGGATTAGCGAAAAACATCATAGATCAGCTAAAAGTCAACATTTTCCTAGCTGATCCACCAGGCGAACAGAATCAGCAGAAAGCGACATAAATGTTAAGTCAATGTTAATGTAAAGTCAATGTTACTGTTAAGTCAATGTTACTGTTAATTCAATGTTAATGCAATGTAAATGCAATGTAAATGCAATGTAAATGCAATGTAAATGCAATGTTAATGTTGACGCAATGTTAACGCAATGTTATTGTAATGTTAATTTTGATGCAATGTAAACGCAATGTTATTGAAATGTTAATGCAGTGTGAATTCAATGTTAATTCATTGTTAATGTTAATGCAATATTAATAATTAATTAATGTTAACAAAATGTTAATGTTAATACAATGTTAATAATTAATTAATGTTAACAAAATGTTAATGTTAAGTCAATGTTAATGTTAAGTCAATGTTTATGTTAAGTCAATGTTAATGTTAAGTCAATGTTAATGTTAAGTCAATGTTAATGTTAAGTCAATGTTAATGTTAAGTCAATGTTAATGTTAAGTCAATGTTAATTTTATGTCAATGTTAATGTTAAGTCAATGTTAATGCTAAGCCAATGTTAAGGCAATGTTACTGTTAAGCCAATGTTAATGAAAAAATAAATTTTGCATTGCGACCTACTGAAATTTCTGTTTGCCTGGTATTTCAGCAAAAATTTCTAACGATTTGGGGCACTGCAGATCAAAGCGGTCAAGCAAACAAAAATCAGCGAATGGCTAAAATCGAAGATTTCTTTAGGTGAAACACCAGGCGATCAGAATCAGCAGCAAGCGACAGACTGTAATTTAAATACATTTACAGAGTGTAGAGGGCGGCAGAATAGAATATTGCATACCTCATATGGGAACACAAAAAGCTGTAGAACAAAATCGTTGCCTGCTTTTAGTCAGCGACTTTGTATAAACAGTAAACAGAGAGTGCTCCTTGTTACCCCCACAGATGACAGCGATCAATCGCACAAACAGCTGCAGAGATCTCTGAGCGCAATTAGCGCAGAGAGTGGGAGCCTGCTTAAGCTGGTTAATAACTTGCTAATTATTTTGTAGCAAAGCTGACATCGCTGTTGATGCTGATTAAGAATATATATACTTTAAGGGGTCAGCCACGCCTCCTTCTGCCTGTTACGCACAGTTCGTTTCTGACGAACTTAAGAGACCCCTCTACTCTTTTTTAGAGTACGGGGTCTAATTAACGTAACATAATTGAAGTATATTGGGCAATTGGCAACAAGCAGATGGCACTCAAAAACTGTTAACTTTGAGCGTCTTAATGTGTTTAATGTACAAATTATGATTGGTGTTGCTATTGTTTATTTAGATGTTGCCGTTGTAGTGGCATTTATGGCAGTCACACTAAATGGGAAATGGGCCAGCACAGCGAATGCCAAGTGACATAACAAAGCAAAATTTGTTGTACGTGTTGCAAAGTGCGTAATTCAATTCCAAATGCAACAGTTGAAACCAAACGTTCAAGGTCGGTCAGCCACACCCAGTTAAGCCCCGTTAGTTTACAGTAAAATAGGCACACTTAACTACATAATAAAATTTAATAAATCTAATAAATTATATATTGTTATTATCATTGTTGTTGCTGTTGTTGTGATTGCACATGGCCATTGCTTAATGCTACACGGCATAAACTAATGAGATTTGCTTAAGGGGGCTACAGTTCATTGTGTGCAACGACATCTTCCACCCAGCGCAGACTCTTCTGCAGATTATGATAGATGCCCGGCTGATGGTCCACGCCACAGCCAAAGCCGGCGCTTGTAATGCCCACGAGCACAAAGCGTCCACGTTCCTTAACAATTAATGGACCGCCAGAGTCGCCTAAAAGCAGAAAAAAGTTAATTTGTCAAAGCTTTTTATTATTTACTAAGTTAAAACACATTTTAAACGTCTTTAAAATGAGTTAACAGCGCACAGCAGCACTTTTAGCAGCGTCACTGTTAACTTAACAGCGCTGATTTAAACTGACAGCCTGAAAGTATGCTACACTTTTAATACTGCGCTTACCCAAGCAGGCATCCATGTGACCGTCTGAGTGGCCAGCACAAAACATTTCCGACTTGATTTCCACATTGATCTGCTTGCTCTCATGCCAGCGTATGCAGTCCAAGGTGGCTGTAAAGACTCCAAATCATTAAAAATATCCACATTTAATTGCTCGCCACTTACATATTATGGGCACACTGGCAACTTGCAGCATATTTGTGCCCGCATGCCCCATATGCGCCTCCGTTTTGCCCCAGCCAGCTATCAGACCCTTGCGACCAATCAATCTAATGGGATATTGTGGCAAACAAATGGGCAATATGTGCTCACTAAACGCCGTGGGACGAGCTAATTTAAGCAATGCCAAATCATAGCGATCGGGCTGTGTGATGCGAAAGTTGAAGCGTGGATGGATGATCTTTTGCAGCACGCTGTGCTTCTCCACGGGCAGCGGCTCATGGATGTGACCCAAATTCTGTGTGTCCAGCTCACCCAGATACACTGTTATATCGTCCAGCTGCGCTTGTTGTATGCAATGCGCTGCAGTGGCCACCATATTGGCTGAGATCAGCACACCACCGCACTGATACTCCGCTATGCGTATGTGTGCCAGCCACGGATACTCGGCAAATTGTGCTGGTCGACCGCCAATGATGCGCTTCTGCAGCGTATTCTGTGCTGTACGCGGCATGCCGCATTCTGGCTGCAACACCAACAATGAGATTAGTTCATAATTCTTGGAGCATAGTTTATGATGGCATTGAGGGCACGAAAATAAGAATTCAAACGTGGAAAACTCGTTTTTCCATTACATATACGAGCACATTTTCAATTGTTTTCCATTGTTGGCGTGGCTCACACGCTGTGCGGCTTTAATGCTGGCTGAGAAGCCAATGTGTTAGCATAGTTTTGGCCAAGTCTTCTCAAGCTTAAGACTTAAGTCTAGGTAATTAGTCTTATTGTGTAAGATGTACATAATTCTATAACGACTTCTAGTGGGGGTCTGCTATGTGTTGCTCTTTAAGTTCCTTTACGTAAGGTTTTTGCTCTGTTATTTCTCTTCCCTTTCCCTCTTTTCTCCCTCTTTCCACCCCCTATTCTTTTCCTTTCCTTCTTCTTTCCATTCTTTTATCGTACCTATTTCCTTTGGCTTACCTTCCTCTTATCTCCAACTCTCTTCCCTCTTTAGTTTAACATTTCTCTTGAGCTCTTTTTCTCAAAGCTTTCCCTCCCCCCACTTCTACCATTCCCCCTTATATTCCTTACTCTCCGTTACCCAAGCTCACTGGTCTAGTGTAATTGAACGATTCCGACTGGCAGCTGTCACTCACCTTGACATTGTGCAGCTCGTTATCATCGCGTCGTCGCAGCATTATGCGTTTAGGCAGACTATTCAGATTCATCTTTAGTTTACCATAGTCAACGAGATTCTCTAGCGGTGATTGATGCTGATGTGGATGTTGATGTTGATGCTGCTGCGCATGAGGATCGGCAACGCAGCAGCTGAAGAGCCATTTGTTGCTGCCACAGCCTTTGGCATGCTTGCCCCCTTGCAGCCAGCAGGAGAAGCTCAGCTTACAAGGCCAGACGCCACTCTGATGCACACACTCGGCCGGCACACCCAACAAAGTATTCAGTATACCTAGACAAGGGGAGTAGAGTGGCCACTTAGCGGGGAAGGATTGAAACACATAGAATTTGAGCACTTACTGGCACTCATTGGTTCTAATTGGCAGAGCAGCAGGCAGAGGCCAAGCAGCAGCAAATCACAATTCCATTTGCGGCACATTTCGCAGTCGCGTTGTCACTGTCACTGTACACAGAGTCACGAGTCACAGTCACCGTTTTGGAGTTTGCTTTTAACACAGTTTAGCTGACAGTTAAATTCGAGTGTTGTTTATTGTTGTTGCTGTTAATGAAAGCATGACAATTTCTTATTCACTTTTATGTCGTCGCTTTGTTATTGTTGTTGTCACTGTCACTGTTGTTGTTGTTGTTGTTGTAGCTATTGGTGTTGGTGTCTTCTGCTTTTCCATTTCGAGTGTTATTTCTACTTAGATTTCTTATGACTGCTGCTCCACTTTTACTGCTCGTTTCTTATTGTTATCGCTGTTGTCGCTGCTGTCGATGACTCACGAAGCGGCCGTGTTATTCCAGCGGCTAGCATCAATAGCTGATTGTGTCCTTGATAGACCCAAATGGGTCAGCAGACGCTCAAAAGCAGAACTGTGCCAATCCAAGCGACTTGGCACAGTTAGCCACGCAGCTCAGCAGATTTTTATTACAATGTGTGGCAGCAACAACCGCACGCGTTGCTGGCCAGAATCAAACTGGGTGCTGCTTTAAGCCGCTGCCTCAGTTGGACCTGATCTTTTTCTTACCATTAGTGGCAGTAGCTGCGTGCCAACAGGTTGTTGTTGCTGTTGGCATTCGCATCTTGATCTTTGGGCGCACACTTGTTCTTTGTTCTCATTCATCTGCTGCTGGCAGAGTTGGCGCTTCTTTGCCGCTAATTATTACGAAATGCCGGAAATGTTTGCCAAGTCAAGTTATAATTATTTGATGCGACATAATTGCAAACAACCGCTGAGAGTAGTGAGCTGACAGCGATACAGCCATTCATATTCTGTTTTATGTTTGGAAATGGGAGCAATTATATTCCCTGCACTTCTTTCACATAGGAAATGGTACAAACAGGCGTAGAATAAACTGTGCTAATTTATGCAAAGTTTCTCAGGCCGTAAAGTTTATATAGATTGTTTTGTGGGGTATCTAGCAGTCGTCTAGACCCAACTGCTACTACATTCCATACCCATTTTGGGTTAAGTTGGAATGTTCCATTCTTTGGCGATACTTTCTAAACGTGTATATATGAATATTAGCATATCAAATATGCTTTTGATTCGTATGAAATATTTGATAGCAGCAGGCGATACGCTTTGTTGTCAGTCGCTGGTAAATCAACCAAATAAAAACTAGTAACCAATACATTAAAATTTGGCCTTTGACCAAACAAACTCGACACAGTCAATCAATAATTGTTAGTCAAATAAAAACAACAACAATATTCGAAACATAAACCACAAAGTCGAAATTAAATTAGTTTGAGCTCTTCTCTCTACACTCTCCGCACATGGCAGGCAAGGCAAAAGCAATAGCCCCCACAGAGGCAGCGGCGGCAGCAGCAGCAGCGGCAGCAGCAGCACAGGCGGTGGCAGCACAGGGTGCAGCTGCTGCATGTGGCAATAGCATTGCGTATGTGCAATGTCAGAATCTCAAGTATAATGCAATTATTATCGGTTGGCTAGGTGTTATCATATCGAGTGTCATGGTCTTTAGCTCCATGATGATTATAAACATGCAAACGGATATCGAACTGTTGATTAAACAATTGCTGCTCAGCCATGCCACAGACAAGGAGCAGCAGTTTCTGATGAATCGTGGGTGTTATCACTAAGTAAACTCAACTACTTACTAAACTGTTTTCTTCTAAGTGTTGGCTGCCTTTAGCACAATTACCTATGGTCTATCACTGATTAACTTAGGCGTCAGCCTCTTGCTGCTCATTGGTGTGGCACGGGTAAGTCACAAGTATCAGGGGTTCTAAAACTCTTTCCCAACTGCTTACAGGACTCGAGCAGCCTGCTCTATCCCTGGCTGATCTATCATGGCGTTATGTTCGGTTTTGGACTTTATTTGGGCGTATTTTATGCCATGGCTGGTCTCTTTATCGATCTGTCTAGTTTCTTAATGTGTTTGCTTGTCTTTGCGCTTGTCTTAGGTGAGCTGTGGTGCCTTTTATGCTATAGCTAATCACATCCCCCTTCCCATAGTGATCTACTATAAGATCTATCATGAAATCTTCACCCTCTTTCGTGTTATGCAACAGCAGCTGCACTGCTCTGGTCCACTCTACTGCCAGGATGCGGAACACGCTTGGGCTGCCAATATGCCGTATACGCCGCTCTATGTGCCACGCCTGGCGCTCAAGTAAACAATTGTCCGATCTATCAGTGCGTATACTTAATAAAAGTTTGTAAGCATTTTTGATTTAAACATTTACATAATTTATTTACACACAAATTAGTTCATAAATAGTTTAAAATTACGTAACAGCGCATATGACTAAGTAAATTAATTAATAATTAATTTATAGTTTAAGTAAAATTTAAATTTTGTTTTTCTTTTATATAAAAATTGCATTCTAAATTCCAACTCCTTGCCTTAAGCTTAACTTGCATAATTTGTTGTTGAATTAAGTGTACGCATAAATAAAAAAATTAATTAAAACATAATTAAGACAAAGGAAACCGGAAAGTGAATTCTATATACAAAAAGTTGCTACAATTTGATTGAAGCTGAAATAAATTAGCTTAAATATTGTTTGTCAGGCCGACCACATACGATATCCAGTCCACAGTGTACGCCAGACGATGGTAGATACCCTGTAAATGTATTAAAACTGTATTACAAGTTTATCTACCCCTTTTGAGCTTGGCCAACTTACGGGCTGTCCACGTGAGGCGCAGGAGTAACCCGCGGAGACAACACCTATCAAATACCAGCGACCGTTCTTCTCATGCATCAGCGGACCACCGGAGTCGCCTTGACAGGAATCCTTGCCGCCATTGCGATAGCCGGCACACAGCATCTCCTGGTAGATGACCACATTGATGCCATTCTGTCGATGCCAGCGCTCACAGATGCGATTCTCAATCACAGGCACGTCCACAGCTTGCAGCGTCTTGGGCCTCAAACGTGAGCCAGGATTCAAGGCGCCCCAACCGGCAGCCCAGCCAAATTTGCCCAGAAAGTCCTCATTCTTCTCGGGCAGACAAATGGGAGCTGCAATTGGCAAGAGGTAAACTTTCAGTACACGACTTTTCTCTGAGTGTATTAACCACTTACCTATGTGTGGCATGAAGTGCACTGTGCGCTCCAGCGTCAAGACGGAGACATCAAAGCGATCCGCTTGCGGTGTGAACTTGAAGTACGGATGCACATCGATGCGACGTACGCCGAAGGTGTAGGCGGGCAGCGGTTCCACGGCCGAGTTGATTACATAGTCACCGAGCGTAACATGCACCTGACGGGGCGTGGCACGTGCCACACAATGACCGGCAGTGACCACATGCCGACGCGAGATCAACGAGCCGCCACATCTGCCATAGAGAGTAGAGAAAGGGTTAGAGGAAAACCATTGGTAGGCAGTGTGTTGAGTGAACTTACCTGGAGGAGCCAATGCGTATGTATGCCTGCCAGGGAAAGGAGCCAAAGCCGGCATCATCACCGCCCACAATGCGACGCTGGGCGGTCTGTTTGGCCAGCGAGATGCCACAGCCTGTGAGAGGGGCGAGAAGAGTTCAAAAATAGAGAAAGAGAGAAAGGGAATTGTGTGTGTGGGGTTAGCAGTCAGGTCAGTCAGGCTGAGAGAGAAATTAAATTATGGTACAAGAGTTAGTAGCAAAACTTGGCAAACAGAAGCGTTAAAGTGAGCTTGGTTAGAGGCAGGCCAAGTAGGTGTACATGTGTGTGACTGAGTGTGTGTGTGACAGTGTCTGTGTGTGTGTGAAAAATAGTAACCAAAAAGAAGCCGCTTGGAAACTGCCCGCAATTTGTGTAAACTGTGAACTGTGTGTGAGCTGAGATGGCAGCTAAAGAAAACTTTCTAGTCTGGAAGTAGGAAGAGGTGTGGGTAGGGGGAGGTGGCACAGTGATAAGTGATAAAGGTCAGTTGGTTTATATTCCTGTAGGTCGCTTTGGTCGCTTCGCTCGCTTGGCATGCCGTTAAATGAAGTGTAAATGTGTCTTAATTATCAACTCTGCTAATAAAAGAAGAGTATAAACATGCGCATGCTCATCATTAAAATTTGTTTGCAGTTGTTGCCTCTCTCACTCTCTTTCTCTATCCCTTTCAATTTCCATATTTCCACAGTTTTCCCACTGCACTTGGCGGCATTTTCATTTCACTTGGCGCCTCTTTTGTGAGGCGTGTCGATTTCTTTGTTGTGCTATTGTTTTTTTAGTAGCGTGTCTTAAAGTTACCAACAAATTGCAGCTTAATTAAAGCAGTCTAAGTACTTAAGGTGCAACAACAGTAACGATAACGATAACGATAACGATTACAAACAAATCATAAAGCAAAGCAAACAAAATTAAACGTATCAAAATTACTTTTGTTAGACAAAATGAAAATTAAACGCATGCAAAAAATATATAAAAATTGCAGATCCAAAAAGATGCAAGTTGGATCCCTTTTTGAAGTAGTTGTAGTGGTTTTATTTTAGTGTGCACGTGCTTGGACTATAAGTTTTGTTGTTGCAAGTTTTGTTTTTGTTGTTGGTTTTTTTTGTGACGCTGCCAAACTCACTGGGTTCGTTGTTGACCGGTCCATAGTTCTTAAGCGGCAAATCGGTCAGATCAACCGTATTGCCAACATATTCCGAGCTGCGCAAATTAGCCGATTTGGCGGTGCGATGGCAACAGCCCCGCAGCAATCCATTGCAAGTGCCCTGTATGAGGCCACCCGATAGCCAGCAGCCTAAAAAGAACTCACAGGTACCGCCGCGATGCTGGCACTCCATGTCCGTTGTGATGTCGACTGTCGGAATGGGTTTTGGGAAATGTATTTGACATGAACAGAGCAACATGTAGGTAATGGTGTGTGTGTGTGTTTGTGTTTGTGATGGGTGTTTAGCGTATGTGAAGAAACAGAGAGAGAGAGAGGGAAATTTGGGGCAGTTAGGCCTAGTGCAAGCAGTTTCCAGCAGCAACAGCAGCAGCAACAACAGCAGCAGCAGCAGCAACACTAACTGAAGCTCAGACTTAGCCTTAGACTTAGACAACAAACTCAAAAGCTTTCACTGTACTAGTACTGTCTCCTACCTTTCTCCTTGAATGTGCTAGCTGATTGTGGACTGCTCGTGGCCTCGGGTGTGTTATCCAGCTCCTGCAGGCTGTAATCATTGCGCACATCCTGCACAGCTGCCAGCTCATTGATGCCAAAGTTTTGATCTCTGTGGGGGTTGAGAAAAAGGTGGGAGTTAAGGAAGATTCAGAAGCTAAGCATACCAACTCACCTGAAAGCTATGTTGTCGCTGAAGTAGACACCTGTGCCCGAAGGCGCACTGCCTCCGCCGCTGGGTCCAGTGGTGCCCACATTATCGTTGCTGGGAAACACTACACGAGGGCTCCTCGAGGACTTGTAGGGAAAGTAGCGACTCTTGCGCGAGCTCTGATAATCCCCAGGTCCCACGTACTCGGTAAAAGCCTTTTGTGGTCCAAACTGTCGCACGGGACTGGGTCCAGTGCGGAACTCGGTGTCGCCGAAGAAGAGGCCACGCTGCAGGCGCTGCGGCAGCGCTGTGATGGGTCCATTGATGTCCCCAAACTTGGTGACGTCATCGCGATAATGTTTGCCAGCAGCCACGGCGGCATTTAGTGTGTGTGGCTTGGAGTTGGCCACCAAACCGGGAAACTCAAAGCTGGAGGGCGACACATCCGAGTCGAAATACAGTTGCCGCGTGTGACGCGTCTCGTGTTGCTCGTACTGTGTGGGCGTTGGTGCCGAGTCCTCACTGTAGGGCTGTGGCTCGTAGCCAGCGCCTGCACCCGCACTGGTCTCCTCAAAGATGGGACTGTCCTCGCGATAGGCTTGTGGGTAAAATGGATTTGCTGGCTTTAAACTGTAGCTGGGAAACTGGAAACCCACGCGACGACTCGTGTTCTCCGGCTCCGCGTACTCCAATTTATCTGTGGAGCTGGCAGCAGCCACCAGATCACTGCGTTCAGTGCGCTCCTGCTGCTGTTGCTGCTGCTCCTGTGCCTGTGCAGCCAACTCAGCGCCAAATTCATGCGCAGCGGCAGCAACGCCATCAGCCGGTGGTCCCAGTGCCGCCAATGTGGCATTGTGACTCGGTCGCAGCTGCAACAGTGTGGCCGCCGTGCCCGACTCCGCCTCCGACTGCAGCGGTATGTACATGTAGTTACGTCTGCGTCCCTGACGTGTAACATTCTCCGGCAACGTGGGCACCAGTTGCTTGGGTATGGTAATCAGCTCACTCTGTGGCAGCTCCACGGAAGGCGCAGGTATAATCTCCACATCGGAGCGACGCTGGGCCACAGTGGCCTTGGAGTTACGTGCCGTGCGATAGGAACCAAAGGATTGCACAATGCTGCCGTCTGTGCGCTGTCGCACATCCTTGAAACTGACATCATCCTGTTGACTAAATCTCTGATACGGTGCATACAGATTACGTGCTGTTGGCGCTGCTGTGGCTGCTGCTGCGGTGCCAAAGGCTGCTGTTGTTTGCCAAGGCGCCAACTGTTGACCCGTCAGCAGCGCTGTCGATATCGTTGAGCTGGTCGCTGTGGCATGTGCAACATGGAAGAGGCAGCTCAGCAGCACGCTGAGACTCAGTTGTTGCCAACTGTTGTGGCTGTGACATCTTCTGCTGTGGCTCTGTTGGCGGTGATGGTTGTTGCTGTTGTTGTTGGTCACTAACATCTTACATTGAGCGGGATGAGCGTGTGTAGTTGTTGTTGTTGTTGTTTTGGTTGCTGTGGTGGTAATGACACTGCGGCCAATTAAGTTGCAGCTGTGCAACTTCCTGCTTGTGGCAGTTGCTGCTGTTGCTGTTGCAGTTGCTGCTGTTATGGCGATTTTGAACTTGAACGTTGCCAAGCCAAATGCTGGCCCGTTTCGATTTTCTTATGCTCCGTTGCGCCAATGTTGTTGCTGGCAACTGCGTGCCGCGTTCATTGATCTTTCTCTCTCTTTCGCTCGCTCTCCACAGGTTTTTCAATCGATGCTGTTTATTTTTTTGGGATTTTCCGGCGCCCGATGCTGTGCGACGCGTTGTTACAATTCAGTTTCAGTTTCGAGGAGTCGACGTAGCTGCCAATTGGATTTGTGCCTGCCGCGGATATCTCGTGTGGCAAGTTGATGTTGTTGTTGTTGGTAGGTGGTGTTGGTGGTGCGGTTATTGGACTCCTTGCCTGCAGCACTGGGGTGTGTGTTGGGTATATTGGGAAAGTGTGTGTGTGTGTGTGGAGTTTTCTTGTATGTTTGCTGCTCCAATGGCAATTATGGCAATTGCTGTTGACGCTTCAACAGCCGACGTTTCATGTGGTTGCATTCATGATGATCTTGCAACAAACGACGTCGACAACAACAACAACAACAACTGCAGATCGACAGCCACAAATTACTTCCTTAATTGCCTGCAAGACACAAGAAACATCACGTTAACGGTTTGCTATTTACGTAGCTGAAAAGAAAACAACATTTTGGCCATTAAGTGGCTTTGGGGCCTAAGAGACATTCAATGTGGGTGTGTTTTCTTAAACATTGTGTGCAAAAAGGCGGAGGCTAGAGTGGGCGTGGCTGGCCATTAGCTACAGCCAGAGCTAAAAGCTAAAATGAGCTTTCATCTGGCAGTTTTAATCAACGATTTTGCGCATTAAATGCACATTAAACCGACAACAAATTAATTGCAAATTACTGATTTAAGCATCAGTTGCTTGTGGTATCAACAGCAGCAGCCGCATGCGTTTCCTCGCAGCAGCTGACTTTTGGCAACAGCGCTGGCCAAACAGTCAAAAACAAAACCAGTTAACAAAAAATAAAAGTCGCCTCGAATCGCTGGAAAGCGGCAAAATTCGCATTGCTTTTATTTTTATATTTATTTTTAGTTTGTTTTACGTTTTACGCTTTTTGTTTTTTGTTTTTCATTTTCCCATTTTCCTTTTGCCGCTTTTTAAAGTGAGTTTTACGTTTAACGATAGAAGGAAATGAATGACTGCAATAAAAGCAAAGCCAACCTGAAATTGCATTCAAAATGCGCTGCAATCAAAGCGGCAGAGCATTTTAGTTCATTTAGTCAACACGGCAGCTTGAATTATTAATAAATAATTGCTAGACATTTAATAAATATTTATATAAGTCACAATTTAAGCTATGCATTTAACTGTGAATACATTTTAAATTGGTAAGACTACATGTTTGCTAACTGTTTCATGATTTATTTTAAGCTGTTGCTGTCTATATTTAACAGTTTAAATTGTGTTATTTAATTTATAACATTTCAAACTAAGTGTTCAACTAAAATGCATTTTGTTTTCATTTAGTTCGTTAAGGAAATTAGTCTTTTATTCAATGAATTTATGCTTTTTTAATTTATATAATTTAACCTATATGAAAATATCTTTTTTTAGCGCCTTTGGAGCATCAAATTGTCATACAATTAAATGAGAAATATATTACATTTTTGTTATTAATCATTTTGTTAATATTTTAAACTTAAACTCAAACTTTATTTATTGTAATAAAATTGCTTGAATTTAGTGTATAAAATATTAGAGTGCATTTAAAACGCTTCTTTGCTTCTGAAACTTAATTTAGAAAATCATGATTTAGTTAGTAGTTACCACTAAAATTCCCTTACAGCTGTTTACTTCTTAAATCTCTTCTTTAAACTCTTTCTAGTTAGCGCATTAAAAGTGCGACTTTGCTGCACTTTTTGCGTTCTTTGTTGCTGCTTATTTGTGTGGTCAGCCAAGCAGCAACAACTACAACAACAACAACACACAGCAGCAGCAGCAACTGCTTTGAAAGTAAGAGTTGCCAACTTTTTTTTTGCGCTCAGCTGCGTCGCTGTTGGCGTCCGCGTCAGCGTCGACGTCGCAGTCAGCGCATTTTCACTTTCATTTCGAGTTCAAGCACCACGCGGGCAGCTGGAGATGCCTAAGCGGCTATTGTTGTTGTTGTTTCAGCTGCTGTTGCTGTTGTTGAGCTTCCTCTGACGCTGACGCTGCGCTAACCACACAAACTTGACATTTTGAACTTGATTTGCCCGTAAAGGAGATTTTTCAATAAAGCAAAATGCAGAAGTTGGAGCTGGATGAGGAGTTGTCTATGGAGTCGGCGTTGCAGGGCAGAGTTTGGGTCGTGTCACCAGGAAGCAAACGTGACCAAACTTGTTGGTTTGTTGTAGTCGCTGCAGACACAAAGATCGTTTTGCATAATACTCAGTGAACACATTTGATAAACTACACAAATCCCCGCATTTTTGGTGATTATGAAATCTGAAAAGTGCCTCAAATGGCTCAAATGGCGCCTCAACTGGTTTGTCCACAAATTGCGGAATTTGTTCATAAACAAATACATATATATTTGGTATATAAATTTATTTGCAGTGTATACATTTGAAATGCATGAACTGCGCGAATTATGCTGTGATGCAACCGACCAGTGTCGCAAGTTGCTACGTTGTGCAGTGTTGGAAAAGCATTTATGCAAAAAGCTGAACAAAAGAAGTCGCTATAAACAAATTGCTTACGGTTTGCATTATATAAACCTGGCGCACAGCAGCTGCTGCCCCATCAACAACATTAACGTCATCATTAACATTATCATAATCATCAGCTTCATCTTCAGTATCTCAACAGCATCAGCATCTCATCAACATGTTAAAAAATAAATATAGCCGCTGGTTAGGAGCCACAAGAGGCACACACATCAATTATTGCAACGGCCTTGTGAAGGACGCCGGAAACTGGCTTTACTTCTTTTCTGTTTCTGTTTACTGCCTTTCGCCGAGTTTTCTATCTTTCTCATTCACTCGCTTTACACTTAATCTCATTTCTTTTCTTCTTTGCTTCGTTTTCACACTTCTCTTTTGCTGCACGCATAATTCACATTCATTTTTATTGTCTGCCAGTTTATTTGTTTTAATTAACAATTGTTGCTCTTCTTTCTTGGGTCTTTTTAAGCCTCTGTCTTTTGTTTTATTGCTGCCCTTCTTTTGTGCTGCTCTTTTATCTATATGTGCACTTTGCTTTACTTTTGCGCGCTGTCTAGTGAAAGTTTTATTTCAGCTGCTGCTGCTGCTGCTGTTGCTGCAAACAATGCGTCGTTTTCGTTTAAACACTGCAAACAAGCAATTTAGTTTTTTATTTTTTATATTTTTTATACATTTTGTCTTGAGTTTTATGCGTAATTGAGATAAATGCATTTTACATGCACTCAAGATGCGGATACATTGCGTATACGCAGTGCTTGCTTCAACTCCTTATTTAGACTTCAGCGTCAAATGTAAATACGCATTTGAAATCAACAGAAATAAGTCACAAAAAATGCACAAATTGCTGGCAAACAACAATGGCCAAAATGTTGTTGCCTCTTTGCCATTTGCTGCATTTGTCACAGCTCCCAGTTGTTGCTGTTGTTGTTTATCGCTGCTGTTGCATCTCGTTTGTGCCGCTGACGAGTTGCGCATAAATAAATAAGTGTCAGCTCTCTGGAAAATTGTGTGTGTCTACACAAATTGCTTAAATTACATAGACGCTTGCACAAATGAGTTATGAAAACTTGAAATCAACAAATTGAAGTTTTATCTAAACTGTCGATTAAACAAAAGTCAAGTGCGAAATTACCCAAAACTTTCAGTCTTCAAAATACGCAAGAAAATGTTAAATAAAGTAATAAATGTTTAGCTTTAATTTTAAGTGCTTTTCTGTTACAAAAATAGCCACAACTTTAATAGTTTTAATCTTCTTCATCTTCTTTAATTCAAAGCCTTTAAATTGCTTTGCTGAAACTTCTCCCATTGCCAATTAAAGCAATTTATCTATGAAAACAACTATTTACTTTAGCTTTAACTTGGTCTGCAGACATTTGCAATTGTGTTTCCAATTACTTGAATTGCTACCAATTGGCCAATTGTAAACGCTTTTCGTCTTTGTCCATTGCAAAAAGGTCGAATCGTTTGACTTTCCCACAAATTTAGAGATGCAAAGACTCAAGTGGGTCAGCAACAGCAGCAGCAGCAGCTGGTTGAACTCTAAACAAAGGCGCACATCGATGAAAAATTGGTGTCATGCCATTGGCACATTTAGCCAGGCCAAAAGCAAACGGTTAACGCAAACGCAATGGAAAGCTATTGGGTAAGGTAAGTGCTGCTGCTGTAAGAGTAATTTGGGCCCAAGCCAAACAGTTGCCGTTGTTGTTGCCACATCGAAGGCGTCATACGCTGTGCTACATAATCAATACAGACAGACAGAGAAAGAAAGAGAGAGTAAGAGAGAGAGAGGGGGGTAGTGTTAATTAATATTCAATACACGCGCTAGCTGCGCAATTGTTACGAATGTGCGAAGTCAACACCGGCAGCAAAATGTGTTAAGAAGCATTGGCAACAACAACAACAACAACAGTAACAGCAACATAGTGTAAGCATTGCATGCAAATCGTAACGGCAATAACTTTTATAAATTGATAATACTTATGTAATTAGCGCCACCTGGCCTACGATTTGCCAGACAAGTCAAAACAAATCATAAAGTTCGGAGTTTGGGAGCATTTTTATGGCTTTAATGCAGCTATGCATTAGCTAAGCGCCATAAAACTTTATATCGTATATCTAGTTTTATACATACTTGTATTTTTTGAAGCGCTAATGACTCGTGCAAATTGTTTAGAGCAGGAATCCGGTCACTAACCGCCAAAAGCTGCTAAAAACCAAGCTAAAAACAGACGCAAATCTGCTGCACATGCTAATCACTCAAGATTAATCATTGAATCTATAAAAAGTATATATAGAAATATATATACAGCTGAAAAAAACAGTAGCCATCAGCCAATTAACCAGCGAAATGAATGCATAATCGATGGCGACTCCGAGTCGGAAAGTCGGAGGCATATTGAGAAATCATTTACATTTCTTTCGATTGCTTTACATAAGTCATATACGCTGAGGCGAAAGAAAACGAGAGAGAAATGTTGGAAAATACACAATCAAACATCTATTTACATAAACCATAAACAACAACAGCAAAAACAAAGAGATACAAAAGCAGCTGTGTATGAAATCCATTGCCATGGTCACAATTTGGCGGAACTTGTTTCTCGTACAAACGAAAATTTGGATTTGGGTTTATTACCAGATGATTTTCAAAAGGGTCTCGGCCTGTAAAAAACCCAACCGGATTTTGTAATTTAAAAGCGCTTAATGCAAGTCCAACAGATACCCTGCAGTAAGCACAAGAATAAGTTGCTGCTACTAATCTAAAATGCATAAAAATTGAGAGTTTTTGACCAACCACAAAAGACTCTTTAAGTACGGGGTATTAAGTAAAGTAATTTGTGTCAGACGAAGAAAGTTCTCAGGTTCGTGTCTTAAGTCTTTCGTAATGTGGCAGCCACAACAAGCAAACTGAGACACCAATTCAATATATAACATGCTCTAAAGAGCATGCGGAGCAATACGAGTTTCTCCGCTTATGCAATAAGCAAAGCCCTAAATAAAAAATAAAATAAAACCACTTCAGGAAAACAAAAAAAAAAGCGAAATGAAAAGCAAAGAGATGTTACCAAAAAAAAGCCAGAAAAAATGGAGAAGAAAAGGTAAAAAATCAACTCGGCGTTGGCGGCGTTGTGCTGATAATGAAGTTCATGTCATACACACACACAGAGAGACTTATGTGTGTGTAGACTGATCACAAGACAAAGCTTCGACCTGGCTATAAAAACGTTGCCAAATAATTTAAGTTTTTTGGGCCGTCTTGTGGCTGTTTAAGCAAATTTGGGTTAAGTTTTTGTCGCGTCGCTTTTGTGTTGCGTCTCCACTTCTCTCTCTCCCTCCCTGTCTCTGTCTCACCTTCCCCTCGCTGTGCATCTTTCTCGCTTGCCCTTTATGTTAACGCACTTTTATTTATGTTTTCCTGTTTGTTTTCGTCTCTTTTTGTTTTTGTTTTTGCATTTTCGTTAATTTTTATAGGCGACTTGACATGGTTTTTTTTCACGTCTGTTTTTGGTTGTTTTTTTATTTATTTATTATTCAATGCTAGTGTTTATTGCAAATGCTTATTATATAATAATTCACAAGCTACAAATGTTGTCGAAATTTAATTAATTTAATCAAAAACTTGACAAATTTGGAGCGACAACTTGTCCTACCAATTGGGAACATGAGCTACATTTTGCCAGTTATAAATTAATCTAATTAATTGAATTAAATTGTAAGAAAACAATTTATGTTAAATTGTCTAATGGTCTGTCGTTATTGCAATTATTTGAATTCCCAGAGTTTCTTAAGCAAATTGTTATAAATATTGTGGTAACTGCCTTAGCCAGTTTGCATTTATGCAGCGCTTAGCGCTTAGCTCGAATACTTGCAACATGTTGCCAGACATCACGCCATGTTTACGCGTTACATGTTGTTAAATGCAGTCTGACTATGCCACCCATACATATCTATGCATATTGCAAGATTTATTAGATAACGTTTTAGTTTTAGTTTTCATTTGATTTCAGTTGATTATTTTTTTAGTTTTTCTTTGTAGTTTTTTCTTTCTTTTTCTGCTTTGCGGTTCGTGCGCTGTTGCAATTTGAATGATTTAATCGTCGTCGCGGCTGCGATTGCTTATAAAAGTTGATTGAATGTGAAATTTATGAACATTTGATTAGTCTCAGTGCGAGCATTTGTGCCACTGTGCGCCTTTATGTGGCAATACTAACAAATCGGTACAATTTATATAAACAGTTTTGCTTACCCAATGTTTGTTTGCAGAATTAATCCAAATTCGTGTAGTTTGTGCAGCTCCTAATTTGTCTACAGTGGGCGAAAACACGCACAGTGGGTTAAAACAAGCTTATAGCTGTTGGTTTTTTATAAGAAAAGGTACAAATTGAAATTCAATTGGAAATTGCTGGCTATTTTCATTTTGGCTGCTGCTTTGGTCTTGGCTTGGCTTGGTTTGGCTTCGCTGAGCGTTTTGCGTTGCGTTTTGTTATGATTTGATTTACTGGCCACAAACAAACTGCTGTATAATGATACCAGATCAAATCACGCTGTAGCTGTGAGTTAAAATATTGTTAGCACGGCCAGAGATTGCGATTGTAGCGCGAACTGCAATTGCAAAATCAAATCACTTTCACTGTCAGGCGCAATGAAAACGAAATTGCAACGTGCAAACAACAGCAATACAATCCAATCCAAAGCAATCCCAATGCAATCCACCGCAATCCAATGCGATCCAATGTAACCCAATTGCAATCCAATTGCTAAACGTAGCACTCCACTCACTCTATGATAAACACACTCAATTTAGCAATTGTTATTCTCCTTAATTTCAAACTTTTGCTCTCAATTCAAACGGTTTCTTTGCTTTTCTCTTCTATATCTTCTTTTGCAGGTCCTTCTTGACTTATCAGACACACGCACACACAAACAAACACTTACGATTTGCGCGCTCAACGAACGAACGTAGACGTAGCGAACGACACTCAAACAAACGGTAAACAACGAAACAAAAGTAAACGAGGCGAAGTTTCGAGCTTTTAATTCGAGCGCGCACACGACCTTCTTGAGCAAAGTCTCAAAGAAGTCTGAACGCAAGCGCGGCCGCCAAAGCTGATCGAAGCTGCCGCTGCTGCTGTCGACGCCGCTGCCTGCGCAGTCGCTGTCTCTCCCTCTGCCTGCGCTGCTGCTGCTTATATTTTGGTCGTAGCTTTAGCTGGCAAACTTTTTTCGTACATCGACTGCGCTGTCGTCGCCGCCGTTGCTGCTGTCTCTTCCTACTCTTGTGTGTGCGTCTTTTATGCGCAGTGTCTTAAAGCTTTGAGAGGCTTTGATGAACTTGTACGTTTTGATATGTACATTATAATTTATTGCTATAAGTCTGTACTTTCTCAATAAATAGTTTTTAGTAAAAGACTATTACTTTTTCTTTTAATCAAAAGTAGGAAGTTTAACGTATTTTCAATACTTTTAATTATACTTCTGCTGACTATAGGGTAGCTACCAGTCAGTACACACTTAGCTGCTACTTCTTTTTTTACTGTTTCGGTGCTAAACCAAAGCAAAGCAGAGAAAAACAGCTGGCTGCTGCTGCTGCTGCGTTGGCGATGAGGCAACAATAAACTGCACAGCGTTGAATAAAAGTATATGAAAGGGGACGACGATGATGATAATGACGATGATGAGCTGGTATGTATTTGTGTGCGTGAGTGTGTATGTACATTAAATGGCAGTAACAGCCAGCGCATTGTACAAATACTTACTACAAACAATTATTGCTTAATGCCGGCCGAGAGAGCAGACGTCTGTCAGCGCCCTTACCAGCGCCCTCGCCTCTCAATTACCGCCGCCTGCAGCGAATGGATGGAAAGGGGGTTAAGAGGGGTGGACAGGGGCGTAGAGGCATTCCCCACACACCCCTGCTGTGAGTATTTCGTAAGCTGTAATTATGTTATGAAGTATCGTAAGGCATCATTGGCCGCCATGGTCAATACTAAGCACTAAACTGAAATGTCCATTACTTTATAACATTTTCATAGACCAACAAACTGTCGAGCCGTGACAAGCGCCAATTAAACAGATTTGGCATCAAAGCAAAAGAAGAAGAAGAAACGGATGAAAAAACAGAACAACAAAGGCATCAACTTGTTTAATGCCTTTTGACAGGCTTTGACATGTCTGTGACTTGACTATGACAGCTAATTGCAGTTAGGCGCGTCAATGCGATTGAAATGTAAACGGTCGCTCGAGCACCTTGTCAAATGCACATAAAAGAGTCGCCGTATCGAAAAGCTGATTCGAGTTACTTCGTTGTCCAAAGCTCTAAACAGGGCTAACAGAGAGTACAAGGTCCAAGGGTAACGCTGTAAGCAGGTTTTTAATATGACAATTTGGGCATAAGGTCGAGACTATCAACATTAACCTAACACTTCTTGTTTCTTCATGGAAAATGTTCTATATGCGTTGTCGTTCCCCTACGACCATCAAAACAATCAAATCTACTCATCGGGTTAACTACCAACCAATCCAATCGAATGTATCTTTGTCACCCACAATAGTTTTACATTCAACTTAGCCACTTGAGCGTTCATTGTTGGCCAAATACAAGAAGAGACAAACCAAAGACTTAGGCAACGAACGCTGTGCTCAATGCTCAGCGATTCAACGTCAAGGCTACGCCAGGAGCCTTGATCTCAACAGTCAACGGGCCGAGGGAAACTCCCAAAGAAAAAAAGCAGTTGACAAAAAACAGCACACATCACATGAGCTATAAGATACACACACAAACACACACACACTCACTGCTACGCATGTAAAATGGCCTTTGGAAAAACAACAACAACAGCTAAAAAATGAAGACGATGACGACGATGGCGATGGCGATGGCGATTTCGTTGTCGATGGCGACAGAGCGAACACAGCATTCGCTGCCTTCAACTTTAGATGAATCATCGCTTAAAAAGTTTATAACGATTTCTTCTATTTTGATTGCTGAAGAGTGTTTGTTGTTGCTGTTGTTGTTATCGCCGTGTGCCCCTTGTTTTTTTGGCCAGCTAAAGTCCGTTTTGCTCTCATTTCGCACACTGGCGAATTGAAAGTGAAAGGAGCAGCAGCAGCTCGTTTCTACAACTGAAGTTGTTGCTGTGCATATCTGTAGTTGTATCTGTAAGTACGTGTATCTGTAGCTGTTGACTGGGAATACTCCAACTACAGCTGGCGGGCATGGGCAATGGCATTGGCGCGGGTGCTGCTGTTGTTGTTGTTGTTTTCTGTTGGTGTTGCTACTGCTGTTGGTTGCGGATGCTTGCGACAGTTGGAAAGTGTTTTTTGTGTACTGTGACCCGAGCCTGGGCAACAGCAAATATTTGCATACACATCAAAAAACGGCACGATAACCGCAAACTCGAGTAGCAATTGCTCTTAATTTCGTTTTTGCTTTTGCTCCACCTTTGTTGTTTTCTGTTATTATTTACGTAAAGCTCTTTTAAAAGCAGCTGCTCATATATGTATTTGCTTATAATCTATGAATATTCATACACACATTCGTATTCATTTGACTGACATTCATAATTCAAATCTGTTCCGATTTCACTGCCTATACAAAGCAAACGAAATTTGCATTATCTGCGACATTCCTCTAGAAGGGAAAAATGTTAAAAATGTTTAAAAAAAACCCATTAAAGCCTCGCCAATCGACCTACACTCAACCGATGGTCATAATATTTTCCTACATTTAAATATCATTTGATTTCCCAGTACGATTTTCCTAAGTTTTCCTGAGACATATTTTCCAGCTGAGCTGATTTCCTGGCTTACGCTCTTTATACTGTAAGTAAATAAAAAATTAATTTTCTTTTCAAATGAAATGAAATGTGCACTTTCAAACCTCTAACCTATCGGCTTCAATAGTTTGCTGCCCCCCCGTGATGCAGCAGTGCTGGCATAATAGCTTTAAACTTAACACCCTCTTCAACCTTTGGCTCTCCAACCCCAAACCGAACTTCATCTTCAAGTTTAGCTGCAGCTTCCGCTGCAGTCACCTGTGCTGAGAGTCATCAGCTCCATGTGCAATGAGGAAGTCTTTGAGCGACGTTTTTCAGCAAGTTGCGCTTCACAGTTCGACGTCAAAAGCAAATAAAAATCGATAATTGAAAAAATGGCAACACTAATATTTACAAGCGTCACAAAAATGCAATAGACACACAACCAAAAAAAGTGTTGACGAAAGGGAGTGGAGAGAGGGGAATGGAAAGGAGAGAAGAGCAGTTGAAAGAGAGGCAGTGAGATTAGCATACATTTGCTGTGAGTTTAACAGGCTGCTCGCAGATGTCACTGCAACGGCGACGTCTCCTCTTCGCTTCGCTCTCTCTCTCTCTCTCTACAGTTGCATGATGAGGCAGGAAAATGTTCGCACATGCTTCATTTACAGTGGTGTTTGTGAGTGTGTGTGTGCGGCGCTTGTGCGACGCTGCGAATGCCATCATCACTTTCACCTAGAGGTGATATAATGAACTACCGGCCTGTAAGCCAAAACCCGAGACGCAAAAATCACAACTGCAGTCCCTGCAAATAAACAGCTGCCCGCAAGATGCGCATCATTGCTGTGCTTGTTGTTGTTGTTGTTACTGTTGTTGTTTATGTCACGCTGTGTTTTGTGTACAAAACCCAACGCGTGATGCCATTTAGCGTCCCCCTTTAAACAATTCTTACTAAATAATTAGCAACATGTGTTCGGTGCTTTTTTTCTTACTTTGTTTTTGATACAACTTTGTATTCTAAGTCTTTTGTTTGTGCTTTGCTCCCGATAATATTAGGCAGCTGCGAGGCAGGCTCTAATTCAATTAGCAACTCTGCACAAATTCACCATAATTGTTTATAAATTATTTAATATATTAGAACACACAATCGGATGTAGGTAAAAATCGGATATAAGTGTTAATATGCGCGTTTTTGTAGAGAATTTTTGAAACTTTTCCACTTTTTTTTTAAACTGTCGAGACTAACCAGATTGTTCTACATTTTAATATTTAATTATATTAATAAAAAGATTTTAAAAATTTAGATATAACTGGTAAGTAGCAGTGGAACATATATTTCTAAGTAAAATAAATATAAGCTAGAGATCTGCTTAAAAAATACATAGTTCAAAGACCAATTTTATATTTAAACTTCTGCCAGACAGTGCCTATTTTCTCTCAGTGCATGGGCACGTGCCCCAAAGTCCAAGCTTTGCCAGTCAATTAGTGGCTACGAAATAGCCAAAGTAACAAAAACAAAATCAAAGAGACCCCAGCCCAAACTGAACTATAAATGTGCTGTTCGAAATGTTATTGTGAGATATGGAAGCTATGGAAGATATGACAGTTGGCTGTGGGGCTGTCATAAATCAATTTCGGCGCAGGCAGAAGAAAAGGTGTCAACCAGTTTACCAGTTTATCTTAAAGGAGAAGTAGGAGAAGTGGGGGAACAGGGGCGTGTCGAGGTTGACTGCCGGTTTGTTTTTGTGCTGCTCTCTGTGTATTGCCAAATGCCTGGGAGTGAGACAATCGAACGGCTTATGGAAATGTTTTTTGAGTGCAGCAAGAAATGAATATGTGAAAAGCTAAAAAGACGTTTAGATTTTTAATGCCTCTGTCAGTTAACAATCATTTTTTTGTTGGTTAATTACACAATTGTCTGTGTAACAAAAACAACAGCAACAGCAACTGCGACATATTTATGTGTCTGTATGTGGCTTATACAATATACTAAACAGAAACATATGTATTTATATATAGAGAGGGCGGGAGAGGGTACGCAACAGGGCATGCGTAATCGAGGGTGCTTTTTGTGTGCAACCAAATGGGCCCGTTAAGGCAGCAGAAAACCCAAGAGTTTTCCACCTTTTCCCCCAGCCCAAACCCCCCAAATGCTTACAAAAGGGGGCGAGTCTGCAGTTGATTACCTTTCAGGTCTTTGAGCTGCAATTTGAGAAAATTTTATTGTCAAAACGATGAAAAATGACACACACTCAGTCACACACACACACACATGAGTGTGAGTTTTGCACATTAGTGTGCGCAGCAGAGTACAGAGTACAGTTAATTGGGCAACACCTGGAAATCAGTTTGGCAATTGAAATTTGTTTAAACATTTCATTCCCGCTGACCTAGAAAATCGCTTACGAAAATCTGAACATTTCATAAGCCAAATCACAGCTAAATTGGCGAGTTTTCGCAACGGTTTTTTAACAGTTTTTCTTGGCTTTAAGCCAGGAAATTTACCCACTGCGGTGCCCCATTAAAATGTAATTTTTTAACAAGACGCGTTTGACTTTCATTGCGCTTTGTGCAGTAGGCGAAACAAATCAAAATCATAGCAAATTGCTCGAGTTTGTTCGAGCTTTTTATTATGATTAAATTGCCAACTACAAAATAATGAAAAATATTTAAAGATTTCCTCATTGCAATTCACCGCTCAACGTTCACCGCTCATTTAAATGGCAAAGATTTTATGTGACTCCAAAGGAAGCTTCCTGTCATAAATCCGCTCTTTAAACTCTTTTAATGTAACGTGCTTTTGTTTTGGCATCAAAATGCAATCAGATTGAATAACTTACACCCCAAAAGTAGACAGAAGACGATTTGTTTATGGAGTTTGGCCAAACAATCATTAAAACCACAGCCAACACAAACACAAGACAGGCCAACAGCGTAAATGAAATGAATGCTGTCGAAAATGAAAGTAAAATTAATTTTATTTTGATATTTTTTACAAACTCTTTTGGCTTTTTTTTCTGCTTTGTTGTTGGCTTGAAGTGGCCGCTGCTTTTGGCTTGCCGCTTGGCTTCTTGGCAATTTTTTGGCGATGATGTCAACATAATTTCTCCACCTACACAGCAGGCCATCCGCTGCCAGTGTCTTCCCCTCTGACCTCTTGCGTGCTGGTTGAAGTTTAATTTAAGGCGAGCACGCGCTTATATAACCCACCACAAGCTGAGCTTTAAATCTTGGGCGCGTTCGTGTCTTCAGTCTTTTGTTTTCTTCTCTCCATGCTCCACGGCCAGGAAGCGGACATTGACTGATATAAATACTGTAATTTGCATCTACAGCGAAATCGAAAAAGAATAGAAGTGTGAAAGATTTACAGCCGCAACTAAAATTCGAGCTGAAAAGAAATGATTTATGCTACAAAAGAAAATCACAAATCAAGACAATGCGACAGCCTAAAATCGTGTTTCAACCCTCGGTCTGCGGAGCCCGAGGAAATAAAGAAATGAAATGCAACAAATGATAATTATGGCCATGCTAAGAGTGTATCATTGTGTTTCAGCTGCCTCCGCTGCTAATAATAATAAAGAAAGGTTAACAACAACAGCCATAAGCTGAAGAAAAGCCCCTGCAGTTATTTTACTTGTGTGCGTAGCTTTGTGGCAGCTGCGGCAGCGGTGCGTATACATAATGCGCATTTCACACCCCGCCATCTCGAGTTATTGTTGGTTTTATTATTGCTTTGTTGCCATCATAATACTTATACATAATTTCTTAATTGCTAAGGGTCAGCAGCAGAGTTTCTCGTCTTTACTGGCTCAGCATTTTTAAGATTCCCCTCAGCTTTGAGCTGCTTAAGCAGCGTATGCGTGATATTATGGCTTTTCTCACTAGCTTACTAATTGTAACTATAGCTGGATTGTGTGCTGACTAATCAGGCAGAAAAACGATAAACTATAAATAACTATTTAATTTTAGTATGAACTTGTTAAAATACAGAATTTTTTCGTTTACACTCAAAGCCTTGGAGCTCAGCTTATTCTGCACATAAAGCAGTATATAATACACAAGATAACAATGTTAAAATAATGTTTTTCTTATGCGAAAGCATTGTCAATTTGAGAAATGAGAAATGACAAATGTTGTTGAATTTATTTTTGACTTGCTTGTGTCTTGTAGTTGATGAATAAAGATGACATGAGAGGAATATGACGACCTCTATTTCACACATAACTGATCTACATAATATGTTAATACCAGACAGTTCACCTATTTGTCGGTTTTGTTTATTTCAAATGAGTTTGCTTGTCGCCTTTTGCTTTTGTGCAAAGTCAATGGGAAAATATTTGCCACAAACGCGCCTTGTGAATATGCAAACAGAAAATTTCGCAGGCAACGCAAATGAAGTGGGAAAGAGTGAGAAAGGAAGAGAGCGAGAGAGTGAGCGAGAGAGACAGTGTAGTTAAGACGATTTTTGGGTTAATGTTAATGCATTTGTTGATGGGCATGGGGGCAATTTAAAAAAGTTCAGCCAAATTGGCTGACAGCCGCATGTTAATTTCATTTAAAGTTGTTTTCCCTTTGCGGTCTCTTTGGCGATTTTGCATAAAAAAGGCATTCAGCTTAACCGACTAACGATTACGAACAACAATGACGATCAACTCGTTGATAATGATGAGCTTGATGTTGGCGATAATGATGTTGATGACGATTTAGCTTGACTTTGGCTTTGGCGTGGGTGCCTTTCACTCAACTTCAAGCTGAAGTTTACGTCCGGCTGATGGCAGGCGTGCCCGTGCCACAGCTGGGAAGCCAGAGCTAGTTGCTGCTTGCCTCCACATGTTGTGGCATGTCAAAGTTGGACTCGGCAGCTGCAGTGGAAACGATTTAATTTCACGGCCATTCATTTCTTAAAACACCGTGACAACAATTTGCTGCAATTAGCAGCAGGAGGCAACTGCACTACGTCAACTAAGCTTACGTTACGTTACATATACTTAGTGGAAAGCACTTAACAGTAGCCACCCCCAAAGGCCTCAAACAAATGGAGTAACCGCCCCCAACTAATAGCAATAATTTTTAAGTTTTCCCATTGGCGAAAATTCGGAAAATCTACAGGCAACCAGCCATAGAAATGGGCGACCTTGTGCCATGGCTAATGACCGTCCAGATTTGACCTTTTGTCGTTTGTCGCTGCTGTTTGGCAGCAGCAGCAACAGCAAGTGAAGCGTCCAGTTAAGTCCGGCAACAAAGTGGGCAATTCGTATAATCCAGTGCCTCATGTTGCACACTTGGAATGTGCATTGAGAGTTATAAAAATGTTGCATGTCATGTTTACCGGTACCTGTACCAAAAGTCGTTGGCGTCTTTCGCTGTGCATGTGGATGTGGATGTGGCTTTGAATGCAATCAAGCGACAACGAGCTGCGCTTCGATGAGCTTTAACTGCGACAGCTACGACTAAATATTGCGACACTTTAGCGGACGCATGTCGAGGGCACTTGAGCTTAGAGGTTGTGCCATCTGCTCCCCACCCTCCCCCACTATCTAACTATTAACAAACAGCTGCAGACATTGGGCATTTGTGGCTAAACGTCGATAGATATCATTACAATACAACGGATATAAAAGCAGAAAAAAATGCCAAGTAAATTAAAGGTAAAGTGCATCGAAAGCTGCGCTGCCCACAACCGGAACAGATTATTCGGCTGACTGGCAGTGAATTGGGAAATATATGTGCAAGTAAATATATAGTCAAAGACAAGAAACAGCATTTAACGTACATTAACAACTTTTGGCTAAGTCATAAAAAGATTAAGGGAATGACAAAGCCAATTTTAAATAGAATAAAGCAACAACTAATTTAAAATTTAAAACTTTATATAAAATAAGTGCATGAAATAAATACATGAAGGAGTGCCATAGTATCTTTAAAATAAATAATTAGTTTCTTTTTAAAATTTGTATATAAAAACATATTTTGAGTTGTTTAAAACTCATACGTAGGTTCGACGTACTAGTTTTGTGCATTTGAATTTCTGCTTTGGCGCCACAAACAGTGTAACACTTATCGTCTCATTCGCTCACCTAGCGCTGCACGCTTAAACTCTTGTGCGCACAGCTGTCTAAGAGCAAGCGAGACAACAGCTGCACGCGTAGCTGGTTCATTTGCGCAGTTCATTTGCTGTGTTGTAAAGCGCACAAAGTGTAAACCAAAACCGTTAAAATTCAAATGAATTGTGACAAAACCAAAAGCAACAAATTTATTGAAAAACAAAGTAAAATTATAAAAAATTAAATATTTATGCAGCAAATTTAGACGATTTCTAAAAGAGAATACGGAAAATTAGTAAAAATTAAAATAAATAAATATTTGTACTCACTTTTGTTTGTTGGATTCCAGCCAATCTTGACCTTGGTCTGTTTGTTGTGCGCTTCGAGCCAGTTGACAATGGGCTGATAGTACTGCAGCAGGGCAAGACTGCTGAGACCTGTCTTCTTGGGCAGCACCTTGGACACGACATCCTTCCAGGGTTTTGTAGAGCCCAGAGACATCATTTCCCTGTATGATAATTAAAATTATGTTAGTTAATTAATTTATTAGTCAGTTTCTGGCTTACTTGAGACTGTTGCCAACTGCGAAATTGCCAAAGAAGTCACAATTGTGCAGCTGACCGCGATGGTTGCTTTTCTGGCAGAGCGCACGATAGAACTGGTAGCCCAAAATCTCCGAAATGAATTTTCTGCAGGGAAAATTAAGCATAATTAGTTGGCAAAGGGGTAGTTAAAGAAAGTGCTCACTTGGTTTGGTAATTCTGCTCGATGTTTACATAGAACTTGTAGGGAAAGTCGATGGCGCCTTCTAAGCGATCCACTGGAGGCTCAATGCCCGCATGCTGCTCCATGAGCTTCCAGTAGTGCTTGTTGACGGTATCCATGTCCACAGTGCCGTTCAACAGATCGTGCATGACTTTGGTGTGCACATAGTAGAGCGGTATGTTGAGTACAGTGTGTATGCCCTAAGACGGCAGTTATCAGTGAAATTCCTACAAAACTCCACCACAGATGTAACTCACCATGCGAAACAGTCGGTTCTGCAGCGACTTGTCAGTGAACTGTACACCCCTAGCCAATCCGCGATTGGTCAGATGTGTGGGCGAGGAGGCGGACAGCACAACAGCCTCACCCACGGGATACTCCAGATTGTAGGCCTTGAAGTAGTATGAGGGCAGACTCTTCTTCTGATCGGCATAGTAAACACGAGCCATGTGGGCGTGGTACTGCATCAGCTTTCTGAAACTGACCTTCTCGCAGTACATCATGTAGACATGGGGCGTTAGGTCGAACAGCGCGGGACGACAGTCATCATCGGGTCGCTCCTCGTTGGGATCCTTGAGTTGATTCTTGTGGAAGTCCGCCGATAGATGCTCAAAGCCCAGGGAAGTGTAGAAACTCTCAGATTCATTTATCAAAGCCTTGGCACTCAGTTGCTTCACAAAGTCATCGTATTGTGGCAGATCTCTGCGGGGGAAATAGGACTCAATGATGCTGCCCTCCTCCCAGGCCTGCTCCACGACCTGCTGATAGAGATGATCGGGTATGGGACCATTGGGATTGACTACATCGCCGCCGTACTTCTTGTGCAGCTCAGAGCGCACAAAGGCGTGTAGTTGTTGGTAGGCAGGTCTCAGCTCCGCCATTGCTTGCTCCATCTGCTGTAGCATCTCCTGACTGTCGTAGCGATACCACAACTGATGCACTGGAATCTCTAGTATCCGAGCTGCCTTCTGATACGACTCCACAATGGTGTAGAAGTTAACCGATGCCCAGATTTGATTCTTATCACGCCATGACTCCCAGTAGTACTTCAGTTCATCCACATCACTGCTGCGTTGCACAATCTTCTGTATGTCCGGGTAGTAGGCCAGTGGACTGTCGTCCTCGTTGGGCATCTTGGCACCATTCAGATAAGGCTCAATGTCCTTGTCCGTGGACATCTTCTGCAATGAAGCCAAGTTCATTTGCACGGAGGAAAAATACTCTTCGCCGAGCACAAACAAATCGCCAACTGTGCGCAGCTCCTGCAGCGCTGCCTTCAGCTCCGTGTTGCCCAAACGATTCAGCTCATAGCCACTTGCGGCACGGGAGATGCCCACCAGTTCATCGGCAATGCGCTTGACATTAGTCAGCTTCGAGAAGAGCGCATCGAAATCCTCCTCATCGTTGGCTGAGTAGGTTTCAGCAGCAATCTGATTGTAGAGTCTGAAGTAGCGCTCGCTGGACTGATCAATGAACGTCTTGACCTGACGATCGTAGCTGCTGTCAGCTGAGGCACACTAGAGTTCAGAGAGCACGGAGAGCAAATTCAGTGGAATTCTATTTGATTTAATACTACTTAAGTTTACTTACACCCAAAGCCACTATCAGCAGCAGCCAGAACGGAGATTGCCCCATCTTTTTGGTAAGCTTCACACTTGTTTGCACCACTCGATGGTGCGTCTTAAACTGAGCCACACGAGCGGCTTCAGTCGGTATATAAATGCTGTAGAGCGTAGTGAGAGAGGCAGTTGTCTAGCTATCGCACACATGCCTCGCTCCATTGATAAGCGTAATCAATGATCAAGCGCAAAACTCGTCAAAGGCCACGACGCGTTGTCATATAAAAAAGTTGTGCTATATTTTACGTATTGTTTTCTTTATGCGTTTATTTAATAAGCTCAATAAAAAAGCTATAACTAGCTAGTACAAGTATTTATCTAAGTATCTCTGTGATGCAAATGTAACTCAAGTCAGGGTCAATCAATCTCAATGTGGAATCTGTTTAGGCCTGTCGTGTGGTGGTCTCATTGTTATGGCGTATGCTCACATCCACAATGCTCATGTTGGGGGTCAGGAAGTTGACCAGACGATCGGCACCAGTGCGTGGCAGACGATCGAAGGGATAACCCATCGATTGGCGATCGGGATAACGACGATCCCTGACACCGCAGTAGCTAGCAGCATCGCTGCAACGGCCCACCAGCTCCTGATCAATCTGTAAGCCAAAGAATGAGTAAACAAAGGTAGCTAGCCAAGCTACACTGTACTTACCCTATCGTTCTCGTAGTTGGAGACCATGACAAACAGATCGCAGCGCAGTCCCTCGGGCAGACCCTTGGGAATGAGCATGTGATTGGGCCAACCGCAGCCGCAGAAGTTGAACTCCAGCTCCTCGGCGGTGCCAGCAGCTGGACGATTGGCATCCAGATTGCGGAAGGTGCGCTCGAACGGTATGGTCACACTGGACTCTGTGGAGCGACGACGTATGGTATTGGGACCTGGGTTGAGTGAGACCACAAATTTGTCCAGCTCCACCATCATCAGACGCTGCTCACGCATCAACATGGGCTGACCACGCTCATCATTCTTGGGTGCAATGAAGATGCGCACGTAGCCAAAGCGCTGGGCACCACCATCGTTGTTCACATTGATGGTGTAGGTGAAGGGCAAGTGGGTCAAGTGGGTGAAACGGGCAAAGACATTGCCGCGTGGCGTAAAATCAAAACCACGAGACAAATCCATATCCGACTGCTGCCAGAAGGTGGTCAGCACATTGGGTTGAGTGCCATTGGCGGCCACTTGCACACCGGTGATGGAAATGCCGCCATAGTTAAGCTGGGCATCGGTGTAGGCGGGCAGACGGGACTTGTGCTCCTGGAAGATGCGATCGATGTAGGCGTGCCACCTGTAGAAGGCGGGATCACGCATGGCCGTGGAGGAGTCACCAATGACGCCAAAGGATTCCAAGTGCTTGTTGTTGGTGTCATGGGCATAGGAGATGAAGACATGTCCAAAGTTGTGCAGATCGCCGTACTGAAAAGGGGAACAGTTAGACGATGTTACTCCAGGTTACTCGAGGTTACTTACCAGCGTGCGGTTGGGCGAGAGAATGGAGGATTCCAGCACGTTGCCAAGCACATCGATGCCAGTGGCCTCATCCAGTGGCACACGTTGACCACGCTCCTGCAAAGCACAAGCGTTAGCTAACTGGTTAAGGGCAGTTTAAAGCTATACTCACATCCATGACGAAGCCCTGGTGAATGGCCTCGAAGATGCGATCCCGCCAGCGTTCCATATCAGCCACCTCCACGTTGATCTGATCCTGTTCGCGATTCAAATCGCCAATGCGCGTGTTATCGAAGCGTGGCGGCCAGGCGCGACTGGAGACCAGTGAGTCCATCTTGGGGAAGTAGCCCTCGGCAATGGGATCCCTCAGATTGTTGAAGGGCTGGACACGTGCGAGGTTGTTGCTGAAACGTTCCATGTTGTAACGGGCCATGATCTGCTCGTGCATGTAGTAGAAGAGTTCACCACGACGATCCTTGTTCACAATGCTGCGATCGGCAGCCTCGAAGGGATACACCAAATGCCAATGCCAGTGATGCAGATTGATGCCCAAATCCTCACGGAAATACCACAGACGATGCTCTGGCTCCAAGTCGGAAGCAGTGTAGTCCCTGGGTATGACAATGGGCATACGAGAGCCTGGCTGCACCACAAAGGACTCCTCACGGAGTTCACGGAACACCTGCGAGTCCACAAAGCGATCGGGGAAGGTCTGCGCAAACGAGGGCAGATCCAAACCCTGCGTATCCGGACGATGCAACAAGGCCACCGACAGCGCATAGTTGAACATGACCGGATTGACACGATCACGTGCATAGACAGCCACACTCTGCAGATCATCCACACTACGCATGTTCATGAAGATGTCGATGAGACGAGCGGCAATCCTGCGGTGCTTGGGTATGAACAGCGAGAACTGCTCCTCACGACCCAAGGACATGGGTATGCGCAGATCAGGTATGGAAATCTCACGCACTGGTACACGCTGCTCGACCTTTTCGCCCACACGGCTCTGCACCTCATTGCTGATGGGACGATAGCGATCGGTTAGATAGTTATCGGGCACATCGAATACGGTCACCTTCTTGCCCTTGTCCATGAACACGGGCTCCGTGGGGTGCTCAAAAAGCAGCAGTAGATTCTTCTTGTCGGCCATTTTTTAGTAGGATGCAAAGTAGTCGAAGCAGAGACGAGTACACTAGACTTGAGACTTGAGACTTGTGTGGCAGTCGCTGGAGAACTGTGTCCATTTGGGCAGCAAAGTGCAGTTTTTATAGGCAAATTAGAGAGCGATTAGGGTGCTAACGGTGACCACAAGAATGCGCTGGGAACTAAGCGATAAACCGTCGCAGGCTTGTGAAAATATTTTCACTAAAAACAGACAGCTGATAAGAGATAAGGTTGAACCGCAGTTTGTTTTTTGTTTTGTTTCGTTTATTGCATATATCTAAAATACATACTTTATCGGAATTTATGTTACATTCACCACATATGCTAAGTTTTTTTTAATGAAATTTGATTAATCTGCTATGTTTATGTTAACGATATACATATATATATATCTGACTATATATCCATATGTGTCACATATGCTACGCTACAATAATTTCTCTGTGTGTTTTAGACCCAAGAACTTTAACTGGTCTGTTTTTTACTTGCTCCCCGAATTTCTTTACTTTTTTCTATTTATTTTTAATAACTTTTTAGACATTCAGATAGTTGAAAATATCGTTAAATATTTCTATAATTTATTGGGTTATTTTGTAGCAGACCAGCTATATAAAGTGTATATACAATTTTATTGTTGTCGTGTTGTTTGTTGTTCTTGTTGTTTGTTGGTGTAAAAGCGTTGTTTGAGTTAGAGTTGTTGTTGTAAAAAGTATCTTAGAAAAGCCCTTGGTTATTTTCCAGTTTTCCATTTTCATTTTCATGGCATGATATGTTGTTGTTGTGTTTTGTAAGCTCTTAGTATAGAGTTGTAGAACAGATAACAGAATTAACATCTTTGGTTCCCAGTAACCAGTAGAAGTAGTAGCAGAGTGAGCATTGTTTGTGTGTGTGTTTGTTAAGTTTTAGTTTAAGTTTAAGTATTAGTTTAAGTATGTTCAATATCATGTGGTATAAATCTCTTTAATCATATCAAAAATTACATAGAAATACAAATATATGTATTTACATAAACGTTGTGCATTATATCGAATTGAAATCAATACAAAAAATATATATAAAAATATTTATAACCAGAAATTAAATATATAATCGGTTAGCCGAAGATTTGTAGTTGCAGCAGAGTTGGAATTGTGTATATAAACAGGGTATATGGGTCAGTTTGGGTTAAAACTAGGTAGGAGCATAGAAAATAATTTATAGTTGTTTTAAATTAAATTACTTTAATGGATAAATGTTTTTTTTTGAGAAAATAGATTTCTGTATTCGAAAATAATTAAAAAAAATTCTAATTATTTTTTAAATATATTTAATATGCTTTATAAATCCACACAGACACTACCTAACTCTGCTGCCACTTTTTGCTTTAGAATATAAATATAAATTTATATATAAGTATGCAAAATATAATCAGTGCCATTTTGTTAAACAACTTAAAACTGTTGTTGTTCCCTAAAATAAGTATTAAGTATCGTTTATATTATATATATATTGTATATATGTATAATATGTATAATTCGATGAAAGTTGTAACTAGTTTAATGTTGTCATGTTTCATGTAACTGGTTTCGTGTGTTTCGTTTATTGATTCGTTTTTTAAAGCTTAGTCACATTTTGGAGCTAAAGCAATTTCGCTACAGTTTGTATACATATATATAAAACGTTTAAATATGATTTGATTCGATACGATAACGTTACTGCTCTTCCAAACCCCCTCTCTCTGTCTCTTAAATATATATAAATATTTTCTTTCCGTATATAGATAGTTACAAATTTGTTTTTGATTATTTTTCTTTCAATTTCCGCACTTTTTAAAACATTTTCTGCGTCTGTAATTTGTGTATATTGGTGCTCAAATATATGTCCAGACTACACTAAAACTACATACATTTTTTTAGGTTTCTTTTTTAAATTACATTAACAACTTGGTGACAATTTGCATGCATTAGAGACCGACTCAAGGAACTTGCACTACAATTCACTTCATTACATCAACAATTTTATGTCTTAAAATAATATAGTAATCGTTTTGATATATGTTTGATTTCGTAGCATGTTATAACAATTAGTTGCTGCTTTCTTTTCATACGCTTTGTACTGAGTTTCAGGTTTCAAATAGCTTCTACACACACTTTGAGATACATTTCTAGCTAGCAGATACTTTTGCACATCAACAGCGACTCAGGTACAGTTAATCGTTCGCTTCCCCCACTCTCGCTCTACACATTGTTATCAAAGTAAATAAAATAGAAATAGAAATCGAAAATAATGCAAATGTTTTTAGCCTAAACTAATGACTTTTGGCTTGACTGCTGCTGCTCCAACTCTCCTAATTCCTGTAGGTTTCATTTCTTAACTCCTGCCGACAGTAACCCAGCACAATATCCGAACGGCATTCATCTCCCATTAGGCCTGGCAGCAAGACCGCAGCTCCCAGTATGGTCACAAGTGCGCCAAACACCACCAGCCCCAAAGCAGGCAACTTTTCACGGCTAAAAAGCGCATGTGGCTCCATTTGTATATAGGCCAGGCCGGGCAGTATATAAGCCAAGGGTATGGCTGCCAGCAGACCCTAAAGTGGTTTAGAAATTAGCATGAGAATTGAGGTGGTGTCTGCTTCACTCTGTCCCATCGCCCACTCCCTACTCACATTCAGCTCCAGCACAGAGCCCAAGCAGTCGGTCATGGGCGATATAATGAAGGCGCTGAACACAATTGCCAAGGTAATCGCTTTCGAATACTCATCGATTTGAGCGCCCTTCTCCAAGCTGGGATCCTTGTCCTGGGTAAACTCACTGATGGGTTCTTTCAGCACAAATCGATGCACTAAAGCGCGCACAATCTGTAAAATATAGAAAATATATATCACACACAATGTGTCGAAAAACAGCTGGCCAAAATGAAGTGGCAACATTACACACAAAAGTAACTCAAGGATGCAAGCGCTGCATGTGCTCGAAAAGATACTTTGTGTGGCGTGGAGAGGGAAATACACTAAAGAAAATAGGGAAGCAAGTAGGGAACTATATAACGAGATAAGTCTTAGTCAGCATGAAAGGGGTATGACTTGAAATATATCAATTAATCTAGAAGAATAGCTAATTTTCTTGTAGTTTATCAACTTAATTCCCCTCAACTACAACTCATTTTTCTGTCAGTGTAGCACTACCACTCCTACCTCACGTGAAACAAAACACTCGATGGGAAAGGTCAGCAAAATGGATATAGAGAAGAGCACACGCGAGAAGTTCATCAAGTCATCATCCCAGCAGTAGTTCTCCAGCAAATCTCCTGCAATAAATAAACACATTTTATTATTATTTCATTTTTCTGTGCCTGTCGATTTTATTTACCTTGAGACAGCGCTCGGAATGTGGAGTAACCAGCGATGCCAAACAGTGCGGCTACTGTCCAGGCAAATCCAATTGAGATGTGTGTGACCTTCTCCCAACGTTCCAGGGTCGCCTCGCGCATCGATTGATAGACGAGGAAGGTATTGTGATGACACATGAAAGCTGTTTGAATGCCGAGACATTGAAAAATGGTAGAAGTAGTGAAAGAAGAGCAAGACAATGCCATTTAATCCCCAGCTTAAACTCAACAATGTTGTAGCTTATCCCTTTAGTTACATAAGCAAATCTATTTAAACTGTTGAGTTTTTCCGAGTGGTACTCACCAAACACCATAATGCCTGTGGCGGGTATTAGATCCGTGTTCGCAAAGCGCCACGACTCGGCAGTATCCGTGCTACAGCAGCAACAGGCAGCAGGCAGTAGGGAATTCCAGTTAGTAGTCAAAAATTATACAAAGTTAACACCAAATTAACATTTCGTTGGCTTTGCCAAATATATGGCCACGCATACAAAAGGCAAAAGGTGCAGAAAAGTATAAAAAAGCAAAGCTGTAGGTGTGGCATAATGTGCAACAAGATAAAAGCAACCCCAGCCATGTAAATTGGAATTTTATTTAAATTTGATGCCACAGCAGCAACGGGTGGTGTAGCCACAAGGGGGGTGGAGTGGCAGGAGTGGTGGGAGGCTGCTGGGCTTAAGCTAAGAGCAGCCGTTGACCATGAAATGAGTATGAAGAGCTCGAGTCTGTTTCCTAGCCAAGTGGCAAGTGGCAAGTGGTGAGTGGTGAGTGGTGAGTGGCGACTGGTTACTGCAGCTGCCCAGCTTCGCATCGACAGTGGCTAACAACTCTACACCCTCTCTTCAAAGTTGCTAGTCTCTTTGGCAACCAAACAAACTATAAACTGATGAAAAACCATAAAAGCCAAAACAAGTGCCACACTAGCAACAAAATTTCATGAGCTGCGCTCTGTTCAATGCCACAGATTTGCAGGCACTAAAGCGCCACTTAGTACTAAAGCGACCAGGACACGCTAGGTCGAGGGATGTAACGAGGGAGCACTCATAAATTTCACTGCCACACAATTTGTAATTAAAATGCAAATAAATCTGTCTGCCTTATTAGACCGCATTGCCACTTAACGAAAATTCATTCGCACGTTTTTTAGACACTAACAAAACACTTCATAAATCATTTGCTTTAATTTAAATTAAGGTATGTGCTGAGAGCAGCCGAAAAACAGGTAAATTGCTAGCTGTGTCAAGTTAAAACAGCTAAAAATGCAACATTAATTAAGTAAACACTTGACAGTTTGTAGCAGCTATGCTTGGCCAAGATAAAACTACGATTGGCTTGGACTACTTACACTTTATAATCGCCCGACATGAGCTTTAGGATGACGGCAAACAATATGAAGACAACGCAGGCCAGGCTAACAAAACTGGCGCGGGCCAAGCGGGAGACGTTCTTGTACAGGCAGAGGGGCACAACCACGCCCACGGTCACAAAAAACACAACGCCCAGTCGTACAGCGCCCATGGAATCGCCCCAAGTGGGAAAGAAACGTACCAAAACTTTCGATAGCGTATCGCCCACGACAACATTGTACGATATCATGGCTATAAAAGAAGGAAAATGTGTGGGGTGAAAAACTTTAGCATTAATAGGATTTAACGTTTAAAGTTTGCACTTACCCAGAAACGGATACATGAACTGCAGCAAGGAGAGCAAATAGTAACCGTATTTGCCATAGGCAGCCTCCATGATGCCGGGATAACTGAAGCGACCGCAGATGTGACCGCATCTGACCTACAAATGAAATGAGGCTTAACGAGTGTGTGTGTGTGTGTGTTTACCCCACTTCCCCCACACACTTGATGCAAATGAAGCATTAATTATGTTGATGCAACAATTTGTTAACACTCGAGTGGAAATCTGTCAACTTGTTGTAAACTTTAAGTGAGAAATTGGCCCACAATTCGCTTTAAAGCGTTTCCAAAACACACATTCAATTTCCGCAGCAAATTTGCAATTACACGCCAGCTTTAGCTGACCCAAACACACACTTACCATTAGTATGAGCGAATAATCGGTGATGTAGGCAACCAGTATGAGCAAAGCCAAGCCAAGTCCAAAGCCAGCACGATGAAGTGCATAGGGTATGCCAATGACGCCGCTGCCCACGATGGAGTTGATGTAGTTGAACGATGCTTGTGGTAATGAGGACAACGTGTCGCCGGACATGACATCACCCCCAGTTCCTGCTGCTACTCCTACACCAGCCCCTGCCCCACCTCGTTGTTGTTGCTGGCGCTGTGGCTGTTGCTGCTGCTGCGATGATTGCTGCTGGCATTGTTGTTGATGTTGGCCCTGTTGCTGATGTGTCTGATGGTCGTTCTAAAGGCAGCGTAGAGTAAAAACAAAAGACTAGAGTCAATACACAAGAGCGGAAGCATGTAGCTGTATGTGTGCGTGTGTGTGTGTGTGAGTGTGTACATGTGGGAGTCTGTCTGTGTGTCCGTTTGGTTCGGTTAAGTCTATTATAGCACGTTGATTGGGATAAGAGCGCAAAATTGCCTCGAGTGCCTCTTTACATCAAAAGCAAACTGTCCTCCTGACACACACACACACACTAGAGCACACACACACGCACAGTAAATGCCTGACATACACCTAGATAGACAACGTTACGTATACGCAGCGTGCAGGTAGTAGTTGTTACGTATACGCAACCTTATCGTTGCGGGCTGCCAACGCCAGTTACATCGCCTGCCAAGTGTTTGTCTGCGCTCTTTTTGTCATTTTTATGACGAACGCGAAAGAGCAACCCCTCTCCTGCCCACTCCTTACCCCCTCCCCACACAAACAGCCACTCACTTGCAGCAAAGAGCGAAACGTGGCCATAAAAGACAAGTTTATATGAGGGGCTTTTACATAAACCCCAAATAAAATGCCAACTCACGGCATAAGGCCAATGTTGTGACATAGCCGAAAACAGCGAGAGTTTGCCATAAGCCAAGTTAGCAGTTGTAGCATTTACTACATTGCCAGCGAAAACTTTTTAGCAGCTGTTTGCAATTAAACAAGTTTTTTCAAGGAACAACTTCTGCTGACGACAAACACTGGAGCTGGCTAACAGCAAACAGAAAACAGCAAATAGCAAACAGTGAACAAGGAACAGTGAACAGCTAACAGGATGAAATACTGCTTACCACTGGCAGTTTGGTAGCTGGTAGTTTCAACCGAAAACCAAATATTTATCCAACGTTGAGATGCTTTTAAAGCCTTACAGCTGCCGTGTTGTTGCAGGTGTTGAGTAAAAGCTGTTGGCACCTGCCAACTGCCACCTACCAGCTGACTGCCTGGCAGCTGGTTGAGTAATGAACATTTTGCCAGAGCAAATTACGTGCGAGTTGTGAGTTTTTCAATTCAATTAAGTGACGACCTGCGACAGGTGGCAAAGTTCGTTGCATACTTTCAGGCGGCGCGTGGCACATGCCAAAGTGCCATTAAAAAAGCCATTCGGTATCAAAGCAAATGCCTAATTATGGGCCATCGAAGAGTGGGAGGGCGGTAGGTAGGAAGTAGGGGCACTGCCAGACTATTAAGTGTGTTTGTCCAATAATGAAACAAAGGCAGGCATCAAGTATCTCTCAATGCCAAGGACCTTGGCAAAGACCTGGCATCAAGGTTACAAACAGCGCACAGTCAAATGAAATTACAAAGTGTCCTTCCTGCCAGATGCACAGCAAAACAAATTGCGGCATCGCTTGAGCGACAAGCAGCGGGAGAGAGAGAGAGAGAAGAGAGAGGGAAAGAGACAGCGCATTTTAGGTTGGTCGTTAATCTGTCACAACAACAGTCGAAGGCTGCGGTTTACGTTGTAGCTCTTCTATCTGTCAAATCTAGGAAAACACAGCCTTGTACCTTTTTCCCTTTTTTCCTGCTGTTTTTCCTTCCTCTACACACACACGTGAGCTCAGACTGAATGCCACATTTAACTGCCTAATTTATAAGTACGAATGACACGTTGTTGTCTCTGCTGGGCCATGCAATTAGCTTTGACTTAAAGCGACAACAGCAACAAAAACAAGAACATTTAACAACAGTTTTAAAGCGTTTTCACTTATCGCTTCAGTTATGATAAAGGGCGTACCTTTTCCGCACTTCCCTCCCTGCCCACAACCCCCCCACTTCCCTTGGGGCATACTTTGTGCAAATAATATTTATTCAGCATAATAATTTTTGTTATAGCTGCTTGAACTCAGTTAACTGGTCCCAGGATAAGGCCCTAAAAAGCAGCAAAACAGAAAAAGAGTAAATAAAAGGGCACAAAAAGGTCTTTGCGACAACAAGTGACCCGATAAGGCGATGACAACGATGAAAGCAACAATAAATTCCACATAATTATTATGTTTTGCCTGAATGCCTATTCATATTTAACCAGAATTCACTCTCAGTGTGGACACATGTTAAGCTCTGGGCTGCATCAAAATGGATTTGTTGCATAAAAGTTAAGTTAAAGCTTTAAGCCCATAAATATTGTCATGGAAAATGCCATAAATAATTTGGCAGCCAAATTCCCTGCCAGGCAATTAAAGCGCGCAATCCAATTAATTTGCCAAAGAACAGAAAGAGATGCACAAAGAGAGAGAGTAAAAGAAAACAGGCAGAACAAGAACAGGAGCGTAATAAAGTAAAAAACAAATAGAGAACGAGATTGAGCGACAGAAGGAAGAAGGAGGAGAGAGAGAGAAAGGGAGGGAGAGGTAAGGACAGGTCGAAACTCGATTGAGCCAAAGCGTGTGAAGCAATAGCAACAAACAAGAGTCATGCAGGGCAGGCAAGGGTCAGCTCGACAGGCAGCTGCGCTGTAAGGAAGCATTAACTAGTAGTTAAAAATGGAAAAAGTAAGAAAAAAATTATAAAATAATTTAATTAAATTTTAGTTATTACTAAGGACAACTAATACATTACATTTTAAGCACTAATTAATCAATTTATGTTATTTTTCGTCACTTTTGTTGACTCTTTTCAAACGCCACGTCAACTTTTGGCTAAGCAAACAGCACTGATTTTTGTGCCAGACTTTATGGGCTTGCCAGGCACTCAAACACACACTCACACTCACACACACTTGTAGGATATTAAAATGCTCGAAAAATGATGCCTACATTACCTCACACACCATACAACTGCCCAGTAGCATCGAGTTACACGTTTCTAATAAAAGGCAAATATTGTCCAAGGCAAACACAAATACAAGACACACACACCAGCACACACCTGTGTGTATATAGACAGGTGTATAGCTAAGGCAATTTAATGTTCAGATAGGTAGCAAACAAACCTTTTCATGCATTGCACGATTTTAATTAATAATATTCATTTAAGGAGAGCAAAGTTCTCAACTCAATGAAGCATAGAGTACAGCAAACACAGCACAGTAAACACACACGTACAGTAAACATACCCCAAGAGCAACGCGTGTATAAAAAACTTTTGTTTTCCTAATAAAATTAGGCAGCACAAGTGCCAAAAAAGCAGAAAAACACAGAAAAAACCGTAACACGTGAAACATTTTAATTTGTTGAAAACGTTTAGGCGCAAAATGTCAACACGTTGTAGACAGGCGGATGGACAATGGAGGACAAAGAGCACAGGGAGGCATAGATAGGCACAGAGACCGGAGACAGCTGAGGGCAGAGGGCTGAGCGGTGAGGGGTGTGTGCAATTAACATGCGCTAACCGAAATGTCAGACCGTAATTATGCGCATGGCAAATGCCAAACCGCAAAAACTGCGCTTTTCGGAACCTCCTATTGACACAGCCGTGTCGACCTGTTGTTTTGGGTGCCTTATTGTTGTTGCACATGCAGATAAACAAACAACCCCCCGGTCAGCGGCACAAAAGCCAATGCCAAACACACAAACAACAACAACATGGCCAACTGAAACTCAAAGTAAAAGCGTCAAGAAACAGGCAAAAGTTTTCGCTGACCTTCTGCTTGCTACGGCTTTGTCTGGCTGCCCAAAATTTTGGCATATAATTAGATTTGAGCTTCAGTTTTTTGCCTTTACAATTAATAAGTTATTTTTGCCCAAAAGTTGGCTTTAAAGTGCATAAATTACTTAGGGAAACTACAAAGTCGCATTTGAGTTTGAGCTTCTGTTTTAGTCTGCCTTCTTTGGGGGGGGCCAATAACACTTGTATATATATTTTATTTGGAATTGTTAACAAAGCATTTTGAGCGTTGCCAATTTGCGTTCACTCCATGGCCTCATTTTGCTTTGGCCCAAGTTGCCATTAGTTGGGCAAACAATCAGCTACTTTTGGGCCAAATAGATGGCACTCTTTTAGTTGCCCTAAGTAGTTCATAGAGGGGTTGTAGGGTATATAGAGGAAGTGTTTGCAACACTAGGATGACTAGGGTAACTGCTAGTCGAGCGGCTAGCTCTTCACAAACTTGCTGGTTTCTTTTGCTACAGTTTTTGCTGGCAGACCTTGTTTTATTCGGGATTTCATAGAGCCTTGTTGGCCCTAATGGCAATGCCAACACTTTCAGTGTTAGCCTAAAAAAACAATGCCTACACACACCCACACACACTGAATCCTTGGTCATGCATCAACATATCGAATTACACAAGTTTTTCGCATTGTCATGAGCTCAGGAAAAGCTATGAAAATGTTGCCAACTTTTGCTACACTAAATGTGCAATTTATTCAGCTAACAATTTTAGACATTTTCAATTCAATTATAACAACCAAAAGCTGTCTTGAATACCAAGTTTAAACACAACAAAAGCAGCAACAATTGCTTTAAATATAACTCAAAGAAATTTAATTTATTTCTCTCGACTTTAATAATTTCAAAGCATCTTTTGTGCTGCAAATTGGTTTAACTAAGCTCAACTAAACTAAACTTAACTATTCTGCTGCCTTTGTTAAGCTTTGTGCATTTTTAGCTTTAAGTTTTCAAGGATTTGATGGAGTTTACTGGCAGCTTGCATTTTAAATGCAATGAAATTAAGAAATTAATTTGACTTTAATCAAGCTAAAGGCCACAGCAGACAAGCTAATATTGTTAACATTTTTGTGGACCATGATAAATTAGAAATTCAGTAAAAGTCTTAGCAGAGTGAATTAGTTAGTAAATTTCTGATCATTTTTCATTTACTTTTCAAAATGATAAAAAAAAAACCAAGCAAGTAATAAAAAGGACGCCCGGCAGGCGTCGTGCTCAAAATATTTAGAAATGGAAAATTTCTTTGATGCCAGTGAAAAATGCAATAGCAATTTTCACCCACAACAGTGCTGACAGTTTAGCTGCTTTCAAGCCAAGCTGGCTTATATGGTATTTATAGTTGATTAACATTTCTTAACTTAGTGTGTAGTATCTAATATAGTTTATGCTTTGGTTTAGAATAATATTGTAGCTGGTTATGCTGCGATACTTCTCCTCAGCAGACCTTATCATATGCTAGCTTCGAGTGTACATATTTCGGAGCTCTGCTGTCTTAAGCTTTTATTGTTATACCTCTTTGGACTTATGAGGGCAAGAACTTTAAACTGGCATCAAAATATTCTTAAATAAATCAACAATAAATTTTTGGTAAAAATTTTAAAAAATTACAAAGGTGTCACTTGATAAAATTTGGCATAAAAATAGTCGTATAAAAAAAATTAAAATTAAATTTGATTAACATTTGATTCTACTACTGCTATAGAGTCTAAAAAGGCAAAGCTTTTGAAGATATGACTTGATTTGGCTGAGTTATGATCATTAAACGTCAAAGGGAGCAGTGAACCCCATCGACGGCATTTAAGATCCAAAAAAAAAGTTAAAGAAGTAGAGAGACAGTCGTCAGACCAATGTTATTTCAATTTACACTCTTTCAGCTCTTTAATATAACTTTTTGATCCATCTAGCTACTTTAGTTCGATAAATTCTGGCAGCACTGCGCCCAGCCAATACGAGTGATTTGTTCATCTCCTACCAATTTGCGTTGTGAGTGTCCGACGCTCCTACTCTCTGTGTGAGTGTGTGTGTGGAATTTAATGAATGTGAATGTGAATACGTGAATATGTGAATGCAGACATGTTGATTTGCATGTTTTTGATGTTGATGGGGCACAAGAAAAACACAAAAATGGAACTCTCATTTGGCAAAATGTGGGTCAAACATATTACCTTCATTAAATTGTTGAAGTCATCGAATGCATAAGCTTCAGCAGCGGACACATCACTTCCCTGAGTGTAGGAATATAAAACAGTTTAAAAACGAGTAGGAAAAATAAAACCAATCAAATTGTTAGCTATATTTAATTGGTTTTTAGCCCATTTGCTGTGCTGTCTAATTGATCTATTGCCCTTCGGCATTTTCGCGCTTTATTTGCAGTGTTATAAAATAACGTGCTCAATAAAAATATGCATTGCATACCAACTAACAGCCACAAAACCAGAAACCAACACAAAAACAAACAGAAAACACAAACAAGTACACAAAAAAAATACAGTAAAAAAGAAACCAATTTATTTCGCATGCCAAATACACATATATATTTAAGTACACGCTGAACACGTGTTTTATATACCCCGTACTCATCCAGGTGCAGAAGACAACAGTAAGTGGAGGCAACACTACAAAAAGGTGCAAACTTCTAACTGAATTCTAACAATAAAAGCTAAAAACAAAAAGTTTGTGGTTCATTTTTAAAGTTATGGCGAAAGTTTAGCATAAAATAATTTTAACAAAATTCGAAATCAGTTGCTAAATTAATCAAATAAACAATTTACAGGAAAATGTGTGTGTTTTACTTAAATTTGTCATAAATTATAGTTACTGTTGTTTAACAACATAAAGAGTTCAAGTAGGATTAAGGTAAGAGACTTCTTATTGAAGTATAGATCAGCAAAGCTTAGAGCTTTTGGTTAAAAACAATCCCTTGTAGGGTAACCCTTTAGTCCATCACCGCCCAAGCTTCAAATCGTGCTTATTTTCATGCGAAAGCGAGTCTCAGCCCAATGGACTCACTGTCACTATCCTCGTATTCCCTGCACATTCACAACTCTGTTTGGCTTGGGTTGGATTGGATTCTACTGTGCTCACACTGCTTATTCTTTCCCTACCCCTTCTCCTTCTCCTTCTTCTTCCTCTGCTGCTTGTTGTTATTGTTTCGCGTTGAGATATGCACAGAGCGAATGGTGCCACTGAATGTGGCAGGGTCAACGGGTGTGAGGCGCCTCTGCGCTGTTGTTGCCCCAGAGCGCGTTTGTTTTTATTGTTTTTTTGTTGTTGTTGATTTTGTTGCTTTTTTTTGCCAAGCGACGCACACACAGTCACACACGTTGAATCCATCACAGAGGCATAAAATCGGTATGGACGTGAAATCGAAACCATTTAAAGCAACAAAGCCATCCCACGAGAAGCCAGCGCAAGGTGGGAGCGAGGAGCGGGGTAGGCAGCGGAAATTGGCACACCTTAGCGAGGGAAACTCGGCTATGTTTTATGTGCGGCTTCAGATTTTTTATGGCTCATTCGTTCAGTTAATGGCCACAATCTTTGGCAGCAGCTGTTGAATGCAAGCAGCTTAATATATTTATGAACAAATAACTTTAATATATATTTTATATGGGGCTATGAGAGTGTAGTGCATTAATTGCATAACTTTCAAGGCAACGAGAGTATAACGATGCTGTCCTTCAAATGGTTTTAATAGTTTTCCTGCCACGATTTGATTAAAAAACAATTACGCAAACTAAATTAAATGAAAAGTGACTGCGTATACGCAATAAAGTGAACTACAGACTCAAGTAGTGTCTGCTGAAGTGCTGCACGCTCTTTGCCAACTGCTTTGTCAATATTTGTTGCACATGCACAACTTGCCGCAGACGCCATTGATTTGTCGCTACAGCAGCGTAGGAGTTGAGTCTCTGAGTGCTGTCTCAGGAGTCGCTGCTGCAAGTGCTGCTGACAACTGTCCCCTCTTTCCCCTCCATTTTCTTTATTTGATATTTAAACAATGGCTGGCTGAGATGCCTGTGGCAAGGCCTGCCTTAAGGTCACACCCGAAGCCACATGCCATGCATATTAAGCGGCGATTAAGCAGAACGCAGCGAGCAGCAAGAAACAGCCTTGCCACCTTCCTACCCTCCCCACTTGCCACATGCTGCTGCATAGTCATCATAACAATGCTGCAAAACTCATCAGTATTTTCAGCAGGCGTCATAAATCCTCAGCAAGCATACAGTGTGTGTGTGTATGTGTGTGTGGAGGAGCGTGCTATAGTGTATACTAAGAGCGTGTGAAAGTGTCTATCATTTATGCTCGACGCGAATGTTGTGTAATTAAAGGTTAAGACGCGAGATTTATCGATTTTATTAACGCAGCTTCACGCGAATTTCAGGGGGGGAGCACAGGGAAACAGAGAGAAAAAGTTTTTACACACCTTTTTTTAATTTCTGGGAAATGCAGTGTCCTTTTTGCCACACCGACAGGCAGACAAATGGTCTGTAGGTGGCAAAGGTCACAGCAAACAACATGAATAACTCAAATTTCCCACACAGTTTTCCCCACACAGCAACAACACTTAACATTCATTAATCATAACATTTTCAACAATCCCAAATGTGTGTGTATATATTTCACTGAGTGTGTGTGTGTGATTCTTGCATGAGATTTATTAATTTGCCCTGGCAAGAAAACCTATTGAGTTATCACTCAATCAAAATCATATTAGCCCTGTTTTGTAGATACAATGTGTCATTGTCTTAATGCCCGGAGCGTGTGTAATTTGTGGGGGGTTTCCTGGGGGGCCTACAGGGACTACTGTTCCTTGTCATCGCTATTAGAGCACGAAACAAATTGATTTCATTCATGATTTAACAGTCTGCTCGATTGAGTCCACACGCAAGCCAATTTTGTGGCAGATTGTTTATTTGCCAGTTTATGTGCAACACACAAAAATCTAATGAATTTTCTGTCAGCTAACCACGAAAGCCAAAATCATTACAACGAGCCGAGTGGAGACTACCACTGCCCCTTCCACCTACCCCTTTTCACCCTACGATTTCCCTGCTCAGCGTCTTCGGCAGTCACTGAGTCCCTGCTCAGTGTTGTATTTATCGTAGCCAGCTTTAGGGATTATCGACACGTCAATAGCTTTTCCACACACAGCCACAAAACACACACACACACACACCACTACTTGTGTGTACATATTGAAAATGTACATATGAATAAGCGGAAGGGAAAAGGTTTCCATCGGAATTTGTTTATTCGCACACAGCAATTCAAATGCAAATTTTGTGTTGTCCGCGTGACGTTAGCAGAGCAGCTCAGACCAACAAAGGATTACGCAGCATGCAAATGATTTAAACACCTGCCAAATAATAAGAAAATAAAATTATGCCAAGTCTAAGCTGTGAGTGCGGTAACTACTTTAAAAGCGCTTTGAAATGGGAGTAAAAAAAAACTATTTCCAAGTTTTAAATCAGTTTTAAACTGCCAATTTTCCATAATGAAAAAATAAAAATTTAAAATCAAATAATAATTTAAATTTAATACCACTTTTAATTACTCAACTTATAGCTACGTGCCTCGCTAGCGTTTCGTGCCGGGAATGCAGTCAACAACTCAGATCAAACAGAAAATGCAATCACAACAGACAGTTTATTGATTGTCAATGCAAATTTCTGTTATTTTATGTATGACACTCGCAAGCAGTGCACATAATATGCTTATATATAATATGATAAATGCAGGGAAATTATGAAAATTGTGAAAATTTAAGAATATTTCAGTGTTGACAACGTTCGTGCAGCAAGATTGATTAAAAGTCAACGCCAGAGCTGAAGATAATGAGTTAGATTGAAAAGAAACGCAAAAAAAAGAAAGCAATCAATGTGATGAAGGCAAGTCAATTAAGTATACGCCATGTGCAACCACGAGAAAATGTCAATCGATGCCTGATTAAGCAAAATGGCCAATGAAAGTGTGTGTGTGTAGGGTGTGTGAATTGAATTTAATTTGATTTTCAAGTCAAGCTAACAAAGACGTAGTGCTCGTCGAGCAGAAATTATGCACTCAATGAAGCACAGAATACAAGTGGTGGAAAGGGAATGGAAATGGCGATTGTTGCTTTGTGCTGTGGTACCAATTAGTTGCTTCTACCTGTTGTGTGGGCAACGTTAATGAGCGCAAATGCTTTAGCAATTAAAGTGAAACAATGGCAAGGTCTGCGACTAGAAAGCCTGAACTCAAGCTAATAGAGGACCGAAAAAAGAACAGCTTCAAAATGCATGCAATTAGTTTTGTGTGTGGGGGGGTGAGTACAATTTGGTGGGTTTTAGCGGTTGGTTGGTTACACTCACCTGCCGCTGCAGTATGTAGCTAAATTCCGTTGCCGTATTGCGTCGACTGTCGTTCATTTTGCTGGCTTCTGTTGCGTCTTTTAGTCAAAGTTTTAAAACAGCTTCTGTTTAAGGTACGGTTTCAAGTTAAAGTTTTTGGATTGTTTTGTTTTGAGTAATAAGTTTCAGCTGAGTTGAGTTCAGTTTAGGTGGGTGGTTGGTCTTGACTTTGTGCTTAAGTTTGTTCCTGTTTGTTGCGTCGCTTAACGCCACTTACATAGCCGCACACTCACTGACCATGTGAAAATTCTATTTGCAAACTTATTTAACTAAAAAACAGCAGTCGCCTGAAACAAACAACAAAATTTTAATCAAAACATCTCAAATTAGCTCAAAGTAAGCACTTTTTAAGTCTGTGGAAAAAAGTCTCAAGATAAGCTACTTTCAAGTGTTATGATTTGAGGCTGAAGTGAACGCTGCTTTTTGGCTTTCACAACATTCCGGGTAACAATAATAACAACAACAACAATAACACAAATCCAATCACAGTCAATGTTTTTTATTTATGCTCTGTACTTATTTGATATCTATATATTTATATTTATACAACTTCTTATATTTTATTTGTTTGTCTTTTTTTTTTTGTTTTATTTTTTACAGCATTTTTTTATGCATTTTTATTACTTTCGCTTGGGTTGGAAGCGTTTTGTTGTTTTGGGATCTCGATGCGATTTAGTTGCTTCGACGCTTTCGATGAGACTGCTGCAATAAAAATATATTGCGAAACTCTCAACAAGGATAACGTTGGCGTCGTCTCCATCGTCGTTGTCCTGTCGTCTGCCGATGTTGTCCTCGTCGTTTTCTGTTTGCTGTTGAAGTTGCTGTGCTCAATGCCTTTCGCAGCTGTTTGCTGCGCATTGTGTTGTTGTTGTTGCCGTTTGACTTTGAAATCGCCAACAATAATGCACACACACATACACAGACAGTCACACACACAATCACGCGCTGGCACTCACTGAGAGAAGCCGGAAACGAAAGCGAAAGTTGCCAGACTGTCCAATCAGCTGTTCAACGCCTGAAGCTTAAACCAAGTCAACTTGAGCTTTAATTAATTATAAATTCAATGCAAGTGTAAAATGCGCGTAGCTTAAGCCTGTTAATAACTGTTATTTGTTTGATTGCATAATAGTCTGGCAACGCTGAGCTCTCGCATTTCATTCATAACAACAAGAGAGCGGGTCGAAGGGAGAGAATTAAAGAGAGCGCTCTGAGCGCGCATTGAAAGCTGAGTGCACGTGCACAACTGGCTAGTGCTGAAAGCATGCGCTAGATGGCGGTAGTAAAAGATGATAACGCGGCAGATTTTTGTGGGAAAAGAAACACAATTAATTAAAAAGTTGAGATAAAACGTTTAGACTAGTAAAACAATTTTAATTGTACTAAACCCAAATTAAACTAGTTTTTTAGTAATGAATGAAAGACTGAAAACCTACAATAATTTTCAACGCCAGGGCAGAACACGGTACTCCTTCTGATCCTCATCGTAGGTCCAACTGATGTCGATGTTCTCATGCAGCAGAATATGAGCGTCCATCAGACGTCGCAGTATCAGTGCTGTGGTCGCATCAAAACAATTTTTATACAACTCCAGTCGCTTCATGCGACAAGGCTTCTTGAGTGTCAGTAGAATAAGATTTATGGCACTCGCACTGATGTCATTGTCACTGAGATACAAATGCTGCAGCATTTTGCAGGAGCTCAGGTACTTGGCCACCCATTCACCGCCATGAGGGCCAATGGTGTTGCCACTAATGTCGAGCAGCTCCAGCGTGCCACCTTCGACGATGGCCCGCATAAGGAACAAGGTGCCATCGGCAGAGATCTTATTGTAGGCCAGTATAAGCCGCCTGAGCGAACAGTTTGGAATCGCCAGATACTCGGCTATAATCTGCATATCCTGGGCCACAAATTCACACTGCGTCATGGAGAGTTCCACCAATTTGTTCTGCATGAGCAGCGAACCTACAATCGAGACAATTTTCTCCGTGTCCAGAGACAAATTGAGACCCAACAAGCGATTGGCGTGAAACTTGCGTATGCTGCTCGATTTGTAGACACCGTCAGCTATAGTGGCAAAATTGTACTGATTCAGACTGCAGTTGGAGACGTTAAGAGACTGCAGTGTTTCGCTGACCAGCAGGAATTCGCGCAGCATGCTCGTGGCCCTATCGGACAGAGGAGTGCCTGTAAAAGCGGTTAGAAATTGTTTTAGTCCCCACTGTGTGCTACTTACCCTTCAAGCTGAGCTCCGTCACCTTCAACTTGTGGGCATTTAGGCGCAACATGACATAGAACTCAAATGGCAAACGCATCAGCAACAATTCAATCTTTGGCACTGGTAGCAGTGAGCGAAGGAAGTTCTTGAGTAACTGTGCATCCCGATGGCTGACAGGTATACCGGTTATAGACACAGAGAGCAAGCGACGTTGCAGCATAAAGTTAACAATGGTGTAAAGGTCCTTAATACAATGATATTTGCGGCCCATGCGCTCTTCAAAGTCCAGGCGACAGAACTTGAAATTATTGTAGGGCCTTGCATCGTATTCCCGCTGCCAGCAGCAGAGCAGCAGAATGGTGAAAGGACGCTCCTTAACAGGAGCAACTGCGTCAGCGCAAGGATTACTACCACAAGGATGTTCGCACATCGCTACGTTTATAAAATAAAATCAAACGAATTACGTTTAAGTATTTACGACAACTACAAGCTAAACGAGTCTGAACTATAAATAAAAGCCAACTGCCGCAAAGTATGCTACAGAAAAGCCGAAACCCAAGCAAAGCGACATGGAACACCCTGTGCAGCGAGGCAATGGTCTGTGCGACGACTCTCAGTCAATTTGTCACATTAACATAGTTGGCAAAAGAAAAAAAACTTTAAGGGCAAATTACCATAAACGATATTTCATTGATTTACCAGTTAAACGAGAGACAAGCTGACAAGTCTAAGTTAGTGCGTTGCTAGTGCAGCACAATGAATTAATTCAATGCCACGTGCGTGGACACAGTGCCCCAAGTAAGTATCTGTACTCGCTTATGTATGGCTAAATGTGTGCCGGACACGCGCCGACTGCCCTATAAATAAAACGCACTTACTATAGATTTATAATGAAACACAAAAAGCGCAGGACGGAGGAGCAAGGAGAAAGGAAGGAGGGACTGAAAGGCAGAAGAACTATAATGGAGATAAAACTGAACTGAACTGGACTTGAAAAAAAACTGAGTGCATCGTTATGCACGTAGCAAGTGGGGAATGTATTGAGATATTTGAACCATTTATGGACTGCTTGCATCTTCATTTATATAATTGCCTTTTACGCGACAGTAAGTGCTGCAAAACGAGTAGGAAAGCTCTGGTAGGCAGTGGTGGGCAAGTAGACACCCTGTAAATGCCAGAACTTGTACCTAATTAAGGCATTGTTAATTTTTTTCAAACCAGTTAACTTATTGCCTTTATGTGTTTAATTGTTTTCTACAAATCTAAAGCCTTGAGCTCTTAAAAATCTAACATTTAAGTCTATTTGCCTATAAATATGATACGTCTTTGATAACCTCTTGAATCCACCAATCGACACTTACTTAGAACTGTCTATTTTCACTACTGCAACTTAGGGTATAATAACGTTCTTTGATTTCTCTCTCGTTGAAGTACTTTGAGACTTGCAACAGGTGCCCCATTCAATATTCAATAGATAAACTGTCAGTGTTGTCATTTTAGCTGGTTTAAAGCAAGACTAACTAATAGTTCAAACTAATAATTATAGTAATATAAGTCCCAGCCCCATTTATTATTATTTGCCTAGAGTCCAAAGCGTTCTATCCTTTAACTACTCAACTTAACTACTTATAGAACAGAATTCTTTTCTAAGTTGTCTTTTAGCTACTTCTGCTCACTAAACACAAATTTCTTGACCTGAGAAATGCTGCCAACTCTGCTAAGGTGGAGAGAATGATTGCTGCTTACTTTGCGCTTGCTGCAGACATCAGAATTCTTTTTCACTTTTACTACCATTTTGCCAATTTTGTGCAGACGCTGAGGTGCTGTAATTATGCAGTCATTTATGGCCAAGTTCAGCGACAGAGGCAACGACAACGACAGACAGGAAGGAACCGATGAGCCGTTTAGTCATCCCCAAAACAAAATGGCTGACCAGCAACAACAAGAAGAACAGGCAATTAACAGCGGCGACAATTTGGTGGCAACAAAATTGAAATTTTAAACTCTACACATGGCGATGGTTATCTGCCTGTCTACCTGTCTCCCACTGCCACCTCCCGCCTCCCGCTCTCACTGCCCGTTGCGCTTTGAAATCAGATAATTAAATACAAAAACAATTTTAATAAAAAATATTGTAAAAGGCAGACAGCCAGACGCTCATAATTGCAGGCAGTCTCAGTTTACAGCTAGTGCATTGCAGACACTGCAAACGACAACAAGAGCAGAGGAAGAGGAGGAGAAGGAGGCAGAAGAAGAAGGTGGACAAAGGTAGGAGCAGCAGCAGACGAAGGAGAACTCATCGCATGTGCATAACATTTAAATAAATTGTTGTTGTGAAATGCAAAGTGTGAAACTGCAGGCAGTCAGTCAACAGTCAGTAGTCACTAGTCAGTAGTCAGCAGTCAGTCAGGCATGTGAGGCAGCCACCAAACTATAGTATGCCCATGTCCGGACAATACAGCCGGCAGCCAATGCGTCTGGGCCTTGCCTTATTCACCTGCCAGCAGTAGGCAGCCCAGCAGACAGAGGCACTGGCAAATGGTCCATATTTGGATGCATCACTTAAGGACAACATCAGCGGCATCGACGCAGCAGCAGCAGCAGCGACAACAAAATCAGCAAATGTCTGCGAAGGCCTCCAGACAAACGCCAGACATCTGAGATATATACACTTGTCTGTGTGCCTGTGTGTGCGTGTGTGTGTCTGTGTCTGTGTCGAGCGCATTCATTGTCAATTTTGACAATCAACAAGATGCGACTACACGCCTGCTTAAATGCCAACATCAACATCAACATTACTTTGCCTCTTCAGCGTCTGCGACGGTCTGTCTGGCTCACGGGGTCTGGTTCTCCTTCTCCAGTTCGCACTACTCCCCTCCTCTCATGTTCCCCCTGTAACCTCTGCGGTAACAAGTACTCCGGCTGGCTCTGACTCTGACTCTGGCTGATTGGTGCTGCACAGAAGCCAAACGACGGCACGCGAAACGCCTAAAAACTACAAAACTGCAAAGCTACAAAAAAAAGAAGCCAAAATACACGAAAATTAATAACAATCAGAAAACCAGAAGCAACAGTTGAAAATGTGCGTCTTGATACTCTGTAAAATATGAAAAGAAGAGGAGTTAACTAATTTTATATAAATATAATATAAGAATTTGACAAGTAGAACTGACTCTGTAGTTAAATTATCAAAACAATTTGTAAGTTTATAATAAAATATATAGCTAAACTATATCATTAAAAAATATACTAGCGTTTCATTAAAAATATTCAACAATATACCTACTCAGAGAGCAACAAACTTATCGTTACGTCGAGTTTATATACTTCAAAAATAAACTGTATATTATTTCGAATATAAACTTAGAAATGAGCTTGTAAGCGAATAAAATAAACAATAGATTTTTATACACAAAAACTACTTAACAAATTTGAACAAAATACACGACTAAACAATTGATTTGCTCTACATTTAACAACAATAAAATTTAACTATAATTAAGACCATTTAGTGCTCATTCTAGTACCTAACCCTTAGTTTAATTAGTATACACTTTCAAATATTATTTCTACTTTTAGCTGGCTCAACTTTAGCTGGATAATCGCACAGCTTATTGAAACTAAAGGGTATAGAAAAGAAACCAGCGACTGCAGCCGCACGCAGAGGCAGCAGGCAGCAACTGCAACGGTAGCAACAGCAGCCAGCGGGCAATGGACAACAACAATAACAAATTGGCTCCTGGTCTTTGCATTCCACATGCAATCTGAGACAACAATCACGACAACTGCATTCGGTGACTGCAACCAGCAGCAGCCAGCGGCAACCGGCACCGGCAGGGCAGGCACAGCAAAAGGGGAGGGTGGGGGGTGAAGTGTAGTGGGAATTGGCTGTGGCAACACCCAAGTGTTCGCTCGACCAGCAACAACAAGAACAACAACAACGGGAGCAACTTATTGACTTGGTCTGTGTCTGCTGCTGCTGCTGCTGCAGATTCAGATTCAGTTGCTGGTTCTGGGCCCAGTTCTGGTCTGGTCTGAACTTGTGCTGTCTGCTTTATGTATGTATTTTTAATAGACCTTTGGCGTGTTGCTGCTACTGCTGCTGATGCTTAAAGTGCTTCCTTGGGACAGACTGGGCTGACTGGGCTGACTTGTTATTTTGTGATCTCATGCAATGCCAAGACAAACTCACAATTATATTAATTACGTGTTTTATTGATGCTTCATACACTTGATGATGTTTCGTACACATTTGCGAACCAAAACGTACTTAAAATAGTTGGCCAAAAATGCAAAATAATGTCTGGGCCATTTAATTAGGCAAGCATTTAAAATTAGCATTATGATAACATCAAGATTTGGTTGGGCACTACCTACACTAACTACTAACTACTACATAAGTACTAAGTACTATATATGAACTAAAAAATATTGGTTATCAAATACGCTTTGCGGTTCAATCACCTGAATATCAATGCTGATAACAGTGCCTTTGAAAAGTGCGTGTTAATTAAAACGATTATGTGTTTCGTAGATATTTATATTTATAAAAGCCACTTTAAAGACGTGTTCGTCAAAAATCACTTAGGCACAAAAACAGAGCAGATGTTTGCTACTAACAATTATATAATCTGTTGACCAAATGTTTCTATTTTTTTTTAAGTGTGCGGCTACTGGTGTTTTCGAGTTATCAGTTAACATTAATTGCTAGCCCTAAACAGCCAAACTAAAACAATTCCAATTAACCAGGTGCTTCCCCGTCTCCCCACCCCAACACCTGTCTCGAACTATATTTAGAGACAGAGAAAGAGAAAGAGGGCGGGACAACACACCTGATTGTACACACAGCTGAAAATTGTTGTGCAGACAGACGCCATTTAAAATTAACTCTTCAATTTGGCGGTGGTCTGATGATGGTGGTCTTGTTGATGGCATGAGCCACAGCTCACCACAGCTCACAGTCCGTAATAAAAATAGATTATTTAAATATATTTTTAGAGCTGGTCAACTATTTGGGCACACGTTGTACGTGGCAGCAAAGATCAAAGGGATCTACAATTACCAACTAGGCTAACTTAGGGTCCAGCAGCCTTGGGAAAATAATGAAATATCGAATAAGTTTGGACACTTTGCCCGTGTTTTGACTCATTTTGCATACCAATTGTCAACAAAGAATTCATATTTTTTTATGTCTTGCCCCTTGATTGACTGTTGATTTGTGTTTTCGTTTATATTGTTAGCGAAGTGGGACAAATTCTATGCAAAATAGTAGTATGAATAAGTCAAGTAAATAAACATTATTATATAAACGTCTCGCGTACATTTTATTTTCCTCAAAAAAGATTGAAAGAACTCGTTCTACTTTGTTGTGCTTGTGGTGTGCGTGTGTGTGTCTCCAAGCATTTGATGCGATTGCAACTTTGCATAACAGACGCCGTCTGGCCCCGCCTGCGCCACCACCGCCCTCTTTCTGTGTAGGTGTTTTATTTCAAGCCTCAACAATCTGTAGACAGCGAGACGGTGAGAAATCCAGACTCATAAAATGCTTCAAATTATACAATCTTGTCTTTTTTTTCCCTCGATTTCTTTTTTTTAGAAATTCAATTTGGTCCAGACAGCAAAAGGAACCAAAAAAGAACAATCAGAGAATTTTTAGAAGACAACAAAAATGAAAACGATGATAAGCGTGTTTTCTTTTTGTACACAACAACAACAGCAACAAAGTAAATAAATAAATAAATCGGGAACGTCCTTGAAGTCTCGCTTGTGATTTCCGTATGCGAATTAAATATACCAAAAATAAAAAATAAAAATAAATAAAAAATTACTTATTATTGAATGAGTTTATTGTTTGTTTTTATAGCAGAAATTGAAACGTATCCCGAGCTGAAATCAGTTCAATGCTAGAAAAACCCATTTGAATATTTGACTAACGAGTAGTCGAAATTATTCGTCTAGCCGAATCTATGATTTCCCTCAGTTTCCGGTGGCTTTCGCCATAGCTCGAGCTTAAAATAGACTGAATCTGTAATGATATGCTAGGGAAAGGGAGCATTGAATAAATTTGGCGACGTTTTTTAAGGGCAAACCTACAGTTTGTTATTTAAAATAAGCACCTAAAAGTGCATACTATTTAAATATATTTAATTGTTTAAAAATAACCATATATATATACATATGTGTGCTTCTTGGGGTTAAGACCGTGCCAGGCACTGCCTCTACAAACCCCACGCATAATTGATTATTTCCGCCAATTTTTCCGTATTTTAAAAATATAGTAAGTACTAGTACTTGCAAAATTCGCAATCACACGCACTTTTTGATTTGTATTAATCAACACGCACATTCTTAGGCCCATCAACGTGAGATGGATCCTATGGATACTATACCATGTTTAGATTAGATAAACATACGCAACAGTGTCAAAGTCAAAGGCATACACAAATACTCGAGACTACGACAAAATATTCTATTGTAAAAATAAAAGAACACAACAACAAATTGATAACAATAATAGTACTATATGTCGCAATTTGAGTTTCACAACAATTTAATTGAATGTGAAACGTGTGTTTAATCAAATCATTACTTATATAATCAGCTACGCCGGGGCGTATCTTCTATGTACATCACATACTTATAAACTTATATAAAGCCACTCTGCGTGCCAAAAATATAATCATAGTTTAAAGTCCAGTCCAATAAATTGGCAAAAATACTTATCATCGCATAAATCAAATCAAATACATAAAAATAAAACTATAATCGAATTTATAATAAATAATAATTTTAATAGTTTTGTACTTAATCGATTTAGTTTGCACTCGCGATCTCTCGGTACATTTGCTTATCGCTCTTATCAATCGCAATTTTAAGCATCTCATTACGCATAGAGCCATAAATTACGCCTACCACGCCCCCGCGTGACACTCACCGCGTGACATACCCCCCATACCACCAATAACGAATATCACTTTCTTTTGCAGCCGCGATAAGAAATCCATCCATCCACACACACACACGCACACGTACACGTGCTTACAAATCCAATAAGCAAATAAGACACTCACACATACACACGCACGCAGCAAGCTGTTTACGCTGCAGCTATGCTGCCGGCGACAGCAACAGCGACTGCGACGGCGACGCGACTGCAGCAGATCCTCTCAGCAGCAAAAACAACGATAACATCGACGACGACAACAGCGAACGTTTTTGATTGGTCGACGATGTCGGCAACACATAAACCGAACCGTAAGCACGAAGCAGAGCGGCGTGTACACCGCAAAAAATCGCAATTATGCAGAAGAAATTACATTTTGAATGTGGTAAATATAAAAAGGAAAATAATAAATAATTTAAAAAAAAGAAATTATAAATTATTATTAAATTATCTAGTAATAAATATATAAATTATAGAAATAGAATAAATATGTAAATTAATATAATTCTTTAGTAATCTCCAAGCAGTTATAAAAATTTAACTTTATAATTTAATAAATATTTAAATAAGTATTAATATAAAAATATATAACATATATAAATTTATTTGTTAGTTACTGTAGTTAAACAACTTCCCAAGCAATCGCTGCAGACTCAGCCACAGCCAAGTAACCCAACGATTTCTTACAGTGCAGCGCGCAGCCCGTTTACGACCATAACAAAGTAGATATGCCCGGCACCAAATATTTTCTTATTTAAGACTAAAAAATGAGTCGTGCAAATCACTTCATACTTGGTTCTTAGAGCGAACACATCGAGAAGCAAACACAAAAATACAAGAAAAATACAAATTAAGTCAAAAGCACCGAAATAGCGCTAAATAAATCAAAGTCTACAAGGAAATCAAGTTCGGAAGCATTGTAAATTACATAAAGAGGTGTTTAAAACGGCACACAGTGTTAACAAACAATCAATAAAAACCGAAATCAACTCAAACAATGCCCAAATTTATTGCTTAGGCTTAAAGTGTGTGATAAACTCAAAAACTGAGCAGAGAGAGAACTAAATAATAGTCAAAAGGTAACCACTTAAAGTTTCCCAAAATAAAAACAATGTCAAGTGTTGTGTGCTGTGAGGGCAGCGGTAGGCGTGTCAGTGTGTTGTTTCTGCTGCTGCTGTTGTGCCTCCAACTGATTGGGTCCTGCAGCGCAGGACGGATCAATCGTGCGGCCTTCATGGACGGCGATGTGCGCACCGAGATGGTTGATCCCAATAATCGCACCATTTGGAGCATGTTCAATTTGACCGATGAGCAGGTCGAACGCATACGCAGTGGCAGCAATCCCAATCGCAAGGACGATTCGACAACGGAAACAAAGAATCGACAGATGGAACAACAAATCAGAACACGGTAAGTAGTAGATCAATCAATCAATCAATCAATTATACGGTCTGTAGGCGGGCAAACAATCACAAAAGTGAAACTGAAAACAATTCCATATAAATTCGTGCAATGACCCAGCACTTTTCATCTTGACCTGGCAACAAAAAGTAACAAGAAGAAGAAATAAACAAGTCTAGAAATGCAAATTTGTGGCACTTTGAAATAAACAACAAATTTTTTGTGTGTGAAAATGAAAATGGAAATGGAAAAACTCAGCGAGTGCACGTTGCAATTAAAATTACTTAGACACATTAAAACGAATTCAGCACAAATTGTAAACACACTTCAATATTTTGCGATTTAATAAATTGCCCCAAAAATTAATAAGCACAAACAATTGAAGCATTCAAGGTTAAAAAAGAAACATATGCATTTATCGGCATAATTTACTAAACTATATCTGCTTAAAAAGAAATAATTCGACTTAATGATCGTGCGCTTGACTACGATTTTTCCAAGCAAGGAAAACATATGGAAATTGAGCCAGATTGTATCACACGTGTAATGCAAGTCAGGGCAGGGAAGCAGTGCGGGGGGTAAAAGCTATATCTCTGCTTGATCTGATCAGCACGTGTTATGTGTCGGTCTGTTTGCTGATTTGCTTGTTTGCTGATGCCGATGACAAAGTCGCTGTCAGTGAACAGAGCAGAGTGTGCCCTCAGTCAGTATCTGTTGGGTAGATGTATCTATATCTGCTGACTGTGTGTACCTATCAGATACTACTTACAACTGCACAAAAGCAGACACTTAAATAAACACACAGGCAGAGAGAGAAGGAGAGACGGGCAGGCAGACAGAGACAGCGACTGAGACAGAGACTGACTGGCTGCAATTGCAACAAAAATTCCGTCGCCGGCCTCTGCGTATGTGGCCGCCTGTCTGGCAAATGTCTGGGAACAGTCTGGGCCATGTCTAGCTGGCTCCGTTAATGAACTTTTTGTAGGTCGTTGCTATGCGAGACATGCATGTACCATGCCTAGACAACACTACACACACTACACACACACACACATACACATAATAATAATTCTTGTTGCCTGAACAACAACCAAAGGCATTTGTTTATTAATGCTTTCGTGCTCAGCTGATATGATAGTCGTCGTCGTCGTCGTCGCTGGTATCTAAATGGTTTCATCTCTTGGGTTTTGCAGAATTCATAATTATGACGTATGCGTAATATTTGCCCAGACTCAATCTCAGCGCAAGCAAACAGTTGTAGGCGTTTGACAGGCAGACTAACAGACTAACAGACCGACAGACTACCAAACCGACAGACAGACAGACAGGCAGACAGTCTGGCAAAGTGGACTGGACTGGACTACTACCGTCGACTACTGTTCGTCGACGCATGATAATGAAGTGCAGCCGGCGAGACACTGTCTAGCCGCGCATTGTGTATGCGCACACAAACACAGCGAAAGAGACACCAAAAGAGTTAGAGAGAGACAGAGAGTGAGTGCGGAAGAAGGCAAGGAGCAGAGCCAGACAGTCGAGATGTAACCACAATGAGGCAGACAGACAGCACACAAAAATTCAACAAAAACAAAAAAAAATAAAAGAATCTGCCAAAGGTTTGTGGCATGCAACAGCTTAAATCATACACTAAACTCTGCTGCCAAATGGAGGCCAGAGATTCAGAGATTCACCTGCCGTACAAACTGCGCATGCTCAGCTCAAGTGCTTCCAGTTGCAGTTGAAGTTGCAGTGACAGTTGCAGTTGTTATTGCAGTTACAGTTCGGGCTGCGTGAGTCACGCCATGCCCCAGCAGCAACAACAACAGCAATCGCTCCTGGCTGCTGCATTTAGCCTAGCCAATAAAAAGCCACAACCTCGTACAACAGGCGTCTAGACAGGCCCCAGACAGACAGCAGCCGCAACTGAACAATAACAACAACAGCAACAACAACAACGAGTTTTCAAGTTCATGCCACAGCAGTTGGCAGACAGTCAAACGAAACTCCTCAGCGGGCCATTTTGTCTCGGACGGCAGACGGGCGGACGCAAGACGTCAGACGACGGACGACAGACGGACGGAATTCCTTGGTCGATCGCTCGTTGAATATAAACATAAGCATAAGCATAACTACTAGCAGCTAGCAGACTGTAAAAGACCCTGTGCATATTTTAAGGCGAGGCAGAAAAGTCGCCCTGTCTATAAGTTAAGACAGATTTCCCAGACTTCAGTTCTTTGTACAGGGTCTAAATATACCATTTTAAACAGCGTCTACAGCCGCTCAGTCTTGGCCAGACTTAAATCGACTTGACTTCAGTGGTCTTAACTCAACTTAGCTCAATTCCAATTGAATTCAAGTAAATTTGGCTAGACTAGGCTTTGGCCTGGCTTGGTTCACTTTCAATGCATGTACCCATATATTATTATTATTTTGGCTAGACGAAATGCGCCGCAGGTCAAAATCGCCAACATTTCGACAGCTCAACAATAACAATAACAAAAACAAGACAAAGCTTTAAGCCAAATTTCGAATACTATGTGAATTTTGTTTGGGCCAACAATTAATCAGAGTTTATTTTTATAAATGCTCGAGTCTCCTTCGGTTTCTTATGATCACAGAGTAGTTGTTGTCTTTCTGCTGCTGCTGTTGCTGTTGCTGGCATTCACAGCAGCAACATTTTATGAACAACTTTTGCTTAAGCGCGTCTCAATTACCGCTCCAGACAGACATAACACACAATTGTCCAATTCTATGTGTGTGTGTGTGCCAGATTAGATCATAGCTACTGCGCGTGTGTGTGTGTGTGCTACAACTATTGTTGTCCGACGAAACATTTCTCTACCGTCTCGATGGGTTTTTAAGTGACACGACACTCTGATCTGATCTTCCAATCCGCCTGAGTCGCTTATTAGACACATATCTCTATCTAAGCTATGAAAATAAAGCATGATAAGATTTATATTGTATATAAAGGTTTATTAACGACTTGAGTGCCTAAATATTTTATTAAAATTCAATCTAAGTTAGGCATAAGTACTTTAATTAAATTTTTAGTTTGGAAAAACCTATGCTAAAAATCCCCTGAGTTCTTAACCTAATTGCTGACTTACTCTAACTACTCTAAAGTCTAGTTATTTCTTAGTTACTAACTAATAAAATAAATGCCATAGGCTGTTGTTAAGCCACCATTTCCGTGCTCGCTAAATGGCGGCTCATCAGTTTCTATTGCCCGAGTTGTGAGCGTAAAAAACACAACCCAATTTCCACAACATAAAAATAAACGAAATGTTAAGAATTAGCTTATAAAGAACTAGACGTCTGTCTGGCTGTCAGCGTCTGTCACTTGGTCACTTTGTCACTCTGTCAGTTATGTCAGTTTTGTCTGTCTAAATTGAATCAATGCGCTATAAAGCTCAGCTAAATGGCACGTTTTCATTTGTGGATTTGCTATAGTTGTAGTTGCTGTTGTGCACCAGTTACGACAACGCTTTAATGTCAATTAAGTGAGGCTTTACATAAACACTTGAACCAAATTAGTTAGTTAGTCAGAGTCATAGTTGTAGCTTTAACTAAACTAGACTCTTTTCTTGTATCTAATACAATTGCAGACTAAATGAGATACAACAACGCATACGAGATGCAGTTTCCAATAAACAGGAGGCCGATGAAATTCAATCGGTGGATGAACAACAGAAATCACTTCATGAAATGGCTGGATATCCCATCTGCAATGGCGAGACTAGCACACATGATTGGCAGCTGTCCAGCAATGTCACACTCAAGTTTTCCGACAGCATTTTCCCACAAAATGGCGGCAATTCAAAGAATCTGGATAGCGCCATTCTCCGGCTCTACAAGATGAATCCCAAGGCCAAAGCCACAGAGTCCGCATCGACTGCAACTCCGGCGGTGGAAAATCTCTGCCCGGAACCGATGCTGGAGTCCCAGATACGTGTGACCGTGTCCATAGTACATCAGTTGAAAAAGAAACGTAAGTCAGGTGCGTCGATTACAGCGATCAACTGACAGCAGTTGATTAATTGTGTTTAATTTCAGCAGCTGCCAATGCCGCAGAGACTAAGAAACGCACCTGCAACACGATGATGCTGAGCACTACCAAGACCGGTTGGGTGGACATTGATGTAAAGTGTGCCCTTAACTACTGGGCTCAGACGCAGAGCAGAAGCCAACAGCCACCGATTGTGGTCGGTCTGCTGATGATCGAGGTGCATGATGACGAGGAGAATCAATTGTTACCGGGACTTTACTTTCAGCCACCCACTTGTGATCAGGCAGGTAAGCGTGTTGTTTGCCAAGCTTAACTAACAGCCAGACATGTTAAGACATGTTACAAATGAGGGGTTCAATCTACTGGGTTTTTGCACTTTCTTTCTATCTCCAGGCCAGGCCATCACTTCACATTCACTTCGTATGACTTAGCAGAATTCCCTATCACATTTTAAATAATTTTACAATGATTTTTGTTGTTTTGGGGGCCGGACACTAGCCAGACACAGTCGCAATAGCATTAAATTAAAACCCTGTCCGAAAATGCGTCGCAACTTTTCTACTTTTCACCTACTCAGCAAATGTTTGGCGAGACTCCAAAATCAAAATAAAAAAATAATTGCGACTGCTGAAAAAATGCAAAGTGAAGCATTGAATTGAAATTCGATTGAAATGCAAGCACGTTTTCGATTTTTCGACATTATTCGGTGTCGATTGCCTCTTACGAAACTCGAGCATTTCTTCCATTCAATATAATTTTCGTTAAGCGAAGAAATAGAAAAACAAACCCATTCAGAAATTTCACAAGCGAATTCGCTCAACGGAAGTAAGAAAATGACAATTTATTCATTGTATTCAATAGTATTCATGTCGCAAGTTCAGTTGGTAAGATATACACACACGATTTACACCCACACACACAGCTTTTGCCTGAAGTCGTAGTGCTACTAATGCTAATTGCTCATACGCACCGTTGTGCGTTTGTTGTTCAATTGCTGCTGCTGCTACTGTTCTTATTGTTGTTGCTGCTGTTTTCCAGCATCCGCTAAATGTTTTAAAATACTTGTTGTTGTTCATTTGATTGTTTTTTTTTTTGCTCATGAGCATGTCGCTTAAAAATGTTTCTTACTTGTTCGATTTATTGTTGCATGCAACATAAATTTACACGCAGTTAGTTTAATAGCCTCTCTTAAATGTGTTTTACAGATATTGCAGTCCCATGGACCTTCTACAGATCAGCGACGATTGTGCCTAGTATGGAAAACTACACGCTGTCCAAGTAAGTTGAGCACTCAATATTGATAACATTTTCTCTCAGCAGTAATTTTGATGCCGCACAAAAGTATGCAACAGTTTTGTGCCACCTAACATAGTCGAATATAAAAACTGTTGCATACTTTGGGGCAGCAGTTATTTTCGCTTGTGAAAAAAGAGTTGTCAGAAGCAACGAAACAAATATATAATAATATTAACTTTTACCAAATTTTGACTTACCCCTTGCAGATGCCCAAGGTTAGACGTGCGCTTCCAGGGCAGCGTGCAGCTGTCCGCCAAGAATTTTGAGAAGAACGTCGACAATAACTTCAAGGAGCGACATGAGATCCTTAAGCGTCTACTAAATAACCAAAACCATAGTATGGAAACTCTTAACACTGAATTAACACCAATTAACTCACCCACAATTGATAATATGCTCGAGCAAAGCGAGAATGTCAGCAGCCAGCAGGAACAGGAGGTTCATCATCATCGTCGACGTCATCACCGCAACCAGCAGCCAGATCATTCAATAGCTGACTGCGAGTCCTCAGATTCACGGGATGCGTCGAAACAACAAACGGAGACACAGCAGCAGCAGCAGCGAGCACATCATAATCATTATCATCATCATCATCACCATCATCATAATCAGCATCACAATCATCACAAGCATCGTCATGCATCAGAGAGCCAGGAGTAGAGACGAAGATAAAGAAGCTCTATCAATTCATTGCCGATGCAATTCACCGATTCACACACACACACACACACATATACGCACACACACATGCACACACATGCTGGTCTTAGTGTATTGTTTTTGTATCTTTAGGGCCAGTTGACTTAAATAGATTTTAGTTCACGTCATGTCATTAATTTTTTTTTATTTTTTTTATACTCTAATCTTATTTATAATTTATAAGTTGAGCATATTTGACAAATTACTCGAAATTTGTATTTTATTTGAGAGTATATACATGTATTTAAGATATATGTATGTGCACATATTATTATTTTTAAATCTCTCTTATATTAGGAGTCTGTGATTTAGATGTGGTTGAATTTGCGAATTTTTTGCTTAAATTATCATAGAATTGTTGGAACCTCAATACTAATTTCAATACGAATATACATAAAAAAAAAGAAGTTATATTAAAATGAGCATAATATATATATTAAATATGAACATTAATCTAAATATGTATAACATTATTATAGCATTTTGCCCTTGCTTTCCAATAAAATCATTTTAATATATGTATATAGTACTATATGTATATCGGGCAAGGGCAATTGCAGTTTGAGTAGTCTATAAACCCATGAGTATTTATACGCACACACATACAAACATACTGAATTCACACACACACAAACACACATATAGATGTATAGTTTTTGTTATTATTAAGTCACTAGATTAAAAAGTGCCTTCCTGCAAGTCGATAACGACATTTAAATCTCATTACAGTTCAACTTTGAACTCTGTGTGAACTTTTCATTGGAAAAAACAGAAAACTAAAAGAAAACCCACTCATGTTCATTTTTACTTAATTAAAATTAACTCCAAATTAAGTATTTTGTAAAACTTTAGCGATTACAATTGTTTAACCATCCTGCAATAAAAAACCACAAGTGACTACTACAAAATATCAAGTATACGCAGCACTTCTTTTTACTATATAATCATTTATCAATATTTAACATTCATTTCAGCCAATAATTGTCTTGGCAACACTTTAGTTAAGTGCCTCGATAAGTTGTCAAGAAATCAAAATCATTGCGTTAATCTTCCCCCTCATATATATTCTGGATCATACGGAACAATAATTTCATAAATATACTTAATAAATATATAAATAAATTATCAACTCTGTTATCAAACTGTCCAGAGATTAACACATCAAAGTAGAACTCCACAATTCACACCCGATATGCTCCTTTAATCTCACGATTTCATACGCAATTCAACCTTGTACCTTGAGCACTCTAATTTAAATTTCTCAAGCGAATTCTTTGGCGTTCTCTCGCTGCTTTATCTGCTACATAAAGAGATCTTATCTTTGGCAAATATCGACACAGTCTCTCTAATGAAGCTCGCTGCGGGAACTGCGTGAACTGATAACAGAATACACAAACACTTTGACAGTGCACTCCAAATAAACATCTACGGCATAAACCAGAATCGATTGTTAACTCTTACTACCACTACCACTACTACTACTACCAATTGCGAGCTCAATTTGATTAAGTGTTGTTGTAGCCGTGTCATTGCCATTGGCCGAATTAGCGTTAGATTAAAGGGGTTCGACGTGGCAGTACCCTGTAGTTTGTACAGATTTATCAACTTTAAAAAGCAACTCAGAGAAATCTTACAAAATGAAATTATTTTAAATATTTTACAATAAAATCTGGGTTATTTATATAAGATTAAAAAAAATTAGCCAATTTTTCACTATTTAAAAATAAAATGATTTATTTAGCCAGCTACAAAAAATGTTAGCTAAAAACGGATGAAAAGTTGCTTAGAAAAACGTAACTAAAATCACTGAGTTAAGCATTGTCAATTAAATTTTAATATTTTACGATAAACATTAGGACACTTGACTATTTCATAGTAGATCATAATAAATGATCAAATTTTTTACTATTTAAAAATTTAATTAAATTTTAGACAACTACAAAAAGTTTAAGCTTTAAATTGATTTAAAGTTGCTTAAATCTTTTGCTTAAAGCTTTTTTATTTTTATCTCAAAATTCGTACACGCATAATATTTGCTTCTTGAACAAACCCATTTTGCCAACTGTACAGGGTATACTGAGCAGTAAACCAATAGAGAGCATATATATTAAATGGCTTTAAGCTGTTTCCAGCTTTAGTCTTGCCGCGACTTTCAATCAGTTATAATGGCAATGCAGCAACGGAGCTAGCAGAGTCAATTATTCACGGCCTGACAAAAATAATTATAGTATAAAAAACAATAAACATACCTTAAACAGTTACATGAAGTATTTGTATTCGTATATAGATATATATAACTATATACACGCGAAGGCTGCGATTTGAAAAACGTGTTTTTACCGCCACATAAACAGCAACAAAAATTAAAAAGGTGATTTACCTGTAAATTTAGCAACAAAAAAAAAACATTAACATAGCAAGAAGATACAAACAAAATTTAAATAACAATAAATTGTCGCGTGTGAACAAATTAATGTGCTGTGTTTTTTTGTTGTTTACACAGTTGTCACAGCGTATTTGGAATAAATATTTAATTCTCAGTTACACCTATATATGTATATTTATATATAAAACTGGTTAAGTAGTTGCAGCTTTGTGGAGTCGATGAATCAGCTCTGAGCTCAAGCTGTTTTTGATAAGAGCTATATTATCTGATTATATACAGCCTGTTTAACCAAAATTCTGAAGTGATAGAATTTATGATGGATTCCATTGTGATATTTGATAAGCATAATATATATGCTAGCATTGATTAGAGCCTTCAACTTGTGGTCGAAATATTACATTGATTCAAGAACTTTCCCAGAAGACCAAAACAAAAACAATTTATCAATAATCTAAACTGTTGAATCCACGTGTTGTGTGCGGCTTATCGGTGCAAGGGGAAACTACAAAAGTTTATATAGCACACTTGAACGATTAATACCAAGTAGAGTAGAGATTACATACACAAAAAAATATATGGCTTATCACAGAGTAGTAACTAAAAACTTATATAATTTTAGATGCCCTCTAACAATTCCTATGAACTGGATCAGGTAAGCACACAAGGAGACAACAAATGAATGAGTAACTCAATAAATTATTTACCTTACAGACTGATCCCAGTGCAAAGCAAGCAGAATTTAATAAGGTGAGAAAGAACTCAGATTTTATTGACCCATTAAAATGACATTTTGCAACCCCTTTGTTTGTAGACTGACTTTCAAGTTGATAACATACACGATCACGATGACGATCACCAGGAGAACGGAGATGCAATCACCACAAGTTCAAAGAGCTCCATTCAACGCTGGACTAGGATCGGACTTTATCTGTCCATCCATGTCCTGGTGGTTGTCTACTTCTCCTTTGCCACCTATCACTACCATGACTTGAGTAGGTTTTGCCTTGGGTTTCTAGTTAAACTCCTGTGCTGAACACTGACTTCTTCTACAGATACCTACGACTGTAAATGGGATCAACAACTGGAAATCTGTGGCATACGTTTCTGCACAGGATATGGCATGCTACTGTTGCTGCTGGGCTTCATCTACTTGGGTCTGTTCTACTACTACATTTTCAAGCCGAAACTGGGTAGATATCTGCACAAGAACTATCTGCATCCTGCGTCTGTTTTTTGGCATAAGTATAGCAGAACGCCGTAAGTACAGGGTCTACAATCCTTTTGGTATACTCCAATCATAATCTATTGCCACTCCACTTACAGCACCGTCTCAGCTGTTTTGATTGTCATCCTGCTCGTCTTATTGGCCATTTACCTGTTCTTCGAGACACGTGATAAACCAGAGAAGCTCATCTCACTGGTGGCACCATGTTTCTTTATACTCTGCGGCTATGCATTCTCCACGAAGCGCAGTGCCATCAAGTGGCGCATTGTGATCACTGGCATCACCTGTCAGTTTCTGCTCGGAGTCTTCTGCATACGCTGGACAGTGGGACGACAAATCTTCGAGTGTCTGGGCAACAAAGTGGCCACATTCTTGGACTATGCCACCGATGGTGCACGCTTTGTGTTTGGCGACTTTCTGATTGACACAAAGACCTTTGCCTTTGGCATATTGCCAGTGATCTTCTTCTTCAGTTTCTTCATTTCGGTGCTCTACTATCTGGGCACCATGCAGTGGGTGGTCATCAAACTGGGCTGGATACTACAGCAGATACTGGGCACCACCGTGTGTGAAAGTGTCACCGCTGCTGCCAATATTTTCCTGGGCATGTCCGAGAGTCCCATGCTGATTCGACCATACATCAACAAGTTGACCAAGAGTGAAATACACAGTATTATGGTCTCTGGCTTTGCTACTGTCTCCGGCACAGTGCTGGCTGCTTATTTGTCATTTGGTGCCTCAGCTGCTCATTTGATTACATCCTCGGTGATGGCTGCACCTGCCACCTTGGCCATATCCAAATTGTATCTGCCAGAAACAGAAGTGAGCCAAACCTCCAGTGATACCATTCAGCTAGAGAAATCGTAAGTTTTCTGAACTGGAATTTAGTTTCGCCCAACTGAAAGTTGTTTTTCTTTTTGCCAGAGAGGACTCTTCCCTGCTGGATGCCGCTTCCAGTGGCGCCTCCAATGCCGTGCCCATTGTGCTGGGCATTATAGCCAACATTGTGGCATTCGTAGCCTTTGTGGCCTTCCTCAATGGCGTTGTCAGCTGGCTGGGCTTTCTGCTGGGCCACGAGGAAGTGGACTTTGAGTGGATATTCTCCAAGATTTTCATACCATTGGCCTGGGCCATGGGCGTGCCCTGGGAAGATTGTGATATTATTGCCAAAGTTGTGGCCACCAAGACCATTATCAATGAGTTTGTCGCCTACGAACGTCTTGGCCAATACATTGAAAATAACGACATTACCGTAAGTAAACAATTAAATGAAAATTAGATGAGTTTTGAAAAGAAATTTGTTTTACAGGCACGCAGCGCTGGCATTGCCACCTTTGCCATTTGTGGCTTCGCCAATCCCAGTTCCTTGGGCATCCTCATCGGTTCCTTGAGTGCCATGGCACCCAATCGACGTGGCATGATCACCTCGGTGGCCTTCAGAGCGTTTATTGTGGGCAGCATCACCTGTTTCATCTCCGCCAGTTTTGCAGGCATTTTGATACAGGAGGAGGAGGAGGAATACAACTACAGAAAAATATTTGAGAGACTGGGTCGCAAAAATTTCACAATGATTTAGTTTAAACAACTTTTGCATTCTAGTAAAAATATTTATTTAAACTTTCAGTAAACTAATATAATTTCTTGGGGCTTGGTATGGGGTGGATCGGGGCTTTCAATTTAAATATTTAGTAATTATAGTAGGTCTGTTTCCAGCTCGTAATGTCAACTAATTCCAGTCCATCGTCAAAATAGAAATTTTCTACACAAAGTCACACACGTATTACTCAGATTTATTTGGATAAAAATTTGTATTTTTATATAAGTTTAATAAATTTTGATATTTAGTTAATAATGGAAGAACCACCAATTAACGAAGTTGATGATAAAAAGCAGCGAATTAAGAGAATAGCCAAATTGGTGGCTCATATATTGTTTCACGTAATACTTAACTTTTACTTGATATGGTGTACAATTGTTTATTTTGCTCTATTCGGTAAGCTAAAGATGCTTAAAGCTGTGCAAAGCTCATTAAAGCTTAACGAAAGCTCTCTTTTTACGCAGACAGAAGTGGAAGCAAGTGCAATGAGCCGGAAAGCGAGGATACGACTTCCAGCACAACGGTTACAACTGAGGTGCCTGTGGAACCTCCAGAAGTAAAAACTACAACTGAAATAATAACGACCACAACTACTGGGAAACCAGAAAAAGCGTGGAAAGCACACATACTCTGTGAACCGAATTGGTGCATCGGTTTCGGCTTCTTTATCATCCTCTATATTATATTTTACCTTTTCTGGATATATTACTGGATATTTAAGCCATTAATTGGCAAGAAACTGTATGACGATCATATTGATCCTGCCATTGACAGATGGATGGTTTTTAGTCGCCGACTGTAAGTATTTTCATTTATTTAATTATATTAATTGATTTTTGCATATCGTAGTTTGATTGTTAAGTTCTTAAAGCCCACATCTTGGCCTTAAGATAATAGATAATCCACAATCAACTTACGTATTGTACTGTTTAGTTCATTGAGTATTCCTGTACATTTAAAGCAGTGTCGCCGACACTCATACCATTACCATCATACAGTTCATATGCAGGTTGCACTGCTTAGCACAAAGTTATTGCAACGTGTACTGCTTGGCACTGCTTTGCATCCTAAATGCAAACGTAAAGGTGAAATCGCATGCGAGCACAGCAGAGCGACTGATCTAAGTGTTTGTCGCTCTCTTTGTGTCAACCTAACGCACTATGTGGGCAGAGAGAGAGCGGCAGAACAGTTATTTATTCCGTTGTGTGCAATTCGCTCTCTTCGGGCAACAGTGGCCGGCGCTCTGCAGCGCTTACAGCCATTTGGGTTTTAACAACTTCTATTTAATTTCCACATTATAGTACTATATCCCTTATAATGCTTGCGGCGGTACTGATTGTAGTGATTGCGTATTTGGGAATCGAGTGCCGAGATGATTACAAGAAAATTCCTGGACTCTTTGGACCCGTTCTCTTTATACTACTGGGTGTTGCTATCTCTAAGAAGCGCAGTGCCATTCCCTGGCGAATTGTTGTCCATGGGCTGCTGGCCCAGTTAATCCTGGGCATTTTGTGCATTCGTTTGAAGGTCGGTCGAGATGTGTTTAATTGCCTTGGTGAAAAAGTTACTACATTTCTGCACTTTACCGATTATGGCGCACGTTTCGTTTATGGTGATCGAATCTGCGATGATTTTGTCTTCGCCTTTGCCATTTTGGCGGTCATCTTCTTCTTCAGCGTGGTCACCTCTATACTCTATTACTTGGGCGTTATACAGTTCTTTTTGGGCACCTTTGGTTTCATGCTGCAGGCCATTGTGGGCACCACGGTGTGTGAGAGTGTTAATGCCGTTGGCAACGTCTTTCTGGGCATGTCGGAGAGTCCGATGATCATCCGACCCTATATAGAACTATTGACACCCAGTGAGCTGCATACTATTTGCACATCCGGATTTGCCACAGCCTCTGGCACTGTCCTTGGCGCGTATATTTCGTTTGGTGCATCGCCAGCTTACCTCATTACAGCCAGTGTTATGGCCGCACCCGGCGGACTGGCCATAGCAAAACTCTACTATCCCGAAACTCAAGAGTCTAAGACCAAATCCGAAAATATAGAGCTTGGGAAATCGTAAGTCCTTAGTGTCCTTAGTATCTCACTGCATTTCCTTTATCCTTGACTACACAGCACCGATGAAAATATTTTGGATGCAGCAGCAAACGGTGCGTCAACTGCTTTAGCAGTCGTATTGGGTATTGTGGCCAATATAATTGCATTTTTGGCCATAGTATTCTTTCTGAATGCCGTCACCGAATGGCTCTTTGAACTGGCCAACAAGGATGGCATCACCTTTATATACCTGCTGACCCAACTCTTTGTACCGATTGTATGGGTGATGGGAGTGCCGACATATGATTGCAAAAATGTTGCCAGAGTCGTGGCCGAGAAGACATTGATCAATGAGTTTATTGGCTACAAATCTCTGGGCAAAATGATTTCAGACAACGAAATCGAAGTACGTTACCATCTTCTCATATTAATTAACTTAACTCCAATCTTCCAACAGCCACGCAGCGCTGGCATTGCCACCTTTGCTCTCTGTGGGTTCGCAAATCCGGGTTCTTTGGGCATAATTATAGCTGCGCTCAGTGCCATGGCTCCAACTCGACGTGCTGACATTACACGTGTTGCAGTTCGAGCTTTCCTGTCTGGCAGCGTGGTTAGCTTCATTTCAGCATCACTTGCAGGTACATAACATGTCTTAGATTTCATTAGATTTAACTTTACAAAACTCTTTCACAGGTATTTTAATACAGGAATCCGAGCTGAATAAGTTGAGTCAGAGAATCTATGATTCTTCAGACGCAGACAAAGATGCTGTTAACAAATACATGTATAATGTTTAGCACAAGAAAACTGAATAATATTTTCTACGTTGGTAAAATGTGTGTTAACTTATTGATTATGTTCCTTAGCTGCAGCACATCACCGCCATCCAATTCAGCAGAGTATTGCTGTAAGTCGTGTGCATCCAACTCGAGTTGTTGTATCAACCCCTTGGGCCCGCTATCCGTTCGTTTGCGCTTTAGATTGCGTAAATTGCAACAATGGCTTTGTTGGCGTCTATAGTCCCACTTCTGATAGGTCACCTCTGTGGTGGTTGTACAAGCCAAAGGTGTTTCCAGGGTAGACAACAGTTTAGTTTTAACTGAGAGCTCTAACTTCTTGTGAGCATGAAGAAACTTTTGCACCTGCCAGCAGCTCTCGATAATCTCCTTTGTAGGCTTTACTTCCTCTAATATACGTAGCTGACTAGCTGTGCCTAGTTGAAGAGCCGCTTTGAAGTACACATTGGCCAGTAGCTTACTCTTGTGACTTTGCAAAAGTTCGTTAACAGTGGTGGACATAAGAGCCGGCCACTCATCTTGCCCAGTCGATAGTAATTCCATTAAAGCTAACTTTAAACATGCAATTTTAGAGAACTTATCGTTAAGTTAACTGGATTAATGACTTACCATCTCATAAAACTGTTCTGTATCTTTCAAGGAATCCATCAATATACGACGAAGGCGCATTGTCCACAGTTTCTGATCTTGCTCACTTCGTTCAGTTACACAGTTTAAGTAGCGATAGTTTTTCAAGCTAAATAAAGGCTGCTTGCTGTTGCTCAACTTGTGGAAATATTTGAGCATACGTTGTATGTGCCACTGACTCACGTTCTGTGAGAAGAGCGTGTACAAATTATTACATTTCATGAAGTAATCCAAGGCCTGCATGACATCTGAATGACTCCAGCTTTTGTGGGCATCTTCCAGACTGTATTAAAAATCTTAGTATTAGCTAGTATCAAACAATATTTTATCTTAATTACCGAAAACAAATCATTAGCACATCAGCACATACTTGTGACTTCATAACATCTTCTTGAAATAGTCCCATTAAAAAGTATTTAAATAGCACTAAGCAGTCTGCCACATGCAACAGGCTGCCAAATGCTTCCATTACTCTATTATAACGCTCAGCATTCGTAAAGTTGGAGGCATCTGTGTAAAAAAAACTTGGTAGTGAATAAATTTAAGAAAATAAACTAATTTTGCACTGCACCTCTAAACAAATATTCAAAGAGTTTCTGTATAGTTTGGCAATTGCGTGAGTCAATCTCGGTATCATCTACGATAACGACTGTAATATAATCCAAGCAGAGTTCAAAGTAATCTTCATTGGTTTGATCGATCGCTTTAAGGCAGTTCACAAGATACTACAAAACTAATGCTGTGAGTTTAACGGTAGCAATTTGTGGCTTATGAATGGTAACCTACGTTTTGAAAGTCTTCCAACTGATAGAGCAGCTCAAAAAGTTGTAATACATAGGGTCGCGTATACTTCGACACAAGCTCCGAAATATCCTTAGTCAATTGTCGCCTAAAAAAATTGAATAATTTGATTAATTTAAGTATCCAGACATCAAACAAACCCATGCTTACGATTCGCCCCCAATCAACAACAAAAATATGGTATCCAAAAGTGATTTATCCATGTGTTTCACACCGCAACTTAAAAGTTTATGTAGCATAATTAAATATGCCTGTGTCACCCTTAAATGCTCTTCAACCTTATCCAACGTAGCATTCTGAGAAAGTGAAAAGTGTGTTTATTAAAAAGGTTTTAAAGTATTTGAAACATAAACATTTACCTGTTTATAAACGCTCTCCAAATTGTTTAGGACAGTGTCGCATAGATGCAGTGCGGTTTCCTGTAGCCAATCGGGCATGGATTGGCTAAAATCAGCTAAGCTGGAGTAGTGAGTACAAATGTTTGTCATCGTCTTGCTAGTCTTGACAAAGGCATGCAAATATGTCGCGTTGAAGCAAAGAAAGTCAGCGATCTCAATCAGTTGACGCAGCACTAACAATGCAGTTTATGTTAATACTAAATAACATAGAATTTAAGCTCTATGACTTACAGGGCGTTATACGAGCGTGTACTTTGTTGGAACTAACTGCAGTCCGTTTCAACATGCTTAGCATCTTCATATGCAAATCGATGGCCACCGGTTCATGTTCCTTGAGCGGAGCGACATTTCTTTCGATGCTGTCAAAGAAAGCCAATTAACTTACAAGTACTATAAGAGTCTTGCAGAGGCAACTAACCTGTGCTGCAGATAACCATTTACAATTGATAACAAAAAGAACATAGTAGTGTGGACCAAACGCTCGCCAGCCTCAAGCAGCTTATCTTTGCACCATTCTGCAAAGCTGAGTGCATCATTTACTAGTAGAATTAAGTCATCGCAGGCAGTTTTGTTCTCGGAACTCACTTCGTTTTTCTGTAATGAATGATCATGAGAGTTCGTAGCAGTTTAAATATTTGGATAGACCACTTGCCAGCTTTGTAAACCATGCATACAGACACTTGTAAACTTCTATACAACATTCGGCTTCACTGAAATACGCTCTTAGCAGTTTTTGTAGCCAGAGACTCAATACGTCTACAGTTTGAGAGCCTAAGTCTACAACATTACGCTTGCAGATATCTAATGCCATTTGTTGTGAAATACGAGAGGCCACATCTTCCTGTGACAAGCTCTGTAGTTCGCCAAATGTTATAGTAGCAGGCACTTGCACTTGTTCGCAGTTGGACATAACACTCATTTTGAAAACTTGTTCGTAAATTTAATAAAAATTTACAAATATTTAATGTTTACAATACCGCGCCATTATTACTATTAACGAATCGATTACTATTGAATTGTTGTATCGATAACGTTATTGCCATTCACAACGGACGAAAACGGTTGAGTGTTGCATTTTATGCGAATCGACCAGCCGCCACATTCGGCTTTCATCGAATTTTAGCTGTACGGTCTCCCTACAGTCACTATTTCTTTTTCGTCGCATCGCTTCAGCAAGAGGTTGTGTTTTACCGGTGTGAAATTTTCAGCCAACAAAATGGTAAGTAAATTATTTACAATAAATTATTAATTAAGAAACAGAGTGTACCGTTTACTACCATGATGTTTATTATTATCGCCCCAGTCTGAAAAGCTGTGATGTTTCGATTCATGCTGACAAAAATTAAAGTAAACGGCTCATTCTTCTGCATGCTAATGAATTGAGAATTTACATCAAGCTAATTGGTTTAATTAAATTACAGATTTCAATATATTATGGAAGCTAACAGTAACCGCATAAACTTAGCGTCATCGGCCTGAACAAATTGAAAAAATGTAGATCTCCTAAGACTACGGTTTCTCCGAGAACCATAAACACGTGTTGGCAGAATGTTAAGGTTAGTTCCGACGCAACTCAAACATGTTTGATAAAATTTCTAACATGATGTTCTTACATACCGCCCCAGTCGGAAATATAATGTCGATTGGTTATTCATTGCTGACAATTAAAAATAAATTCAAAGTTATTAACTGATTTGTGGCACGAATTGAAATATAATTTTTCTTACAATTTCAGCATCGCCACGTGCTTAGTTTTGCGGCATCCTAAATGCAGTGCTGCTGTTTAAGGTGAGTTGGAATAAACAATATAAAAAAAATGTGCAGTACTTGTCATGATGAACAACTATTTAAGCCAAACAGTTATCCCTGTCATAAGAATAATTGATGATGCAAATATCTGACAAAATACATAGCCAATAAGCACATGAAAACTTTAAATTACTTGAATACTAATGTAGATTTTTCTTTTATTTCAGTTGCTCTTTGAGAACTAGATGAGAATGTTTCGCAAAATGGCAATCATATGAACTAAAGGTGAGCTTTGAGTTAATTATTTATCTGTTAGTTAGTAACATGATGTTTTACATACCGCCCCAGTCGGAAATATTTTGTCGATTGGTTATACATTACTGATATTTTTTTGTTTAATGTAAATTTTTGTTGTCTGTGAACTTGGTCATTAAAGGTTTCTCTCTTTTTTCAGACTGTGTACGGTGCTTCATTGATTGGATGGTTTTTGAAAATCTCCATAGGTAAGCATCAAAGTAAACTTAATTTAACTCGAGCATTTTAGCTGATGATAAAAACCGTAGACAAGCATATAACTGAATTTATGTGTGTTGATACTCTTTTGTCTGAAAAATCCAGCTAAAAATTTGTTTGATTTAAACTGGAAACTCTTTAGTAATAAAATGTATCTCTTCTTACAGATAGCTTGGCAGCTACTTGGCAAATTCATCTTATACCCTTTAAAATTTCAAGGTTTGTTTAAAATTTGGCCTTATATAGATTTTTAGCCAAAATACAATGATGAACACAATTTTAAAGCCAAACAGTTATCCCTGTCATAAGAATAATTGATGATAAAATAAGCTGACTAATTAACAGTTCATTATTATGATTTTTTATTTAAATAATTTATTATAATCAATCATTTTTTTCTATTTCAGAAACTTCTGAAATTAGTATCAGCTGCTAAAGACAGTGCAGTCACCCTAAAACAAAAAGGTAATTAACTTTAGAATGATAAATTATATTAATTCAAAGTCTAAATGATGCTTTCTATACCGCCCCAGTCGGAGTTAATAATGTCGATTGGTTTTTATTTACTGATTAAACGCATTCAACTGCTACGTGTTGATATTGTTGACCAAATATATTTATGGCTATATCTTTTTTACTTGCAGATAATCTTTGAAACTGGATTACGGTTGCCTGGCTTATCAGTTTTCCGAATAGGTAAGCAGACTGACCATGATTTATTTCAGAAATCTTTTATTACTTGATGACAATACCCTGACAAGCATATACCTGAATTTTATGTTGAATTCACACGACTGATAACAATAAAATATTTAAACCAACTATCCTTGATATAACAGCAATTGTTAATAACATTTTTTCCTTTTCTATTTGCAGGCAAACTACCACCTTGCTTCATCGCAGACTACTTTACCTATTTGCTGTACCAACTGAAATTGAATAAAAATACAAATTTATTGATTTTATTATAACGTGATATATTTTATTTGCATTAGACATTCACTTATTGTTGGATATTATCTTTTTGTCGCCTTGGGCCAGTGACTAACACTTGGACCTCAAGGGCTAATATATAAGAATATTCTTTCTTCTGTTTGTTGTAAATGTTGAAGTCCATCAACTTTTATTACAATATATATAATATGATTTTGTAAACTCGTATGTTTTTGTAAATTTATACTCGTAATATTCGCATACACAAATCTGTATATGGTTTAAATATGCTTTTACTACCCTCAAAAGATCCAAATTGCTTTGTTTGCTGAACAACCGATAACGAATTCAAAACCATTTAGCACTAATCGATCTACGAGTACATGCAAATATATATATATATATCGATATCGACTGGGTTGCTATCGCTTACTTATTGAAGCTACTTCCGTTTCCGATCGACAACACACAGCTATCAAATATTGCCGGTAAAAAGTGAAACATTTGATTGAAAGCACGACGATAAATGTTAGTTATTTAAATATACACATAGATATATGTATATAGGGAGACAGAGTTTATATAGAGATAGATTATGTGGACAGCGATATATAAAATTTGTGAGACTACAAATGGATAGACAACATTTATAAAGTTTTCTTTGAAATATTCATATTTGATTTATGCCTTTTTAACAAACATTGAGCTCTATAACTAATTAATAAGTGCAAAAATACATATGTATGTTGAAATAATGGGTTTAATGCTCTATTTACGTAATGCCTGAATGCGGTTCAGTCGTATAGAGCATTATGTTATAGGGAGACATCAAAGCTTTCTATAGATTTAAATCAAAATCAAATTGTTCATTTTTTAACATCAATGACGATAGACAGATTTATGATTTGTTGTTACATCTCGAAGAGTTACACGAATACAATAATATATATTATACTATATATATATATATCTGTCTGTCTGTGGATATCAATTCCATGCTGGAAGTCTGTGTGTGTGGGTGTGTGAAATGTGTCTGTCTTTCAGAACCAAATTGCTTGCAGCTTCTTCAATATATCATATTATAATTTGTGTTTTTTTTTGTATTTTTTTTCAAATATATTTTTTTTAATATTATCGTATAGACGTTTTCAAAAAACAATAAGGAATCAACAATATTCATAAAATGTATCATTATAGAATATATGATAAATGTAAATCTAAAAACTACATATATGTATCTTCTTTTTTTTATTTATATTATTATAAATGTATGTGTATGTGTATGTGTGTGTGTGTATATATATACTTGATTATTTTGTATGTTTGTGGGGAAAATAAAAACAGTTGTGTTTACTTTCTTATACGCGTCGTACACAATATAATGAAATAAATAGTTTAAATGAATGTGTGTATGTGAATCATATGTTTTGTTTGGATCTGTTTATCTAACTAGTGTCCGATGTGTTTCTTAATCAGCGCCTGCAGTAGACGCACCTTGGCCTTCTTCTCCTTGTACTGGGCATAGGTTTCGGTTTCCAGTGATTTACGATCCGGTTTCAACATTTTTCGTCCATTCTGCTCCTCGAATATGGACTCATACTCGCGTATGGTGGCCTTCAGCAGTGTCTTCTCATCCCTAACCCTTTCTAGCTGCTCCCACAACTGATCCAAACTGAGTGCCGCTATATTCTCGGCCTGCGTCTGCTCTGTAGCGGTTGTAGTGGTTGTGGTTGTCGTTGTCGACTCATCGGAGGAAGCATTCTGGGTTAATGTATTTGGCGCGATGGAGTCGCTGGGTGAATTTGTTGTCTCAGTGCTGTTGTTCGATGAATACTGCAGCGGTGTGGATGTTGCCTCAAAGACCATAGCCTCATGTTCCAAAATGGTTGGCAACTCAGGCACTCCAGTGCCGCCACCAAACATAATGTTGCGTGATACCAAACGCTTTAACTGACGATAGCGATCATACAGCGGGCGTGCTGCATCCCGCTCCTCCTTGGTAATGGGATGGCCATAAAGGCTCTCGAAATAGAGCAGCCCGTGCTGCACAGCGCTCTTCTCCTGCACCAACTGATCAGAGGTCAGTTCCTCCAGCTGCTGCGGTCGTCGGCATTGCGTGCGCTTCTCGCTGAGATTCTGCAATGTCAAGGAACGAAAAATGACATTAAAGAAATGATCTTAGTATTGAAATTGTTTTGGGCACAAGGTCAAAGACGTATCACAAGACATTGTCGATCAATCAACGTTAAGTCCTAAGCAAATTGTAATTAACGAAATGTCATTTGGTGGCCAAAAGAAATGAAATTCCTTAAGCAAACAAATAATGCCCAAAAACTGATAAATATAATAATTATATTGAAGTGCCCGCAATGGTAAACAAGACAATTAATCAGCGAAAAGCGTTTTGCTTCACAGCTTAAAGTACTCGCCAAATGTGGCATATGGGAAAGTGCAGAAAACAGACAAGAAAAACAAGTGAAAAGAACACACACAGATAGATAGGAAAATGGCACTGAAAATAACAACAACTCAGTCAGCCAAATAATAATTCTATTTTGGCAGACTTTCAATATACTACATTTGTTTTCCCATTTGCTTTGACAGACAGGAAGACAGACGGGCAGTCAGGCAGACGGTTCTATAGAGCGGGAGGCTTGTCCGAAATCAGAAAACAACAAACTTATATAAACACATGTTCCCTCAGACCAATTGGCCAACGAGTCAAAACAAGTTGTTAAAAATAAACATACTTATATCTTATATAAACGGGGTATAGTATAAGTATTATATTATAAACATAGCTAGCAAATGTTGAGCATTATTTGCTGTAAATTTCCGCATTATGATTATGAGAAATTAAACCATTTTGCTCATGGAAATGGCTCATTAAACTGTCAAATTAGTATTGGAATGGATTTTATAAGCAGTTGCCAATTATGGGCTAAAGAAATGGGCTGATAGCTTATGCCCAAGTTTTATTTTAGACTGTCTATAATTTGTCTGAATTTTCAACGCCTTTTCCCCTAAACTCTTAAGTTATATAACTCTTCCTAGCTCAATCATACCTAACTTTATACTAGAGCTAGCTTTCATTATGGGATAAATATCTTTTTCAAACACTTTAGTGCCGAAATGAGCACAAAGGCATATAAAATGTATACTAATTGACACAAGTATTCGGTGCATACTTTTTGAAAACAACAAATTGCATCTATTATACAAAACAAATCCATTTTTTGGCACACAAAGTGCTTCAATCATTCAAATGACATTTTGCTTTCTTCTCAACTTATTCTGAGATGGTTGAAAAAAAGATTTTAAAACCCGCTGACGTCATGCGTCTGGCCGTGTCAAATTCGAGCCAAGTGTGTTGGCCATAAAAGTAGATCACGTTTTTGTCTGTGATTTGGTCAGTTGATTGAGTGTGATTTACGCCTCGTGAGTCGCTGCTTACCTGTTCGATTTCGCAAAGCGTGTTTTTCATGCGCTCCAGCTTCTTGGCTGCTTCCTGATGGGAAGCCCCCATGGCATTGGCACCCACTTTAAGCCCCAAAGCTGCAATGGGATCAGTCTTAAGCTCGTGTCGCTCCTTTCGCAACTTGCTCAGCTCGGCGAGTGCGTTCTTCATGTACTTGTCATTCAATCGCTCTGCCTGCGATGGACGATAGCCCAAACGCTGCTCCAGCGAGTCCTCCAACTGCACCAGTTTCTTCTTCAGTGCCGTCACACGACGATTGATGGCCTTCACACGCTCCTCGGGTGTCTGGAATGCCATCATAGCGGGCACCACCTGTTGCATCACATCACGTGTGCGCATATTCTCCAGCGAGCTAAACGCACGCACTGCATCCATGGGCTCCAGGCAATCCATATCCTCGCCTAGCAGCTGCACACTGGATGCCTGTTTGGGCTGCTGCTGTGGATATGGCATCACTTTGGCCAACTTGGCCGCGTCATCGATGTTACCGCCTGCATGGTGTCTGTAGTGTGCATAACGGCGGCTCAGCATGGGCGCGGGCTCATCGCCACGCCCCCAAGGCAGCGATTCCTGTGCAGAGGTCAAGTTGAGACTCTGCTGCTGACGCTGTGGTGGCTTGGCCTTAATGGGATGCCCCAAGGTGGCATTTGGAGTGCTGTCCTCGCTGCCCGCTGAGCTGCAGGAGCTGCTTGTGGTGGGTGTTGGGGAGATGCTGGCGCTGCGCTTGCTCTGTTGCTGCTGTTGTTGCTGTTGTAGCTGCAGCTGCTGCTGCTCCTGCTGCTGATGGAAGTCAATCAAATTGTTGTCGTTGTGATCGGCCAGAGCTGCTCCCGTCGACTGCTGTTGCTGCTGCTTCTTGCTGCTAATGAATCCACGACGCTCGTACTTCAATGCCGACAAATCGTATTTGTAGGCGCTTTGTTCGTCCCGTCGGGAGGGTAAGTACTTTCCACCTGCACTGGGCTTCTTGCTGACACCGGATTTACGCACCGGCGGCTGACGAGATTTGCAGAAACGTTCGCTGCTGCGACGACGCTCGTGCTCGCACTCACTATCATCGCTTGCCTCCCGCTGCAGCTGCTGCTGTCGTCCATTACGCACCGGCGAGTGTTGCTGTGAACGCGCTGGACTTGTCTCGTAACGTGCACGATCTTTGTTTTCCTCAGCATTCACACTGGGCGGTAGATTGGCCAAGGATGCGTTGTTCTCCTGCTGCTCCCCATTGTCTCCGGGGGGTAGATCTACGCCAGAGTCACGTTCAAACTCCTGGCAATAGCTGGCATAGCTTGCAGTGCGCTTAAAGTCCTCGGAGGAGACGCGTCTGATTACTTCGCAGTGCGCTTGACGGCACTGGGTTTGAGCTGCTGGATTTGCAGGGACTTCTGGTTCAGTGAGCAGCTCCTCGCTGTTGCTGCGCTGTAGTTTGCGATCCTGGCTGGTGGCCGAGTTGCTGTCCAAACGCTCCTTGCGTTTGCGTGACTTTTGCCATTCCAGTGGATTAATGATTTCGGGTAAATATGTGGAATTGAAGCGTGGCGTTGTCTGTTCCGTATTCGATACATCACAAGTGTCTGATTGCTTGAGCTGCAGCTGCTGTTGCTGCCTCGCTTTGGTTGATGAGGACGATGACGACGATGATGATGATGAGGACGCAGCGCTGTCGCTGGACGACGACGACGACGTCGATGAGGATGAACCAGTGAGACGACTTAGGTCGTCTTCGTTAAGGCCAGTTGTGGGATGGCGCATGCCGCACTGCAACAAAAAAGAACAAAAAAAAAATTAATTGATATAAATTGAAAAATTGCGCATACGACGCGTAGTCTCGAGACTTTAACGTCACGCGGCATTTGTGTCGCCGGCGATTTAATTAAAAAACATTGCCAACACATGACACAATAAATTATGAATAATTAGGCAAAAATAAACAAACTGCCTGCAAGCGCACAAGTTAACCATTAAGTAGGCTAATACAAACACACCCATACAGGCTAAAACTCCCACTGCCAACATATGACTAATATCCATTACAGACTATCGCAAAAAGCTGCCAACTCATGCTCAAATCGAGCCGAGTTATTAACAAGCACAGTCGTAGCTCATGTCGCCAAGAATTTTATAACTATTACAAAACCAAGCAGAGCTTATCTTAGCTGAGCTTAGCAATTGTTTTAGTTCCCATAGCTACGCCTACTACTACTACTACTAGTGTATTGTGTGTACACTTTTAGACGCACAGCTGACATATGACTAACAGCATAATTAAAGCTTTAAACTAAACCGAGCTGTTGACTAATTATGAATTATTCAAACTAATCGAACATTTAATGCTCAAAAGGGCACGTGTTACAAAGGCGATAAAAGCGATTAATAGAAGTAGTTTTCTGCCAGTTAAAGACTAGCAAATACCCTGTATAATGTGACACTAATTTATTAAAATAAAACTAAGCTAACTAAAGGCGGCTTGAGCTTTAAATTTTATAGTCAAATGAATAAATTGTTCTCAGAAATTTTCTTAAATTAAAGCATATCTATAACCAACTGCATATATTAAATATTATTTTGAGAAATACGCATTCCAACTAATCAATAAAACCTTCAAACTGCTTTTCCAATTCACACAATCAAAACCTTAAATCTTAACTAAATTTTAAATAAATAAAAATTGAGAAAATTACCAGAAAATATGTAATAATTTTAGGCGTCATTTTTGATTAGTTGATTTTTTGCTAATACGATCAGTCTATTTAGATTAAATATCACAATTGATTGTCAATTTGGTTTATCACAATTTGTCGTTTGCTTATTTGGCAAATCACTTGTCAGTTTCAGTTTCAGCACAAAATTAGTTAGTTCAATCAGAAATAAGAAATCATAAATCTGACGTCATTAATTTCAATCAAAATCAATTGAATTTTTTCCACTTTGCTCAATTGGAGCAATTTGAAGTTGAAGGCAAAAATGGCAAAGGAATTTTGCATTTAATGTCTATAAATATTTTTTTGGTAACTTTTTTGTTATATCACTTTTTTTGTTGCTGTTGTTTGTCTCTTGGCTGCAAATTAAAATTGTGCCTAATCACATTTTAATTGCATTGCACAAATTTCACATGATTTGTTGCAAATGTTTTTATTTTTCTTTTTTTTTCGCTTTTATTTTGGCTCTTTTTATTTTTATTTATTTCGTATTTTTTGAAGAACGAGAATCTTTTGCGTTGCTTTCTCTGCGCGCGCCAAATTACTATTAAATTCATTTCAGTGGCGACCTCGCGAATTATATGCGAAAATCTTGAGAGACTTCCAGAGACAGACAGCTAGGGAGGCAGAGAGAGAGTGAGTGTGTGTAAACAAAAGTGAGAGCGAGAGAGAGAGAATACGCATGCGCATTGATAAAATGCCTAACCAATCGATCATGAACTGAGCGTATAAGGCAGACAACAAGAGAGCAAGAAGGAAAAGCAGAGAGACAGAGAAAGAGAGGCAAAGAGCGGGCGCTAAAAGTCGAGCAAAGGTGCGAAATTTTTATGGCACCAGCTTATGCAAACTTCAACGGCTTCTCAGCCACAAAAAGACTGCAGACAGGAGATTTGCGTTGGTATTATCAGGCGACACACGGACGTATGCTTAATATGACGTATTACCTTTTTGGGGGGATTTGTCAAAAATAAATCAGTGCAATTTGCATGTGTTTATTGAAGCTTTAATTGGGTTTTTATGAATTTATAGGGTTGTTTACACAGTACATACTGGAAGCTACAGTATTGATATGCAAACGGTAACACTTCCTCCAAAACAAAACAGTAGAAACAACGCGAATCACAAATATATTTCAAGTGCAATGCCACAATTAGAGGTCAACGCTGCGTATACGCAACATCTATTCAATGTCTCACTGTAACAACAGTTGGCTGACGCTCCAAAATAAATGGAAAATAGAAAAACAAAATAAGAAACAGACTAATTAACAGCACGCCTCTGCGAGCACGTTCAACGCTGACGATGTGACAATTTGCCCATAGTACCGGGCAGAACTGTGTCAGTCACCCTGTTTATGGCTTGTACAGACATTCAATTACCGTGCCACAAAACAATAATAACAACAACAACAACAACAGCAACAAAGAGCACAACAAGAGGCAGTCATGAACAAATCTCAACGAATCTCAATTAAAGTCCCACGCGCCGCTGACGTCAATGGGGAAAATGAATGAAACGAATGAACGTGATCGGTGGCAGTTGAGCCCAACTTCCTACACTCCCCTCAAAAAAGAACACCCACACTCCTAGGGTAAATAAAAGGATACTCAAACTTAAGTAGAAATTATGGCGCGTGCAAAGGCATTCGAAGCCATTTGGGCCTTACTGCTTATCAAACTAATTGGGCAGACTTTCGACACCGAAGCTAGTGGGATTTTCTGCAAGTTGACAGCACAAAATGAATGAATTTCAACAAGTATGTCGGCAATTAAATAATACAAATATTAACAAAGGGATTGTGTTGTCTAGCTTTCGTAGAAAGTGTGATAGATATTAATATACTTGGTAACTGGAGACCATAAAGCGGCTGTCGTCGATCTGGCAACACTGAAACGTTAAGTTGGCTGTGCTTATCTTTTCTGATACACATTTTCCAGTTAATCAGTTGTTTATCCACCAAATGGAGCTTATGGCAACTGACGCATTCGATTTGGCAGCTAAATAGCTGACGAATCGCATATCAATTGTAGTGTCAACAGGTGCATTTTAACAATTAACTAATTAAGTTGATAAATAGCTCAAATGTTGCAAGTTCATCGTCGTGGGCGTTGAAAACAGAAGACAAAAGCAAATATTTCTGATTCATAAACGGCAGCAAAAAGGGCGATAAAAAGTATTCAGTTTTAGTTTTCCAACTGATAAGAGCAGCCAACAGAAAAACAAATGATAAACAAATAGCGAAACGGTCGACGAAAAAAACCCAATCAATAGGCGAGACACAAAGTTAAAATCCAATTGGTACCAAAAAAATCGTTAGACTTTCATCAGATATCGATAAGGAATGCGTCATGGCCTATTTATAGTTTGGGGCAGCAACTAGAAGCATTTTCCGCTGTTTACATTGTGTAAGGCGACGAGGAAAAACGTTGTGCCAACAAAAACAAATGGAAATTGAAATTATTGAGTTGCGTTGGGTATTAAATAACAAATTCTGCTGTAAGGATTGTTACGTGTTGTTGAACTTTTGCTAATGCGATTGTATTTCATAAGTTTCAAGCCCAAAAACAACAAGTTTTTACACAATTTGATTGTATGACACGCGTTTTAATCAAATTGTTTACTTCATTGCGCTCAGTTCACGAAAACAAAGTCATGAGAGACTCGACAACAGCATCATACACCCATACACCCACACAGCCACACAGTGGAGCAGTCACACTGGCAAATCGCACGGTGCTGCTAAAAGTGTAGTACGCGGCGTATGCGCAATGTGCGCATTTTAACAAATCCCTGTAAATTCAGTGCTACAATCAAAACACAAATAATGAAAAGTTATTTTCACATTAGCCTCGATTTTGTTGATAAGATTGAGACCAGAAACCGGCAACAGACTGCCTAGCGCCAGCCTGGACCAGATTAAACCGGTGTCGACTGGGCATTCGGTTGCCAAGTTACCAAGTCGTTAAGTCGTTAAGCGATTATTATTTGCATTAACTAAAATTGGTTTAACGAGAGAGTGAAGGCTTTTTATAGACACAAATAGACAACAGGTAATCTTTCTTGCTCCCTTTATAAGCTTCACAATGCACGACTACAGTCATCCATTGTCCATTGTATCTTTTGTCAGGGCCATAATGAATGTGGCATTTAGAAAAATATATAAATAGTAAACTGTCGGACAATTTATCAAAAAATACCTGACTGATAAGATAACAAGAATATTTGTGCATTGATTGAGTAGGATCATCAGTAAGTTTAAAGTGGGTTTTCTTTTTTATCGGGTTATACAAATATTATTAGAACCAAGTTAAGAATAGCCTAACATTCCAGTCTGCACTTCTGCCTCCTGTGTTTTATTTTAAGAAACATTTGTACACTTTGCTTTGTCAATTGGGCAATCGTTTCGGATTTATTTTGTTATACTTTTGCTGCTTGCTATCGACTAAACAAACGTGCCACATATTACCGCATTTCCAGGGCTTTTCTTTGGCTTTTCCCCTACAACATATTCATATATTGACATTGCGGTTAATGTGAGTCACGTGCGCCGTGCAGTGATTATACAATCAGCAGAAGATCGAATTGGTAGTGGTAAGAAATAGGTCGAGAAAAGCATGTTTTTGCTGCCATTGACGTCATAGTTGCTGTGACTGCTGCTGAGCGACTGTTTGTGAGTGTTTTGTTGTGTGTGTGTTTGACTCTCCATCTGTCTGCAAATGTCAGCGGAATTTAACCAAAACAACTTGAAATGCAAATGTGTAATAAATTTTAATTTAATTATTTTATATTTGGCTTGACAACGACAAAGCTAAGCATAATTGATTAGATTAGCTAATCTGAACGAAAGGCTAATACACTACTAAATGTAAAGCAGGTGCTAATAAATAAAAGAAGATTAAATAAATGTGCTTATGATTTAAAAATGGGGTGATTGAAAATTGGAATACTTTTATTAATATTTTATGTAGAAAGTAGGTGAAGTGTATAAAGGAATATACAAAGCTCACTGTCTGGAGTTAAATTGGAACTATAAATAAATTACAAAGACAAACTGATATATAATTCTTTATATAGCAAACTGTAGCCAAGAGCTACTATAAGTATATCAAAGTATTTATCATTCTTTAATGATAAAATGCAACTAAACTGGGCAAAGAAATAAACCAAACCTAAACACATTTGTTTGCTTACTGAAGACACTTTCAAATAAAACACAAACAGGCTATAAATCAAATAAATGGCATATATTTATTTCGCTTTGTTAGTAAAACATATATATGTATATGTTATACCATATAGTAGGTACAACAAAGGTTTACGTTGCACAGAAAGCAGAGACGAGACTACTAAAAGCAAATAAATCAAAGGGAGATAAATGACAAATGGCAAACAAAGCGAAAGAGCAGAATAAAAAAATGTATAAAATGGCAAGTGACTGAGATTGGAGACGACAAGTTGAAATGGGAAAGGTAATGGAATCGATTCGAATCGAATTGGAATTGAATCGGTCAAAGTACGATTACACACACCTCCATCACTCCAAGGAATACAGAATACAGAATACAGTACCAAGATGAGCACGTGACGCAATTAACAGTTGCATTTCATTGATGATTTGATGATTTGTTGTCGATGTTATCAATATTGTTATTGTTGTGTTGCTGCTGATGCTCGACATATCTCAATTTATTTACAAATTCCGCTTTTGTTCGAGTATTTTTACTCGCATTTCGTTAAAATCAATCAAGTTCAATTGAATATGGCACGCAGTTGTATAAGCGGCAAAAAGCGACAACTTCCACAATCATTTTTTTTACAATATATTCCAGTTTCGTGAACTTTGCCAACCAGAAAATTCGCAAGGAATACAAGTGATTTAAACAAGAGCAGAGAGACGAGCATAACAGAACTGAGCTGAGCAGCAAGAACGTCAGAATTCTCCGTCGTTTACGCGTCTTTAAAAATTGACTTGATTTATGCGTCCAGTTGACTTTGCCAACAGGTTTTTAATTAAAGAATCATTTAAGAATTTTTAGCATTTACTTGTATTTTATTTATATTTTTGTCTTAATTTGTCTGCTTTTTTTTTGCCCGCTTAAATTGTATATTTTATTGTGCAAATGGAAACCTGGTACTAAGACTGGTACTGCCACTGGCACCGCCAGCTAGTCTGGCGCTCAGTCTATATGTATCTTTATCTCTTGGCCATCACATGACCAACACATAGTCTGCTGTCTGGCCTCGTGACCAAGTAAATACATAAGCTTTAATTATGATGCATCCAAATTTGCAAACTCATGTGGTTTCAGCACTATAAAACTAAGGTCGCCAAGTCGAACTGTTTAGATCTTTAACTTGAGAGACTCCAGGTGGCTAAAAGCCAATCAAAACAAATAATATTAATTGCAATATGAACAAACACTGCAATGGAGAACTTGTTTGTAAACAGTGTAACAGTTGTTGTGTTTGTATAACTAAACTATCTTTGTTTGTACAGATAGTATCTGAGAATTATGTTACTAAACGTTTCGTGTCTTAAACAGAGCACTAAATTTCCACATAACTCTTGGCTAAAAATAAATCTGAATTATGTTGAAGAAGACTGCTGGTAATGTTCTATTCTAGGGTATTAGCATATTCTATAAACACAATCCCACAGTTTGTCTGTTCTTTAAATAAAAAATTTCATTTAAAACTGAAATAAACAGCGTAATATATTTTTACAGATGTGAACTCTTTGCCAATATCCGAAAATAGAAAATTCACGTATTAACAAATTCACACATTTATACAATTGTTGATTTGTTAATCAAATTAAACAATCGTGTGAATGAATACAGTGCTGGCCCAGTGAGATATATACAGCAAAAATCTACTGCTACTGCTAGGCAACTGTTTATTTTATATTTAATATTAATATAATTACAAACAAGTTTATTGACTTGGCCCAAACGAAGCTAGTGAACCGAGAAATTGTATGCATTTGGGTCAACAGCCCACAAGTGAATACTGTGAGGGCAGTGAGTGCTGTCATAAAATTAGACATGTTAAGTGTGAAGATTTGAATATGGAAGGAAATGCCGTGCCTAAAAGCACGCAACAGTTTGCTCCACTGTGCCACTACAGTAATAGCAACAACAACAACAACAACAATTTAGTTAATAGATAAAATAAACAACAAAAAGCAGTCACTTCTGTCGTCAGGGAAAATTTATAACCAAACAAAGTGAAATCGATAATGCCCAAAAAAAGTAGACAGAAAATTTTCCACTCACTCCCTAGATACGTTCAAGAGGCAGAAGCTTCACTGTGGCAAACAACAGACACACTGTGACTCAATCATAAACAAAGCAAAAATATTGAATATAAATTAAGCGTTTCAAGGAAAAAGTGACTTTTATATAAAGATACGAGTTCGAGTATGAATTTCAGCTTTCAGTCATAAACAAATAATACTCAAGCACTAAGCACTAAATAGAACTCATCATCTACTTTAGTGAGGTCTGTCCGTCAGTCTTACTGTGTACTGTTTGTGTTTTGTTTTTAGTTTTTTTTTGCCAGTCTGTGCACAATTGGATATCACTCATGCTTGAGTAAATGCCAACAAAGTCCAACTTTTGTTTATCAACAACTGTCGCGGGGATTAATTAGTTCTTTTGAAATGAGCTTTAGTAATTCGTACAGTGTACACTCAGTATGATAGCTGGCAAAACGATCTCAGCAAAAGGTGTTAATTTCCTTATAACAATATCAATATGAAATTCAACACGATTAGCAACAATCTGAGCAAATGTGTGAAATGGATTAGCGATAATTGAGACAGCCATACGTCAAATTCAATAAATTAAGTTAAGTGAGGGCAAGAAAAACATACACAGGGCAGGAGAAAGAGGGAGAGGGGGGAGAAAGGGAGCAACAGGCGGCAGGAAATTAAATCTTGAAAACTTGATAATTAAACAAATTGGTCGTACAAACAGAAAGTATAAAGAAATATAGCAATCAATTATGGCGTTCATAAATTTTGATCGATTTTAGGTTCTCTACTTTTTTTTGTTTGTTAGTTTATAAATTATTTTTAAAATGATTTATAGTTAGAAATCTAATTTTACGCAAGCTGAAAGCTTTTGACTTATCAAATCGTGTTTTGACATGTAAATAAATGTATTTTTTTATATATAAGCCTTTCTAACTAAGATAAGGCACTGTTGAGTGAGGTTATGAATAGTACAGAGTCTAAGAATCAGCTTTGGGTCTATAGAATTGGGTATTTTAGCTGAAAATAAGGAAATTTAAACCACTTGTAGAGCAGAGAATGCCTTTAAATATATATATAAATATTTTTTAATAATTTCTATACTCACAATGCAAGCCTTAACGGACTTCCAAAGATTTTTCGCAAAGTCTTCAATTTTGCTGATTTTTCCACGTACGTTCGCCAGCTGCACGACGTTCTTGTTAACCGCAGAGCACAAATGATAGAGAAGTTAAACAGCTTTTTGTAAGCGTACCCGAAAATCGAAATCACTTTAAGGAGTCCCCCTACTAATTTAAGATTCTTTGGTTTGCAGGGGGTGCAGAGGTGCGTAGGTGTTTGCGATTGGAGACTAATGACGCGAGTATTTGTTGGTCTTGTTAACGGAATATTTGGAAATAGTCACATTTCACATTCCTATACGTTTTCCGGCAAGGACACACTTAAGCACTCACACGTTGGTAAATATTGATCCTTGTTTGTTTGTTGTTTTATTTAATTTGGCTAAATGATGGCTGATGTAGGCTTAATTTGTTAACTTTGGTATTTTAGCTTGAATCGTAATCCTGTCTTGTTGTTGTGGCTGTTGTTGTCGTTATTGTTGTTGTTGCTGTTGTTGCTTGGTCCAAGGCTCTCTCAATTAACGCCCACACACACACAACGTCGTTCCCTTATTGGACTTGAGGGCATTCAGTTCAGCATCAGTTTGATTTTTTTCTTAACCTTATACTGACGATTGCGCTGATCTATGACAAAATCATATCGCGATCTCTGCACATTGTCGCTATTTAATTGAAAACAGCTCAAACCGAGTAGGCGTAGAACTCCTAGCGAATACGTTGTGACTGAATTATATTGCCCTTTAGATGCGAATTATATGTGCCGCTCTGCTGCAAACAAATGCAACTCTTGCGGTTCTATCGATCGCGTTGATTAGGCCACCCAAAAAAATTGTAATCTATTGGCGTACGATTTGTACGGACTGCACCGTTAACACCGTTTGCCTGTTGCAGCTCCTCTCACTGCAACGTTTGGAACGTGAATGCTCAAAGTCGGCGCACCTGATGTTACTTATTGTGTATGACTTTGATTTGTGTTTGTATGTCCTGCGATCGCTCTTCGTTTGACGTCACACGTCACAGTCAAAATCTCTCTCTAGTACACTCGCTCTCTTTTTTGTTCGCTCTCTCTGCGCCAGCTGCAGTTGCTGCACTTGCTTTCGCACTCGATTCGGTTTTCGCACTCAAACTTATGTTCGCTCTCTTTTCGTCTCACCCTCTTTGTGCTCTGCTCCACTTGCGTTAACTGTGGGCTGACTACGGCTGCTTTAGGAAGTGTGTGGACACGAGCCGATATCTAAGCATGTGTCTCTGTGATTTTCGACAGCAGCTACTTTGGCCGCTCTCTGGAAGCGTCGTGCTACTTTTTCTCCTTCTTCTGCCTGCGGCAGCAGCAGCAACAAAAAGTTTTTCCACTTGCACTCGGTTAGCGGACGCCGTTATAATTTGTGTCTTTACTAGTTTTGTTTTTGGTTTTGTTTTGGTTTTTGTCTTTGCTTTTTCGTTTGCCTTTGCGTTTGCTACGCTGTTTGCTTTTGTTTTATGCGCTTGAACAATTATGTAAAACGTGGCTCAATTGGATTTGGACAAAAGCGTCTTATAACCTCTCCCTGTTGCCAGCTCAGTTTTTTGCTTTTAAACAGTTATTGCTGTTGTTGTCGTTGTAGTTGTCGTCGAGGTCATCGACGTGCGCTAGCTGGTAAAAAAAATCGATATTTTGCACTCACTAAGTCGTTAGTTATTTTTTTTCTTAACGCACGTTTCTATTTCAACACATTTAAACTATTTTTGTTGGTTTGTTTGCCCGATTACTTTGTCACTTATATGAAACACATTTGCATTGCAAATTCTCTTGCTAAGTTTGTTTTACTTTTTATTTATATTCTTGCCGTTTGAGGCTTTCAAATGACCGACTGCCGATTCAGTGGTGGGGGCGGCGTAGCTGCTGTGTGCTACTCAAACGAATGAGTAACAAAAAGCAAAGAAAGAAAAACAGAGCCAACTTCACACACACTGGGAACAACTTTCCGCTCGTTTGGACGCACGTTGTGTCACGCGAGAGACTCAATTTCTATCTGGTAGGCAGACTCAGCGACAGCACGAGACTTGGGAGCACTCAAACGAATTCGGCAGTGTTTGTGTGTTTGTTCCAGTAACGAACGCGTTTGCCACTCTCTCACTCTCTATACTGTCTCTCTTACACTCCCAAATGCAATCGCTCTCTTTGCTTTTGCGCAAACTCTTTGATTTTGAATTTGCGTGACCGCTGCAAGCCGCTATAATTACCGTTTGTTGCGTTAGGTTGTTGTTCAAATTTGTTTAGTTAATTGCCAAATTGATCAACTGTTAACCGAATGTAAATATTTGATAATGTTTGTAGTTTCCATTTGTTGCAATCACTTCTTAGTCGCGTAAATGGGCGTGTAAACAAAAGCAATGTGCGCTCGCGCGCTCTCTTCTATCTCTCTCTTTTGTAATTACAAAAAAAAAGACGAAGAGTTTACTTTGCCCAAAGAGTTGACTGTGCTTTTACTTTTGTGATTTTGCTTTTGACTTTATGCTTTTGCTATGAAAGCTGTGAGCGTTACGCATATTTGATTTATGCACACTTATTAATGTCCTAATGATAGTACTTTTTCATCCGTTCGTTTTTGTTGATACAATCCATTCTGGCAATTCGCATTTCCATTTCCATAACTGAAACGAAAGGAATATAAAGAGAGATAGCAATAAATGTAATGAGTAAGCAAGTGGAAGGGAGAGAGCTACATTATGCATAAATGATTCAAAATTAAAGCTATTTTTAAATTAAAAAAAACTACACACACACACACACACTTGTATATAATGTAATCAGTTTTGCCCCCATTTTATTGTAAAGCAATTGTAGTGCAAACAATTTCCGCGCCCTAGGGCATTTAATTAAACCCAATCGCATTCAATTTACAGTTAGCAGTTAAATTATAACGGCAAAAGGACAGCAGCAAAATAAAGAGAGTGAGAGAATGAGTGCAAGAGAGCGCCATCAATTACGTGTGTCAAGCTCTTATTGCACCAGAAAGTTCTAGAATTTTCTAGCATTCAGCTATATAAGTAAAATATATTCCTATAAATAGATAATTGAAATTGTGATTGAACAAGTAAATTGGCCAACTGACGCCCTCTAATGACCAAATTGAACAACTGTGATTCGGAATATACTCATACACTCGCAGACTCATACTATATGCCAATTACTGCAACTAATTGGTTTGGTGTATATATACAACATATACAGTCTAAAGACGTCTACTTGATTTGGTTTTTAGATAAACAAATTACATCATGAAAAGAATGGAAATGGAAATTGAAATTATATAAACAGACCCACAAGTGTGTTTTAAAGACACTCCGACAAGTCCCAGTCCCAAATCATCAATTTTCACACGTGAATGATCTCATTAGACTTTAACCTTGATGTCGACATTTTTTTTGCAAGCAGCAGCCCAAGGGGCATGGACTAAGAAACACCCTGTACAACATATTAAACGACAAAGTCTTTTAAGAACTCAAAAATCCAAAGAAATATAAGTACACCTTAAGCCAATTAGCAAAAGCGTCGCCTTATTTTGTCTAATATACCTCCTCTAGCGATTACAGGGTATTAATACATAAATTGATTGCTACACAAAAGATGTGTCCACAGTATTTGTGGAATGAATATTTCGCGTGTCAACAATGCGCCACTTTCATAATTATTTATTACCAAAACAATCTACATACACACAGTAGAGATACATGTATATAAAATTTATATATATCTGGAAGATATGTATCTTCTACACGCACACACTCACACACACACAGCTACATAAAAATGTCTTTGACTTTGACGTCGCAGACACAGGCTGAAGCAATAATTTGTTTGGGTGCAAATTTTTAATGCCTGAAAAGTCTGAAAAGTCGAGAATGAAAACAAAAGCGAAAAAATTCAAATTATACTAAGTAAATGAATGTAAACGAATTATAAACAAATTTTCCAATTTAATTACAGCGTGTGTGGAACGGAAGTAGCGCCAAGAGGAGCCACAAACACACACGCACACACACATAACAAATGGGCCTAAATAATGCAAGACAATTTACGCAGTGTCACCTCAACGAACACCTGCCCCAACAGAGCCCACCTGAGCCCCCACTGAACCCCAACTGAACCCACTTTATGTAAGCATACACTGACAGCTAAATCTGTGCCTAGTTTCGGGCATTTCTGTGGCACTTTTGGGGCTGCATTTTTGGTAGCTGCCATTTACTTGTCAATAACTTATGTAGGACTTTACCTAAATTGAAAAATTAAGTTTCACACACAGGCACAAAGTAACACACACAGTGTTGTTAGAGAAATAAGCGCGAAGGCAGCGAAATTGACCAAAATGCGAACCACACCGTACGAAAAACCAACATCAACTGAGCGACAACGAAGGAATCGAGAGCACGGCAACCTAAAAACACCGAGTTTGGCGCACGTGCCCCAAGTAGCGTTCGACACAATGAGAGAGAGACAGAGAGACATCAGAAAGAGAGAGAGTCTGTGAAAACGCGTAGGCTAAACCTCAATGAATGCACGCTGCAGGCACAGGCAACAGGAGTCGCATGAGTCCCGGGATTCATAGGATTCGGGAGCTGAACCTTCAGAGTTGCAAGCTTATTAAACGCTGTCAAACGACTGAAATGCATGCAAGGACGTGTCTGCATTTAAAACGCTCACAGCTCGTAACTTTGCCACTGACATTGACCAGCTGCATAGGGTAATGGTTTTAATAGCTATCAAATATCACACATACGCAGTGTGTTGACGTGCAAATGCGCAGCAAACATTCAACAGTCGCCGCCAAGATGTTTCTAGTTTGGTAGGTGCCTCATTTTAGTCCAACTGCCTGCCTCATTTAACGGTTTAATGCCTCAACATTTCCCCTACATGTCCTTGACTACAGTAAACTTGGCTTAAAGCGTTACTAGCTTATGTAAACCTTTCTTAATTTTAGTTTATCTTTCGAGCGAATTTAAATAAATTTTGTGCTGTTTTCTGCTTTTCATTTCTCGCTGCTGAATTTTGGATACTTTCCAATTTTCCAACTGCAATTATTTTTAGTTTTACATTTCTCAAGCTGCATTTTCGTATTTATTTTGATTTTGTTTATGACTTGCGCAGTTTTCGAAGCGATCGTTAAATTCTCTGTACGTAAATGGGGTAAACAATTCTTACAAATTATTTCGGATTTCATGATGATTTCATGTCATGCCGCAAATGAGTGTAAGTTATACGATTTCTTAATGCAAATACGGGCAAAAGCATTTGTGGTTAATTAATTGTTATAAATAGTGCACAATATTGGCACAGAGTCAAGCAAATGTTAGCTAAGATTTATAATATTTAAACAGTTTCATGTGCAGTGGAAAGTTTACAACATTTTTAGAAACTTTATGGTTTGTTTAAAGACCGTTGGGATAGGTACAGTTTAATCTATATAATCTATATAAAACTTGTTTATAACTTATAACTACTTTTATGAAGCTTGGCTATAAAAAGCAGTTACCCTCCATCAAAAATGGAACATCAAAATTTACGACAGTTGGGGAAATGGGAAATTGAAATGCCATTCATTAAAACTGAAAGCTTCATGAATCGATTTACGACGCACTATAATGCACATATGCATATGTATATGTGGGGGGTTGGGAGTGACTAACTTCTAGGGGAACTGGAAATGGATGTGAATGATTTCACAATTTATGGCAATACGGTAAATGCCGCTGACAGTTATATTACAGCACTTGAGTGAAACGTAATCCCAGGATGACGGCTAAGTATTGCCATGAGTTACATAGCTCCCAGCTACGGATACTGCCTATAAATAGAAATGCGTGACTCTGAAAATAACTGACCCACTTAAACAGTCACGGACTGATAGCTGCTTCTCATGCTTCCCAGCAAATCCTGTCTGTCTGTCTGACTGACTGTGTTTGCTTACCAGACGCAGACGGTTCGTGCTGAGCTTATTTTGGAATCCTAGCGGTATTTGCATCAGCAACAGTAGCGGTAGCGGTAACATCACTTGGGTCCATCATCATCTTCATCTTCAGCGTCATTGTGCAATTTTAGTGAATGGTTTCACGTGTGGTGCACTGCGCAGCCGCCTTTCTATTGATTCCACTTGGAGAGAGAGAAGCGCGTGCCTCTCAGTTTTAATGCTTGGGATAGGGCATGGGAAAAGGTGGTTTTTCAAGCAGTATGTAGCGTGGGATGGGAGAGAGCGCTGGGAGAGGGGCGCCAAGTGAGCTGGAACACAGGATGTAAAATCAACTGCGTAGTAAGCAAAAGTCAACAACGAGACGTGTACGAGACAATGTACTCATTTAGGTGGTAAGGGTTGGTAGGATGAGGTGTAAAGAAGTGGTGCGGTATGCTTTATGGTGTTTAGTTCCCGGCTGCAGCACAGAAATGGTAAATGCGCAGTTTCTGTTTTCATCTGTATATTTTTTATTATTTTGGCAATGAAAACGAACTCGAGCTTTTGAGGGGTGGCTAAGCAGCGAGCACCAAGGACCGAGGACTGAGGACTGGGTTCAGGAATGGGCTGCTGTGTAGGTCAGTTTGCTAGTTGTGTGTACTTTCGCTTGCCGAAGTCGCCGCCTGTCCCCTCTTTGTGCTTCGGGGGACGCAACAATAATCGAAAATGGCATGCAAGAAAGGCATTATCCTTGGCACCAAAATAGTACATTGCCCGTTTTGACAGGATGCTGCCGCACAGACACACACAACCTTGAAACTCTAGCGTGTCGTGCACAAAATCAACATTGCGTCAGCTAATTTCCTGAATATTCCTGACTGTATAACCCGAGTGTGTCCTGTTGCTCTTTGTCGCCCCGCCCCCTTTCCATGAACCACAGCGTTAATTTAACTGTTTGTAATTAAACACATATTTACGCTTCATTTGACTAAATGAAATGGTTTACATTAATTATGATAATTGTTCGACTAACGGACAACTGCAATGAACCTACGCCCAAGGTGTGCACACATAGAAGGTCAACAATTGTTGCAACAAATAAATATACGCAATTAAAATATAACTTTCTAATACTTACATACTTGATGGCACAGCAAAACTCTGCATTAAATTAATGCTTGAAATAATGACAAAATGTATAAATTTCCACTCACACAAAAAATGCAACAAATTTATTTTGAAGCGCTCACGATTGATTGTGGCGGCAGGTCGATAACTGCCAAATCTCTGCATGTTCGATAAGTGTGATATCGGCTATCGAACGCACCTGCAATGCATTTTGCCATCGGCAGTGCAGCATAAATAGATAACAATAATTTTCCTTTAACAAGTGAATGAAATTTGTCTTATTGTTTGTGAAAATTATTAACCATGGCGTTCTTGTGTCCAGTGCGCATGCGGCGCGATAAAAAGAAAGGTGCGCATGCGCAACAATAGCAATAAATTAATTTGAAATCAAAGAACAAAAGACTTGAAGAACAAACTTGTTTTTTTTTTCCACTCTACCCACAGCTACAAATGCCAACATCGAACGGGATCTGGCGCCTGTGGGCATGGGACGCATTACGGGATCCTCTAGCATCGAGACGCTGGTGCGCGTCGGCATAGAGAAGGAGCATGGACTCAGGTAAAGTGGTTTAAATATTTATTTTTATTTCAATTAATTGGTAAACAACTTTTTATAGTCCCGATTCCAAAATGGTTGTGCTGCACGACTTTACACCCTGCGTGGACGACGAGCTGGAGGTGAAGCGCGGACAGTTGGTAAACATTTTATATCGGGAAAACGATTGGGTCTATGTGATTGGACAGGATTCACGGCAGGAGGGCTTCATACCCTTCTCCTACTGTGCGCCATACAACACACAACTAGCAGAGCTGGCCATCAAGAAAAAACTGCCACGTGAACAGTGTCCAGAACAGCCGCATGACGAGAATCAACCGCTGCTGGGTGTGGGAGTAGACAACAAATTGGATGTGCTATGTGATGAACCAATCAGCGTGGTCAATACACCTTCCGCCAACAATCTGGAGACCAATCTGCATGTGCCTATGCCCGAGTGTACGCCCTTTATCAAGGAGCCTTCTGGGCGCTGTATTGTGCTCTACACCTTCATAGCCCGGGACGAGAACGACTTGTCTGTGGAACGTGGCGAATTCGTGACTGTGCTCAATCGTGAGGATCCCGATTGGTTTTGGATAATGCGTAGCGATGGCCAGGAGGGTTTTGTGCCAGCCAATTTCATTTATCCAGCCGACAGTGTGCGTGTGCTGCAGCAACAAAAGGCCACATCAACAGCAGCTCCACTGAACGAAAGTAATATGCAGCACCATGCGACACTAACTGGTGGTGGCCTGAATGCCATGGAGACCATGCTACAACAACAGGGTCAACAGGCACAGCAGCAACAACAACAACAGCAGCAGCTGGGCATTGGCACTGATGATCTGCGTTATCATGGCACAGAGCTGGTGATGCTATATGACTACAAGGCCCAAGCACCCGATGATCTGTCGGTGCGTCGTGGCGACTGGATCTATGCTGATCTAAACAATCAGACCGTGGACGGTTGGTTGTGGGCATATGCGCCCAAGACACGCAAATATGGCTTCATACCCAAGGCCTATGCACGACCACCAGCCATGACGAGCCTTTAACTTGCCCCATTCGCAATAAGTTTAGTAAATACTTGTAGATTTTATTTATAATTATTATTGTAAATTGTATTGTGCTAATTCTAAATCAATTATCCGCGATTAAAAACTCGCACTTATATCAAATATAAATTTGTATCATATGTTTGAATCTTTTCTTTTTGGGCTTAATATCAACCGAATACTAAAGCACTATGGAAGTGAGCCTTGCTAGCGCCTGTGATATGCACTTGGAGTTGTTTTGGGAGTATTGCAATTTATGCTCTGCATAATATTACACATCCTTGCATCCTAGAAAACTATTTAAGCAACCTACTCTCGTTGGCTGAGGAGCAGTGTGAGCAATCCAAATTGATATTTCTGTAAATTTCAAGCGAAAATAAATTATCAATAACTTTAAAAACATTTTCTTTACAGTACTTACTTTAAATCCTCCCTAAGCTGCTCCTTTTCCAGCATTTCCTCGCGTAGCTTCTGCTGCAAACTGAGTATGAGATCGTTCTTATTCTGTATCTGCAGCTTCAGATGCACAATGGTCTCCTCCTGAGCCTCAAATATTGCCTGCAAGTAATTTCTTTAATATATTCCATACTTTCTTTAGATAGATTCAGTTCTACTTACACGGCATTCCTCCATGGATTCGGAGTATGAGGGCGGTTCGTCCAAGCAAAAGAATTCCCGCACCAATTTGTGTTTACGCAACTGTTCCTTCATCATAATGGAGTTGACAAACATCTGAAGACCCTGGACACGATTGTCTAGAAAGACCGCATTGAAATTGTCGCCAAAGAGCTTCTTGCGCGGCAGCAAAAGATTGATATGTGGAAATGCTTGCTTCAGTTTGCCATTGAGACGCACAAAGTCCGTGTAGCGTCGCATGACAAGCCAACAGTCATTGGTATCGGGATTCTCGACACGCAGCTTGTAGACCGTGAAGCGTGCCCGCTCCTCCATCACCTCATATCCAATAATGGGCACCCGCAAAGGAGAATTAGGATCTACGGGCGCTCCGCCACCAGAGGACAGCGTCATTTGGCTGGCAAACATGGAGCTAGCGCGTCTGGAGTAAGCGCCGCCACTGGCCGACTGACTGTAGCCCAGACTGCATTCGCTCATTCTTCTCGGTGTCCGACCATTTTCCATGTCCAGATTATGATGATCACCACTGGACAAATCGCGATGAGATCTCGCTCCACCCAACATTTTCTCCTCTGCTCCTCTTGGCTCGTAACTATGCGAACTGATGCTCTGCAGGCACACCTCTGATTTGGCGTTGGCTACCGTCAATCTGCGTACCGATTTCCCAGCCAACTCTATTGCGCTAACATCACCCTCTGATTTACTGCGCAACAGGTTGACCCCGATGGCCCTTGTATATTCTGTTAAATCTGGATTGGAATGCGTTGCTCGTCCAAGTAGCTTCCGTTGACGTATTAGCTTCTGTTTGCTGCTGCTTCTGCCAGTCGAGTTGGAGTTTCTCGGTGACGTAGTCGTTAATATTATTTTTGGCGTTGTGTTGCTACTGTTACTAATGTTGTTGTTGTTGGCTTTCTTAAAGAGCGTTGTTTTTGTGCTGCTTGCGCCTTGGTTCAGTTGATTGTCCCGTTTCTTGAGTGCACGCAGTGACATTGCTTTGTTTAAATGTGTGATTACTTTGACTTCCTATTGCCACATGACGACCCGCATCGTCAACACATAAAATTTAAACGAATTGTTTTCTTTTTTTGCACACAATAACTGGGTAATCAGTGTTACCAGCTTTTATAAATGAATTGCATTATTTTTGACTGCGGTAATAGAGGGACTATTATGTGTGTTGTGTGATAATATAGGGAATTTAACAATACGAATTGCCAACCATCTTGGTATAATAATGGGAAAGTTAATATAGGGACTTTCAACACTTAAAGTTGGTTGCAATGCAGCGCGCAATATTTGAAATGTGCACAGTGCAGCCAATCAAAAGCAAAAAAGAAATGAATATATTAATTAAATAACTTTGTATGGTTTATTCAATAAAAATTGTAAAAGAAATGCATTTCAGAGTAAACGTTTTATAAGAACAATAAATAAATGAGCATTACAAATTTAAGCAATTGGAGCATTGACAAAGGCGCCAGCAAACATAATATTCTTCTTGTTCCAGATGCAGTACAGGAAGGGGCGATCGGCCTGGAACTGCAGAGGGAACGTCATCATACGAGTCATCATGATCATGCCGGTGGCAGCAGCTGCCTCCGTGCCCTCCTCGTTAACCTCAATGGTGGCCTTGTGCAGCACCTTGCTGACATAGATACCTTCGGGGGAATCCAGCAGATTGTTGAATTCAGCGCCATCGTCAAACATTTTCGTGATGCCCAGCTAAAACAATAAACAATAGTGTACACAAATATTATAAATAAACACTGATTAAGCGGGTTATTGATGATGTCAGTGGAAAGCCAAAGAGGATGTACTCGATAAGATATATGCATATATGTATGCATAAAGATAAGCTCTGACACTAGCTCTACAGGTGTGACTTATATAACGCTGATACATGATCTTTAACACGAACCACATAATGATTCAATAAGGCTCAAAACCGCATTGACAATACCCTACACATTATCTTGCCAGACGGTTCGATAAGCTACCAAAATAGTTAGTACACGAAATGCAAAGCACTTAAAACATATAGATAAGAACTAATAAATATTTCAGTAAGAAATTCCAACTGATTGGGGACGTGTCAATAAAAGAAAATTTACTTTCTTCTGCCCTGTTTGCTCACCTGCTTCAGCTTATCGGCCAGTTCAATGGAGTAGTCCACTTTGAATTTGGGGAATTTAACGTGCACTTCCTCCTCGACTAACTTGTCGGCCAAATCAACCAGGTTGACGGTTTTGAGCTTCTCAGCCAGTTCCTTGAGGCCATCACGCTCCTGGGGCAGCAGCACAAACATTGAAAGATCTGAGTCCTTGTAGGGCATGTCCAAGGCGGTGCAGTTCAAGTCCTCAAAGTAACCATAACCGAATTTTGCCTTTTGGTTCATGTAGTTGACCTTGACGCTCTCCTCCGCGCCTACCCAGAAATCGTCCTCTTCTGTGCGATCCTCCTGGAATCTATGCAGCCAACTGCCCTTGAAGTGGAGTGCGTTGAGCAGCACCACACGAGTGTTGTCGTTGAAGGAATCGGAGGTCACTAGCTCAGTGATCTTGCCTTCAGTCTTGGCATTAACCCAGGCATTGATGGACTGAGCAGCCGCATCACTCAATGCAAAGTTAATGGACTCGGCCTCCGAGTGGTACTGTTCTTTGATAGAATCAGCATAGCTGGCCTTGAGCTGCTTACCCTGCTGCACGTACAGCTTGTTGGCGATCTTCAGCAAGTTACTGTTCTTGTACTTCTCCATCACAAACTGAAAGGTCTGCGCGACCTCTGGTGGGAAGTTGGAGACGTAACGCAGAACCTTAGCGATCTCATCGGCGGTCTCTCCCTGGGCGCCGGCAAAGGCCAAGGCAACACATGCCTGGATGGAGAAGGGCGAGAAGACAATGTTCTGCTTAACGCCACCAGCTGCCAACAGTTGGAAGAGTTCAGTGGTGAAGGAGGCACCGCCACGAGCGAATTCCAAATTGAAATCAAACATATTGAGTAATTTGTGGGTGTGTGAGATAAGTAATCGAGTAATTTATTTGTGCGTACGAAGAGAGCGCGTCCAACACTTTCAGCTGCCTACACCGGAATGCTTTAAATGCCGATTGGGGCCACAACAAAAGCGAAAGCGGCGCAATTCCATTTAGTTTTGACTATTTAGTGACTCATCCAACAGCGCTCATAAAGGTGACGTCGCTGGCGCCACTTCCTCCCTCATCGATTTACTGGTAATCATATTGTACTGTACCTATTGTCAGTATTCATCATTAGCTATATTTACTTTACTGCTTATCTTTGTTCATTTAAATAGTTTAAACTAATAGCAGTTTCGTTTTAAATGACTCTTTTCAAAACAACAGCTGATTAAGAGACACTGTTGCATTTGATATCGATAACGTAGTCAGCTGAGCTGTTTACATGACTCGGTTCTTTGGAACTAGCGAATGAGTTTGATACCAAGCATGGCGGGAAATTTTAAATTTGAATTATTATTTATAAGCACACAAATGAAAATCATATTTTAATAAAAGCACCGTACGTAAATAACAATAATATGTAGATATGAAGAATGAAACTGCTTCTAACATCTTTATTTAAGTGTTGACTTATAAAATAATTAACAGTTAAGATACAAATACATATTTAAGTTATTTCCATATATATGCAGCATTTATATAAAAAACATTAGTAATGTAAGACACATTTAGAATATCTTGATGCAGTAATTTCCGAATAAAGAAGTGATAGTATCATAAAAGTTTCAGTTTCGTATTATAACATTGGTATTTCGTTTTTTTGCTTAATAAATTATGTGTGGTTTCAATAATTTATGTTCTTTGGCCCTTTTGACACATACACATAAGCAGTCCTAGAGTTCAGGTATAATTTCGACTAATAATGTTGCTGGTTTTGTTTTATATCCGTGATGCTTCTTAGTTACCCTCTGGTTTAGGCAAATTCGTATCATAGGCGCGAATAACTATAGACTGCGGTACAGCACCGCCTTCCTCCTGAGAAAATGCATAGCCATCTGTGAATTAAAGTAGTAAATATTAGTTAAAGTTCCTTATAGGGGGACTAAGGGTGTTGTACGTTCAAGTGTTTCACTGTGTACAATATGTTGGTGAAGTGTGGCTGATTGATGTAAACTATGTTTTAACGAATTCGCTGTAATCTTATCTTTAAAAACAAATACACAAATGTACGAAAACCCCACCATTAAATTTGACATTTGCGAGCAAAACATCAATTACCCAGAGATTATCTAAAGCTGATTACTTGTGACCCATTAAAAAAAAAAATAAAGGGGTAAGTATATATGTAGTAGGGCTACCAACACCAGATGGTCAGCTAATGTCCTTGGATTGGTTTGATTGGTAAGTTGATTGTACTCACGCGATAATTCTAGTTCCGTTTCAACTCTTGTATTGGCACGACGGGTGAAAACATTACGTAGCAATCTTGCAGTTTCAGTAAATCTGTTGAGTTAATTGGTTTGGTTTTGGTTTGGAGTTTTTGAAGGACTTTTTAGTAATGCACATTTAGGGTTTTGTTTATTGGTGTCTACTTGATTATTTTCAGTTTGAATTGTTAGCATTCTATCAGTACATCGTTATCAAATCAAAGGTGTTACTACAGTTAGTACTTCTTGCGCTACAGAAGGTGAGAAAGGCTTACAGGCATGCAAATGTCCCAATAGTACTATTATTTATTTTTTTTATATTAAATTAAAATGAATTTTATATCACATACGGCAACTTAAAATATATATATATGGCGGAATCTGGGTAACAGTATATGGCATGCAATAAGTAAGTACAAATATATATATATGTATGAGACCTATAGGTATTTGTATAAATTTGGGTTTATTTCGATTCCAAACTGTGCTAAATTTCCCTAATTCCTGAGCAGTAAACTTCTTATAATCTGATGAGTCTGTGTAGTTGTGTGACTGTATGGCTATGAATTTGGATCTGTTTGGTTTTGTGTGTGGTATTATGTACATAAACACAATTTTGGCTATGGATTACTTACACCGAAGAATCGATCCCAAGGCATACATAGTTCTGCACACACACACACAAGTATATAGAGTAGAGTTACGTAAAGAAAAAGTAGTTTTTAAAGACATATTTAAGATAATTGTAAATGTATTTGTATTGCATTGTTTCTCAATTTATTGTATAGATTTTGCTTAAGTTGTTGCGTGTTAGAAATCAAAAGAAAAACAACTAAATTTGAGTATTTTGAGTGCAAGACATTCAGCATGACAAAAATTGGTGCCAGAATTTTTTAATATTCCCAAGTAGTTTGGGGAATTTATAATTATTTGCATGCGTTGATATGTGATAAACATTTTGTATGAAATGCTGTTTTTTAAACACAACAATTATTCATCACTCTCAGTGGGTTTTACATACTTTATTTGAATAGAGTTACTTGTTAGTTTTCATAGTAATACAAATGGTTTTTAAACTAATAGATAACCCCAGTGGTGCCGCTTAACACACTCGAGATATAAGGCATACTTTTCAAGATACAAGATACATTTCACAGTGCGCCAGAAAGTAGGCAACATTTGTTTTAAAGGAAATTCAACGGAACACACGTCATAAAATAACAATTATTTCAACCTCTTCCAACAATGCACAAGATTTCAATTTATTTCGCTTTTGATTATGGAATGTCGGACGGTATTAGTAGGAGTAAGAGTAAGAGTTATAGTTATTGTTAAACGCAATCTTATGCTTAAAATACAACAGTAATTAAATGCAAATAACAAGTAACAAATAAATAAATTAACAATTATTCTGAGCTTGAGCTTGAGCTTAAACAATATTAATGCTTGTTAACTGGATTTTACAATAGTTATGTTATATTTAGATATATATAAATAGACGTTGGTATGCTTTATCACATGTATTTATGGAAAAAAACAATTATTACACATAGGCATAACATTATGTATAGAATGATTCAGTTAAAATATGTGCAGATTAAAGTAATGCCAAGACATTGTGATTAAGCATGTCTCTTATATGTTTAAAAGTATATTAAACAATCCTAACTTAGTTAATACCATTTTAAGGAATTGATTCGTAAGGAGACTTGTGATTTGAGCGTTTCTCGTTTTGTTTACACCAAAAAATACATGTATGCAAAATTTAAAACTTTATAAAGTTGCTAATTGCACGCAATTCATATGCTATACAGTACTCAATATCACAGTAATTTTCTGTTAATTATTTTATTTATTCCCTAGGCAAATACTTAGACTATGTGTGACTGATTGACTGGGTTTGTATGGATATGGTTATGGTTATGGCTTAACACGCCCTGAGCACATACATTTCTTATTGTGTTGGTGGTTAGCTTAACTACTTAACTAACTAATATACATTTATTTATATACAAACACCATTTAAAGTTATTTAATTATAATTTAACAATTGAAATTGACTTTCTACATGTGCAGAATTTCTGTGTCCAACTGTCGCCAGCGTTGTCTCTGGCGATACTGCTGCTCTTGCCGTTGATCCTCGTCGAATTCCAAGTTCTCGATTCTCAATTGACGCTGTGGACCCTCCGGTTTCTGGCGCTTGGAGCCACCATTCTGTTTGCGTTCGATTAACTCATGGCTAGACCTCGATTTCTGGTTAAAACCCAGATCCATACTGATTTATTTAAGCAGGAACAATACGTACAGACAGTTTAGCGTTGGATTTCGGCATGTGGAAGTGGGGGGAGTGGGGATTGATAACAATGATTTACATTTATATATAAATATATATTTATAAGTTATTATAGAGTATTTAACATAATTAAAATGTTTTATGGTTTTATGCAGTTTATGTTGGTTAATCGAGTATAGAAGAGTAGAGAGAGAGAAATTTACATTTTGTTTGGTTTGTTTGGTGATTAATGTTTTAAAATTCGGCTTCTATTTTAACATAATTGTGTTTGTTTCTTTTTAATGCATTTTATAAATCTATCAAACACATGGAACTGCTAAACAACTCAACTTTTAATAACAGTGTAGGTTCTTGTCTGGAAAATGCTTTAGATTAAACTAAGTTAAGCTATTTGTTCTGTTTAATACAAGTGTGCAAGGCAAATACTAGTCGTTGTGCTCAAAATTCCATTTTAATTTATTAAGGAAATAAAATTTAATGGAATTTAGAACGGGCTTTGTTGGAGTATTTATAACTAATACTGTGTTTAATAAATTAAACAGTAAAAAACCAAAATAATATAAATATTGTGTATGCTTAACAACTAAATCTGCTTATAACTACTGGAGTTTATTGTACGGTGTCTGAGGTAAGTGTATTGACCAGGTGTCTTAGGTGTCTGTAGCCAGTAAACTAACTGGCTTTATGAAAATATATAGTTTAAAGTACTTGAAGACAGACCGACTGATAACATACACATAAAAAGTATCTTAAAGATAAGACAAACAACTTAGAGTAGAGTTTACTACTTACAGCTACAGCAACTACTGTGTCAGGCTTGATTTAGTTAGTAAATGCCACTAAATACTAGCTACATAAACAATTACATACATTAGAGTAAAACAAACACAATTCAAATAGTTTAACATTTAGATAGTTGCGATGTCTTGTGTGTGAGACTTTTTTGTTGTATTAAATGCTTAAAGAGGATGCAGCATGAACTATTTTAATTAATTACAAATGTGTGCAAACAAGTAGCTAATAGTGTTTGATAAATAATAATACTTAAAACTACTAAGAAAGCAAAGTAAAATGCGCAACAATTCAAATTGAAAATGTAGCAGATTTTTGTTGTTTTTGTTTGTTTGTTTGTTTTTGTTGTTGCCAATTGTGGACCAATTTTAAAGAAAAAACCCAGAAATAATGCAGTCTAAGAACTAGAAATGTTTCTGCTGCTTCAATACTCACGAAGAACGTGACTCTTCCATCACTTGTGACGGATCGTGACTCTGTATCTCCGATTCTCGCACTGCATCGGTTAAGGTCTTAAAAACGGTATTATGTACGCTAAAATATAAAGAATATAATTTAAGTTAGAGTGGCACTTAGTTAGGGTTAAACTGACGTACAGTTTACAAATCACATCGATGAGCAAACTGGCGATGGGTACAAGGAACAGGCCAAGCCAAAAGACAGGCGTCGACAGTAGCATAATGTCCATGCCGGCGAAATTGCTGGCAAACTTAAGAGTTGGCCAAAAGTGACTGTAGATGAGCACAAAGGTAAACCAGAGCACTATGGAGCCCCAAATGGCAGCATGCGTCAACCAGGTCCACGAACTAGTAATCAGTCCCGCTTTCAGGCAGACGGTAACAATCACATACTGCAAGAAAGTAAAGTTATTAATGATGTCGAATACGAAATACCACAGGGTATCTACTTCCACTCACCGTGTACACCATGTTGCCCAGCAGCAGATAATCGCTCGTCTTGCCATCCGGCCAAATGGCTTCGTTCATGAACGCCACCATGGGCAGCCAGAAGAGAAACACCGAGTGCAGCAAAGCATTGAATATCCAGATCCAAAACACCTTCACATTAAACAGTTTCGCATTCTGCGATGGTTTGTATAAAAGCGGATACTTCAGCATCGTTTCGGCTGTACAGAATTTCTCAAAGAGTCCAATAGCAAACGGTGGCATCGCCGTGAACAGAACGTTGTAGAGACCGATGGTCCAGCGTTCGAAGAGGATTTGTCCCGACCAGCCCGAGTAGACGGCAAACCAGAGTTCGATGACATACAGACAGACGTTCTTGTAGAAGCTGTAGAGGATTAGCTTGCTGATACGTGCATAATTCCAGGCACCATGCACTAGTAACAGACGACGCAGGAAACGAAACTGGGCAATTGAATAGTCTGAGGCACAGGCAGCCTGTAAACCCTCCTGGCCAGAGATGCCAATGCCCACGCTGGCCTTTTGGATCATGGCCACATCGTTGGCACCGTCGCCAATGGCCAGCGTTACGGCCTTGGTGTACTGTGTCACCATTTCGACTACCTCAGCCTTTTGCATGGGCGACACGCGACAACAGATGACCACGCGACAGATGAGACACAGCTCCTGGAAATCATTGCGCAGATCACAGCTCAGTGCATACTTCAGTGTCTTGCCATCGACGACGAGAGCCACATTTGCATCCTTGGCCGTGGAGCTCTTGAATTCACCAGAGTGTCGTAGTATGGCATCACGGGTGGCCTGTAAAAGGAGTCTAATTAGTAATAGCTCAAAGGAATCAATTCTACACTTACATCCAGACTCTCCTCGTTGAGTATAATGATGTCCATGGAGTGCGTTATGAGTCGGCACGAGTAGCCTATGTTGATGGCGGTTTCCTGCTTGTCTCCGGTCAATACCCAGATGTAAATGCCAGCCTCTAGCAAGGCCTGAATTGTCTCTGGCACACCATCCTGCAGACGATCTTCGATTGCCGTCGCACCCAACAGACGTAGATTAATCTCAATGAGATTGGCAGCATCGTCGAGCTTTCGTTCGCGTTGCTGCAACGCTGTGGCCGCCTTGTGGTATGTCTGATTCCATTCCTCGTACACATCGGGATCAATGTCCGCAACGGCCAGGCATAAAGTGCGCAGACCCTCCGAGGCGAACTCCTCTAAATGCTGCAGTGTTGAGTCTCGGTAGGATTGATTCCGTGTCGAGAGACGTTCATAGATCACCGAATCGGCGCCCTTCATGAACAACTTGATGTCGCCCTCCGGTGTACGAACAATCACCGACATACGCTTGCGCGTGGACGTGAATTCCAGCACGTTAAGGATTTGGAAACGCCTGCGTTCCCCCAATGCATTGATCTCCACATATTCAGGTGTACGTGTATCAAAGATGTAGCCAAATTGCCTGGCGCCATCAACCAGTGCACGCTCATCTGGACTGGCTGCATGATAGATAATTGTGCCATCTTCCTTTTTCTCGGGTATCACTGTATGGCACACGGACAACAACACAAGGAACTCTTCAATGTCACTGGATGTCTCATGTCGTCGCAGTATATTCTGCACCAGCTCCGATTCCTCTGGCGTGCGTTCCGGCTTGTAAATGTGCCTGGCAATCGAACACTTCTTAAACACCATCACATTCCTGGTAAGCGTACCCGTTTTATCCGAGAAGATGTACTTGATTAGGCCCAGTTCCTCGTTCAGATTCGAGGTACGTGCACTTGCGGGCATATTCGATTCCTCGTGATACATCTCGATGTCATAGTTGATAAATATCGCCTGCAGGAAACGCACCAACTCCAGTGTAACTTGCAGCGAAATTGGTATCAGATTGTTGTACAGAATGAAGAAGGTCAGCAGATTGTAGCCAAGATTCATGCTCTTGAAATCACCAATGCCCAAATACCAATCCTTCTCGGAATGTTTCTTGGTCCAGATCAAGTTGCAGAGCCCACTGGTGATGCATAGCGAGATCAGTATCATGAACAGCATCAGTATCTGTGTATTGGTCAGTTTATCAACTGTCGAACGCTTCAACGGTGCCGAAGTGGAGTTCTTCATCAGCTTCGTCTCGTGTCCCGAGTAAATGACTACGCCAAATATCCATGAGGTGTTTCTCAGCATGGCACCACGCTGCAGCACCTGATCATTGCCCAAGGGCACAGCGCTGTAAAGAACAGGAAACAGATGTAGTCTTGGTATGCTTTATAGACTATGCCAGTACTTACGGCTTGCCAAACTCCTTGAGCACACCATTAAATTCGTATAGCTGGCGATTGGGTAGCTCACACTCGATTCTGCCCTGTAACTGCATTAAATCTTTGGTGTCCAGTAGCTTAGCTGTTGCTGGCACTCCCTGACGAATCTTTAGATTCGTCTCGCCATCCAAATTGGCCGTTTCTATGAAACACATGGCCTGAGGCTCACTAAATGAAGGTAGAGAAATTGGTATAAAATAAGGAGTAAGACAGTGATACAGTGTTGCCAGATCAGCTAACAGAAGATTGGCAACAATGCCTGGAGATGCTCACCTGGATGATAACAATACTAAATCTGCGGGAAAAAAGGTATCGATGGTCACTTTAATGATGTTGCCCACTGTCAGCTCGGACCAACGCACAGTGGTCCACGTGCCATTTTCTAGCCGCTCAATCATGCGATGATTGATCTCATTGTCGGCACGATGACGTTTCTGGAAAAGGCAAAGGAAATGGATTAACCAAGGTAAAAGACACATATTTAGATGACTTACAATATCCTCAATGATCTCCTTAATGGCGCTGACGGAGAGTATGAATATGAGTGGCACCAGTGTTGTGTAACGACCCGTTGGCGATACATCCGGAATTTGTTGTAATAATGCAATAAGTAAGAAAAAACAATTGGAATATCGTCTAAATTGCTCAAAGAGGAACGACGGTAGAAAGCTGACAACACTATAAATAGGCAGAGAGGGAAAACGAGAGGGAGATAAAAAGGTTATAGAAATATAATGAATAATTAATCAGATAATCAAATAAGTGTTTGAGTGGGCAATGCATATCTTATCAGTGACATTGATACCACCCACATTTAACTAATGATTACTCACTTATATTTAGCCGTTGATATTCGATTATTACAATAATTCATCGGCTGTGGGGCATTCAGAGCGATAATTCGCTTCTCACCCTCATCGGTCTCAAAGCCAAACGGTGCGGGTTCATCGTCATCTGGAAGAAAAAATAGTTTTCTCAATAAGTATACATTTCCAGCCAAGCTGCATTTATTATTAAACTAATCAAAAACCATTAAAAATAAACTATAATTCATCGCTCTCCCAGGCGGAAAAGAAAAAGTTCAGAGCTGCAGGATTGCCTAGCGCGTACTTCTGGGCAAACCTTCGAAGGTTAAAGCCGGGTCGACCCTCAGATTTATCATTAGGTATATAGGTCTCGTCAAAGTCCAGCTGACAGATCTGCTTAAAGACGACAAAGATATAGCGATGACGACCTGTGCCTGCGGGTGGACGACTGCCAATGTAGGAGACAAGCGGATCACCATAGACGACATCGGAGCCGGGAATGTTACCGACCAACCAATGAACCCATTCCCGATACTTGGGAGCGTGACGACTCGGTGCATCGGGATCAATCAGGGCCAGCGTGTAGTATTTATTGGGCTCGGCGAGCCATCTGACGACCGGTTGCTGACGCACCTTCAAGGGGGACAGGTAGCAGGCTGGGCGTACCTTTGTGTCGCAGGCATACAGCACATTGACTACCAGTGGCGGAAAGCAGGCAACAACATCGGGTATTATTTCATGCTCCTTCATCACTTTGCTCAGCTCCTTGACCTCATCGGGTCTCACACAATTTACAAGCATTTGGAATTTTGAATTTTTAACCCAAACGAAACCGAACACGTTAACGGATTGCTCAAAGTATACTCGTTTTGTCACAGTATATTCGAAACTTACTACTCCAGCGTAGACGCAGCGCCTTGTAGACATTGCGAAAGGTCATTCTGCTCCAGCGATGCACGGGTCTCGTGGAGAAGCGACGTCGTCTCTGGCTACGATTGCGACGCTGTGAGCTGGTCAAATTCCGATTGGTATCGCCAATATCACTGATTAGCTCCGTGGCAGCCGTCTCAATTGAATCCCGATCCAGTTCATCCTCATAACTCTCATCAAGTGCCGCTGTATAATCGCCGACCGTCTGAAATGCAATGCTCTCCCTGGCTGTGCTTGCTTTGATAATCCCCTCCAGATTTGCTAGTTTACAGCTGCTTCTAGTTCAAGTGTATACAAGCCACAAGTGGGCGTGGCACTGGGCGTACAAGGGGCTTCAGTGGACAAGCGCTTGCGCTCTCGCACACAATTTCAATTACATTCTTGGCCAAAATGTTGTACAAATTGCTCAACTTTGACATTTTGCATTATAGTTACGAGTGTGTTGGGTGGTAGTTGTATATATATATATAGAAACTACTGCATATGTGGTATATATCCGCTAATCCAAGAGTTAAGTATACAAGCCGTAGACTCAGTAGGTAGCGTTGCTAAAAGAGTGCGCAGTATCGATTTGTCAACTGTTTGAACGACTGACACGTGATGCATTCGATTTCCACACTAAATTTAGCTTAAACACACGCACAACACACACACACTTGGAGTATGGCTAATTGTGATTAGAATCGTATGGCATTTGGATCATTTAAGTGTCACACAGTTGTCTCTAGTCGCTTATCTGTTGTCTGATAAATAGAGACCCAGTTTTTCTTCACTCCACCGAGTACTACTGCGTAGTGCGTGCCGTTTGGCGTACTGTTCTGCGTACTGCGTGGTGTGTTGTGTTCTCTTGCAGCTTAGCGCTGCGACTGAATGCGATTGAGGTGAAAATTGACTACAAAATTTCAGGGTCGACAGATTTGTTACCCCTTTGGGCTGCGCTCTAAATCTGCTCTCTCCCTCTCTTTTACTCCTATGGCTGCACTCACTCACCCTAGCTCCACCCCTATCTCAGTTTAAGTGCCTCTCTCCCCGTACAGCATTTATGGCATTGAGTGCATTTTGAGCTTAGCTCTGGGGACCAATTACAAAGCGAATCAAAACTCAGTTTCTGCTTCGATTAGCTGCGCTGTGAAGAAGTTTAAATACCCTGTAAAGTAGCGAAGTCACCTCACCTTTCTTAACTAAAAGTATATGATTTATGCATAGTACAGTTTGGCTTAGGGTTATAGGTTAATAAGCGTGTAAACACCTTTACATGGCGGCTTTCGTATGCCTGCCTTTTCCAGTAGTTTTCGCCTGGACGCTGTGATCCAGTTCTCCCGTGTCTGTGTATTGCTGTGCTCCTCCTGCAGTCGTCGTGGACGTATCTCCCCATCCACCACAGTGGTCTCCATGCTCTGCAGATCATCCTCTGTGGTGCGCGGACTGTCGCCAGCTGGTCCCGTGTTCGTGGCAGCATCGGGTGCAAATTGTGTGGGTCTCGTGGTGGCCGTATGACGCAGTGCCTCGCCTCTCAGCCGCCGCAAGCATTTCTGACACCATAAATGCAGCTGTTGTGACACTGAACTGGGTGCGCGGTAGACCCGTGATCTAGCGGGTGCTGGAGCGGTAGAGGAAGCGGGTTCGTTGGGGGGTACGTGACTGTGGCGGTGATTGTTGCTCCCATTGGTGTTGCTTGAGGTGGTGTTGTGTGGGTTATTTTTGTTGGGATCTGCCATGTTGACATGTTTCCTTTACACCGTTATCCGTTATCTTGTGTATTTACTGCACTGTTTACTGCACTCACGGTGTTTCACTGTACTTTTTGGATTTAGCTCGTGTTTGTCATTGTAATTGCCTCGTAAGGCAGCTTTTCTTTGGCTTTTAGTTTATCTATTTGATTAACGATGTGATATGAAATGATTACTACGATTTGATTCAATTTTAGTCACTAATTATTCACACATTTCAATAGAATATTGATTTTCATTAATGAACTTCATTCAGCAGGAATATGGTAAAAGTTTTGAGCACACGAAAAGTGTAAACAAGTCGATGACCTTTTCCATTATGAAAACGGAAGTGAACACACACCCAGACACACTCACACACACACTCCCATCCCATATAGGAAGCACATAACACTGTCTAGTTGTGTCCACACAAATCATAAGTAAACACTTCTCTGTGCGTGTTCGGAAAAGCAAAACCAGCACCCAAAGACCCACAGACCCCTCCAAAACTAGATAGTAAAAAATAAAGTAAAGCTCGTGTTAGCGTGCTCGCAATGGACACAGTAAACAAGAGTAAACACTTGATTATAATACAAAATATTTAAAAAAAACACACTCGTTTCTTATCAGTGTAGTAAAGGTTTAACCCATGTCCAACTACTCTCCAAGGACAACAGTTTTTTATTCCCAGTACAGCAATCAAAATTCAATTAAATTTAATTTCAAGTTTCTTTACAGTTTCGAATTTGCCAACTGAAACTCATTAAAACCGAAAATTGGATTTTGTAAATGACAGAGAATATATCAATAATACAACAGTTAACTGGAAATTGGAAATGGAAAACGGAAAATGGGCATGGAAATGGAAATGGAAATGGGAGGCAACCAAGTGGCTTATTTACTACCAATGCCTGTCAACGAAATTGACCATAAATATTAATAAAGAAGGAAACGTCGCTTCGCTTGTTGGTTGAACTCGTGTAATTACAGATGACATTAGTACAAGCAAATTAAAAATAAAAAAACAAAACAAAAAAATATAAAGCACAAGGTCATCATATAGCTACAAGATACAGCAATGGATAACAGAAAAATACACAGAATAAATTAATAACCAAATACACCAAGACAAATTGTTTACAAGCGAGTAATTCTATGGAGTCTGGCAAATAAAATGCTGTTTTGCAGCTAAAAATAGCTAGAAATATATAGACGAATATATATTGGACTGTTTCCAAACAGTCTGTGGTTTCTATTTAAACGAAAAGCGAACAATATTAAAAATTACTGTATACAAGTGTTTGCTTAATTAAGCAAGAAACCCATAAACAAAAGAAATGAAAACAGTTTACAGTTGTGCTAAAGATAAGCCAGCTTGAAACTAATTAAAGGCATATATGCAATCCCAAAGGGGTGTAGTTTGGATAAGGCTTAAAATCGCATTGATAACAGACCGCAGAGTTTTTTAAATGCGGTTAGAAGTATAACACTTTCCGGCTTTAAATAGTTTAAAAGTAAACTGCTCACACTCTGTCTACAGGGTATGCTGAAAACAAACACAGTTTGCGCTTTATTTGTCATCAACCTGTTTATTTTGCCAACACACATTTATGAGTGGGAGCAATGCACATATGTATTACTCAGTGTTAGCCAGTTTTATGAACTGAATCATATACTATATAGAGGCAAATGTGGCACAGTAATGACAAGCAACTGACAACTCATTGTGAAAAACCGAACCGAACCGAACCGAATCAATACAAAACTTGTGTCAATCGAACAATAATTGGCCACGGCTACGAGTTGTGAACGTAAACAATGGAATAGTTGTAATCAAATGGGAAAACATGTGCAGCAATTTAAGAACACGGCCAATTCAAGCTAACTGCTACTTACTTATGGAGGGGAGACTTTCATTAACTATTCATTGGCTTTTTATTGGCGCAAAACAACAAGTCGTGCATACCCTACACTGCACTACACTGCGCATTGATGACGTCTACCTTAAACAGCTACAAATATTTTGTGCAAATAGACAAATTGAGAGCAAAGGTGAAATTATTTAAAATAAACAAACGAATGTTCCACAGGTAAAACAGGTATCTTTTTTGGGCTATGTGGCAGTAATATTAGCTCTACAATTTCAAGTAATTTATATATATATTTTTACATACACTCTACTCAAAATATGCTAATTCTCAAACGCAATTCAATGCAAACAATGAAAGTTTTAATTACTTTTTACGAATAAAACCCGTTTTATTTACCATACATTATTTAAAATAACAAATACCCCGAACTGTCATTAATTAAATGTGAAATGCCAAATTTTTTAGAATATTTTAGAATACTCAAAAGTCTGTTTAGAAATACTTTCGAACAATGACGTGATTTGTTTTTATTTATATACACAAAAAATATATATATTTGCGTACAGTATATTGAAATGGCGACGTAACCAATGTGCAAAATAAATAAATATAAATAAACTATTTGTGACCTTTATGAAATTATTAACACGACAAGTTGCAAAGTCATTTATTTGGCTAATTAGTTTGCTAATACGAAAGGAATTAAGTCAGTCTCCTGGGAATTTACCTTCGAAACTCAATTTACGCTTATCTGCAGCAACACAATTAAAGCTTAACATTCTGCCCACTCTAATGGAGGGAAAATTATACTTGATTTTCTTGGGAAAACACTTTTTGTTAACAATCAAATGCAAAGCGCACAAATTCAACTAAAAGACGCAGCCACAAATTCGTGCAAAAACTACCAAAAATACTATGTAAATAAAATATAAACAGAGGTAGCAGAAAAGAAAGGTACTGATAAAAAAGAAACGGATGTTTCAGAGACCGCAAAACAAAAACATGCAGAAACTAGTTTGAACAACATCTCACTGTGTGTGAGTATGAGTGTGCGTGTATTGGTGAGAGAAACCGCAATAACAATAATAATGCAACAATGGCAATGAAATAAACGGCGAGAAATGCTAACACAATGAAATAAAATGAAATGAAATAAAACTAGAGATAGAAGAAGGTGGGAAACAATCATTGCGTCTCATGCTGTTGACAATTGAGAGAAGAGATAAAGAGATAAAACTAAGAACACAGAGACAAGCCGATGGACAACAGTGTTCAATTGAGAAGGCGCCAAAAAAGAGTCAAACAATTGGAGATGCACACATACACACACACACTCATTAGACTGGTCATGGTTTTTGTCGTAGTATCACAAATCAAACATCGCATGTACTACGTGCCACATGTGTGCCGCACAACGTGGCGTATGACGAACGTAGGCAAGAAGTGCAACTTGTTTCGCAAGCCCTCAATTAGTGACACATCAAAACATGTATTTAAGTTAACGTCTATACTGTTGTAATTCACTTTTCCACGCAAATGTCCTTTCAATTGCACTTCTTTATCCACTCTATGTCAAGCGTTTGTGCTCATTTGTTATTAGCCGTAATTAGGTAAATCAAAACATATGATGCGAAAATACTAGAAGTCATTGTTGCGGAAAGTATTGAATGCTTTTCCAAATAATTCAACAAATCTATATGTATTATTGCGAACCAATTAAACGTTAGAAATTCGTTGAGCGACCGTAACGCGGTTTATCGACTTTGCGCGCGCGTGCTTGACGAGCAACTGAGCAATTGCCGCTTTGATTCACCTGCATGTGAGCCAGAGAGCAACTAACACACACACTCTTTTAGTGCGCTCACATTTGACGAGCGAGGGAGAGCAAGAGCGCTAACAGACGAATCTCACCAAACGTGCGAGATTTCACCACTAACAGAGCGCGCACTCACGCAGAAATAAATATGAACTGAAAGTTATTAAAAGCAAGCCAGTTTCACCCGAATATCATAAATACTTTCTATTTCATAAATATAGTGAATTGCTTAATTTTTTAAATGTGAATGTCATTTAAAAAAACAAAAAGTTTCGACCGCCCCCGGGTGGACTCGAACCACCAACCTTTCGGTTAACAGCCGAACGCGCTAACCGATTGCGCCACGGAGGCACTTGTTGAGCTGGCCAACCCAACACCGTTTTGTATTGTGTGTGAAATACAATACATATTCTAAAGCGAACGCTATTTCTTTGAACAACAAATTCAATTGCATTGGAATAGTTATTACATTAAAAAAAAAATAATGTAAGTTAAAATAAATGTTGGCTAAATAAAAAAATTATTGTCAGAAGTGGGATTCGAACCCACGCCCTCAGAGAGGACCAGAACGCTCATTCGAACCTCTGTTGAAGAGGCAAGATTTACAATCTTGAGTCTGGCGCCTTAGACCGCTCGGCCATCCTGACACTTGGATGTTGCTCGCCGAATATTCAACTTGAATGAGTTGGAGTGAATGTACTCCAACATATTTCTGTAGAGAAATCACAGTATTTTGTGTGCTTTTACATTTCACTGAAAATTTTAAATGAGTTGCATTTTTTTATGCTACAATATACATTCTATTCATATACTAACAGATTTTGCTCATATGCTGCTTTTGTCAACAGCGAGACATCGGCCCATTAGCTCAGCTGGTTAGAGCGTCGTGCTAATAACGCGAAGGTCGCGGGTTCGATCCCCTCATGGGCCAGAAATTCTTTTTTTTTTTCATTCTGTATTTGGCCTTTTTAATTTGGTCAGTGTGCCGTACACAATTCGTTTAGTAGCATGTGAATTGTCTTTTATAATATTTCTCTGGCCTATAATATAATTTAATTGATTTTAAATGGCAACGGTTGACGTCCATTCCAAGCACACTAGGAGGCAATGTCGTTAATTAACTTTACCACTATCTACAAGGATATTAAACGGACACGGAACATTTAGACCAAAAAGCTTTTTGCAATGACTAAAAAATGTCAACGTGTCCAGACACAATCACAATCACAACATGTAGTTTTCTTTCATGCCGAGCACATTAGGATACCAAGTCTCAGTGTCTCTGCCTCGGTGTCTCTGGGTCTCCTGTGCTATCCCAACCCTTGTGATGATGTCATGAGAAAGAAGTAAAAGAAATCCAAGCAAGTACATACGGTTTCTGTTTGAGACATTGATGATCTCAGTGGTTCTCACTTTACTACGATTTTGCTGAACACAAATGCCATTTAATTCTTTATCTTTAAAGATTGAAGCTAAAAGCTTTCGGTTAATTCCGTTTACTATTAATTGATAAAGCTAAGGATTTGAAAAGTTAATACTTAATGATAGAATTAGAAAATCTAGTAATCTCTGTAGTACATTTCAGACAGCATAGTAATATATTTCCAAAATTGATTTTGGTAGTATTAACATTTATAAAATAAAAAGTGCAACTACAATATATTTTTCAAAATGAATTCCTTCAAACCGGAGTTACAGAAGCACAACTCCGAGAATCTAAAACCAATACTCATCCGAAAGGATAGTGGCGATGGTAAAAATAATACAAATGAAACCAAAAAGCGTGTAACTTTCAAGCAGTGTGTAGAGTATTTGCCGGATTATCAGGAAATGGAAATTGATGTAAGAAAGTGTAACTAAACTTTTAGCATCTAATGTAATAACATTTGCCCATTTTAAAGCAACCAAGTGGAGCAGGTGAACCAGCAAACGAATCATCTAATATGCAGGACGGAAATAAGATGTTCAATTCATAAACTTTCTTTCTCTTTTTATTGCAATTTTACGATTCAGTTAACGTATAAATGTGTTAGTTGATGACGTCAGCAAGCCATTTGACCGTTTTACCAATTTACTCAAAAGCAAACAGTCGAAAACAAATTTGCCAGCCGGAAGCTGAAAATGTCCTCATTTAAGTGACGATGACATTTGACATCCGCCGGAGTACCTTAGAGCCGGGTTTTATTACAGGGCACACGTAAATAGCAACAAAATAAAATATGGGCTAAGGTGTGAATCTATTGGGCCTTCCATACAGCTACAGAGATAGACAGCACAGGAACTGTTTGTTATACTACAGACTACAAAAAAATAAATTACTGTTTTATGTATTTAAGATTTTAAATTAAATTTAAGCTCCACACATGGTTTATTGTCATTGAAAGAGAGTGTTTGCTGTGCAGATTAATACCCTGTTAATAGTATCATTATAAAGGAGTCTAACTTTTGATAAGAGTAGTACAGAGGATGTGCCGTCTCTACTCGGCTTTTGTAATATTTACAATGGGCCAATACCCAGGTGAAATGGATTAAATATAGCCATTAAATCAAATGATAATGAAACAGATTGCAAAACAATGATTGCGGTCATTCAAAAAAGCCAAAGACATTCTGGAATAAATCCAGAGTTATTTAAATGGACAATAGTGACAGTGAGAGGTGTGTGTTTGTTTGGAATTTTTTGTTTTATGAGCGGCAAACTGACAGCAGCGATTATCACTCAAGTATCGAGTGTGGCAATTAATCAGCAAATAACTTTATTAATTTACAATGCAACGTGTGCGTATGAAGGTATTTCCAACTGCCCAACTGGGCCTATATAAGGCACAACCAGTGCAAACTCCTATCAATCCAGCACCAACTACCAAATAGATCAAACAAAATGCAAGGGAAAAGCTTTGTTCTAGTTCTTCTGGCTCTCCTAACCACTGCCCACTGTGCAGTGATACCCAATGGTCTATTAGCTCAACGGGATGCGGAATTCGGTGGTCGCATTGTGGGTGGTTCCAAGACAACGATCGCACAACATCCGTGGCAGGTTTCCCTGCAACGCTCGGGATCACATTTCTGCGGCGGTAGTGTGATCAGTTCCACTATGGTAGTCACTGCTGCCCACTGTCTGCTGAAAGTAACGGTAGCCACACTGCGAGTACGTGCTGGCTCCACCTATCGTTCACTTGGTGGAGTTATTAGCAATGCAGCCTCATTCAAGATACACGAGGACTACGGCACCACCAGCAGAATCAACGACATTGGCGTCATCCGTCTACAGACCAAACTTACTCTTGGCACCAACATCAAAGCCATTCCCTTGGCCACAGCAGCACCAGCTCATAACGCCGCTGCCACCTGCTCAGGTTGGGGTAAAACTGCCTATGATGGCGACTCCTCGGCCACACTCCTCTACATCGATACCCTCATTGTGTCACGCACCGAGTGTGCCAGCGCCAAGTATGGCTACGGTGCTAAGGTCAGGGCGACCATGATCTGTGCAGCGGCAAGCGAGAAGGATGCTTGCCAAGGAGACTCCGGTGGACCGCTGGTCTCTGCTGGCAAACTGGTGGGTATTGTGTCGTGGGGCACATACTGCGCCGAGTCCAGGTATCCGGGAGTCTACGCCGATGTGGCTGACCTCAGAGCTTGGGTGCTCAAGCAAATGTAGGAGAAGGAGCTAAGATTTAATCGCCTGTTTTAAGGCTTGATTAAGAGGCTTTTAGTTTAAGCATAGCAGTTAAGAATTAAACCTGGCAATGTGTTGTCAATAAATATATATTTCAACCAGTTTAAACTTGGAGTGAATCATTTAAACAAAGGAAAACCAAAGCGTAGAAAACAAGTATATTGTTCCTACTGGGTAACATAAGACTTTACAGAGAAATAACTTACTATAACGACTTTGATCATAAACAATATCTTTATTTCCCCTAGCAAAAGCTCTGTAAATTGTGCCTAGTTAAGGCACTTTATTAATTAAACTGACTGGCGACAGGTGAAACCCACTCACCTTCATATTCCTTGCGTTTGCTGCGCAGAAATGAAGCTGTCATACGAATTCCACGTGCCGCATTCGACAGTATGGAGCCCTTGGAGTCCTTGCGGTTACGTGATCTTTGTCTGGAACTTATGTCACCAGTCGGCTGACAGGAGGACAGTGTGCCGGCCACAGAATCGGAGTGCGGTGTTACGGGCGTATTGGGTGTATCGGAATCGATGAAACCGAGATTACTATTGGCACTGTTCAGGTGTATGCTCGTCTGACTCAACACTGGCAGTTTGCCACTCATGGAGGCTGCCAGTTGTTCGTCCAAGCCATTGGTCGAGTCCCGAGTGAGATGCTCCAGGGACTCAAAGTCCCGATTGACTGCCGGCGGCATCGAATGACGGAACCATGACTCCTGGCGATGCTGGGATGCTCGTTGCTGTCGCCGTCGCTGGCTGGCAATGCTGGGGGTGCAGCTTGAGGTCGTGTTGGTTCGATTTAGTTCGATGGATATGGTGGTACTTCTCCGACTTGGGTCTGGACTGGACATGTTGGGGGTGTTATTGCGATGGCTAAGGCACTTGGTAAAAATTCACTTTGGTCTTTGGTTTGGTAAATATCATAAATGGTTTGCAAGGCACGTTTTTCTCAACAGTTTTCAGTTTTTTTATAGTTATATAATATCAGTTATGTAAGGTCCTTAACCTCTGCGAGTGATGGGGGATATAGCATTTTAGAATAATTCATATTCATTTCAAAAGCACTGAAAATAACCTTGAACATATTTCCGCTCGCTTGACATGTGCTGAGAACTGAAACAACTGACACCCCAGTGGGACCCCTTTTGTCGCCGCCCATGACAGCACCGATATTTTGAATGAAAGCAATTGCCGATTTCAACAACTTGCACAAAACATCAAAAATTCATTATCCACTTCATTACCGAGCTGTAAACATAGTTATTCTTGTCACGCATATGCATTTAAAAACAAAATTCAAACTACATATATAAACTACGATTTAAAACAATCCATTATAGTATGTTTAGTTTCATATATGATGACCAAAGTCAAATAAATAGGTGTAGTTACAGTTATAGTTAAATGCGCAAATTTAAAGTCTGCGAAAGCCTTCAAATTATCGAACTGATTGTAGTTAGCGGGTTCGCAGAAGGACACAAAACTTGGCTCCACGGTGTCTGGAGATGTCTACACGGAACTGAACTGAAAGATACACAAATATTTCGACTAGTTCGACACAAATGGGGAGAACAACAAAGGAGCGACTTGAAAGTTGTTGGGATTCATAACTAATAACTTGAGATGCGGAGCGATTATCACGTTTCATTTGGTGGCACACAACCAACAACCAACGCGTACTATATGTGTTGGTGTGTACAGTGAACTATGCGAATAATGTACACACGCGCCAACAACGTCCGCAACGAGCGAAAGCCAAAAGCCAACTGTGGACATCGGCATAGAAATGCTAGTCAATATCTCGTCCTTCGGACCATTTACGAAGTTTCCAAGTTGAAAGTTGTCAACTGTGTACAACTGGGTACAACTACTCGTGCTAGTACTACTACTAGTATATAAAATTGGTACAAAATGCTTTGTAAATACTACACGCAACGCACAGCACCGAGATGGTCCTGGTTCCCGCTAAGAAGATACACGTAGTACTAGTTGTACCCAATACAAACATCTTGTGCCATTAAAAACATAAACAGAATGAAATTGATTCATTGATTCTATTCCATGTTAAGTCGATATACAGCTGGCATCCAGAGTTAAGTGTATGTACTTAACTACTTTAGTTTCTCACATACATTTATTTCTATTATCTCTTTAAATAGCATTTCGTCCCCCAAATGAATTCAGTTCTTACAATTCGGCTAAAAACATATTTCAGTTTAAGCAGACGATAGGCACCGAGGCCCATTAGCTCAGCTGGTTAGAGCGTCGTGCTAATAACGCGAAGGTCGCGGGTTCGATCCCCCCATGGGCCAGCAATAATTTTTTTCTTTCTTTTTTATTTTATTCTTAACAACCATTTTCTTTGGGCAAGCAATTACTTAGGAACGAAGCCAACAAAGTAAACAAGGAAAGGTTTAAATGCCAGTCAAAGACTCTTTTATTAAATGTCTTTGATTGTAGCACAGCCAAACAATCTTATCACTATGTGTAGCCAGTAATACAGCAAATTTGTATTGTTAAGGTATTTTAAAAATGACGCACAATCATTTCAACCATTTTAAAATAAATTGTCAATAAAGAGTAGTGATAGAACGTCGATGTCCACTTAAATAAATTCATGAATCACTTGGACCAAATTATGCCGCTTTCACACAAGCAACTGTTTCGTTGCGTTACAATAGAAATGATTTAAATATTTACTTACGAGTATCCAAAAGAGCGGAAAACTCATTACGGGAACGGCGTTGTGGGATTTGTGTAGTTGCTGTGGAGTTCGCATCCTCATCTTGGATTTGGTAACGTGACACCATGTGTACTATGTTGTTTGTTGATTTTTTGTCGGCAAGGGATTAGAGCAACTGGTTGAACACCAAACACCAAACACCAAAACACTAACAAACAGAATCGCGCAAAGTGATAGTATTGCTTGAAACTAATATCATGATAATACAAGCGGTATGTTAACTGTTACTCTTTAAACTTTTACATAAAGACGAAAAGTTATTGCAAAATTGTAAAATTGATAAGCAGAGCAACAAAACCGAAACAAACACACACGCGCGCAAAATGTTAATGTATAAACTCACACCTTCAGCGAAAAACAATTTAACATACCATCTAACTGTTATTAACAGCGAGCGAACTTTAAATATTCTGTTAAATTATTTAAACTTAAAACAATTGTTGTTATACGTTGCGTAACAGCGTTTGTTAATGTTCATCATTGTTTAAATTCAATTTAGGACTATTTTTAATGTTTAAACATGAATTAAACAGCAGCTTAATATTTTTAAGCCAGGGCTCCTAAATAATTTGGCAGAGCTTTTACAGCAACAGCTGTTTTTAACAGAACTGATGACAAATATGTGTAGTTCTTAATTAGTATATAAATTGATCAACGTCAGTTTGTTATTGATAAGCAAAAGTTTAAATTAATCATTCTAAGTAAAACAACAAATAACATCAAAGAACCCGTACAAGTACCTCCCCTTGATTGCTGATTATTCATCTATCTGGCAGCGCTCAAAAGGCCGTTACATTTCAAACGACTGACAGCGCTGAGAACTTTAAATAAATTGAAAGACATATATAACGAACTACAAAGGTTTTTTTTATTAATATCTTATTCATTGTATAAAACTTAAGTCTAATTTTCTTTTCGAAAGCAAATTTTTGGGAGGCTTTTACATACAGCAAGACAAATAATATAGTGTCAAGTATTTCATAAAATTATTTCAATGTCCGTTCCGATTGTGAACTGAAAACGGTAATTCAAGACGAATTCGGGAAATAAATAAAAGCATTAAAAGAAAGTATTTCAAGCAAAACAAGTAGGTTAATCTCATCTAATTGTTAATTTGATATGGCAAGATGGCACTCAGTTTCAGTCAGTAAAAAAAAATTTAGTTATTTCTAAGGAGCAGGTGTGTACATGCACATAAAGTAGTTACTTATACTGTTTAGAAATGTTATTAATGTGCTTACTACTATGTATTTTGTAGGTCATTCAATATGAACGAAGGTGTCTGGTTAGTAATAGCACCAGTTAGGTGTAGATGTCAGTACATTAGTAAGGTGTTAACTTGCATTTATTATATTTATTTTATACAGTCATTTTAAAATGCAAGTATTAGTAATAAAATTTGTCGTTGCTTAAGTGCCTTTTTAAAAAAAAGTAACTATTTTACAAAGAACATTAAACGAAAAAGTTATTAGAAAATATAAGCAAAATAAAAATCTGTGACACATTAACAGAACATTTGTCAAATTGTGGACGCTTTTCAAAGTGATCATAACGCAGATGATGCTGATGGTTATCATGAGGTTGTTGATGAGGGTGTGGTGGACGTTGATGATGATGAAGTTGCAATCACACCAGTTGTTATAAAACGTTCTCCATATTAGAACGAACATTTCGCAGTACAGTATGGGTTTTAAGTATTTGATTTTTGATGTCTTTCTCGACTTGTGCTTTAGCTTTGTTAACCACACGCAACTTTTCATATGTGTCTTCAAGGGTTCTTTTGGTGCGTATTAGTTTACGCCGTAATTCAGTCATTTCAAGTTCTACCTGTTCGCAATCATGAATACCCGCATGTGCCTTAGATGCTTCCACCACAGCTTCGGTGTCCGGTGAAGTTTCTGTCAATAAAAAGATTTTCATATTCAAATGTTTCCTTTAAAAGTTTATAATATATTACTTACCGCCTTTTGAGACCATATCAGCATTGAGTAGAGCATTCTGTCCCGTAAGCTCCACAGTCTTAAGTAACGTACGCTGAGCATTTGATAGCTCAACGCTTGTGACGCGACCCACATCACTTTCAATTCCCAAATCTGGTGAGGGATTGTTAATCCTGCCACTCGTAGCTGCTTGGCCTCCATTGGCTCTGTTGTTGGCCATTTTGAGTGGCACATCTTCGGACGTGTAGCCCGACTGTGATGCATCGGTGCTGTTAATACGATTGGCCTGTGCATATTTCAGCTGCTGTCGTTGCTCCTCTTGCAGCTGTGTTAACTGCACCTTCATCTCCTCGAAACGTTTCTCCATCTGCAGTTTATCGTTATACGCCTTTGTGCGCTCCATGATCGCCTTGGAGGCCTGTAGCGTACTTTCGTCCACTTCCTTCTTGAGCGAACGCGCAGTTAGTTCATTTTCGACCAGCGTTTGCTTCAACTCCTTTTCACTCTCCTGGTAGAACTCCAGTGTACGCTGCAGTTCCACAAGCTGTACCTTGAGCTCCTCGTGCTTTTTCAATGCAATCCAGTCACGAGCCAAGGTTTCTTGGTGTTGTTTTTCCTGCTCCTTGAAACGCTGGGACGAATCGATCTTGAACTGCATGAACTCGGCATGTGCCTCATCAATATTTGCAGCGTATTCTTCCTCCATCTCCTCGATTTTCTTTTGGGCTTCCTTAAGCTCCATTTCAGTGATTTGTGCATCCGCAATCAGTGTATTATGAGCCAATTGCAGCTGCTCAATCTGTTGCGTTTTAAGTTCGACAAGACGCTGCATTTCGGCAACTTCAGATTCATCCTGTGTGCCAATCGCTTGAAGATCAGCCAGCAATGCCTCGTTTTGTGAACGCACTTGTTCCAGCTGTTGAGACAGTTCCATCACTTGTAGCTGTTCCTGCTTCAGACGATTGTCTGCATCAACCAACTGGCATTGCACATGCAGAATACGCTCATCTCTCTGTGCTATCAAGGACTCGAGTTGTGTGATGCGTTCGCCGTTGCGACTACGTTCCAGCTTCACGGAATTGGTGGAGCATGCGTGTCCATCACTGTCCGATTCGCTGTGGCGCTTCTCAGCGCATACGAAACTGTTGGACGTATCTTCCAGGCCAATACGTGCCAGGGACACCTTGCGATCGGGCTCTGACCAGGCCTCAGACTCGCTCTGGTTGTCCAGTTGCTGCTGGGGCAACGGCAAGGAACGTCGCTCCTTGCGCAGCTGTCCATCCGATTTAAGAGCCTTGCTCTCCGCCTTTATAGGAGTTCCAGCATTGACTGCAGCATGAATCTCCTCGTGTGAATTGTACGTATGGTTGCTTTCGTCTTGCGCAGTATACAAAATCTCGGAGAGTTTGCTTAGCTGTACCAGACTCTGGTCGGCCAGCGAAACTCCACTCACAGAGAGCGTCATATTTAGGCTCTTGGACAAGTCCAAGCTGCGGTCAATGGCACGACGCATAGCATGTCTTCGATCGGCAGCCAAAACACCAAGCACATCCTTATGCTTAAGCAATGAGTTAAGGAATCCAGCCAGTTCTTCAAGACGATTTGTAAGCACGGTGCAAACATCGGCACACTCCAGACGCCACTTGTTGGCGCTTTCCACATCAGCCTGCATTGAATGCAGATCAAGACGCAGCTGGGAAACCACTGCACCCTGTTGCTGCATCTCATTGAGGCGGTGAAGCAGAATGTCAATCTTTCGTTGCAACAATTTGTTGCGCTTCACGGCCTTCATGTAGTCCGCCTCCGAGAAGGATTGATGCAATTCTGCTGCTGTCGCTGAATCATCACCCGAATGTTCCACCGTCTGCTGATTCTGATTCTGATTGCTGACCAGTTTGGTGAGCCGCTCAACTTCACGATTCTTCTCCCACAGCTCCTTGTTGACCAGATTCTGCAAGTTGGCTGTCTTCTTCTTAACCTCCGCCTGCAGTTTCCCAATGGTCTCGCTCTGCTCGTGAATCTGCTGCTCGTAGCGCTGTTTCAGTTTAAGGGATATGTCCTTTGTCTCAGTGTCGCTCACTGAGTGTCGCGGAGAGGTCGGTGAGGTAGTCGCCTTAGCCTCATCGTTCTACAAATAAACATTTAATCAGTTTGGTAGACTTATATTATTTTTAAACATGACATTTACCAGCTGCGACTGCTTGATACGCTTCAGTTCATTCTCCAGGCTGGTCAGCTTTTGCATTAGCTTCTGTATGGTGCGACAAGCCTGTTCATGGATACGCTCACGCTCCGCTAACCGCTCCTGGACATCCTGCAGCTCGCAGCATTTGTCGGCCAATTGTGTGCGTAGCGCAGGTTGTGGCTAAAATGATACAGAAAAGACAGAATTGTCAGCTTTAAATCAAAAGAAACGAAGGTTTGTTTGTTCTGTCGAATTGCGTTCACTATTTTTTGTTGCATTTATTTCATTTACATTAATAACGATTAATTTGTTTTGCTCAAAACTACCAGGAAATCAATTTTTGGAGACCCTCTAACAATATTTAACCGAACTGCAAAACGAAGAAATTGCCAAATATAAATATAGATAGAGATATGCACATTATATATGTATATAGATGTACATAGGATTAGTTATCATGTGATTGGGGGACCGTCGCACTGTTCCACACTTGCGCCACGCTGCATTCCGGATTCACTTCTCTCATCAGGCAGTGGGCAATGGTGCGCCTCTGTCCGGAAACACAGGATGGCGCATCGATGGACAGTGCTGGTATGGGATTAATTGTGTGTGTAGGTGTGTGTGATGTGGCTTTTTTGGAAGTACACTGCTAGGACATCAGTTGGTATGCGGAGAGCACCAGCGATACAGCAATTGACGTAGTCCAGTGAACGGCGGAAGTGAATGATTGTGAAAAGCGGTGCTTGGCGCAGCAACAGATAGCGGCATTTTCGGTGCTTTGCAATGCTGTGGAAACTATAACACTTGACATTATAAGGGTTATGAATGCATTTGAAATAGTTCACTCATCACCTCCGGCATGAAAAATTTGAATTTCTTGTCCGGCTTAAGATTGGGAAAGCCTTGATAGTCAAAGAATATGCTGCTCGCTGTTATGATCGAACACGATGATAATTGCAAATCCCGTAGGGTATTAAATGGTATGGGATGGACAACGGCAATGCGATCTGAACAACGCAGATTATCTTTATGCTGCAATTGTTTACTTAGATTCTGAAAGAATTGCTTCTCCTGTCGCTCCAAATCAACCGCGCAATTTTGCTTGTTAATCACGCTCTCATACTCAATCATACGAAAGAATAGACGCCGATTATCACGTTCCTTTTCACAGTTCAAATCCTTTTTTAACACATGTTTTTACAGAACTCAATCACTGGCATCTCTCAGTATAAAAAAACCATATACCATACTCACTTCAATATGTTTAATGGTCTTTTTTTGCACATCCAATATACTAACAGCCTCCCCAATCCATTTATTCTGACGCTGCACCTCATTCTGGGCAGCACTTAGATTACTAAGCAAATGCTGATTCTCAGTTAATGTGGCATTTATCTCCATCTGTTGGCGATTTATCATTTGCTAAAGATTCAATTCAAGCTACGTATCAGTCTTTACAGTCTTTAACCCCCGCGAGGTCCACAAATCTATAAGATTATATGTAAATATTTGTCTATAACTTACACTAGCAGCTGCTTCAGCTTCTGCCTCCTTCTCCAGCTGTTCCACAAGTTCAGCATTCTTGATAGCCAGTTCCTCAATCTTTGCCTCACAAGCGTTCAGAGTTTCCTGTCTATCTTGTAAAGTGTTTTCCATTATCTCAAGCTGGTGATTCGACTCAGTCTGTCTCGAATCGGCCTCACGCAGTGCATTCTCCAGTTTAAGCACCTGTTTACAAAGTATTTAAAATATTTTCAATATAATTATATTAGGTAAACATACCTCAGCTTCCAGGCTCTTGAATTTCTCGGCAGATAGCGCCTCCAGTGACTTTCTAGTGGCTCGCTGCTTAGCATTTGCCTAAAACAAAGGATTTCATATGATTATATACTATAATTTTCGCTTTAATTATATCAAACCCACCTCTAATTGATGTATATATTGTTGCATTTCTTCAATCACTGCTTGATTTTCTATTTCTGATTTTTTTTGCAACTCTTCGTGCTGGTTTATAGCTCGAACCGCTTCCTTTAACAGCTCCATCTTCTCTTCGAGCCTCTTAGTAAGGATTTCGACTTCAATTTTTTTGTCTATCAACTGTTTGGCTACTGATTCATCAGCATTTTTACCGCGTGCACCCTGCTGGCTCTCCTCCATGAAGTAAATGCGCAGCTTCAGGTTGAAATTCTCCTTGCGCAGCGTGGACATTTGCTCCTCCAGCTCACGCATGGAGCGTCCCTGCATGGGTGAGTGTATGCCGCCAGCTGCACGTCCGGCATCGAAACTGGTATCTGTAGAGAACAAAAGAAAGTAGTGGGATTAGTGTTACCAGTGTAGATAATACCTGCGGTTGGTTGACCGTAAACCGGCGAGATTGTTGACCGTAAGCCATTTTTGCCCATTTTGGCAATTAATAAAAAATATAAAAAAGGAAACTGAGTGACTGATTGGCATATAATTTCTAGTGACGAGTGTGCTACCAAACTAATCTTTGTATACACTTTGGGTGTAAGTGACAGCAGAGCCCTAGAAAACTCGATCAAACGGAACGGAAACAAAAAGTTTAACTACATTGATGTAGTAAAAGTCTAGAATTAAGTAAAAACTGGAGTACTTTTCTCTAAAATTAAATAAATTATGCTTACATGAGTTCTCCAGGGTCACATCTTGAATGCCTCCGGGACTTGTGCTGCAAGGAAATAAGAAGAAAACAAATTTAGCTATGGCATCAAAAGGTTTACTCATAAAAAACAAAAAGTATACGTATTTTATGTTAATGTAATCGCTTTAATTGGGTATAATTATGCAAATTATAATTACAACTGGCAGTGATATAAGAGTTACAAAAATAATAATAATAATAATCTCAATTCATTTCCTCCAAGATTGTGGTGCTCTCAACGCTGGTATCTGTCACCGACTCCGTTGTCGTATCTGGCACTTCAGTGGTCTCCTTTTCTTCTTCCCGCTGCTGGAAGCATTCGTCGGGATCCGTAAGTGTGCCGTTGCAGAACTCCGGGTAGACGGACCAAGCTGACCAGCCCTGTTGCTTTCTGATAAGACTTGCACAGCGTACAGACAAAGTGATATTATCCGTCAGCAATTCACTGCAATTCACGTTGCAGCCATTGAAGGCGTAATAGTCTGTCGCTGTGGGCGGTGCACACCAGTAGCGATCGCTGATCTGAAAGATGCCATAGTCCTTGGAGCCATCCTCGTTGCCGTGTCCCACCACGTGAGTGTTGTAGCGACTCTCAAAGTTGGCTATACAAAGCCAAGTAGCTAATTCCACCTTGGGTACATCCAGTATATACAGTTGACCCGCCAGTTCGCAGGGATCCATGCGTATAGCCAGTACTGGTGCAGACCACAAGAACCACAAACAGAATCCCAGCGCGATTGTGTGCATCATCCTGCTTTGACAGTGAACCAGCGAGCTTTAACCACGATTTAACTGAGAAACCATCTCGTTATGAACAATCACAGCTTTAGTCACATACCTCAACTACACGCGATGATCTAGAGATGGACAAAGCTAACGATATAACACGAAACCAATACTATAAAAAGCTTAATAGACTGCAAGATTAAGTTGATTTCAAAGTCTTTACTTGCTATATGATTAGTTAAGTTTTAATCACTGACGAGCACGCTCTCCTCTCTAGCCTGGAGGTCAATTTAAACAGGTTTGAATTGTTTAATATGCTGCTACTAGCACCTATAATTAACTATAAGTTTACCCAGAAGGCATATAGGTAAAATCAACTGTTGAACTGTTAAATAATATAAACAAACAACTAAACAAGGAAGTTTAGAATATATTGAGTAGAAGAAGTACTTGATACTTTTATATTCAAGATTTTATATATTGTATTCTATTCTTTTAAGCCTTCTATAATCTGTTGGCTATTCAAATCTGTTTGCCAAACTCAATTACAATTAAAAATGTTCAAAGAACAATCACAAATTGTACAAAAATTTCGGTCTTTGGTTTAGTGAAGCGTAAAAATTCTGCTATTTAATCATTTTAAGAGACACACCCAGGTTTTTCCAACCAAATTATATGGAACTTTAATGTCATTTTAAGTAACGTATAAAAAAACGTTTATGGGAATGGTTTTTATGCCTAAACATGCACAATTTAAACTTTTGGCGAATAAATTTCGGGGATGCTACTTACCAAAAGGTGGCGCCAGCTCCATTACAAATCGAATAACGTTTTTGTGGCGTGCGAGGGGAGGCATTGGAGTTGTTTAGAGACGTTGAACGAAATATGCCCGCCATTTTATTGTGAAACTTTTAAGTTATGTTAAGCGGCATTTACGTATTGTTCATTCCAGTACATTTATTATACTGACGATAAAATAAATATAAATTGGTAATTAAATGTATTTCATGCGTCATTTCCTTTGCGGTTTGTTGTTGTTGTTGTCGTTGCTGTTGTTGTTGTTGTTGGAGCTTATCCTAAATTACTGTAGTCTAAGTATAAACGCAACTTCACTGCAGGTATAAATACACATACTCTGAGGTTACACCACACACACACACACACACATACACACGCGTATACGTGCTACACTTCACGGCGTGTATGACTCATCTTGTTGGGGAAATGTCCCCGAAATGATATCACATTGGCGTCCAAAGGAGTATATCTTTAGCTGCAGTTTTTTGAGGGCATCTCTCGTTGGCTGCATTCGTCTGTCAGCTAACCAACACCTAACCGCTCCTGTCCCCGGCGACAGACGACGACTGAGACGGAGACGACTGCGTTGTGGACACATTTGGGCCACGCATTTTGGCGCTCTTCACGTAAACGTGTGGCTGCTTTATTACACCGCACGTCGAATTTATTTTGGGAATTGAGCAAAAACACAGATACGCATATAAATATAAATATTGCAGTACATAAAATGCAACTGACGAGTCTAATAACAACTTTGGCCATTCCTGGGCAACAACAGTTCTTCGTTTTCCGTTTGTTTTGACTCATTTACATTCCCTCGTTAGCTATGGTTACTAAGGAGACACCTGAAAGCCCTGTGTGTAGGCCTGGAGAAGGACTCAGCAGACAACAGGTGTCATCGGAGAAAGGCACTAATTGGAAAATCTAGAAATAATTATCTTTTAAGACTTACTACCAATAGTTTTATATATGCTTCATCTTAATACATACATAGTATAATATGGGAAAATTTAAGTTAAGCTCTATATTCTGTGCAAATTTCAGCTTCGTAGCTCTTATAGTTTGAGCTGCACGCTGATCAGCTAGTCCGTCAATTAGCACAAATACTGTTATATTAGTGCCAGACAAGTTCATGCACGCACTGATTATGCCCATTTGCGGAGATACCTGCACTTAGTGAGGATTCGAAATTGAACGACTGTTTATTTGTTTAAGATTTTGAGGTCATGAAATTAATTAACAACAATCGAGTATTTGGCGCCAATTGTGCTTGGAATGTTGTTGTTGTCTGTCATTATGAAAACACAGACCCCAATCAGAATCGAGCTGAAATACAAACGTAAACAAGATACTACGCTTGCCCATAAATGAAGGCATCTTTTCAAAACTAAACTAAATGCATTTAAACGCTGAGCGTTGAGTGCACTGAGAGAAACCGGACGTGGACGTGTGTAGCAGTTAAGGGTACCACAAAAAGTGTACAGTAAACACCGTAATATGGTGGTGCTTTAGCAAACCTGAAGGTTAACACAGTAGGGCTGTAGGGTTGTAGGGGTAAGTACCTATAACAAAGGGAGGCATTCTTAACTGCGTGCTTATCGCTTTAAATGTATCTGTAGAATGCAATACGCACTCATAAATAGTATTTTATCCAACAAATACTTAGATATTTTGTTCCACAATGAACTATATTTAGACGCAGCATCGACAACAACGACAAAGAAAATCAACAACAAAATGAGGCGCGTATACGTGCACACACATACACGCACAAATATGAGAGAACTTACACACACACAGGCGCGCTTTTAGATAATTTATATAAGAATATTGTTTCTATTATACCGTTTGTCCTAAGCGCATTCATCCATCGCGTTCACGTTCATTCGATGAAAGTCACAAGTTTTCACAATTCTTCTATATGTACATTTATATGTGTCCGTATTTATTTATTTACTTTCGCACGACCCGTAGTGTTATTTATTGTATGTACATATGTATATATTGTTTAAACAAAAATATATATACAACTATACAACTGATAGGCACAAGACGAAACACAATCACAACAAACGAAGCAAAATATTATGCGAAATAATCAAAAAAAATGTTCTGCATTAAGCGTCCAAGTAAACCGAATGCCAGAATAGAACTGAAAATGCGCATCAAGATAACCGAGAGAAAAACCCAGAAGCGGCAACAACGGCAAACGACAGCATCATCCGTTCATCCGTACGCTCCCGCAAGGAAAGCGCGCTCACCACAGGGGCACACACGAACACTCACACAATTGAATACGACAGATGTGCTTCTCATGTTTTCCGGAGAGCTCAACGCACCCACCATATGTTGCTAGTGGCTCGTGCTCATTTTATTCTCTCTCACTTTATCTCTCTCTTGCGTAAAATGGGGTGGGTTATGTACTTACATCGCAATCTGACATACATATGTGCATACTTATACGTATAGATGTATTGCCTTCAGCTGAGGTGGGTGGGGGAGTAAATTGAACCTGTGACTGTGAGAGAGCGTACGCCCAGCTAATTGATTGTGATCTTTTGATGTCATTTATACACTTTTCCCTACGGCTCGGATGGATGAATATCAGCATAAGTACATATAACTCAGCGTGTGTTCAAAAGCATAGAAATCAGCTAACGGATCAGTTTATATTAATATAAATTTAGTTTTTTGGATGCAAGCCAAAGTACACGGTGCACTTGCGAAAGTGCATTACCAAACAACTTCAAAGGCGCTGCTGCAGCCGCACACACATACACACACGCATATGTATGGTACACCTAGGGAATAGAGTGCATAGGCGTACAATAAGAATCAAACGTAAACAGTACTTACTCATCTGTATCAATGCGCTTGGATAGAGCCTCGGCTAGAGTTTTCAATACCCTTGGATCTACCTCAGCGGCTCCGTTTTCCGCAAGAAAACTGGTCATTGTTTCTATCAAGGTAATTTCCTTTAAAGACGAAGTACACATGCCATCACTGTCGTGAAAGTCCCGTGGTGTTTGCTTTGATTGGTCCTCTTCCATTTTGTTTTTTTTTTTCTTTATATATAGTTAACTTTATAAACAATTTAAACAAGTAAGTTAAGCTTCAATATGCAGCTCAATTAGACAATTATAAAAATTTAGCGCGCACTCTACAGATGTTTTTGGCGTCTATCTTAGATAAGTTATCGATAAGTTGCTGTTGATGCCACATTGATGGAACAAATTTCGGGGTGTTGCCAGACATTCAAACCAGGTAAGGTGGCAAGCTCTACCTTCACATAGTGCCCCAAAGAAGAAGAATTATAGACTGCAAATTTAAATGAATTTACATTATTTTGATAAACATACCAAAAAGAAGACACTAAATGGAGCAATGATATAGAAACCATTCGCTGTTACGCTGGTGTACCGCATCGCGATAAACTAAATACATAATTATTCTGTGCGGTTTGTGGCAAAACATACAGAAAGAAAAAAATAACCGTAGCTCTTAAAATGTTTGCAACGTTAAAAAACAAAATTAAGGAGGAAACGGGAGAAGATGTGTCCACGTCGACATCACAAACGCATTCGAGAAGCACAAACAATAATAATAATAGTAATAACAATAATTATCGCTTACGTAGCCGTCGTGTGAGCATTAATTCCAACTTTGCTGACGATGTGGGCGGTGGCAGTGGCAGTGGGGGTATCTACAATGAGGTGAAGTGAATGCAAATACGATATTTATTTTATCTTGTACATATAATATATATATATATATAAGTAACAACTGTTTAACGTTTGCCTATTTGTTTTTAACAACAGTCTGAACAAATGTGCCAGCTACGTAGTCAATGCAATGAGCTTTCCTCCAGAGTATCCATCCTTAATCAAAGTCTGCTGCAGTTGCAGGAGGAGAAGACGAGAGTGGACAAGACAAACGAAATCCTATTGGAAAGCGTGCGAGTGGCACAGACCCAGAAGGACATCTATTGCGAGGAACAGGAGAAGATACAAAATTTGCAGCAGATCGAAATTGATAAGCTGAAAAATCTGCTCGGCTTTCGTGAGCAGGAAGCCGTGGATCATATGAGCTCCGTGCGTCAGTATCAACAGCAAATTGAAAATTGTACCGAAGAATTGGAACGTTTGCGTTCCATAGAAGCCATCGCCGAAGATTTACGCGATGAACTGGAACAATTGCGTCACGCAACGCAACATGAGAAAAGCCAATTGACCACGACACTGGCGGCGGTACAAGAAGAAAATCGCAATATGAAAATGCGTTTGAGAATCGTTGAAGAGTCGCGCCTTGAAACCCTGTCCAAACTGAGTGGAGATCAGCAAGTGCAGGCACTTGTACAGGAGCACAAACTGCTCGAGCAGCACCTGGAGGAGACACATCTACAACTATCAGACATCAAAAGCTCATGGAGTGGACAGAACTTTGCATTGGAGAAACAAGTCAGTCGCCTCTCACAGCAGGTTGCCGAAGAAACCACCGAAAAACGAAAGGCTCTCAAATCCCGAGATGATTCCATTGAGAGTCGCAAGCAAATTGAGTTCGAACTGGAGAAAGCCAATCTGGAAATCAAGCAGCGAAACGATAAGGTAAATAGAATATATAGTAAATGTAGGTCAGGTTAAATATGTTAATTATTCGATCACAGATTAAGTTGTTGGAGGATGAAGTCGATGAACTGACCATAGCCCTGAAGGAGTGTCGAGAGGAGAATGAGCAGCAAATTATCTTTGAGCGTAACAAATCTGTGAGTAATTCGTCTGACGCTGAGGGTTATCAGTGGGATCCATATGATACACATACGCACACCTGTATTAATAACACTTAGTTTAATTAATCACTAACAATATATATTCTGTTTGGCAGTGAAACCTTCTTCGCTTAACCATGGAAATTATGCCATTAACATTAAGCTTTTTATTGCATGTTCTTTAACTGTTCCCACTACTTACCTGTACTAAATTCCACTATTATTTACTTAGAACCTACTATTTGTTTCCATTAAAGTATTTTGATTATTTTGAAAATGAAAAGACCTAGAAAACATGTTACTTCTTAACTTAATGAACTTAAAACTAGGAAACACTGGCAGCCGAAACAAAAGATCTCAAAATGCGCATCGCAACAGCCGATGAAAGATTCAGCGAATATGTGAAAAATGCTGAACAGATCGCTCAGAAGTTGCGCGCCCAAATCACTGAGAAGCAAGAAATCTTAAATGACACCCAAATGAAACTGGAAACAGAGCGTGAAGAGAAACTAACCGCTCTATTACGCAATGCGGAAATCTCACAAAGTGAAGAGCTGCTAAAAAAGGAATTACGCATGGAGCAATCCGAATCCAACGATCTTCATGACAAAAACAAAAAGCTTGAGACTGATGTACAAGAGGCTCGTCTGGCACTGCAATCCCTCAACGAGGCAGCTGAGCAGAATGCAACTGATTTGGCAAACTATGAGCAAGCCCAACGGGAAATTGTTGAAAAGAATAAGGTGATCAATAATTATACTTTATTTAAACATACTTTAACATATTATTTTTATTCTTTTGCTAGACAATAAAAACGCTCAATCAACGATTAGGGGATCTTAAGAAAACGCTGCAGAAAGAATTTCGTAGTTCGCAGACGGCAACGATAGATGTTGATACGGATCCAGTAATACCCGCCTTTCGGATTTCCCATGCGCCGATTGAATCCTTTCAGTCGGACAACAAACCGAACTGCATTATAATGGACGAAGTAAATTTTAAATACTTAAAGCATGTAATCGTCAAGTTTCTAACCAGCAGAGAGGTAAAGAATTGTCTTCATTCAAGGTTAAGGCATTTCTTAACTATGTTTTCCATAGGTGGAGGCACGTCACCTTGTGAAAGCCGTTTCTACACTGCTGCAGCTTTCCGAGGAAGAGGAGAAGCTGCTGCATGACACGTTAAATTGGAAAATGAGTTGGTTTGGCGTGAGACCCAGTTAAACTTTTGATACCTAACGACCTTTTTGAGCAGCTCCATGAGTAGGCATTTTGCAATAATCAAGTACATTCTAACATATGTATATACACACATTCCTAAGAATTTACTTTATTTTGTACTTAAAGTAATTTGTACTATGTACATATTATAAATTCGCACAGTTTTGGATAGAATTGACTGTGATGTAGCATTTTTTTCCACAAATCTGGGATACTTATACCAAAAACATAAATCCATAAATTGTTTCAACAAATTCGTGATTCTATCCGCTAGCGAAAATGTGTATTTGTTACTTGTTACCATTATTTTTTGTTGACCCGCAATTATATTTTGTTTATTAGTATGTATTGTAAATTATAATTTGATTAAAATATATGTACAGTGTATTGTACACGTAAACAAGAGCATATTTGAACACATATGATGTAGAACGGTTTGTGATGCACTGTCAATAAAAGCATATTCTATATGCAGTTGGATCTCATTTGAATTTGTAGAGCTTTCGCTAGTTTAGCTATAAAAAAGCAAGTGAGTCAGCTCTGACAACAAAATGTAGCTATCATCGATAGCGTGACTCGGTGCGATGTTATCGTTTGTGTGGTATTTTTTGTGACATTACAGTATTTTTGCATTCGTTAATCACAGTCACACTGGGTCTTTTGACAATGCCGCTAGGAAACGCTGGGCGAATAGCTATTTGTTGGTTTGTACATAACGTGCAATAAATTGAAAAGTTATAAATTAAATTAAAATTGTGTATTTATTAGGGGATTTTTAACCGTTGGCGGCGTGTACGCATTTGTGTTGTCAAAGAGATCCGTTGAACACCGGCGATTCGATAATTTACAAGTGCGAGAGCGAATGAAAAAAGCTAATCACGGCGACTACGATCACACTATTTCGGACAGGCGCTTTGACTAAGAACTGAAAAAAAGGAAATCACATAACACATAACATTTAATTCAGTTCAGTTTACATTAAAATAATACAAAGTATTTAAAATGGCAATGCCCCAGATAAGCGTGGCCGACCAGGCCAAGTTGCAGCTGATGCAAGAAATGGAAATTGAAATGATGTCGGATTTATATAACCGCATGACAAACGCCTGTCACAAGAAGTGTATTCCTCCACGCTACGGCGAATCGGAATTGGGTAAGTCTGATTGGATTTCAACGGAAGTTCCTCTCATTTCATCATTTTCGTTTGCTTGCAGGCAAAGGTGAAATGGTCTGCATTGACCGGTGTGTGGCCAAGTACTTGGACATACACGAGAAAATTGGCAAGAAGTTGACGGCCATGTCCATGCAGGATGAGGAGCTCATCAAGAAAATGTCTAGTTAAATATAATTCTATTCCGGTGACTGGGTCATATTGACACAAATGGGCATTTCTATCGTTACATCGTTACATCTGTTGCAATCTTTATACTACTCTACACGCATTAAGAAAACCACACACACACATGAATAAACATTCACAACAGATTTATTGTTTGATGTTGTCTTAGAATGTTGTGACATAACGGGACATTTCTGGCAGCATTACACTAATGTCCTCGATGGTGTTTTCCAACGTGCTCTCTTCGGAACTGTCCAGTTGGGATGTGCGCACACTGTTGGCCCAATCGGACGAGGACTCCTGATTCGCATCCGGGTTTGGATTTGGCTCTTCCTGCAGGCCAGGAATTGATCGCCTCAGTGTTATGCCAGTGTCATGAAACTGTTCATCCGCCATCTCCACGTAAATGTTCGTTTGATGCTGCAAAGTGAAGGCTACAACAGATGTAACAGTGGATACAGGTGCTAAACTCACCTGTGCCAGTTTCTGCAGCTCAGGTTGCAGGCTAATTGGATTCTTGGACAGATTCAACATTCGCAGGAACTGCAATTGCTCCAAATCGGAGCGAGTTGGTGCATCCACAATGCGATTATCGTTGAGGAAAACGAATTTCAAATTAGGCATTGTAATCAGCAAGCGTGGAAAGCGACCCAGTTGATTTCCCTTCAGATTTAAGTGTATCAAGTTCTGGAGTAATCCAAATGTAGAGGGCACCTCACTGAGCTCATTGTTCTCGGCTGTAAACCAGCGCAGCTCGGCGAGTGTTCCAATGGAGCTGGGCAGAGTACGCAGCTTGTTACCACGGACTCCCAGGGTCTGAAGACGGTCACAGTTGGAGATCTCGGGTGGCAGGATTCGTAGGCCCGTGTTGTTGCACCAAAGCGTCTCCAGTGCAGTCAGATGTCCCAGCTCTGGCGGCAGGCAAACAATATTGTTGCAACTGATGTTCAGGAATTTTAATCTAACCAAATCACAGATACAGATGGGAAAATCATCGAGCTTGTTATAGTCCAAGGCGAGCACTTGCAAACGCACCAAATTGCCAAGACTGGACGGCACCTGGACACCAAAAATATAGTCAGGAAAGGAATGGAAGTTAACTCCTTACCTTTGTCAATCTATTTTGATTGAGATACAACTTCATGAGTGAATCACAGTGCTCGATTATGGCTGGCAATTCGGTCATTTGGTAATGGGATAGATTCAACGAGAAGGCCTTTTTCGATATCACATCTTCGCAATTGGCCAATATGTAATTGGTACGAAAGAAATGGCAAATCGCCTCCATATGCCACTTAAAAGACTCTCGCTTGTTCCACCAACAACAATTTATTTAAATGAATCTGGCGTTTTCAATTTTGTTTGATTCAATTCCAAAAGTGTTACACATTTTCAAGCACAGGTTTGGGCCCAGAGTCGACTAGAAATGCCAATATATAGACATAAGTGTTTATAACTATGGGTATGGGTACAGGTACAGCTATACTATAGGATCCTCTGGTATTCGCTGCGGTCTAAATTTAAAATAAGCATTGCTCGCCAAATTTAAAAAGAAAAAGTGATTTTACAATATTTATTCCACGCTCCTCGAATTTTATATACTCTACTAACGAAGATTACATTTTAGTGATATTTATTCAGATCACACATACACACATAGAAACACTAAAGGGAGAGAGAGAGAGTTAACTTGTTGAGAGCTGACTGCTGAACTTCCTTTAAGCGCGGGTAAAAGTGTGCTCTGCATATGCTGCATTCACCCATACATGCAACCCATTAACAGTGTGCATCGAAGCAAAAGAACAGCGGACGCTCTGAGCGCAATTACACTTAAGAGAGCGGCCTATCTCCTCTCACTTTGCAAGCTATGTTATTAGCAGCGCTGCATACATGCCGCCAGCGCCAATTTATGCTAAGAGCGGGAATTTCTGCTGAGCGCAATTAAAAAGGCGGGAGAGAGATTTTTCCGCCCTGACTAATTTGCTAGTTAGTGTTCATTCTTCTTTTGAACGTTGAGACCTGCGGAGGTTTCTGTTCGCTTGTTAAACTAGATAAAAATTCTGCTGTTAGTGGACTCAAAACTTTGTTTGGCCAAGCTAAAATGTATTTGACTAATTAGTATTGAATTAAAATAAACACTTCAATACACAATAAGCCATATAAACATTGTTTGAAGATTAAGTATTTTTTTTATTAATTTGATTTTACTATTGATAACTGATCTCACGATTAAAATCGTCAGTCGTTGGTCCGTCTTGGCTTAGCCTTTATACTGTAAATATTTAACAATTAGTAAATAACAATAACAAATTCGATATGGAAACTTACGTATTGTGGACCACGTCCATTTGGACTACCGGATGTAATGACATTGCCTTGGGCATCAACAGTGACCGTGCGACCATCGGGACGCTTCCACACGGAGACATTGTCGTTCCAAACGCCACCTTGATCGTCGCGAGCCACGAAATTCTCACCTTGTACCCTGGCACGACGGAATCGCTTATGCTCACCATGGTGATCATGGGCAGCCTCATCATCATGAGGTTCATGGTGATCGGGAAGGTGATGTGGGCTACGAGATTGTCGGTGGACTAAGACGTTGCCGTTACTAATGTGTACGGAGTGACCCGGTCGTTCAGCATGAATTTCCGCTCCAGGTTCAAAGTAAACAGTTTGGCCAGGTCGGACAACTTGGACCTGAGGACTACGCACGCGACGTTGAGCTATGAAGCTGCCATCACTGCCGACATCCACAGTGCGATCGGGGCGTGAGACGTGGAATTGAGGGCTACGAGCACGACGGGCTAGGAAGCTGCCATCACTGCCGACATCCACAGTGCGATCGGGGCGTGAGACGTGGAACTGAGGGCTACGCGCACGTCGCTGCGGTTGAGCGTCCGATCCAAAGCCAGCATCCCTGCTCGGAGAGTTGTGGGCTACGAGACCAGGTCCACTAATACTGTGGGTGCCAGAAGCTCCAGCTCCCCCCTTACGATGGGTGTAAGTATTTCCCTGTTCATCGGTGTAGACATATTCACCACGGGAGGGACTGGACTGAAAGGTGCCCTTCACACCAGGCACAGTGTAGCTGCCTTCTTGTCCATTACGCACATAAACCTGTTCGCCGTAAGCTGTACACAAAAATAATAAATTATTTTTTGTATACTAAAATTTAAATTAATTGTTGATAATTACGTCCGGTAGAAAAAGCTGATTTTTGCGCGTCCACAACTATTAGTGAAAAATAATAAGCAGAAAGAGAATTAGAGAGAAACGAAATGGAAATTGATAATGCAATTAATTTACCTGCACAAACAAGCAGGAATCCACATAATCCAAGCAACAGATAAGACGCCATATTGTGTTACAGCTGTTCCAACTAGTTCGATTTGAATGACATTATTACACCGTTTTCACCGGCTTTTATATAGTTTGCCACTCGGCGCGTTGTAATAATGTAAAAGTTTCCCAAGCGTCGCCATTCGGACTTGATAAGCTCAGATCGCTTACTTGGGGAATTCAGAAATGATCAGTTGTTCTTTTTATTGCAATTTCATGACCCCATATGCACATCACTTGCACACATACATAAGCACAACTCTACATATATCAACGAATGGCGACATAAAGGAATCGCAATGCAACGGTAAATTTGAGTGTTGGTAAGGGACCGAACTTGGAGTGAGTAAACATAATTTTGATGCCCTGGTTTATGTTCGTTTGTATTTCTTTAAAACAACGAATAACAACAATAACAAGTGTGATTTAAAATAGATGATGGACGATAGCATTGACGTATGTGCATTCATTTACTTATAATTGTCACATTTTCCAAATCCACAACAAACCGTTAAATTTAGCAGATTAGTGTATGCCCTTTGATAATAAAAGGCATAAAACAAAAACTATATGCTGTGCACCCACACATATGCATACATGTACATATCTCATCTTCGTTGTTTTTAATTATTTTTTTCTAAGCGCTTGCAATTATCAACTTTGTTTTTGCATAGAAATAAGCCGGGCAATACCCAGCGCGCGAACAAGTTTTCTTGGCGCAAAGTTTAATTAACATAAAGCACACAGTGTGCGATAGAAGATTATATACAGAGCAGTAATTTTTACATGCAAGTGGCAGAGGAAGACTGCAAAAGGGTGTGCTGATGAAAACTTTTGGCGCCCAGTGTATGCTCATACTAATTTACATATTAATTTTGTAATAACTTTTAATTGTTTAATACGATTCTAATCCAAATAAGATTTAAGCATAACCCACAGAATGTTTGCTGTCTGGAACTTCTAAGAATTCAAGTTATCATTTAAAACCCAGAGATATAATGAAAATATATTGATTTGATTTTATTTTTTCGACACTTGACTCAAAAACGATTTGAACTTAATGATAAATGGAATTCTTTTTGTTTGCTTTTTTTCTTTTTTTTTTTTTTTTGATACAAAACTACATTTAAAACTTGCTGGCCGGTGATCGTTTGTACTTGGCATTTCCAATAATTAAAGGGATCGTTTCTCCTAATCCTCTGGTACCTTCCACTGCAATTGCTTGCCACGATCGTATAGATTTTTTAGGGCGACCGTAAACTTCTTTTCCGCCTGCAGTTGCAGGTAATGTTTGTAGAGCTGAAGTGTTGTACGGGCATCCTCTATAGAATCATGGGTTTCCGACTGAATCTTTGTACCTATTAGAGACATATTGTTAAGTTATACTTAAAAAACTGCTTAAAGTCAGTAAGAACATACCCAGAAAGTGCCAAGCCAGAAAACGCAATGAAACCATGCGATGATGCGGCAGATGAAACAGATGTACCGTGTCGATTATTTGCTCGGACGGCACATAAATATTGATAACCCTAAGAAAAGTTATTAATAAAGTTATCTATTTAAATTTAAATTATATTTCTAATTACCTAAAATCATTTTTCAAGCCATGTCCCACAAAAATGACGCCAACATCAACAAGAAACTTTAATTTCTGATACGAATACTTCAAGGCGGTCAAACGTTTGTTACTGAAATTGGCATCCAAATCGCCTGGTTTGATGCCGGAGAACTGTGTTAAGTAGTCGACGACCTTCTCTTGGGTAGAGATGTAGTCGTCAATGAAGGGAACACCTTCATCGGGTCCTTGTCTGTAAAAAAGTTGGGCATAAAGAACTTGTCTCTTAGGAAATCCCGTAAAGCAACTTACCCACGAATGCAGGAAATGCGAGCTACGCTCATGTGACAGGGCTTAATGGTTGCTGTTTTGCCATCTGGACGTATCTCATTCTCCTCAGGATTTAGAGTAACGAATTCCGCATCCATAGCTATTAAATCACCTGCCTGGGGCATTTCGTTGCTTTGCAGTGGCTTCAAAGTCGCATCTGCGCCAAGAGTGTTTGGTGACGGAGTCAGCATATCCTAAAAAAGTTGTACGTATAAATAATTAAATGCATAATACTTTAGTTAAATAAAGTAGTTTACTTGTAGAAAAGGATTCGCCGGCATTGCAGTCAAGTCAGAGTTTTTCATGGCAGCTGCCAGTTCATCGACTGTTGGCTCCGACTCCACATCGACCTCATCCAGACTTTGATAAAAGAGCACACAGGGCACCTTCCAATCCAGTGTGAACCACACGGATTCCTGCGGTGCCACGGGAGAAATGCTAAAAACAAGTTTAAACTCTTAGTTTTAGTTACATTAATTAATTAGTTCAATAGTTACCTGAAGTCGTTAAAGATGTACCACTGATTCTGGTCTTCTTCGCTTGTTTCCGCTGTGTTTGCCTTCATTGCATGATATTTCTGTCGCACATTAATCAAGGACACCAGATTCTTTTGGGTGCCATCATCGATTTGGCAGAGCACTGCATGCAGTCCATACATTCGCTGCACACTGTCCTTGCTTAAAGTCGGCTCTGGCTGCTGCTGTTGCTCCTCATCCTCTTCCTCCTGCTCTGACTTGGCTGCTTGTGAGGATGATTGCACAATCAGCTCGCCATCATCATCGATGCCCATGGTGAAGGTCAGAGGAAACCAAGATTTCTGTCGAGCACCCGGTGAACTATTCACAGTACTTGATTGATTGCTGTGCGATGGTGATTTGCTATTATAAACAGAGTCATAATTAGATGTTCTTCTTGGCATATATTAAAGTATTCCAAACTAACCGATCGGGATGCATGAAGTGGCAATCACTGCGAGAACAGTTGACGCCATAACGACAGGGTTTGCTGGTGTTCAAGGAAACGGTCTCTGCAGTGGGTCTATCATTGCAGCGATTCAACTGACGCTTCAGGAAGCTAATGTCCTTCTCATTATTTAGGCCACAGTTGATAGCCAGTGTTTGTGGTAAGGAAGTTACCTTAACGCTCTGATTGGTGGGAGAAAACTTCTTGCAGCTTTCGCAAAAGGCTTGTATATTCTTCTCGGAGCTAAGAGATCGCTTTAAAATGTTGCCAAAGTCAAAATGCTGTTCGCTGTCCTTGATATGCGTGGGATACGATAAGTTGCAGGCCAGTAGAATGTTCTCCTTTGATTTCTAAATTAATAAACTAATAATTATAATACATTTCTTGTTAATTACTTATCTAAACTATACCTCCGCTTGACACTTTATACATCGGTTAATGCAAATCTGTTTAGTGCCAAAGATTTTACTGATTTCCGTTTCCGCATTGATCTTACAGCGTTCCCTTTCCCGCTCCCGCTCCTCATCCTTTGTGCTCTCATCTACAAGATTATAGATTAGAATATTAGATTTAAACTATTACTTTAATGGTTTTACTTACCAGATATGGAATCATATAACTCGGAGGTGGTGGTATTATCCGTTGTGCACATGCTATCCCCTGAAATAGATCATAAATTCAGTTTATATACCAAAGAGGTTATTATTGCTTAGTTACCAGCAAAAGACGTGTTTTGAGAACCATTTAGAGTCGAGTTCTTGCCCGAGTCCAGAATTTCATAATGCATTTGATGCAGTATAAAACGATTCCAGTTCTACAAACGTATGAAAATGGTAAATGATTGTCTTAAGCAGTTAACAAGCTTATAGACTTGCCTGAATCAAGCTGATCAGATTGACATTGGATGAACGATCGGTTAGAATCAAGCCCAAAGCTGAGGCTTCGGGTACTGTGCGAAAGGAGCGCAGGAAATTGCTGGCTTGGCAAGGTGTGGAAGCTAAAAGAAGTTTAGTTTTGCGTACATCATATAATAGTAACTTGTATGCGTACTAAAAACCAACCAGTGCTTTTGTCCAGCATGTGAAACAGGAATCCCAGTTCGCAGGACAAACAGAACTCCTTCAAGCAGGTGTGGCCAATAAGCTTCAATCTCAACGGATCCGTAAAGTAGAGTATCTACAAGGAAAACAGTTAAACATCTTAATTGAATTAACTTTGTTTAGTTAGCTCTACTTACCTGCAACATGGCATTGCAATACGAGTTCGGCAGGGTTGCTTCCAGTCCGGCAAATATAGTTTGATTATGCTGCTCGAAATCAAAGTCTTGAGTGCCCAATTTCGTGTACTTCAGTTCTACTTTACGATATCTTCTGGGTATGATTTTGACACCATTGTCTGCCTTTGTGGCTGCCGTACTCCCAGTTGCGCTCGCAATCGAGGATCCTCCTTGGCCCTGCTCGTTCAGACAGTAGGGAATTTGATTGCGACGCGCTGTTCTTGGATTCGGTGAGTAGCCAATGGGTCCCTGCATCTTCATGTTGTTCAGCACATCGGCATCTATAGCTTTTGGTCGATGGTAGCTATACCGCAAGAGCTCCTCGGACCAATCGGAAAACCAGCGGGTTCCAGTCGTCAAATGTGGCAACATAACCGAAGACAGTGGGAAGTTTGTGTCCGTAAACGGTACCATGGGCAATTGGGGCACAACGTCCGCAAACTCCGTGTTCCGCGAGAAAGCATTGAACTGCGGCTGTGGAGTTTGAATGGAGGCAATGGTGTTAATATGACCGGATTGATCGCCAAAGGCCATGGCCTGTGACGAGGAGCTAATGTCAAAGCTTAAGCATTGACTGCCATTCGTATTGATTTGATACATGGACACCCGTGGCTCACTCAGCTCCACGGTGTCCACGAGCTGAAACTCTCCATAGCTGGACACGACGGCTAGACGCGATGTTAGGGACGGCAAAAACTTGAGCATTTGTGGATCAATCAACACTTGAATGGGTGAAATTAAACGCAACATTCTCAGATCATAGACCATCAGAAAACGATCAATGGCCAAGTTATTTTGTCGTCCACTGAATCCACATGATATCAGGTAGTTTCCCTGCACATCAAAGTCCGAGAGACTGTTCGTGTGCGTCTTGATGGTGTGTTCTACGTTCAGATTGTTCAAATCCCTCAAGGTGACTGTGCCAAATTGATCACCAGCGAATAGATAACGTGAGTTCTTGCGCAGCACTGTGCAACCGGCAGATCCAACATGCTCCAGTCTTGTTTCCTTCAGCGTGCGCATGTCAAAGTCAATGAGTTCCTCCTGCAATCCAGCCATGACCAAGCGATGTGGAGATAACTGCAACATGCACACCATTTCTACCATGTTATTGGATCTGCGTGAGAGTAAAACTTATCAACATAAACACAGTTAGGCGTAGAAGTAATTTAAATACTCACTTGTGTGTAAACTTGGGAAGCCCACGACGAATTTGATGCCGCAGCGAGGTCTGCGTCAGCACCAAAACTCCCGAATCAATGGTAATAATTTGACGCACTATATCGCTGGCATGGACTTGGAATGATGTATATTTTTGCAACGAACTGGTGTAGTACGAAGTGACATGACCCTGCGGAAGTATCTTGTAATTAGTACTAATAACTAATATAAAAACATTCCACTTACGCCTTGGTTGCCCATCCAGAGCAGCTCCTCGTAATCATCGAAGGCAACGGTGGAGACACCAAAGTTTTCACCGCCGTCAGCAAGTATGGGAATTGGGTTGGCGACATAGTCAGCGTCGCTACTCCCAATATTGAAGCCATTGAAGCTTGGGGAATAGTGCTCACCGCTACGCGTTGGGCCCGTATCGTAAGCACCTTGGACAGATAAACACACAATAAATAGTACGCAATTAACTAGACCAAAAGAGGTGAAAGTTTCTTACTTAGTATATCATTTGAAGCGCCGATTTGATCAGCACCGCCACAGTAAACAAACGCCATTTGCACAAACACTTATTTTTTTTACTACTTTTTGTTTTTTCTTTTTTTTTTTTTTTTGTTTTTATTATTTTTTAACAAGATCTAAAATTTGCATTGGTTGTTGGGATTAACATTTTGCTCAATACGCTTGATACGAAATTCGCTGCATTCTTGTTTTTGCCCTATTTGCTTTTTGCAAAAACTACGCGATGACAATGCACGAACGCACGAACAATAAACAATTTTTATTTTTTATTTACGTCCCTCTTACTCCTCGCTTGTTTCGTCACTGTGGCCTGTGGCCGTTTTGACGATGAACAAACAGTACAATATCCCTGGGGAATCGTAATTCCTCTGTTTTTGTTCCTATTTTCCCCTGAATCCCTAATACCGGTGGCCCCGAACAACAATATAGGTGGCAGTGATAATATTGGGTTTTTATTCAGTGCTGCTTTTGTAAAATATCGATAACGGTTTGCCGTATTTTCACAAGCTGGTATATTTTTTGTAAAGATCTGGTAACATTAAGTTACAATGCTTCGTGCCACATGCAAAATAGCACTAAATTTAACAACACAGAAGCAGTTAACACGAAATATTAAAATGTCTGCGCTGCAACAAATCATTAAAAACAATGAAAGTGCAAAAAGCCTTATTGAATCCCTAGAAGGAGAGGTAGGTACTGTTTACTTTTATATAACAGTGCATAATGGCTGACAAATGGGTTTAGTTCAAGGCGCTCGAAAACGAACTTGTGGAGCGTAGGAAAAAAGAGTTGATTAAGGAGAACGCCGCATTGACCAAGGATATCGAAGAAGCTATAGCCCAGCTGAGGAGTCTTGAGGTGAGCAATGGCAGAAAACAAATCCCCGTCCCTGGTAGCAGTCGTGGAATGTGTACAAAAGCCGCCAACGCAAACGACACACCTACGCCACCAGTTGCAGCAGCAGCGTCTGCAGCACCGGCGGCAGCACCAAAAGAGAAGAAAGTGAAGGAGAAGAAACCAGCTGCAGAGAAACCAGCAGCCGTTGCTGAAGCCCCAGTTGATGTTGGACGCCTGGACATGCGTGTGGGTAAAATAATTGAAGTTGGTCGTCATCCAGATGCCGACAGCTTGTATCTGGAAAAGATTGATTGCGGCGAGGCAGCACCACGCACAGTGGTGTCAGGTCTTGTCAAATTTGTGCCAATTGAGGAAATGCAAAACCGTCTGGTTGTGGTGCTGTGCAATCTAAAGCCCGCTAAAATGCGTGGAGTTGTCTCCGAAGCGATGGTTATGTGCGCCTCTACAGCCGAAAAGGTTGAGGTTCTTAGTCCACCAGCTGGAGCTGTGCCCGGCGATCTGGTGCACTGCGAGGGTTACGAACGCCAGCCCGATGCTCAGCTTAATCCAAAGAAGAAAATATTTGAAACGTGTGCTCCTGATCTTAAGACAAATGCTGAGCTCGCAGCTTGTTTTAAGGACTCCCCACTGCACATCCCAGGCAAGGGTAAAATCCTCGCACAAACGTTGAAAAATGTTCAAGTTAAATAACTCAAACGATTTAATCAATTTGTATACTCATGTATAACATTAACCCGCAATAAAATGTCACATTTGGTTGCACATTCATATTAATTTCTTTAATTTTTCTTTAGTAATCAATAACTACACTTTGGAACTGTTTTTCAATGTCCGATTGACGGAACCATATCACTCCTGAATCAGAAATTTCGAATCATTAAATAATAACAAGTTTGGAATACGTTGGGACATTGACAAACAGACTTAAATCTCAATTCACACATGCACTCCTCGGCTGACTAAATCCCTTAAATGACTGCAAGGACTCCCATTACCAGTTACTTCATCATGTGAATGATAACACAAATCTTAAATCAAATGGATTTTATGTTTTGCTCATACATATATGCCACTGTCTCACTGCTATTTCTCTACAAGATTTGGCTTTATATTGATGCAGCTGCTCCCATCTTATTGCTGATGAGGATGCTGTACTGGCACCTGTGGCACTGTTCCAGCTGCTGGCACACGATTCACATTTGCCTCGACAACAATTGTCTTAGTGATTATATCGTAGGCGGTGCGGTTATTCTTAAAGAATATCATGACTACACAGATGGGAAACAGTAGTGTCATAACCAGATTCTTAGCCAGGGCACGCAGCAGTGATCTTAAAAACGAGGGTGTCTCTGCCGGATAGAGCAGGGCCCTCAGGGGTTCGCGCTGTGGCTGGAACACGAAATGCGGCATTACAGGTGCCTGCAATGGAACCACTGCCTCCACATAGAGTATGCGTATTTTCATCAATGATTTACCCGGTGTGGCTCCATTATAAAACGTAGTCCAGAGGCATTCATAGATGCATACTACCAGCTTAGTTAGCAATTCGATTAGCAGCAAATCAGACGACAGAGTTATAAAATCCATTGAGATGTCAAAAAAACTTAGGAAGATGTCATCTTCGTCCAATGTCTTTCGCATCACATCCTTATCAAATTCAAGGTCAAATACGTGGAAAACTGAAAAGGTTACGATGATTTTCAATATGAACAGTATAAAGATGTCTATGGCCTCGGCGACTGTTCGCTTCCAGAATGGTGCCACTACCACCTCTGTGCCACCGATTCTCTGTATCATCTCCTGTTGCTGTGCCTCGTTCAGTACTCGAAACCGATTAAAGTTCGGTTGATTAACAGGTGGATTATTCGGCTGCGGTGGAGTTGGAAGCTGATGGGCGTTTGGCCGACTTGTCTGTGGTTGATGTGCAATACCAGGAGCCGCGAATGGCAGTGGGGTCGGCAGCATTGGCGGATAGTTGTAGTTGGCAAACAAGTAGTTGGGGAACATTTGTATAAGAGCTGCCTGCTTTGCCCATTGCTCAAGGCTCGCGAAATATGCTTCCTTTGTAGTCATTTCCTTGTTTATTTCATTTGGTTTGCGTTCTCTTAATTCGCTAGCTACCTCCGGCTCTGCAGCAGCCTCGTCCGTTTTTTCATCACTCATAACTTAGTGTTTTGTTAGTTGCCTTAACGCAGTAAATTTTAAGTTTAAACTAAATTTTGCTTTTTGTATTTATTTTATTTTTCCTTTTTCCTGTATTGTGTTTAGGTTGACGTGTTAAACAGTAGATGGCGGGGTGTGAAGAGAAAAAGGGGGAAATTAATTCAGTAACAGGGTTGCATTGAAGCACTGAGAGCACAAATTCGCTCAGCTGTTGTTATCGGCAAACTTTGAGTGCGCAGACTTGGAGCTGTCACAGTGGGCAGCGAAGCCATTTTCGTCGACAAAAACCAATTGGAATCAAAAATTCTAATAAGTTTTCAAATCAAATGAAACAATTGAGGTGTAATTTTTGCATTTAATTATATGGATATTTTTATTATTTATTAAAATTGAATCCACTTATAATTAGAAGTACATACGTATTTCAATCTGCGGATTAGGTATTGAAAGTCATACATACATACATGGTTCAGACAGTAAGTGCTAAGGATAAAATATACACATATGTTTTAACTTACAAGTACTCTTGCCGAAATCTTTTGCTCACTGTCCCGGCGACATTGGTAGACCGTAACTACTAGCTACGTATGGCTGAATGGACACACACATACGTACTAGAAGAACTCTTATTAAATTGTTTGATTCATTTTAATTCATTATTAGTTAAATACCTATACGTATGTAGTATGTAAGTAAGTATGCACATATGTTAACCAATTGTTATTGTTATTAATTGGATCAAAAATTCGTACGCCACCAAATCGTAGGTATGTAAGTTCACTTACGTATTTATGTAAGTCTATATGTATGCGATGCGATGTATGTGTACATACATACATATTTGTACGTATGTATTAATGTTTTTACAATGTCTTACAAACAAATAAACAGGAGGAAAACACACAATTCACCTATTTTTGTATACGTCCTTCACTTTTCAACACAAGCACTGGATTGGCGGCAAGTAGGTACAAAAACTTATGTATATACATATACATGATGTACATATGTATGTATAAACAAATATAACTTATGTCAGCTTATGGACCTTAAATACAGGAATGCACATAGTCTTGATTTATTGCCAAACATTGCCGATATTTAAATTGCCAAATTGCTGGTTTAGATTTGAAGTCACTGACGAGGCGGTTGTTCCCGTTGGGGCTGGGTATCCAGTTGAAGGCATGCCACTGGACATTGGCTGCATCACATTCATGCCGAGTCCCAGTCCAAGTTGCTGTTGTTGCTGCTGCTGCTGTTGTTGTTGCTGTGGTGTTGGTTGTGGTGCCGCTGTGCCACTAAAGAGCTGCATGCCACTAAGCAGACTTTGATTTGTCTGCATCAAATTTGGTGAAGATCCCTGTCCACTCATATATGGACTTCCACTGGCATTGGGAAACTGTCCACCACCAAAGCTCACATTGCCAACTAAATTCATGGCGCCGGTTGGTGCATTACTGAACGCATTTGGGGCCGCCATAACTGGTGCATTGTACATGCTCACTGAGTTTGGAGGTGTCATGAACTGATGATGATGGTGCGTCTGCTGTGGCACCTGCTGCTGCTGGTGATGCATGTAGCCGCCTGGTGCCATGCCCGTGAAATTTCCAAAGCTCAATTGTGGGTTATGAGTGGTTGGCGCATTGCCGTATAATGCCAATATGCTATCTTTGGATAGTTTGCCCGATTGATCCTTGTCGCTGCCAGCCAGTGTGCCCTGGCTGAAGAAGTCCTGCTCCTGCTGGGCCAATGAGTTTGGCTGACTTGACATGCCCAGTGCTGTGGCGTCTCCGTTTCCATTACCATTACCATTGCCGTTGGTTTTCTCCGGCGTTGCGATGGCGCTCACATTACAACTGGCGCTCAGGAAGCTGGTAAAGCTATCGTTTTGAAGATCTTGAACACCAGTGGCAGTAATGGGCTTTGTGGGTGATGACAGCCCCAAAAGATCACTTTCGCCGGCACTATTGTTAACGCTAGTATTCTGTACGCGATTGGATGTTTTTGGACTACAGCCACCAACCTGATTGGGCTTCGGTTTAGGCAGTGGAGCAGGAAGCGGTGTACTCTTAGCTGCTGAGCTTAAGTGGCGTTTCTCGACGACAGGGACACTGGAGCTTGTTATATTAGTAATACCTAAACTGGGCTGACCAGATTTCTTTTTACGCTTCTGACGCTCCAGTTCTTCATCGATTTCCTTGGCCCAATCCACTTTTGGTGGCGAGGGCGGCACCCATTCACGAGCCAAATACTTTTTATGCTCGTACTTGGCACGAATAAAATTCTCCAGAGCCGTATCTGTTTGGGGGCGTCGAAAACCGTCCGGCAGTTGGGCCTCATAAACAGCGCGTGCTCGTGAATTGCCCATTTGCTGCAATGAGATCACCTGCTCAGGTGTCCATGCATCCAGATTAACGCTCTTCACACGCGAAATGTGCACGCCCAAATTGCGATGGATGCCCGCACAGCGGATGCACAGGAACACGCCCAGATTCCATGAAGCCCAGCGTGGACCTACAAATTAACATCGAATGATTAATTTCATATGTATGTAAATGTTTTGAGTGTATTAAATTAAGATAAACAAATAAAAATCCACTCGTTTTTTCACTGGTTGGTAACCGGACACAGAGTAGCTAATAATGATTTATTTATCTTGATAACGAACTCATTACGCGGAAAATATATGTATGCAGGGGTAGAAAGTGAAGCTTTACTATGATTTGCACAGATTATTTAACTATTACCCAATATCCCTAACAAATTTTGTAAGTTTTAGTGGGTCGTCATCCTCCCCCATCCTACAGCACCCGCCCACCACATAACAGTATGTATGTACTGATGTTGGTACTTTCGTACATACACACACTTGTGCAAACGAATGTATGCACCATTTGCATGCACTTACCCTTGGCATCACAATCAACACAATATTTATTATCATCGTCACGAAGCATTTGCGTTAAAAGTGTCTGACATTTGTCCTGCATCAGTTTAGTACGTTCCGTTTCCTTACGGCTTGCATTTGACGTGCTCATTTTTTTGCCTCTTGTCTTGCTTGCACTTGTCTTTCGTTCTCTGTGTACGCGCTGCACAAAATTTCAATGTAAGCCAATCTTAATAAGTTATTACTAATGCTTATTAACCAATTGTATGACGAAGACTTGAACGCTTAAGTTGTTAGCCGGTTATAAGTGTTTTTTCACATATGTGGTGGATAAATTTAATTTTTAATGGATTAAGAATACTACACTTTTTGCTATCGAAAATAGTGTACGTCTGCGTCTGTACGTCACACTCATTTCGTAAGTCTGGCAATACTAATGTCAAATTTGCAGAAGCCAAAGTGCTGCCAGACTGTCAGAGGCCAAGCCACTATTTTAAACCTTTGTTGCTGTTTGTATTTATTTTGCGCTTGCATGTGCAACAAGTGAAGAATTTCGTTTATAAATATGCATATATTGAGAGAGAAATTGCAGTCGTGTCTGCGCATTCTAGGCCGCGGCGGACCCGCTTTTATTGGCGATATCACTTGGTTAAATGTAAATTTTTGTATATACGATTTTCCGTTGTATTTCGCAAACTAAAATTCTTGTTTTGTTTTCCAGGATTTCTGTGCGGAGTTTTTAATATTTTCGAATACTGTGCAAAAGTATATAACCAATCAAACAGCAACGGAATTTTTGGAAATTGTCTGCTTGTGTTTAACACAAATTCTAATATGCATAAGACACTTGGAAAATACAATACAAACTGAGAACACAAGTGGCATGAGAATTAAGGTAAATACTCAAACAATAAATTATATTTTTTAATTGTTAACCTGTTTATATTTTAGGCTAGCCATCATCACTTTATTGATCGAATAACAGTTTGTCTGAAGCGCTTGTGCGCCAGCTTGGAACACTCCAACATCAAAAAACCTAACGCAGCAGAATCACAGGAGCTCACGACAGAAGGTGCTTCCTTTCTGACCTTGCTGGACACACTGCTGGATGCTTTGTCTGACTACACCAACCCCGAGCAGGATGCGAGTCATGCTAGCCAGTTCAGCTTGGTGCCCAGCAAACAGATTAAGATACAAGTGGATTTACTCCTGGGCCAAGCTTTGTCCTTCGCCAATGTCGCTTTGCAGCAGGACAAGAAGGCTCTGAGTGCCCTCTGCCAAAAGGTAAACTTTACAGAGATAATATATTAGCCTAAGCGTGGTTTAAGTTCTGTTCTATGGCCTTAGGTGATGCGGGACTGCAGCGCTTTCCAGGAGGAGTGTGAATCTAACTCGAATTGCTCCCATCAAAAGCTGCGAGCCATGACTTTGGAACAAGCTCTGCACCAACTGGACGAGCATATCAATGAGACTTTGCTGCGTTTGGTGTTCACATGTTTTCTGGACTTTCAAAAGATATCAGTGGATAAAATACGCAACGTTTTATGTACGGAATCCGATGCCACGGCCGATGAATACATAGCAGACTTTGATGTTAATTTAGATCGTGCCACTCAAATCGGCATATTTGCGATTGCCTTTGCACCCAGCTTAAAAGGTGTGCTAAAGTTAACTCGAAACACCCAACTGTTATTGATCTACCCATATATTTTTAGTTAAAACTACAGTGCGTAGCTGTCTGGCCTCTTTTGAGTATCTGGACACCAGTTTAATACCTTCACTGCAGTCACATAACTCCGATCTGCATTCCGAGTTGTTGGAGCAGCACTTTAAGGAGGAATTGTCGAAATTCAAGACCGCTCTCCACGAAATTATCGACAGTTGTGCATTTGTAACTTGTTACCTCCAGATACTCACAACTGGCATTATGTCTGCTGAAAAGTGCTTCGATAAAGCTCAGCTAGAGGATTTGATCCAAATGGGTTTCTTTGTGCTCGAGCACTTTCAACTGGATGTGAATCAGCAGGTTTTGCTGCCAAAAGGCCAGGAGTGCTTTACGAACTTTATTCGCATACTGCGCGAGTGCAAAGCCATTCTGATGTGTGCTTCCCAGGTGCAAACTGATCGCATTATTAAACGTTTTAAAATATTACGCACTATTTTGCGTAAACTGCTGTCTGCAATGGATGCAGATCAAACAGAACTGTCAGTAATTCCAGAAGCTGTCGAGGTAACAAATACCTGCACAGGTACTCCGATGGAACTGGTGGCTTCTCCCTCACGTAGCATACTCTACGAGACGCGAAAGGAGCGAAATAAATCCATTAGCTGCCAAGCAGCTAAAAATGTCCCTATAGAAGCACTTCAAATTAAGCCACCAGGCTGTTTGCGACGCAGTAAGTTATGATTAAAATTGTTATTTACTTCATAAATGCTAATTTTATCTACTTTTAATAGAACAAAGTCTTCGCACTACCATGTTTAAACGCAAAAATGTTGTGGAAAGTGTTCAACTGCATCATAACATCAGTAATCAATCGGCGAGTTTTGAAATCAGTGGTAAGATCTACTTACATATCTCCCCGTCTATTAGCTTATAAATTTATCCCATTTGCTTCTAGGCATACTCGATCAACTAACCTGCATAACGGCCAGTTTTGCCCACAGTTTGCCGCTAAAATAGAGTTGGGCGTACATTCATTGTGAATGAATATTCGCCGACACGCACACACACAAAACATACTTTCCCATACACACGCACACTCATATCGCAATCGGATTCATTCGTAGTGGTAGAATGCAGTGAACATCTTTTAAAGATTTAAGTTTTTAAATAACAATAATACAATAACAATACATATTAATTCATATCAAGTTCCTTTTTGCCGAAAAGTATTGTTTAAACATTGAAAACAACACATAATCCAAAATATGCCAAAAGTCCTCGTATCGATTTTTCCAACTGGAGTTCGACCTTTAGTTAATAGATACATATTTGCGCGTAAAGAAAACATTGGTGTGAAACTAAACTAAACTAAACTGGTCTGAAAAGCATCTGGCAAAGAAACTCCAAGGAAATGCAAACGGAAACGCAAGAAAGTCCCTCCATCGATGAAAAGTACCAGTTTTATGATGTACAGGGACAACTGAGTGGACACTACAGAAAACCCAACAACAATCATCATGTGGTGCCGCTGGGCATTCTAATCGTGCTATCCACAGTCTATCTCATGATCGCTGGCGTGCAAATCAACTATAATCATTACTTCAAGTCGGGTGTGGATGCGGCTAGGATCTCCTCTCCACAGCAACAAGTACTTCAACACGTGGAGCGTAAAGATTTGTGCAGCAAAATGGAAATATTTACTATGGAGGAAGCCAATGACTCCATTACTCATTCCCCTCCAAGCAAAAGGCCAAAGATTGATGGAGCCACGGGAATTGCCACACAAATCGGGGGCAAATCCACAAAGCAGCTTCAGCGAAAGAAGGATAACTCCAAAAAGACAAACACCGCAGAGCCCATCATCTACTTGTTTGCACTGGTTTTCATCTATTTGCTACTCAAGGCGGCATCAGACATAAATCAGCATTATAAATCGGTAAATGTATTTAATAAGCGTATTAACTTATCATATATTATAACTCTACTTTTTGTACTCCGCAGAATAAGGGCGACAAGCGATTGCGTCGTTGTTCCTTGCAGTCTTACGCACAAAAGGATCAACGTTCCCATCAGGATCGGCGGGCATCTAAAGGTATTTCCGCAAAAAGTTTGCCAAAATTCTAAAAACAAAAAAAATGTGGAACCTACACAAATGTAACTGAATACTTTTCAAACAATAGGGAACAAAACATAACTCAAATAATATATAATTAATTATTATTAATTTTAATATGTGTAATATGTGTTGTGAAACTGAACTAAATCTATTTAAACTATCGCTATCCAAAAGATGTAATACATATCTATCTACTCTACGACACTATATGTCAATTTGTATTTACTTCACCTTCCATATACAACAATTTATATACATATTTTGTCGAGTAGATACCTAATCTTAAGTGTTGAATGTCCAGAGCAGTTTGTGTCTATATGTGCCTATAAACTTACTTACTATTTATACCCTACATAAAACAAAAATGTAATACTATTTAATAATAAACTTCTATACTGCACTCCTGTGATGATTCTACAAAGTATTCCTAGCCTTAATAGCTCAGTTTGTGTGTCTTTTATTTCTGTTTCCTTCGTCTAACTGATAAGTTGATTGTAACTAAGACTTTACTGATAAATCTACTTATTCTATTTACCTACGTTATGAAGTTGCTCCGATGCGAAGTAGACACATATTTACCGAAGCCCGGTCCATATCTCTGGATCGTTATAGATTCGATAATGCCCTGGCATCGCATAAATTGCGCCAGCAGATCCCCATCGGCGATCATTTGAGGACATGTCCAGCTCCTGTTAATCTGCCGCTTACAGCAGAGCCACGACCAAGTCGTCGTTTATCGGTACCAATCAGCATTAACTATCAGACTGTGAATGTGGCTCCCATTGTGCATCCAGAACTCGCCAGACGCGGCTCCGTCATAAGTCTGGGCAGCTTGGCGGACATGAGTGTGGCACCAGGCACGAATACCGATGCAAAGCGACGGGTGCGCATGATCAATCGCCACTAAGGGGAGAGGAAGAAGGGATTCTGAATCCCAGTAATTGATCCAACGACGAAACTTTAACGAATTTAGATCTCAACTCGAATGCCAACAATACTCGTATGTAGTACTTAAAAATGTATTTTGTTTTGTTGCTTTTAATTCATATGTGTATTAATATATTAATAGTATAATTAAGGCATTTGTTTCTCTTGTTGTTTCTATAGATATACGAAATACATTATTATATTACTACTACTACGCCCATGCAATCATTAAATTTACAATATACACACACAATTTTAAACAATTGCACAGATGAGCCGTTTTACCAGAACATACAAGTATTAAGTATTTCTCTATGCTAAAATATTCTACTTAAGGCAAGATTTAAAACAATCTTAAGCTAAATTATTGTTTTGTTTTGCTTGGAATTGAATATCCAATTCCAAAAAAAAAATAATAATATTAATTAATTAATAATAAAATAAAATAAAACAGGTGATGTACAGTTACAGTTAAAATTACAATTAAAGTTAAAGTTATAGTTATGGTTAAATATGCATATTATTCATTCTGTTTCACATTGTTAAAGATATGGAAATTTAGCTCATTTTTTGTATTTATTTTAATGTTTTTTATGTCTTACGATGTAAATTGAGATAAACAAAAAGTCTATGCATGTTCGGAGTACGAGTAATTGATCAGTATCAGTGCAAGTATATATATATTTATAGATATATATATATATCTAATAATGTGACAAAAATCTACAAAACCTTATCGAATTTTGTGCTAGTTTTCTTCTATTCAATTTAATACAAAAATAAATTACGTATTTTAATTGTATAAGGCTTGTGGTTATATGTATATATATGTAAATAGGTATATATATTTTCTCGATTTTTTTATATAAACTTTAACTAAGCTCATTGCCCTCGTAGAGACTCTCGCAGCTCTCCAATAAACGTAGAACCGGCGAGATATCGTAAGGATACAACTGACGCGACACGAGACGGGATATCTGAAAGCGTAGGCGTATGAGCACGCCCATGGCCTCGTCCAGCATGGCATTGCCCATGCCAAAGCTATGACAGCTGTGCACAAACATTGTCCAGTTCATGCGTATGTACTTGAGCAGTCGCAGCAAGTACAGCAGGAAGCAGGTCTCATTGCTAACCAGTAAATCCAGCAGCAGATCGGAGCTATTCGATGTCATTTTCAGAAATTCAAGGAATGTATATACAGGATTTAGCATGGCAACCAGCTCAGGGAATGCATTGTTCCGAAATGAGATGCCCGATGTAACGTCCAGTGTGCAGACCATGGCTTCGATTAAATGGTCATCCTGGTCATCAAAAAGATGGATTAATATTTTACTAAAATGACATTCGGGATGGAATTGTAGTGTCTGTTTGATGAATGTCTCTAATTTGGTAAGCACATCGCGTATGGACAGCTCAATGACCAATATGTCCTGGAATGCATCGTAATCAGTCGAATCGATTGATGAATCTGATGAATCACTGCGTATCTCCTTAACGGTGACTGCTATAGATTTCAGCACCAACAGCACCATCTTCTGCAGCAGAGTCTTGTCCATTTCCACTAGATCCAATGCTCCACCGCTCGCTGCGTCTTCCAGTGCCCGTATCGCAGCGTGACGCAGCGTTCCATTGGCATAGTTAACGGTAGCTCCATTGTAACCAATTAGGCCAACAATATTCTCGGGCTGGCGACGTGGCAAAGATTCGAGTATACGTGGATTGCGCACATGGCAGACAATCTGATGCGCCAACTTGCACGTCTCCTCCGGCAGCATGTCCTGCAGCGCTAAGGTGGAGCCATAACAAAGTGCCTCATTAAAGAGGCACAGCATCTGCTTGTACACCGTACACGATAGATTCTGATTGAGCAATAACTCGAACTTGTCCAGCTGTGCGTAGAATGGTCGCGTCTCATCGATCGATAGATTGGCCTTGACCGATATGATGTTCTCCCACAGCTGCAGAAAGTTAAGCACACAATGTTCAGCTGCATTTTGTTGATTTGGCGACATCAGCTCGGACATGTTCTTTACCAGCGTGGGCCATTTGTGCTCCAGCTTCTGGATGGTCACACACTTCAGATGCGTTGTATCAAAGCTTTCGGAATCCGTTAGAGCAACGACATGACAGCCATTTGGTGGTATATAGTTAGCGGGTGGACTGCTGCCTGTGGTTGGACTGCTGCTATTGTTGTCATACAGATCGTTCATCTCATTGCCAAATTGCCGTCTGTCATCCGCATCTTCAGACGCGTCTAAATCTCTCGTTGTGTCCCGGAATTGCAGAGCAAAGTAGTTATTCGCCAGCGGTTGATCCTGCACTGGGAAGTGCATATAGCTGACAGAAGCGTCCGCTGTTAAAGGTGCCACAGATCCAGAGCCAGATGTTGCTACTACCGCTGCTGCTGCTGTGCTGTAGTCATCATCCAGTGGATGCAGTTCCACGTCTTTCCATTCCACAATGCGTTTAATTATATCTAAACTAAAGTGTATTTTCTGTACGGCAGCCCTGTCCAAATGCTCGTAGTTAAAAAGTTGATCCACAATCTTTTGTAGCCACTCATCGTTGAGCTCCTGTTTGGCAATAACTAGAAATGCGGCTAGCACACGTCCTGCCAGAAATTGCACATAGGTATTATTATAGCCAGCTAGGACAATAATCTCATCGATCAGCTTGTGATCGTTACGTATCAGTGCATCGCACACGTCCATGATGCGTGTACAGATGAAGCCCTTGGCATTCTGTTTCAGATATATGTCGAAGAGCAGCTGCAGATTGGATAGGAACTGCAGCAGTTTATTGGTGGGCCATTCACGCAGGTAAGCGATTCGTTTCTGACCATTCGAGTCGTGTGAGTAGTGGGATTGAAAGGGTTTTCTCAGTGTCCGTTCCGATACTCCGCAGAGGCACTGTCGAGTCAAGGATTGCTCGAATTCCAGCATATCATCGATAGGGGCTATTGTTTTCGCTGAAGATGAGCAATCCGTGTTATTGCCCTTACTGTTGCTGTGTGTCTGTGTTGCCTCCGTCGAGGCAATCAACAATTCGGATAGCTGCGCCGCACGATCCACCTCGTCCTTGGTATGGGCGACACCGTCGTTGTTTTGTGGCAAGATATTGTTGACTAAATTTTGTACACCGCCCAACAGTTGAGCGTAGGAGGCGGCACGCGAGTTGCATGGCGTCGTTGTGGGCGAGTTATTTGTGCTGCTTGACAGCGAGTGTGTGGAGCACGAGGAGGACAGTGATGAGCACAAATGATGATTCTTATTGTTGCCATTGGCGTCCATAGCGTCGGCAGCTCCATCCAGTATGTCTGGCGGTGATTTGGCACCCACCAAACGTATTTGTTTATCTATTTTTTGCCTCTTTGTCTGCGGCTGCTCATTGTGATGAATTCCCGTTGCTGTGGAATTCCCACTACCGCCCACCGAGCAAGGACAGCTACCTGGGTCACTGATACGTCCATTGCCATTGCCGCTACTACTGCTGGTGGTGGTGCTACTGCTGGAGGCACTACTGCCGCCAGTTGTGTCCATGTTGTGTTTTTGTTTTTAGCTGACGTACCCGACGTCTATTTACTGCGTCCGTTGTCCGCTGTAAATATATAAATTTAAAACCACACACTTGAAAACTCGAAAACAAAACGAAACGAAAGTCAGCGTCCAAAATATCATCACCAAACTGACACTGCCATTGCTGCTGCCGTTGCTTTTGCTGCTGCTTCTGCTTTGGCTACCGAATTACGCGCATTCACAAGGTTACGTGTGCACTGTGAAGCCAGCATTAATTTTTGGATTTCTTTTGACGCCACACTCTTTAAATCATTTATTTAGCAGCTGTCGTAGCATTGGCTGTGTATTTGCATGATATTATTTAAGATTTTGTAAGCAAAAACAACACATTGAATATTCGGATACTTGTTGCTCGTTTTACCTTTGCTTTTGTAATGTTTGTATTAGTTTCACTTCACTCTTGGTTTGCGTTTTCAAAGCAGCTCGTCGTACGCCTGCGCAGTTCATTCTGAATTTGTTGTGCACATTTTTGTTTTGCAAGTCTTGCATATTTTGTTTACATCATTCATTTCAAGACGTTTAACTTTTCAGAAAAAAAAACAACTTGCTCTGTTAATTAACAAGTAGCGAGCGCGTCGCCATCTTTGTAGTGTTGGGTTGTTCATATGCTGAACAGTGGCAATACACGTCACGACTGCATGATCGACTATTCCGTTGAGTGTCGTCACACGTTTCAATATTACAATTACTTTTAATTTAAAAATATATCAGCTAAACTTTCTGGTCGACTTATGAACTTAATATTGATAAAATTATATAAATGAATAATGCCTTGTTATTATAGGCTTCTTATGTATATGACTGCAAAACATATTTCATAATCTTCTTTTGCAATACTGGCAATACTATTTAAGTGGGATGCCACATGTCCCAAATTTTAAAATTAAAATAAAATTAATTTAAATTCTTAAGTAAATATATGTACAACATTTTGTTTACTCATTCATTGGAATTTTGACAGTTTGTTTTTAATCATATTTAACTTTTTCCAAAATTATTGTAGTGCTATATTGCAACGTGGCAACTCCACCAATTGTTTTTCATTTGACATTGAAGGTGAAGATACTTCCAGCTGGTGGGTGGAAAAGGACTACCATCGCGGTACCATCACTTAGCTTTTTGTATAACAACGGCGGCTTTACGGTGCTTGACAGTGGGCTGTGGTGCCCGCGTTCGATTAATAAAGAATATCTGCTTAATACAGAACGAAATTTTAACACGTTCATATAAGTAAAGTGTAGTGCGCTAAACGCGAACAGTTATATTTCGTCTTTGTTTGTGTCAAGTTGTGTTAATCAACCTTTTGAAAGGAAAATGGCTGGTACGTTGCCACCTTTAAATCAAGAAGCAATCTTCAAGAAGATTCAGGAATACTACGATGCTAACAACACCAAGCTGGTCATTAAAGATTTATTTGCCAATGACCCAAAACGGTTTTCCAAGTTCAGGTGAGTGCGAATTTTCACGGTCATAACAAATTTGCAAACACATAAAATATGTATATGTATGCGAATGCATACATACAATTAGAGTTGGCAAAGTTTAAATATTTAGCAGTAATTGGTTTTTATAAATTTTATATAAGTTTGTGTGAAATATAAAGGGATTTACTGAAGGTCGATATCTACAGGCTTATCAACGGTTTGAATAAGACTTTCAGTTACACACAACACATCAGTGACGTAGGCAGCAAATGTGACGTAGCACATATACACATAGGCACACACACATGCATGCATAGACAACGAAGCAATTTGAACCGGTCAAATCGAAGTGTTTAAATATTTAAAGCGAATGTCTTGAGTCAAAAATTAAAAAGGTTTTTTGGAGTGGCGAGTAAAAGCTTTTAAATTGATTTAAGTAACAAGATTGATAGTTAATATATATATTATTTTGGTATAAAAGCACGTTTATCGCTGTTGACAGTTATCACTGATAATCGTGTGTCCTTGCATAAGGTCAAATTGACGACCTTTTCGACCATATCTAATGACAATTAATACGTGCTTTTAAGGTCAAAACAATTGATTTCTTTGAATTTCTCAATAATCAATTTATTTTTCATCAGCTTGCGCCTGGCAACGCCCAACGATGGTGAAATTCTGCTGGATTACTCAAAGAATCGCGTAAATGATGAAGTCTGGCCGCTACTCCTGGAATTGGCGGAAGCCCGGCGTGTGGGTGTAGCACGTGATGCTATGTTCAGTGGCCAGCACATTAACATTACGGAGAATCGTGCTGTCCTCCATACAGCATTGCGTAATCGCAGCAACGATGCGGTGGTGCTGGATGGCAAGGATGTGATGCAGGATGTGCGTGCTGAGCTCGCTCATATGAAGGAGTTCACCAACAAGGTGATATCTGGTGTTTGGCGCGGTTGCTCTGGCAAACAGATCACCGATGTGGTCAACATTGGCATCGGTGGCTCTGATTTGGGACCACTTATGGTCACCGAAGCCCTCAAACCCTACGGCAAGGGATTGCACTCACATTTCGTCTCGAATATCGATGGCACCCACATGGCTGAAGTACTCAAAAAGGTGAACTACGAGACCACATTGTTCATCATTGCCTCGAAGACGTTCACAACGCAGGAGACCATCACAAATGCCACATCGGCCAAGAGTTGGCTGCTGGAGCACACCAAGGATGTAAGTGGAACTTCGATTTATTCATGTACGCTGTTATAATCATTATATTGATTGCAGGAGGATGCAGTTGCTAAGCATTTTGTTGCTCTGTCAACCAACAAAGAGAAGGTCACCGCATTTGGTATTGACAGTGCTAATATGTTTGGCTTCTGGGATTGGGTCGGTGGACGCTACTCCCTCTGGTCGGCCATTGGTCTGTCCATTTGCCTGTCCATTGGATTCGAGAACTTTGAGCAGCTGCTCGATGGTGCTCATTACATGGATAACCACTTCAAATCGGCTCCATTGGACAAGAATGTACGTCTAACTTGTTTAAATATAACTCAGTACTATAGTTATGTTTGATTTCAGGCACCTGTTATCCTGGCACTGCTTGGTGTTTGGTATTCCAACTTCTACAAGGCGGAGACGCACGCACTGCTGCCCTACGATCAGTACATGCATCGCTTTGCTGCCTATTTCCAGCAGGGTGACATGGAGAGTAATGGCAAATTTGTGAGCAAGTCTGGCAAGAAGGTCGAGTATAGTACAGGACCCATTGTTTGGGGTGAGCCCGGCACAAATGGTCAGCACGCCTTCTATCAGCTGATACATCAGGGCACACGTCTTATTCCATGCGATTTTATTGCGCCTGCACAGACGCATAACCCAATTGCCGGTGGAAAGCACCACAAGATTTTGCTATCGAATTTCCTGGCCCAAACCGAAGCGTTAATGATGGGCAAGACCAGCGAGCAGGCACGCGCTGAGCTAACCAAGGCCGGTGTATGTGGCAATGAGCTGGAAAACCTGCTGCCACACAAGGTATTTGTTGGCAATCGTCCGACAAACTCAATTGTTGTTAAGAAAGTCTCACCGTTCACTTTGGGCGCATTGATTGGTAAGTAATTGTGGCCAATGAATCATATCTACGACTAATCAATCAATTATTATTTTTCCTTTCAATTAGCACTCTACGAGCACAAAATATTTGTACAGGGTATCATTTGGGACATCAACTCGTTCGATCAGTGGGGCGTTGAGTTGGGCAAACAACTGGCCAAGGCCATTGAGCCAGAGCTCGACCATTGCGATGAAGTTACTGGTCATGATAGCTCCACAAATGGCCTCATTAACTTCATTAAGGCCAACTGGAAGTAAACATTGTCACACAGGGATTGGCATCTTCGCTCAATTTGGGTCGTCGTCGTCGTCTACTTATTTATAATCAATATACTACAACTACTACTACTACCATATTATGTTTATAGCACAAAAATTGGAATATGTATTCTACATACTATTATATATTTGCATGCATATTGGAATTCGATGTAAACGCATTTGTTTTGCAAATTGGCAATAATCTCACTATCGGTAGTTCAAAACTATTATTACACATTATATGTTGTTGTTGGATGTAGTTTAAAAGTTTAAAAAACATGAAGAAAAACCCCATAAAAAGGCAGATTGCATGATGATTAAAGATGTATTTGAAAAATAAACAAAAACTGCTATAAAATGCAAAAATAAAACCACTTAACATTTTCTCATTTTCTATTTAATGTTATAGAAATTAAAGACAATCCCTTTCTCTACAAATTAGTAAACTATTTGCACATTAGGCACATGAACTTTAACCGGCGGAAGCATCTGTGTTTGTCGCATCTTCATCCTCGTCCTCATCGTCGTCATCGTCAATATCTTCACCATCCGATGAATCTTGTGTCATATCAAGATCATCCTCATCGACTGCCAGATCATTATCCGCCTCCATTGCCTCATCATCCATCACTAAACCTGCACTCATATCCTCCTCCAAATCACTCCAATTGTTCTCGCCATCCTGGCTCTTAGCAGCATCATCTAAACCAAATGAAAACATACAATTTAATGGTATTCGTAGCGTAATATAACACAAATAGTTACCTGGATCCTCATCCACGACTAGCACATTGTCGTCGTTCAAATGGTTGCTCGCATTGCGCTTCATATGATTTATAATAAGATTAACCCGTCCAGAGACTCTGTAAATGTTTAAATATATGTTAGATATGTGTAAACAGTTGTCAGACTTTTTAATTTCAAATACAACTCAATACTCTAACAGTGAATTAAAAACTAATTTCAACCTGCCAGTTCCAAATTTGTGTGAAAATGGATAATCGTTCCAGTCGTTCTATCGATACAGATGCTTCGTCCAATGACCCCGAGAAAAACGAGCCATTTAGTGCTCCTCCTCAGCAGTTCACAGTAGTTACCGTACCAGATGAACACGATCTAACGACATCGATTGCCAACTGTGGAAAGCCCTTGTGCGATGACGCAGATTTGGAGTGCCTTTACCATATGGTTTCGGCAACGCTTTGCGAGGCAATAGCCATCATACAATCCGATCCCCGTGGACTCTTCTGCTACAAGTTTCCCCAATGCACTAGCTATGTGACGAATCAAAAGTCCCAGATTCTTTTTAATACCCCGCAAGTCAAGAGTGAACAGTCCAATACAAGTGAAACTGTGCGAAATTGGATGACGATTGGTGAATTCGATTATTCCAATATGATTCCACTGATTCGTGACTTTATTGGTCAATGGAAGCTATCACCGGAAACCAAGTGTGTTGTGCTTACAAATACTCGACGTCACGATGTGCCCCTTAAGGGTACCATTTACTTCATCGATGCCCACTTCTCCCGCCCCACGGCACGCTGTCCCAATCCTCTGGCCGTGGCCAAAGTACGTTTCGTTATTTCGGTCTCAAGTCTAATGCAATTGTATTATCCGGTTATGGTCATGTACCGCTTCGAAGGCTACCGTACCCTGTATTATGCCCTGGGTTCACGTGCTATTGGCTCATTTCTTTTCCAAAGATTCTACATTGATACCATACTGCATACCAAGCTCAGTTTCTATGCGGAGATTTGCAAGTGTCGACATGGCACGCTGGCAAAACCCAAAGATAGCCCAAAGCGAAAGGAAACTGAGGACTTTACGTTCTAATAACTCACTGTAGTGCTTCTGTGATGCAATGCAGGCGTTGCTCTGCAATTCCAAGACAGATTCCTAGCTTGTTGCGCAGATCATCCTTATCCTCGGACATAAGAACACTCGTGCGGGTTGTAGTCAAGATTTGCAGCCAGGTCAAAGCGCACAAAACACTATAAATATATATGTATAAATTTAAATAAATGTTTCTTTTTTATGGTTACAGTTGCTGCACTCACTTGGCTGCCTTTCCTTGAAGTAACACCGACAATTCGGTAACCAGAGGACTCACATACTCCAATGGCAAGCGATCCAGTGTAATCTTTATGGCTTTTTTATCGTTGGTATCCAGGACTGCTTTCAGCATGCTTTAAAGGAGATGGGAGATTAAATCTTTGTCTTTTATGGTCGTTGCTTCTAAAACTTACGCCTGATCACGGCTGTGGAGGGCCTGCATTAGCAGCTGCGTCTTGCTCTGACTCTGCAGTTTGCCATCGGTTAGTTTGCTGGCCTGAATGGATAGATTCTCGAGTCGGGCTTCCATAGGCACTTCGTTTTGTATCTTCTTTTTGGAAATCGGCATTGCACTGTTGTACTCTATTTCCTTCTTTCTGATAACAGGTGTCTTCATCTTTAGAGCTTCAGCCGTACCGCCTTGTTCACTACGCTGCTTCTTGGTGTAGAGCTTTCGTGGATCTGTGCGCACGATAACATTTAGTTTTTCGGCATAGTTAGGAGTGTATGTTTCGAACTGCAAGAGGCTGCGTGTGCCATAGCCGAAGAGGATTTCATGTGGACGCAGTTCATTGTGAACAAAGTGGGCAGCCAATGCGTAGATTGGTTCAACGGTATCAGCGCCATCCGAAGCTATTTGCAGCGAAACCTTTGGTTTGATATATTTCTCAGCAGACAAACTGCAAAACAGTAAGCGTAAATTTGTTGGACTACAAGTTAAAGATCAGTTAAGTTACCTATCCACGTTTAGTAGGTAGATGTGTATGTTGCCATTACGAGTCACACTTGCCACACGCAAGTCACCATTGTCGCGCACCTCACAGGCCAAGCTGTGAGCCACATCCTCCATTAGGAGTGTGCAACTGGATGCCTTATTTCTGCCCTTCTTGCTAATCCTCCAGAATGAAATGATTCGCTCCATTTTGGCAGTAGTGATAACGTATTCCACGTCATTCTTGCATGTCAAACTGCCAATGGAATTGACTTCACCCGAGTGTCCGGTGCTTGTCTCCACCAGCTCTTTAGTGTCCACATCATAGATCTTAATTTGTCGCGAAGCAACAGCCAGTGTGCGACTTTTGGGCAAATAGGCTATATTAAATGGCTTCTCTGGTCCCACGGACCACTCGCCAATGCTGCGTTCCTGCGGCAAGGACCAGACAAGTGCACGACAGTCTGCACCGACAGTATACAGAAGCCCATTGTTGTCATAAGCAATGGACGTGATGGCACCACTGTGGCAATCCCCACTCAGTGTGCGCTCAATCTATAAACAAAGGGAATTTTTGTGTTTTGTTCATGTACAATTTATTAATTACTTACACTTCCTGTATCCAATGCATAGATGGCTACCATACCCTTCAGAGTACCAAGGGCTATATACAGTTTCACGGTGTCTGACGAAGCCTGCAGAGATTTGCGCGACTTCTTTTGGCGCTCCGCGCCTACGGTGACCCACGTGAGGGCCGTGCAGAGGCCGAATTCCGTTAGGCCCGGTGTGCATTCCTGTTTCAGTGTATTCGACTCGGTGTCCCATATTCGTAATATGCCCTGTTCATCAATAATAGCAAACAGTTTCCCACCGTTCGGTGAGAAACCCAACACGTGCTTCTTTGCCACCGACATCGCTTTAAAATTATGTGCACTAAACAGTGTGGAACAAAAAAGACAGCACAGTGCCAGTGTTGGAAAATAAAACAAAGTCCCATATTTTTGTATTTTCTTTGGTATTTTAAAGTGCGTTGAGTTTTGCGTTCTAAGCAATATTTACTTTTTTAGTATTTGCCAGTGAACAAAATCAGTATTTTTTTGCCTTGCAAACAGTGTGCAATCCAGAAGTTTCGTTTATTTCACTTTGAGGTTAAGTGATTTACCGACTGATTGACTTGCTTTAACTGCTCTTCGTTTTGTTAAATATCTGTGCTCAAAAATGGCTTTATCTGTCCCAAAAGCACCTGGAATGGCGCAAATGATGAAGGATGGCGCCCGTGTAAGTGAAATAATAATGAAATGCATTCATTTAAGTCAATTTGTCATCGCTCCCATTGACATTCGGTGCAAAACAGGCGGTGCGCCGCAGAAGCGCGTGATTAGTCATCGCAGATGTTCTTTCAAATTGTCTAATTCAATGATTTTCGTATTCTTTAGATGTATAGTGGTCTCGAGGAGGCAGTCTATCGCAATATCAGCGCCTGCAAGGAGTTTGCACAGACAATGCGTTCCGCCTATGGTCCAAATGGCATGAACAAAATGATCATCAATCACATTGAGAAGCAGTTTGTGACCAGTGATGCTGGAACCATAATGCGTGAACTGGATGTTGAGCATCCGGCTGCCAAGCTTATTGTCATGGCCAGTCAAATGCAGGACGCTGAGGTCGGTGATGGCACCAACTTTGTTGTAATCTTTGCCGGGGCTCTGCTGGAATCGGCAGAGGAGCTGCTCCGTTTGGGCATCACCACATCCGAACTTGCTGATGGCTATGAGAAGGCTTTGACCAAGGCTATGGAGATTCTGCCCAAGTTGGTGTGCCACAAAGTCGAGGACTATCGTGATGTCAACAAAGTCAAGGATGTTCTGCGCACAGCCATCATGTCCAAGCAGTACGGCCAAGAAGATTTCATCAACGATCTGGTGAGCAAAGCCTGTGTCTCCATACTGCCCGATGAGGGTACCTTCAATGTGGACAACATTCGCATCTGCAAGATTCTGGGCAGTGGCCTGGCCAAGTCCGAAGTTGTGCGCGGTATGGTCTTCAAGCGTTTCGTCGAGGGTGACGTCACATTCGCCGAGAAGGCTAAGGTTGTCATATTCTCCTGTCCCGTCGATATCATTCAGACCGAAACCAAGGGCACAGTGCTGATCAAGTCCGCAGATGAGCTCTTGAACTTCTCATCAGGCGAGGAGGGCCTCTTGGAAGCTCAGATCAAGGCTATTGCCGATACTGGTGTCAAAGTTGTTGTTTCGGGCGGCAAAGTGGGGGACATGGCTCTGCATTACCTCAACAAATATGGTCTGATGGCTGTGCGTTTGAATTCCAAATTCGATTTGCGTCGTCTGAGTCGCTCCGTTAATGCCACAGTGCTGCCTCGCATCACAACACCCAGCCAAGAAGAGTTGGGTTACTGCGACAAGGTCTGCATTGAAGAATTGGGTGATACTGTTATCGTAGCCTTCAGGTGTGTACAACAGACCGCTTTTGGCCGTTTAAACCATACTAAAGTGTTTTTATTTACAGAAATGAAGGCAAGGATTCACGCATTGCAACCATTGTGATCCGTGGTGCCACCGATAACTTCATGGATGACATTGAGCGTGCCGTGGACGACGGCGTCAACAACTTCAAGTGCCTGTCACGTGATGGTCGCTACCTGCCAGGCGCTGGTGCTGTTGAAATCGAATTGGCCACACAGCTGGCTGCCTATGCTGATACTCTGCCCGGCTTGGAGCAATATGCCGTGCGCAAGTTTGCAAATGCTCTGGAAGTATTCCCCAAGGCCTTGGCAGAGAACACTGGCGCCAATGGCACCGAAGTTGTTAACCAACTGTATTTGGCCCACGCCTCCGAGAAGGGCAAGAACATTGGCTATGACATTGAAGCAGAGAAGCCAGCGACCATCGATGTGGTGGAAGCCAAAATCTTTGATCTGTATCAATCCAAGTCATGGGGTCTCAAATACGCCGTTAGTGCCGCTACCACCATCCTGAAGGTGGATCAAATCATAATGGCCAAGCGTGCAGGTGGACCAAAGCCACGACAGGCTGCTGGCAGTGATGATGAGAGTTAAACTTAAACTTAACTTCATCGGCATTTACTACCATAAAATGAAAATGTATAACTTAATAACTCTAGTAGTACACCAGGCAAGGAATTCTTCAATGCGAGTCTTACACGGAAATTTAAAATTTCATTAACACACCCTCAAACACACACATACACAAACACTCACCCATACACTGCTTCTTGTATTAATAAACTAAAATTACAAAATCTGATGTGTCTGAATCTGGTGTTCCTATGGTAAGTCATTTTTAAATCCTCCCGTAATAAAAGTCACACAGGTTTTGGTGTCTCCGCTAGATAACTCATCTAAGCTTTTTATTTTATATTTTTTGGAATTCAAGCAAACGATTATTATGTTCATTTTTTTTGGAGTACATAACATATTTCAAATGCGTATGCGCAGATACAGATACATTTCAATATTTTGTTCGAATAAAATACGATATCGTTGTCGTTGGTTTTCAAATTGAAGTTAATAAAGTTTTTAAAGTGTTTAATTCGCATATTTACTGATATTTCGTGCATTATAAAATCTTTTCCATTATTTCGTGTAACATCTTTAGTTATTAGTTTCATTGTTTTGCAGTTGTAAATACGTATAATAAAACCTCCGGATATTGCCGATCGTAACAGTTCTGAACTATCCGTGCTCCAGTGGATTGTTCAAACTGTTGATCAGCAAATGTGTGTGAAATAAATGATATTTTTGAAAACAAGATACTCTTTCAAGTTCATTTTTTAAATTGAAACATGCAATAAATCGAAAATTATTTCAGATTTTTTCTTCATTCTCGAAATAGCTAACAAACCAACTGCAGTTTTGGTTGGCATCAACATCAACGGGTTGAGAATTTCTAGATTTTGAACAATTTTCTGCTGAATGCTCACGACAGCAGAACAGAGTTCAAAATCTTTCTTAAAAAAAAAAGGACTGAAAGCAAAATAGTTGAGCTAAGAACGCGTGATTCTTGAATAACTTAGGGAATCGCCGATCTAAAAGCGAATTTCTTAAATGCAACAATGGAAGAACCGATCAAAAAGCATATATATATAGATGGGTATATATATATTTGAAAATGTCGACAAGTCAAAACGGATTAATCGTTGATTATTTTGGTGATGAGATGTGATTGAAAATGGTATAATGAAGATGAAATCACGATGCTTCTCTTGTGGGAGAACCGTTTTCTTTCATTCCAATACCATACAAATATGCCCATTACCATTTTTAGAGTGTAAAAAAATAACTCAGCTTTAATATTTAATATTACTTTGCCACTCATGCAATAACATTTAGATTTGCTATATAAAAATATAGGCCTCATCCACAAACAAATCGGTTAATAATCCCGATAACTCGCTTCGAACTGTCGACATAAATTTTGATTTTACAGACGGAAGAATCACGCATTCTTCACATGCTTTAAACTATTCGAATTTGGGATCTAAACAATTTTCGTATTGAGTTTCATGTGGGACTCTAAATGCATAAAATAAATTATCGTTCAACAATCAAAGTGTCATAAATATTTAATAAAATGGCAAAAATAACTACACTATTAGATATATTTGGATTTAATATGATTGCTGCGTTACTGCAACGAGATTTTATATATATATTATATATTTTGCTAAGAAAAAACGTTGGATTATAAACGCACTAAGGTTGAACTAGCTTGTTTTGTGTTCTTGGCATTTCGAAGCCTCAATTTAAAGCTTATTTTGATTTATTTTGTTTAGTTTTTGTTAAAGTAATCATATAGTTTTTGGCCCATTTAGTGTTTGGGATTTCAATAAATGTTATTTAATATTTGGAGTATGCTTAACAACTTCGAACTTGGATTAATCATCAAATAAGTAGGCAAAAGAAATCGTGGTTTTGTGTTTTTTATTTGTTTACTGTGTAATTTGCATAAATATATATTTAAGATTGATTCATATATATATATTTGGGTGTATATATATATAGATATAGTTTATAGGTAGTTGTTGCTATATAGTCCGCACATTAATTGTCCATCAAGTTGGGTTATTCGTTTACTTTACTTTACTTTAAGTTGGTGATATATCTCAATAAATGCCAAAAATGTTGTCAAGAATTTCGAATTTAAATATATATGTTTCAACGGATTCCATTTGCCATTTTTCCTCTTTTCTTTTCATTTTAAATACATATATATTTATATAATTGTTTATATACTTTTATAGCCCTCTACTCTTTGGTACACTTGAGGCTTTTTACAATCAATTAATTATATTGCTTAAATCTTTTGTTTGTTTTACTTGTTTTATTCTGCTGCTGGTGGTGTCGACTCTTCTTGTTTGTTATTGTTTAAAAATTAATTTTAGTTTTCAATAGTGTGCTATTTAAGAACGAACTTAAAGATAAACGAAACAATAAACATTAAGAGATACTCCAGCAAAAAGGCTTAGAGAGCTGTGCACGAGGATTTCTCACGGAAGGGATTTACCTTTTGGCTGGTGAAACCAGTCCATAGGTAATCCTCCTGCTCGTGCTCCGTGATGTATTTCATCATTTTGGCGCACGATTCCGATACCGTCTGGCGATCGATGGCTGCCTCGCGGCGCAGCTGCTCCACGACAATGCGCTGCTGTTGTAGGGATGATGACATTACGTCCATTACGGCTGTCTCGGATAGGCCTATGGTTGAAAATGTTATCTGTACTCAGGTACGATATGTAAATTCAAAATTAAGTAGAGGTGGTTGTGTGCTTAAGTATTTCTTTTTTAAATTTTGTTTTCTTATCTTTTTTGCTTTTTTTTTTTGTTAAATTTTGTTTGGGTGTCTTTATTGGATGATTCTGATTTGGGCGCTGTAAATGTAGTAATAAAAAAAAGTCATGGCAACAAAAATAATTATTAAAATATATATCTTTTCAAAATCAAGGTTTTTTTCGTCTTTGGCACAAGACACGACATTGAGCAAACGACATTAAATACATACAACGAAAGTTACAGCTTGAAAAGAAAGTTTGAGATTAGGATAGGATTGAGATTTTAATAGGAATGCAAGTTTTGGTATTAATCACTTTTCAACAGAGAATCCATATTCACACACAGTATAGAATATTATGTATGTATGTGCACGTACACTCACGCCCGCATATTCAAGTGTATGTGTGTGTGTGCGTAATATACATATGTAAATACACTACCCTCATGTCAAAAAAGTAAACGTAATTATTGCTCACGATTAATTTTTAATTAAGTGCAAATTAGTCATTAACTACCTGGCAGGGTAGTAATGCGCATCAGTGTTCTGTAATTGAAAGGTTTCCGGAGGAAGAAGGCTACACAAATTACAATTTTGGGCTTGGCAATTCCCAATTGATTTTGTTGAGTTTGTGCAGAAATTAAAGGCATGACGATACACACATACACATATACAGCGTGCGCTCACATACATATACATTCACTTCTCTAGTATGCTAAATAGATTACACCAATATTTCGGTTAGATTTGACACACACACACAAGCACAACTACATTTTAATGATGTTATTTTCAGTTATTTACCAGCTTTTTTTAAATTATATTTATATTAAATATCGAGGAAAAATCAGCCCAAGCTCGCTTGGCTCGAACAAAAAGATACACACCCAAAACCAATGAAACGTGAAGTTGGGTGCGCGTCGAATCGATAATGTTATCGATAATGTTTACAAAATATCGTTTTATTACGTGTTTTTATTTTGGTGCATGGTGCATGCCTCCCTGGATACACAACATTAGTAAAATGACGGCTAAGGACGAATGGTCGGCAGAGGAGGAGTTGCAGCTCTTCCATGCCATGGAAGGATTACGTCCCGTAGGCATAAACAAACATTTTTACATGTCCTGCATTTCTGAGCGGCTCTCAAAATCGCTAAACCGGGAAATGCCGAGTGACCTGATCTGGAGACATTTGGGCACTATGTATAAACTTAAGGAACTGGATAATCTCGAGAGCTTACCATTTCCCAATGAGGAAAGAGAGTTTAGTTTGCCTGAACAGGACTACGCGTCTTTTGTAAGCAAAAAAACAGGTGCGGCTAACGTTACTGACGAAACTCCAGAAACACAGACTCCCGGGACAACAGCTGTTTCCACGACAACTGAAAGCAGCAGTAAAGGTAAAATATTGAACATACATATGTATATAAGTGAGATTAATGGTGTTTTCTTGTATTCCAGGCTCAAAGTTTGCAACTGTACATGCAAATTCAGGTAAAGAGACCGAAAAGAAGGCGTCGGCAAAATCAGTGGATTTACCAAAAAGACCTGCTAAACGTACACGTGGGTCCATGTCGAATGAATCTATTAGTCCCTCAACCACACCACCGCCGATGCAAAGCAACAAGCGTCGTCGTATTTAATTGGAATTGTTAAAATTATACAAACGGTTTAATAACGAATCGTTTTTATTAGTTGTAGTTAAACCATGACCAAAACTTTGATTTATAATGTAAAAATATAAACATTAGCAATCGAAATCACTATCGCTAGATTCTGTTTTATTTGGCTCGTCCTGGACTTCAGTTGCCGACTTCATCGAATCCAGCAATGATTTTAATAGGCGCTTGTTAAGATGATCAGTTTGGGTTAATTCACGAGTTGGCTGGGTCTGCTGTTGATCGTCGGCTTCCGTTGGAGGCGCAGGTGGTGTGTTTACTGTCATGGCTCCGATATTTTCCAAAACAGGCATTATTATTAAAAAAATATACTTTTTAAACGCTGTTTTGCTGCCGCTTCGTGTATTTTTAAGTATTTCTTTTTTGATGAATCAGCTGCTAGGGTTGCAGTAAATTTAGCTTAACTTGAATTTATCGAACTGAGTGCTAAGTGTAGCAGCCCTCGTAAAAGCGCTTTAACGCAAGCGTCGTTTATTTTTCGCTTAGCGCCCGATTTCAATTTTGAGTGATACAATTAATAAATAATGTACGTGCCAGAAACAGAAGATATGCTGCCAAGGGCAGCCCCCAGGCCGTGTGCACCTGTTCCGCTGGGACATACCGATGAGATTGTGAAACCAACAGTCCCGGAAGTTTCAATATTGTTTGGCCAACCGCCACAGCAACAACAACAACAAACACAGCCACAGCATCAGCAGCAGTCTGCACCGACACAACCCGCTGTAAGCAGCTTTGCCTCCTGGAAGAAGCAACTACTGCCTCGGGTGAATTTCTCACCAGTACTTACCACAGAGCTTGGCCCAGCTTCTCCGCCCATCGCTTCCTCTGCAGGAATAAACTCCGCCGCAGGCTGCAATGAATATAATTATCTTCCTCGAACTCATGTTTATGATGTAGATCGCTCAACGCCCCCGCAAGTTAATTATGCAGTGAATGTGCCATCTTCCTATACAAGAGAGACGTTTCCCACCGATGTTTTAGTGTCAGCTCCGCGTTTGCCGCCTCCTTCAATCCAGCCCCAATCCCATTGTCAACCCACACCAACTACAGCCATATCAGACGTGCTGACTATTTGTGCTGGCACACAAACAGATCCAGAAAGTAATTCATCTAGAAGAGATTCCATAGCCTGTGTCTCTGAGCTAAGCAATTTGGCCAATAAAAACGACGTGAAAGAGATTCTCACTCAACTGGAGATTATGCGCCAAGAGCAGCAATACTTAAGACGATTATGCGAATCTCTTACTCAGCAGCAGCAGCAACAACAGAAAACAAGCTCAAAGACTTACAAAGAGACATCCTCTCAGTGTGAGATTATTCCCATGAAATGTGAGTACATCTAAGCTCTCAATTTTCTCTTTTTCTGTATATAAAGGTGTCTACTTTCATAGGCAATGCCACAATCAAGCGAACGACGCCGATCGTGCATGACTATATAGTTGAAGAGGATGAACGTGGCACTGCATATGAGATGCCTGCCAGAGTACTGCCTCAATACCAATCCCCACGATCTGCACCACCAATGGCACAATCCACCGGCTATCGCCCGAATACTCCGCAGGGCAAGCAACCTGTTGCTTTGCAGTCTCCAGCAACCAATAGTCCTGCAATGGGGCCCGTGTTAACAAAGCCCAGTACTGAAAAGAGCTTGGTAATGAATGAACTCGCTCGCAAATATTTGCCACAAAAGCAAATTAATGAACTGATGGATGAAATGCGACTGTCACCGACAACAACGACACCGACTGCTAATGATGTTCCTGCTGCCAACACGGGCGTCAACACCACGCCTTTGCGACAGATAGATAACTTCCACCAGAGTCCGAGCAATATATCGAATGCTTCCTATGTGTATTTAAAGAAATATCGTTTATTGCCTGAACAACGATTGCCCTACGATCATCATGCGGACATGATGAAGCTGCACAACAAATTGCAATCATCGGATTCACCTGTACCGTCGTCGCCACAAGTTCGGGAGCCAATGCTCGACTTGGATAATATACGTAATCAGCCAAAGTTAATTTAGGCAAGATTCATAGATTACCTTTTTATATATTTATCTGGAAGATTACATACAATTGTTAAACAAACAGAAACGCAATTTTGATTTAGACACACACAATATTTTGTATAAAGTTCGTTCCATGTTCCCATGCTTAACGCAATACCAATTGCAGCTCCGATGCGGATTGGAGTAAGACCTTCAGGCCTTGCATGAAACCAGCACATTGAGCAAAGTCCGTGCCAAAAGCAATGCGTGTGTGCACCTCCAGGGCATTGGCATAGTCGGCTATTTGAATGTACTGCACGATTTGATTAAGATGCTGCACCGTTGTGGGTGTGAGCTGCAAAAGAAATGCCAATGATTAAGTAATTGTGGACGAAGTTGGGTGTAACTGTTAACTTACTCTGCCATCGCGCAGGCAATCATATAGATTCTCCAAGCGTTTCACAACATCAACAAACTTTCGCTTAGTGCGCTGCAAAAAACAATTTGTAAATTAAAGAACAAAATTGATGAAAGCAGTTTAAACTCTTACTGGATCATTCGTGGCGCTTAGGCATTGATTTTTAAGCTCCTCGAGCACCGTTTGCAAGTAAATGTATTCCTCCGGTAGTGGAGGCTTCTCCTTGGGTGGCTCCGGCTGTCGCTGCTCTTGAATTGGTGCTGGCTGCTCGGTATAACCGAAGGATTGCTGTGGCTGTTGCTGACCCGGCCAGTATTGCTGCTGTTGATTGGGCACCGCCGATGTTTGGAAATTCATCTGCTGTGGTTGTTGTTGTGGTGGTGCATAGGCCTGTGGATTATTGTTGGCCGTAGGATTGTAGAAACCAGTGTTACCCGGTGGCGGAGCATTCTGCTGATATTGATTTGGATCCATGTAGCTGTTTTGATTTTGGTTCGGATCAACGCCATACAAAGGATGTAATATTGGTGCAGCACTTGGTTCCACCGTTGGTCTTGGTTTCGGCTGAAAGGGAAAACAGGAATAATGTTAATCTTGTGGAGTATTAAAATTAAATCAATTCTTACCACTCGAGTGGACTTCAGTGCAGGCGGATCATTCCAGCCGGGTGGTGGTGTTGGATTACGTTGCACGTTCTGCACTGGAGGTAGCGGTGCTGCAGCCACTGGCATGGTATCGATGGGTGCTACACCCGGTAAATAGTTGCCTTGTGAATTGCCCATAAATGGACTCTGATTGAATTGCTGGGCACTTGCCAGAGGATTGGTGTTGAACGCGTTGGTGCTGTATGTCTGTGGCACACTGGCTGGCTGTGACATTGGAGCCATTGCACCGCCGAATGGCACTGCGGCTGGGGCTGGAACAGGGTTGTATGGCATGCCATATGAACTGGTAGGTGCTGCCACAGATGGATCCAGAACGTATTTGGACCTCGAATGCAGTCCAGGCCCAGCAGTTGCTGCAGGAGGTGCTCCACCCGCGGAGCTGGCATTGCTTGAGGGCCGTGGAGGATGGGAAAGTGGTTCGGCTTTCATTTGCGGAGGATTAAAAATTTGTGTGGGTGGCTGAGCTGGCTGGAATGGAGCTGCTGCCAAAGGCACTGATGGAGGTGCTGCAGCTGGCAATGGTTGCTGCCAGCCGCCGTTTGTTGGAGCATTGAATTGATTCTGCGGCTGCCCAAACATCATGGGATTTGCTGCTGGCTTTGAGAAGGAGCCACGTGGTTCACGTTGCCGCATATAATTCATGGGATTTGCAGCTGCAGCAGATGGCTGGATATGATCGAAATTTACGGCGTTGCTTATGCGTTCACGCAGTGCATTCAAATCCTCACTTTCCGCATTGGCCTGGCTCAAGGTGGTGATATACTGCAGGGCAGCTGACAATGCACCCTGGGATGCAAGAAGTCCACTATATTCGGATATGAAACCGGCAAAGCGTCCAGCCAGATCGACAGCAATACCTTGCTGCTCCAAAGACTTGGTCAGCAGCATTACCACCTCGGCCAACTCCTGCAGCTCACTCGTGTTGAGCTTATAGTTCTGATTTTGCTGCTCAAGTTGCTTCAATTGATACCAGGCGCTCACTAGCTTATCGATGCTACCGGCACAGATGTAGCACAACATGGCATTTCGGGTGAACTCAATGCTTGAGGTGCACTCATTCAACAAGCGATCTCCCAGCCTCTCGCAGATATCAACGACTTTGCGCTCACTGTGCTTAAGTGCAGCTACAAGTGCCTCCTTCCAGGAGTCAACCGTGCAACGGTTCACAAAGTCAAGCCAATCCCGTGATACCAAAGCCGAGATGACATTGGACAGTTCATTCTTCTGCTGCAGCAAATAGCGAGTCTGTATACGTGTAAGAGTCTCGATTCCAGCAGTCGATGCTATAATCAAGGCCTCCGGTATGCGCTGAGCCTCCAGACAGAGCTCCACGGCAGCTTCTGTGTTACCCGTAAGTATGGCCTCTGTAATCAAGCTGTCCGTGTCTTTAAATCAAAAGAAAATTCAAAAATTAATAATCTTTTCTTTTAGAATACGAGATGTTACTTACGATCTCCACTTGGGATCTTAAACTGCATGCGTGGAGCAGCTGGAAAGTCGTTTAGGTTTTGTGGATCGATTGTTGAGCCGTCAAATGCGGTCTTATTATCGGCAGTTTGCTAAATTTAACAGAAAATATATCAATTAAAATGTCTCGTAAGTATTTTAGTTGCATAAAGTAGTCCCTGAGTGGCAAAAGCTTAATGAGTTCCAATTTCTTACCGAATTATCGGTGCTAGAATTAGTGCTTTGGTCGCATTCAACCTCCGAGGAGTCGCTCTACTCGGACCACAAAGCACCCCAAATGTTTGGCAAGCATGAAAAATTGTTATCAGAGAAATATACAAGGAAAGATGAACGAACGAACGCACAAAACTAATGCAACAAACAAACAATTGATAATGTGAACTTATGCTTAGTTATGTGTTACTTTCTGCTTCTTGGAGAGATAAGAATCGAAAAGAACTAAACGGAAACAGAACTCACATGTGTAAGAGTTGATATACGGGTCGTAAGTGTATCTACGTCCGATTGTGAGTTGCTTTCTGGCTCTTTGATGAACTTTGTAAATTTAACATCGATATCGTCTTTGTTATAGCCTAAGAATTGAGTTTTCATTAGTTAATTATTATGTTAAGAAAATAGTTAATTGTTTACCTAGGAGATTGAGCATTTCTTCTTTGGGATTCAGTTCAAAGTTCGCCTTGATGAAATACCAAATATAACGACCATGTTGATCCGTCGATTTATCAGCTCTTTGGCGACAGTAATCCGCATAGTTGGCTTCTGCCAACGACATTTCCAAGGCATTGGCTCGCTCCACAATTCCCGGCTCGGTGGTCAGTTGCTCCACCTTCACCGTTTTTGAATTGCCATTGAAACTAACCAATTTACCGCCAAACTGTTGATGATATTTAGTTAAGAAATGGTCAATTGAGTTCCCAAATTGTACTTACACCAAATGCCACACCACATGGACGCTTCATCCATTTGGGAGCATGGGTCAAGTCGTGATAGACGACTTGAGTAGCCTGCTGGGGCACAGGAGCTTGAGCAAATTGATCCATGCCCGGAAAGGAGTCGGCTATCTTTTCAGAGGTCTGCACCAAGTGATGGGTGCCACCATTCAGCGAGTAAATGGAAACAGCTCCCTCCAAGCTGGCGCTGGCAATCAGCGCTGGATTGCGTGGACAGAATTGCACATCGGAATACCATGAGGCGGTTGTGGCCACCTCTGATAGGATTTCTCCTTCGGGTATTTTAGTATTTGGGTTCCAGCAATAGATGCGATTGTCCTTGCCACAGGATACCATCAAATCAGTGTCTTGCAAGCACCAGGACATGCCAAGTACTCCACGATCGTGAATCTGATAAGTTTTAGCCGGTGCGGTGGCATATCGCAAATCCCACAACTGAACCACTGGCGCCTGATCATCCTCCGAGGCCAACCAAACTTGGGTCGCTACCTCAGGATGCCACTCAATGGCATGCCATCTTACGCGTGACTGAGTGTCCGATAGCTTGATAATCTGTTGACTCTTGCGCAAATCCCAGATGACACAACGAGTGCTGAACACAGAGGCCAAGATGTGCTGGACTTGCCGGTTCCAAGCTACGTTCTTAACATCCTCAAGTGGTTGAGTTTTTGCTCCCGGGTTAAGAGGGCTCACTGGGTTGTTAAGATCCCAAATGTAGATCTCTGACTCCGAAGCGCAAGAAGCCAACAAGTTGTTTAGAAATGGGTTAAAGTCCAAGCCGGTAACGGCACCGGTATGCTTATTCTGCCTGGCCAGCAGCGACTCCTCATTGGCCAACATCTTGGCTGCGGAATAGACATTAATGTGCCCCGCTTCACATCCTCCTACAATCAAACCATTTGGATGCGTTCCATTGATGCCAATGGGACTCCAAATAACCTTCTGAAATCTGTTAAAAACAAATACAATTGGTTCATTATGTTCACAGAGGTAAATAACACAGCTTAACTTACTTATACTCGCTCGGCACACTGGCCTTAAGCTCCAAATCGTAGCTGGCATCGCCAATGCTAGGAGAGTATATTTCCAATGTCGCATTTGCATTCGAATCAAATTGCTGAGCGGCTGTGCCGGCGGCCAATAAAATTTGTTGCTGCTGAGCTGGCGACCAAGCAATGTTCACAGTCTTCTGTAGCTCTTTGATTTTCATTTTGAGAGCCTTCACTGCAATCTGCAATATATTTCTTGTATTTTAAATGTTCTCTGGTTCCAATGAGTACTGGATTTAAAATGAATTGGTGTCACGTCCAATTGGAGCGCGCCCCGTCATCACTTTTTCGGCCGCAATAACATTGGCGTGGCCATACAACCGACACACGAAATACTGTGTGTCGGCTTGAAATTGTTTTTGATAAACACTTACACGCAATTAATTTCCGATAATTGCTTTAACAATGTTTTTAATGAAAGAATTTAAATATAAATATATTTTTTATCAATCTTTTTTAAGAACTAGAAGCTGTGGCACAATCGATGGTGCTATCGAATCAATCGATATTTATAGCCTGCTAGTTTCCCAATCGCTATATCGCTTCATTTTATCGATATATAAACAAATACTAGTGCTGCGAGTGGCGTTAAGAGAACAGCTGTTTATGAGCGCAAAGTGATTAAATTCACTGCATTTGCTTTATTAAGTAAAATAAATATTTCCACTTATTGGTATAATTCTAAGTATGCATATATGTGTGCTAGATATTTATAATATGCTCGGTCACTTATTTAGCGCTAGTGATGGCCGCTACTCGCTGTTCAACTTTAGCCACCTTGCTGTTAATTGTTTCCAGGTTTTGAGCAAATGTCTCCTGCACGGAATGAAGCAGTTCTTTGTTGTTTACCAAGCTGGTGGTAATAGTGCCCTGTTTTTGTTCAATTTCTGCAATTATCTTTGCAAAATTGTTTGCTGCAAGACAAAGTAAACCATAAAGGATGATGTAATCTCGACAATTAATGATATTTACCATATTTATGCAAAGATTCCAAGGCTTGCATGCGTTCGATCACATGAGGAAGTATTTCCACAACAGGTTCTGTGCGTTTTGCGATATCGTAAAGTTCCGTAATCTTTTGGTCACGCTTCGCATCTTGTGCACTTCCACTGGACTTCTCTTGTACTGCGTCCATTTTGCTGGCCAAAGTCGATAAACGTTGTTCAATGGCATCCAATTTATCCGGTTGAAGTAAGGCTGCTTTAGTGCTTAAATGCCTGACAGCTTCAAGTACATTGCTCGAGTTTGTCACGGCTGTTAAGCGGCTAAGCTTCTCGGGCTGTGCTCCAACTGCCTTTTCCAATTGATGTAAACGTTGCTCTAAGCTCGCAACACGAGCGGTCGACGCCAAATCTGTACCTGGTGTTGGCAATGCCGTGAGAACACCAGACTGCTTAAATTCCTCGACTTGGGCTACCAGAGCTTTAACCTGCTTGTCATTGGGCACTTGCTCTTTGCCCAGCACCTGTTCCAACTTTAATGTGTCCAACACTCGCTTTGCTGTGCTTATTACAGTAGCAACAGCATCGTAAGACTGCTTCTCTTCATCGGCGATTTTACGATCCACTTGCAAAGCAGCAACTTCATTCAGCAACTCGTTCATCTCAATCTGCAGGCGTTGACACTTCTGCACCGGAGTCTCCTTTTCTCCCTGGCCGACCAACTCATATTCTCCGCCGCGTACATCGTATCCACGGTTCAAGCGACGTCCAATTCTATCCGTGAAGTCAACGGTGCCTTCGAGAGTAGCGTTATTGAAGCGCTTGTGAGCAGCACTTGGGGAAATGTGCAGTCGCTCAATGGCCTCGTTTTCCGGCTCTTCTTCGTAATAATCCGACGTGTCAATTTCTGGATCGTCTGGAGTTTCATACACATCCGGTTGGTCATAAGCCTGCAATTATATTATACATATACATGTGCATCTATGCAACTTTCAACTAAAGTTTAAGTGTGTCTCTTACAATGCCGGGAAGGTTTTGAAATTTTGGATCTGCCATTTTGGTGGGCACTGCGAATTGGTTGTTTCGAATGCGTTTCGAATTAATTTAGCCGATTAGCTAGTTCGTAGAAACTTGCGAAAAACTCTTTTGCAAACAAAATTGGACAGCAAAGCTAAAAACTGATGTCATAGAAAATAGAGTGTGACCAAAGGTGTGAACAAATTTGCATTAAAATACTAAAAATCAGCTGTGCTGCAGAATATACTAAGCTGCAGATTGCTCGACTTACGGTTGACTTTGATCATACCCCAATCGGTTAATTAAACGGTTTATTTATCTCGCTAGTTGTATTGCCAAAAAACGTATTTAAATATGCAAAATGTTTAACGGTTATTTAGTTTGAATAATACCACCATTACGTTAGGCAAACGGTAATTTACGAACTTCAAAATACGGCCGCACTGATTAGTAGTTACCTTTAATAGTAGGAGGTTGTTTTGGGTGCCATTTGGTGTGCAGCTAAATAAGGACTTAAATTATTAGTTTTACGAGCAAAACCATGTCATCCTTGGATTACTGCTTATACAGCTATGGAGAACTGCCTTTAGAGGTAAAGTGCCTAATGATAGGTCTGCGCTCGTGACCCACAAGTCAGCTGACAAATAAAGTAATATTCGATTCATTCACACAGATTGTTCTACATATATACAAATACTTGGGGTATACTGATTTACTGGCAGCTGGTGCCACCTGTCATCGCTGGCGGAATGCTTTATATCACACCGAATTTATTGCACGTACTCGTGTGCGTTTCACCAAATGTGTCCTTTCGGATCAGCACAGTCCTGCGATTGATTTGCTTAAATGTGAACGCAACTTTCGTCACTTTGTGTTCGAGGATGTTACGTTGGGACAGGTGCACAAACTGATGACATTAATTGGACAGTCGGCGCATTCCCTGGACTTGGACAATGTGGACTTGAATGACAAGCAATTCTATGGCATTTTACGATTGCTGCCCCATCTGAAATCCCTCTCAGTCACCAGGTGTTTGCCGCTGTTCATGTCTGCGACATTCCTGGACTCAAACTCTTGTGATTTGGGTGAAATATCAGCACATTTGGCTGGCATACGTGAGCTGACAATATCGCAGAATCGATATCTCACCGATGCCATACTGGTTCGCCTTACTGCTCTCATGCCCAATCTGGAACTACTCAATATGTCCGGTTGCCAGATATCATTTCATAACGCGATCCATCGACGCTTTTATCCCCACGAACCAAGTACTCCCAGCGAATCTGTGCTGACTTTCAAATACATTTTATCCGTCATCGACAAGCAGCGAAAGATGCTGCGCGTTCTTGACTTTAGTCACACAATTATTGGACACTCGCTGATGGCCCTATGTGATCTGAGCAAGACTGATGACAATGGTCAGACTGGCTTGCAACTGCAGCGTCTTCATTTAGCCGGGTGCAGGCAACTAAATTTGGCGACCATTAAGAGTTTCCTCTTTACTCAACCGCAGCTGAGTGTTCTGGACTTGTCGGGAACTGTGTGTCTTAACGATAACTGCCTTGAAACTATAGTGGCTTCAAATCCTCAGCTGACAGACTTGAAGATCAACGCTTGTGCTGGCGTAACCAATGAAGGAGCAGCTCTCTTAAAGAATTTACAAAAGCTGCAACACTTGGACATTTCAAGTTGTGATGGAATCAGTAGCACTGGCATTATCGAGGGTGTGGCACGTGAGGAGAATCAAGTGCTGCTGGAACTTAACGTTTCATATCTGACCATCTGTGAGGAGGCCATCAAGGCTATAGCTAGAAACCTGAGTGCCTTGCGAGCGCTGCACTTGAACCATTGTGTCAATGGTGTGACAGATGATGTGATGCAGCTCATCATTAGTCGCCTTTGTTGGCTCCGGGAACTGTCTCTCGAGAACTGCTGTCGTGTAAGTCCTCAAATAATTAATTTAATTTCTTTTAATCAATTGCTTCTTTTCCTTAGCTAACGGACGCTGCTCTAACTGGCATTAATGTGTCCAAGTTGCAGCTGAGCCGCACATCTTCTACTGGGGACATTTATCCACCGCCGGACAGCTTCTCCGGCTCCCTGCAGTCCATAAAAATCTCCTTGCGCAGTAAGGCAGAGGAAGAAATTGTGCGGGATGCCAAGCGCAAGGAGGCAATGATTGCCGCTTATGAAATGAACCTCATTGCAGACGATTTCGATGGACACAACATTCAGGCACTGCGTGGCTTGCGTTCTCTGAATCTACGTGGCTGCAACAAGATCAGTGATGTCTCCTTGAAATATGGCCTAAAACACATTGAGCTGACCAAGCTGCTGTTGTCCAACTGTCAACAGATCTCGCTATTGGGTATGCAGGCTCTGGTCAACAACTGTCCATCCATTGAGATACTTGATCTATCCGATTGTTATAATATCAACGATCAGGGCATTAAGATACTCACGGAAAAGCTGCAGCGCTTGCGCTGCTTGGACATCAGTGGTTGTAGCCAACTGACTGATCACAGCATTGATGCGATCATTGTTAATTGTCAATGCCTGCAGACGCTATCCATTTACCGCTGTCGTCGCATGTACACGGACATTGAGGATCGGGTGGCGGGAGTGCGTACACTGCGCAATCTTTATATGGACAACATCAATAGCATTGACAATGCCGAGATCTTTAGGTTGAGGAAACGTCTTGATTGCTGATATATCGCTGCTATTTTTGTTGTATTTGTGCTATATTATTTTCAATTGTACAATTTTCGCTAGTCAAACAAGAAGTCCAAGTGTATATAAACGATTTATAGCTGCAATCCCATCAATGTCCAGTTTAGACAATTTTACGTAGTTTATAGGCTAAACCAAATTTACTTAGTAGCTGTGAAACAGAATCATTAATTTTAAATCTAAGTGTTTTGTGCGTGTCTCGAGTTAAACATATTTTCTAAGATTAATATTTATTGTTATTTATGTGTGCTTTTTAAAACAATTACATACTATTATATATGATAATAAAAAGAGACTGTGGCGTTTGCCTTCGGTAAAAATGAATCGATTTATTTAGAGTTTGAGTTAAGAACATTGTGTTTGTTTTTTTTGTTATTGTTTTTATACATGCTAGAATCGTCATCGTCATATTGGAAAAGGTCCATCATATATAATTATGTAAAATAGATTTGTGTACTTAAGTGTAGTTGTTGTTTTCTTTGTTTATATTATAGACTAGGAAATTAATCCAAACATTTAGTGTGTATCAACCATATTTGAAGTGTTTTCAATGGCATACGATTTAAAGTATTCGCCTGGCTAATAAAAAAAAAATAATAAAAGAGTAGATAACAAAACTATCCGCCTCCACCGCCGCCGGAGAGTTCGTCCTCATATTGCTTGCGGAAGCAGTCACCCACCGGGAAGAAGTCCCAGCTACGCTGCTGGTACATATTCCATACGTATGTCTCCTGACCGGTGTACTCCGTGTCCGGTTTGTTAATCAAATGCATCAGGAAGAACATGTAATTGGCCAAATTGTGCTCCTTTTGGACGTGCGTATCGAAGCCATGCGGCACTATATCAAAGAAGTCTTTGCCCATGCCGCATATAAAGCAATTGGACTCCATGTTGTCCTTGACCGACTCCAATTGATCACGCAGCTCACCGAATGCGTCAATGATCAAACCCTGGATGATGGCCAATAGGATGACAATAACAAAGAAGAAGAACGTGATATCGAAGATAATGCGATAGACCTCATAGTCATCACCATCCGGATCACCAATCTCATCACCAATACCACCGCCCGCTCGTACACCCTTGTACAAATGGAATACGAAACAGGTTAACATATCGTGACACTTCTTGTCCACCTCCTCGTCTTCCTCTTGGATATAGAATTTGCGGAAGAAGTTGAAAGCAATCACCGTGTAGATGTACACAATAATTGTAAGCAGCATCACCGTCAGCACCAACTGTTTGCCATTGTGGGTTACAGACTGCAGGATCGTGCGCAAAGTCTTGAATCCGACGGCGACATCGAGCAAATGGGCAGCAAAGAAGAAGTTGTTGAAGTTACCCATAACCGAGAAGCTGAAGTACCACAGGGAGTAGAGGAAGGCATTGTCCGTGAAGGTAACACCCGCCTTCCATACCTGATAGCGCCAATCGATGTTCATGATGTACTTAAAGATGCCTGTTTCCTCGCTCTCCTGTGCCGCGAATGCGCTCTTCTCCATGCCCAGCAGGTTAGAGATGGAATCGAAGTCGTAGGTCTCACTGTACTTTTGTCGCACCTTCTTCTTGACGAACTTGTCCCAATAGTTGACCGGGAAACTCTTTGCCGATATGACCAATTTATCCCAATGCGATTTGAAGTCATCGTCCTCCGGCTGCTCTGCTATGAAGAGACCATCGAATTCCAAACGACGTGCGATCTCCTTTTCCCTCTTGAAGATAGCCAGTGGCACCTTCAGGTGGTAGTACGCAATCAACATGGCCAGAGATACAAGAGAGTGAAGCAGTGCGGCGATGCGTAGCACGTGTTCCATATAGAAGAAATCCTCATCGACATGAACCAGTTCAGGTGTATCATCGTCCTCGAAATCTCCATCGCCCGACCCTCCATCACCGGAGCCGCCAAGACCGGAGCCAGCAAAGTCGGCACCACCACCTGATCCCGAGCCCAAGATAAGTTCTTCCTCTCCCGAACCTTCCGACTCCTCGGCGAAAGATGTCACCTTGTAGAAGAGCAGCATGAAGTTAATGCTAAAGGCCAAAACCAAGGCAACATATTTGAGATTGTAGAAGTTTCTGGCCAGGAAGCTGACGGCACGATGGGTATACTGGGAGAAGTCGATTTGGTGTACCGCGGGGGTTTCCTGTGGAGCTGCCGATGACTTCTTAGCCTCCGCCTCGATGGAGGCCATGGCCGCTTCTTGGGCCTTTTGGGCTTCCTGACGCTCCTGAGCAGCCTTCTTTGCAGCCTCGCCACCAAGTAGATCCACTATTGAGATGGGCTCCTGGTGTGGTTCACCCTCAATGAGTTCACCCGTAACAGCTGCACCATCCTCTGGACTGGACTCTCCACCTTCCTCAACTGATGAATTTGCTGGGGATTCATGCACCACAACCTTATACATGCCATTGTCCTCCTTATTGATATCCAAACCAAATGCCTGCACCGTACCTGGCGGTTCCTCCAACGGTAACGGCGGCAGTGCTCTTCCAAAAGTTTCTTCCTCCACAATAGGCTCCACATCTTCCTGCTCCGGCGCTGGTCCACGCATCAGATTCAATAGAATGCCAAAGATGTAACGAACCACACAGAAGTGGGCGTAACCAGTGTAGTAGAACATATAAAAGATAATCTTGAAGAATCCAACAATGAGTTCCGGGATCGATTTGGTTTGCATGACTCCTATTTGATGCTTGATATTTGATGGACTTAGCATATGGACACCAAATTTCAAGCCTTCCTTAACAGCGGTAATGGTTCGTCTTATGGGATCTCGAGCAGCACGCTCCTCCTCTTCTTCGCTCATGTAGGAACTGTAGGCCGTGTCTCGTTTAACATTACCGCCACCATCATCGGTGGCCATCAGGCCTGAGGCATGGGTCATTTCAAAGATGGCATCCTCACAGAAATTAACAAACGCTTCGAGCTTCTCCTTGTCGCCACCTTCAGTGACAATGGAATAGAAGAAGGCACGTTTGGATTCACGAATCTGTGGCTTCTCCCATTGCTCGATATTCGAGTCCTTGATCTCAAAGTAGACACGTTCAATGCGCTTCGAGCTACCCAAAATTTCAATGCGTCCAAGGAACGGTTCAAAGTAGTTCAAAACGGAGCCAGCTGTCTCCAAGAATCTGGCCAAACGTGGCTCATTGGGCATGTGTTCGCTGAGATTTGTGAGCAGCACAGCCAGGTTGAAACCGATCTCCTTTGATGGCTCATGGAAGCGCTCAACGAAGGCTCTGTAATCGATTTTTCCCTCGTGATTGCGTTCGCAACAAGCCAAAAGGAAATCCATTTCTTCCCTATAAAGAAGACACAAGAAATGGAATTAAGGATTACATATGTTCACTTGACCGACTTACGGTGTGTAGTTCTTAGATTGTTCCATCTTCTCACGGAACTCCTTGGGTATGACCCAGCCCTCATTCTTCATATCAATCTCATGGAAACTGGGCGACTCAATAAGATCAGCCAGCTTGAGGAACATGTCGAAATACTTAAGAATCAGTTCCACATTGCTGGCTGATTCCACAAGGGTGTCCACCATCTGCTTGCCAATGGTGCCTAGAGGACAGAAGAGTAAGTAATCCAACCAATTCTTGAGTAGCTGTCTTAACTTACCATTAACAACATTGCCTTCCAGCATGGACAACATCATGGTGATCATATCCTTTTGCAGATTGAGCAGCTCCTTCAACAGATCCACCTGGCTTGAATGCTTCGATAACTTGTCCTGCATATGAGAAAAGAGAAACAGAAAACCACCGACTGCATCCCATAATCTGGAATGGGCCAAGGCTTGCTGATTCAAAGTACATGGACCCTGGATGACCTCAGTGAGTGTGTTGAACACTTGACTTGCCACACCGATGGCCTTAAAGAAGTTAGCTTTGCCGGCTGGATCAATGATTTCCTTGCTGGAGTAGTGCCAATAGAAGTCCATTATAGATTCCTGAAGACGCAATAGATAATCCACAGTGCAAATAACCACATTCACGGTGGTGGTATTTCCCGCCTGAGTACGCAAATAGTTTTGCCATTCTGCAAAGGAGTAACGGGATTATTTTTGGGCAGGATAGATATATAAAGTTGGTGTGTGCTTACCCAGATTGTGTCCCTCACAAGTCAGCTGGATGAACCGGAAGAGGGCACAAGTGAACTCGGCATCATGCATGTTCTTCTCACCCGCAGCACCCTCGGAGCCGACACCAAGACCTGCACCCGCACTTGGAATATACTCTTTGTTGTGTTGTTGCAATATTTTTGGTTGTTTGGGTATTGGTTTTGAACAACGATAGCAGGAAGGAATCAAGTGTATACATACATACAGGATTATGGTGATTGGCATGCGAGGTGGATTGGGAAAGTAGTTGGAAGGAAAAACAAAATCAATAGAAATACTTGGTGATGATGGTGCCGCACAAAAGTATATATAACAACCCATAATCATTAAAAACATAATCATAAGTTAAAAGGCCAGCAAATTATAAGCAGGATACATCAACTTAGGACTAATTGTTCCGCTCTTACCCTCGGCCTTTGTGTTACGCTCAAAGGCATCCAGATCGAGGACACTGCACGAGTTCATCAGACCCGCGATCGAGGTAAAGAATCCCACGTCCTTCTTCTCCTTCAGATGATTCAACATACCCATTTGGATGTCTATGTTACCACCGCGCAATATGGCGATGCCTAAATTGAGTGTCGTCATGACCATCTCCGAAGGTATACCTTTGGAGGCGGAAATGTGCAACAGCACCATTTCGGCAACGCCACGATTCGAGAGACGCGCTTGATGGAACAGCAGCTTCTGTTTCTCCATTTCTTGTTCCTGTGCAAATTACAAAAGTGTCGTATTAGCAAATTCATTTCTTATTTTACAAGAGTGCAAAATGGCTAAACGTTTCGTTTGAAGCTTAGCAGCTTTGCAGCCCTGGCTTTCGATTGTTTTGTTAGTTGTTAGTTATCGATATCGTGTTTATTGTGAATAGTTACCATTAATCGCGACATTCGGCACTTTAATTCAATCAAATGATTGTTTTGTTAGCATTTCGGATTACGGAGTGATTAAGTGATTGTTTGCTTGTTTGTTAATTGATCAATCAGTGTTTTACTTACGTGTATACTCGTGCCTTCGCCTTCTTCGCCACCTTCACCGCCCTCGCCGTCTTCGCCGCCCTCTTCCTCTTCTTCGCCACAAGACTTGGCCGCAATTTGGGCATACGACATATAAAGCAGATCCTCCTGAAGTGCACCGCTGCGTTCAGTCATGGCACCGCGACAGAATGTTGTTACCAATTGTGTCAATGGATCTGGTTTACCATCAGTTTCCTCCTCATCCTTCTTTGACTTTTCGGACTCCTCGAACGTCTGTGTGAGATCTTCAATCATCACCTCCTGGCCCACATTCTCCTCCTGCAGCCACTGCTCGTAGTAAGTGCGCGCAAAGATGTTGCAAGCACGATGTCTAGCAAGAAATATAACAAACAACGGAATAAGTAACGATGTCGGAGTGAAATGTGCTCGCCATGCTATTAGTTTTGAGGTTAGGATGAATTTCGGATCGCCGAAACGTAAGTACAAAGTACAAAATACATACATAAAATACTTGCAGATCTTAAGCTTGTGTGGGTACAATTTATATAAATCAAGAAGGAAGTTTGATGCTGCAAGCTTATGTGGGGGCTTAATTGATTTTTTTTAAACAAATAGCGTGTTATGTAGATTAGATATTAGTAATTCACATGACTACCACCTGCTCAAACGATATAGATGCTTGGCGCGTAAGCTTGATATAACTGCCTGGCGTCGAGCGACCGAAATTTTGGAACTCCAACGTTTTGTTTTGTTCTTGGCGCCGGTTGCCTACATTGGATCGTATAATGGATGGCATAGCGAGAGAGCATAAAAATATATATATATATGTATGTTATATAGAATATACATTGCGCATGGTTTAAGGTCACAGCAGAGTGGTATTGCGTTTAGTACAAGTTTAGTAAAAATTAGTTAAATGATGAGGTAAGGAAATTAAAACAGTGCCAGTTTCATAACCAAAAACAAAAAGTTCTCAAGAGTTTTAGTAACGAGCTATAGCAGGGTGTGTCTACAAAATCCAATAGATTCGATGGTAGTACATATAGTTTACGTATTAACCTGGGTAGAGAATGTAGCGATGTCTGACGGAAACATGCGATAACAGCACGCTTCCTCTGGATCGATACAACGCTCCTGTAGACATTTTTGCTCTGCTGTTGTGGATGGTCGATCTGTAATTGTTTTGTTCACGTTTTCAGTTTGATATCGGGTTGAAAATTATTTGGTTGGTTTCATGACAGTTCGACATTTGTTGTGGGTTCGCAGAGATAGATTTGAAAATGTGCAGAGAGTTTTGAAATCAAATGTAATCGGAAAGAATTATCATATGAAATGGTAAAAGAAAATAATCATAAAATATTAATGATTACGATGTTTATGTCTGTTGCAATACCATGTTCTAGTTTTTGGATCCAATAAATCCCAAATGCTTACCATATGCAGCCCAAACAGAACCTTAGCCATTGCCACAATGCGATCGACCGTCTCTTGGGTCTTGTCCTTGCCCTTCTCGTTGGCATTGCTGTTGACCTTCTCCAGAGCTTGTTCGTCAACGGATTCCTCCGATTTGCCCAGCTTTGAGTAGAGATAATGCTGCCAGGACATCTCATCGGAGGGATCCAGTTTATCGGGCAGCGTTAATTGATTGCGAGCGAATTCAATCACATCGTATTCGTTCATCTTCTTAAGGTAACGATCCTTACAGTGCTGCACAAGTTCTTGCTCCCGACCGGCGAATAGATTAAGACCAACGGGCAGTAAACGCTTCAGGCAGGCAACCATAAGACTAGCCTGCACTTCTTTGTCCTTGTCGCGTTTCTTATCCCTGTTCTTCTTCTTCTTCTTAACCTTGCCACCCACCGCGGGTACGCCCTCCGAAATGGCAGAACGTCGTGTGGCCGTGGGCATGATTAGGGCCATGTTGTCGATCTCATTGGCCGAGATGAAGTTCTGCTCCTCTTTGAGGAAGTATTGACTCTTGGACCAAATGTTAAAGATTTCAGCGACATGATTGTAAAGCTCTTCGGCTTCTGGAATGTTATCCTTAAGCCAATGATTGCGCTGCAAGTCGACGTATTTGATGAGCAACGGATAGAAGGAGTAAATGTCTCGCACGAGCAGATTCCAATCCTCCTGTAGCTGAGTTTCCACCTGAGACGTATCATCGGTGGCTGATTTAATGAAGCCTCGCATACTTTCCTCCTTGTGGAGCATGTTCTCGGTACGTTTCTTAACGCGTTCCGCCAACGGCAGGAAGGGATCCTTTAGCAGCTCCTCAGAGGTATTGATGATGATCTGTTGAGTGTAGGCCGCAATGCGTGTCATCCAGGCGGCATTATCATTGCCAATATTCTTCTTGATCATCTTGAGCACGTTGCGTAGCAGTGAATTCATATGATCTGCAGTGACCATGGTCACATGATTGCCACTGGTGGGGCTGACGTTATCGGGTCCCTGGGACCACCAGAAGGGCAGATAGGCGCACAACAGCGGCAATATGACGTCAATTATGTGGGGAGCATCCGTGTACGTCTTGTCGGACTCCACAAACTGATCAACCTCACTGAGGATCGTCTCCAAATTGGGCATACAGCTCTCCATTTTGACCATAATGTCCTGTGCCTCAAGCGAGTGATCCGCAATGCGATTCAACAGCGAGTATTGATTGTGCTTATTGAGATGCGGCTCCAGATAGGCCACAGGGAAGCAGGAGCTATAAGCTCCCAAACAGGAACCCAATGCGGGCCTGTGTCGTTCGATTTCGGTCTTGAGATACTTTCGATCGTGGGTCAATGTGGCATCGGTGCCCAAGTGATATAGGGCAGCCAGGATTTTATAGGAAGCCACTTGAATCTCGTCGAGTAGCAGATCACTGCCGTAATCACAGGCAGCCAGATGATCAAACATTGCCGTTAGCACAGGTAGAACCACTTGATTGACATAGCCCAGGGACGTGGAGGTCTTCAAATGCGTACCCCGCAGGTGACTATACTTGCCATCTTGTAGATTCAAGATTGTATTGCCCAGATCATCCGATGTTTGATTAAAGAAAGTCAGCATAGAAGTGCGTATAAATTCGGGACAATTTTTGGTCAATGTCTTGGCATCGATGCCCTTGACGAGCACCTGTAGACAGCGCACGGTAATGCGCACATCTGGTCCGAAGGCACTCAAACGGTTGCGCAACAAGGCAGCCAGTTTACAGAATATAGAGGCCACCATTTCCTTCTCCTTCAGCGAGGCAGCTCCAATGTTGTTCGTAGCCGTAGCAATGGCAATGAAATAATTCCGATGAGTCGAAAAGTATTTCTCCATCAGGGGAAGTACCACCTTCGAGAAGAACTTAATGTCACGCGAAGCGGTCTTGAAAGACGTACGACGACTGAAGGTCGTCGATGGCTTCAGCAGCTTCATGTTGATGGTGGCACGATCCAGATACTGGATGAGTTTCTCCAGAAGCGAGTAGGAGAAGCGCAGCTCAACCGCTGGCTGTGTGGCACCGCCTTCCTCCACAGCACCACCCTTAGAGGGCCTAGAAAGTGTTCGATAGATAAATAATGAACTCTTTCTTCCATTTGGTGACTTACTTGTGCAGCTTGTATCCCTGATACTGCATGTACTTAAGGAACTCCTGCGAGCGTTCGCGATCCTTCTTCTTCTCCTTGTCGGTAAGCAGATCATAGGGCACCAGTTGGGGATGAATGACGCCACCGCAACCGTTGAGCTCCTCGTTCTTCTTCTTGGCCCAAATGTCGTGCGAGTTCTCAGCCAAACGTTCGGCCATGTTCTGCATTTCTCTGCTCAGCGTTAGATTGCTCATGTCCACAGGATGTGGATTGTAGTTGAAAGGACTTCCCTCATTCTGAAAATCATGCTATTGTTTAAGCGCCAGCGTAGTGTGTATTTAAAATTGGGATTCCCCGCGTGTCATAAATCGCGTTTTGAATATTTTGGTTTGCGAATTTCAGTTTGTGTATTGCGTATTGTGTTTTGGCCAATTGTGTGTTAGCGGAAAGAAATTTTCATAGTTTGTTAAAGTTGTAACATAATTGGGAATAATTCTCATTAGATGAACGCTATTTTGAATACATACAATTTGTGGCTTGGATTGACGACGCGTTGAGCCACGATGATTAAGTGGCACATCCATTTCCTGGTGCTCCACGGTCCAACCAATGGCCAGTAGACCCTTCAGACACTCACGTACCGGATCGCGGTACCGCTCACGTTCCTACACAAATACATATATACGTTTATAAATATTTGAAATTAACTTTTAGTAGTAGTTTAGTATGAGTATATTTGTTTAAAATGTAGCGATGAGCGATGAGGATGTCCATTTGCTGATGTTACGTACATATTCGGTGAGCATATTGTAGGGCTTGAGACGCGGATGTTTGCGTTCGCTATCGATGCGAACTTCACCATAGGTCCAGGAACCTTCCAACCGACGACTGGCCCAGGCATCGTGATAATGTTCACTGAACTTTTGTACCAACGAATTGAGATCGTTGTCGAGATGCACATTGTTCGTATCGATTGGATTGGGCACATATTGTGGCTGATCGGGTGCACCCATCTGTCTGCCATAGTAATCCTCGTCGGTGTTCTTGGACAGACTGTAATCGGGTGGCAGGGCACAGCCGATGGCTATCAAGCAGGGCAGGGCTTTACCGAACAGTTCCGGGTCATAGTCCATGTTGCTCAGCGAGTCAAAAATATTCGAGAAGAGAAGCATAGTCAATCGCTTCTCCTCATCTGATGATGCTCCATACGAGCCTTGACCTTGAGTCGAGCCGTAGTACTTAGCGCAGCGATCGAAGTGCAAAGTGAGCAGCTAAAGAAAGAGCAAACAATCAATCAATTGATCAATCAAATTACCAAGGACTACTTACCCTGAGAGCAACCGTCGTGTACTCAGATAATTTAGATACATCAACAGTCAACTTGCGCAATAGCTTGAGAAGCATGGCAGGTTGCATTTGTGATGTGAGTGCGACTAGGAAATCGGATACGGCCTCACGTTGCCCCTTGGTTAGCATACGGTTCTTGGATAACCTATAGACCGTGTGCAGCGTGGCATCCAAGAGACTGGCATAATTTTCGGCCTCATTATAGAACTTGGAGTGCTTAATCAGCAATGGCAATATCGAGTTACCAATGTAGCGATTCATGGCCAAGGCCATGTCACTTTCGGAGCCATCGCTCTTATCCAAAATGGTTGCAGTACGCAAATCTGGTAGGAATGCATCCTCCAGCAGGCGATAGAATAGATCTTGGTTCTCGATGCCATAGACACGCTCTAGGAAGAGCACAATGCTCTGCTTGTTGTTGGGTAAGAGGCCTGAGGGCATATCCGATTTCGGTTTCTCCTCGCCGGGAGCTGTCTGCGATAGTGTGAATTTCAAACTGAGCACACCCTGAAGGTCTTCCAGTGGCACAAGAGATCTCAAAATAGCTCTAGCTCTCAGTGATTCGTTTTTGCCTTGCTCGATGACCGACACATCCGGGGCACAGCGACCGAGTAGATCAACAAGTGTACAATAGAAATTCAATATTGCCGCCCCGGTATCGATATAATCTTCGTCTTCTTCGCTCTCGGGCAGGGGATGGGTGAAATTGAGTCCGGCTATGGTGCCTTCGGCCTCGTCCTGCATCTTACAGCGATCCGAGATGCGCTCCGACATGCGATTGGCCTCAACGATGGCACGGAAGAGACCTTCTCCTTCTCCTCTTAGAGCCGGTCCCAAACATTCTGGACGACGGATAAGAAGACGAATGACAAGGTTCGCATTCTCCTCAACACTCTCGCCGTTAACCCAAACGCAATAGCGTAAAAAGTCCAAATATCTTTCGCCCTCGACGGGATCCCAGCCTAAATCGGGATAACCCTTCTCCACCAGCTCCGAGTTGCTTTGCAGACCACATCTCGACAGATATACGGCAATTTTCTCCAAATAATGTTCCCTAAGTGCCAGAGCTAATTCTGTGTTCTCCATCAAACTCGAGTATGCCACATCAAGTGGTGTCGAACCACGCAGACTGGGTCTGGCCAACAGGATGTTTGCATTGTCCAGCAGGAAGTCAAAGTGATCAAACATGGCCTTCTGGTTCTGACGACCCGTACGACAAAAGTAACAGAGGAAACGACAACAGGCCACGACCATTTCGTGGGACGTATCCTTCTCCTTTGAGGGCACACCTTCGGCTCCCTCCGGCTGCGAGGGAGCATCACTTTGGGCCTGTGCGCGACGGCCTAGAGTATTCATCATTACGGCCATAACGTTCTCGTGTACGCGCAAAATACGAATCAAGTCTGGATGTTGGAAGAATGTGGCATTGTTGACCAATTTCCACAGACGCTTACGCATCAGTTCCTCCTCTTCCTGGCTCATCTGGACGGGCAACAGGGCACGAATTTGACTCAATCCAACCCACATTTCAGCGACATCATCGCGTGCCCTTGTGTTAATCACATACGTCTTTTCCAGAGCTCGCACCAGCTCACCAACCGTATCGTATTGTCGTACCAGTAAACTGAACATTTCGCGTACCAATTTTGGATTCTCGATCTGTGATTCTTCAGCCCAGCTGACAATGGTTTTGATTAGAACCTTGCGGAAAACTTCTTCAGGTGTCTTTTTCTCAGGCTCCTCGACTTCCTTGGGACCCTCCTCCAACTCCTTGACGGTATTTATGAAATTATAGATTTTCGTAATGGGTCCCGTTTTGATCTCTTCGATCGCATTCGTCTCGGTACCATCCGGCTCCTGCAGCGCATTCAGCGATACTTTCTGCATAAGCATATCGTGGAATTCACTCAAGCGACTGCGTAAATCAAGGCCACAAGTACAATTGTCCTGATCGTCCGCCTCCAGATTCTTAAAGCATAGAATTTGATTCATTTGCTCACGGGGTGGACAACGGAATTCCTTAGTCTTTTTGGCCGCAACAGCACTTGGCAAATCGGATTGTTTAATTTCGATATAACGTCGCAACTGATCGGTTTGCAGATCGCCCACAAAGTCATGGGAGAAGGCTATAATGCTCTCCACACGATGTCTAAGTTGTGTATCATATAGATGATGCAGTAAATAGCACATCTGTAGCTTAGCTCCCTCGGCCATTTTCATGGTGAGCAATCCCTTGCGATGCTCATCCTTGCCCTCTGCAAAGAAAGGTTAATCAAAGGTTTAAGGTTAAATAGGGTTGGTAAAAACTTTTGGATTTGCTACGCTTTTAGCCGCGCTTTTCCCACCTCTCTCGAAAGTGGCATCCCAAGTCTCTGGATCGACCATTACTAATAGTTTCTGAACGTCCTCATCCGTAAGGACGCCCACTAACAGTAGGCGATCGGTTAACTTGATCAAAGGTCTGGAAAGAAATGTAAAGTTGAATATCTTCAAAGTAATGAGTTTCGGAGGTGACTTACAGAAACAGGTTCTCGTTGGTCCAGCCGATGGGATCACGGTTATGCACTTGATTGATTTCCACCGCATCCTTGAGGGCTTCCATGACAAACTGCCTGACTACTTCTAATGGGAACTTCGGGGAGTACAACTGATCGATGTTGGGTATTGGTTCGCTGGAAACACTTGGCATACTAGATGTTGCAATCACAGGGGGTCTGAACGGTGGGAGTTGTTGTTGTTGTTGTGATCGGTATCGGTATCGGTATCGGTATCGTTATCGATTGATGGTGCATTGAACAGTAGTGTTGGATCAGTGCAGGATTGTTGGTGGTTGGTAATTGTATTTTTAGATTGTTTCGATTGAAAATAAAATGTGCCATGAACAATACGAATCAGGTACGATAAAGAAGCATTCCAAAAATAAATGAGCAATGTAGACTTATGCAAGTGTGGAGCATAGCTAATTTGGGAGGCAATTGAAGGAGCTTGCTTGGAGCTGAATAAACTTACGTGATTTCCGTCATACGCAACTGTGGACGCACAGATTCAGTGACCAGGGAACGCAGCGAATGCCGCATCTCATCCTCCGCGTAGAGTTCCTTGAGATCCGATCCCAGTGGTGTAATATACTCATTCTTACACACCTCCATCGTGGTGGCGTGTGACTCCAGATGCAGCGCAATGAGCAGGTCATAGAAACCCTGACGAAGTGGTCCGCTCATGTACTCCGAGCGTATCGCATAAAGCAGCTGCTTCTGATCCACATGCTGACAAAGGGCATGGGCAGCCCTGTAGTTGGACTGATAGCAGAGGGCGGCATACAGGGTGAGGGTGTGGGCATGGAAGGACAACAGTTTGTCCATTTCGATTAGCTCTAGGATATCAATACAGCGATCCTCTTCGGGTATGTGCAGAGCGAGCATCGAAACGGGATCCTCGCAGAGCATCGACCAACCGCGGATATCCGACAGTTTGAGAGCGTGCACCTGCAGCGATGTATTGGGCACTCGAGCCCACTGATGAGGTCGGAGGCATTGCACCTTAAGGCGCGGCGGGGACTGAGGGTTAATGTGCTTGTCGCTGGTGGGCAACACGGCCGCCGACAAAGGCAATGTGGTTGGAGTACGTCCTAGCTCGATTTGCAGGATTTCCTTACTTGTTGCCTCCACAAATATGGCTGGGAAAAGTTTGGTGTCTGGTTCCATCATCCAGCGATGGGACGTTTCTTTGCCCTCGCAGGTGAAGCGGATGATGCCCGTTGCCGTGTCCACAAAGCAACCTACGAACATACCCTGGGATGCACCCTTGCCCGACGCATCCTGAGTGACCTCATTGAAGAGCTCATCGGCACGGACCACATAACAACTCTGACGATCGATCCTCTCGATGGGCACCTCATAGTAATCCTCGATGTAAACCGAGCCACGTCGCACCTTGTTCTTGTTAAACTCACGACTGTGTAGATGATATTGGGTGGTTACCCAGCCCACGTAGACGTGGGTGGGATCCTGACCGGGGAAAATCCTGACTCCATAGAAGTATTCATTGATCAGCTTAAGGCACTCGGCATCGAACATTTCATTGCCCGATGACTCCACTGGTGGCTGGCCAAGGTTCGTGGAGCTCAGCTGCTTTGGTCCCTGTACCGGACTGGGCGGTATTTCAGCCTATGACAGAGATAGTAAGTAGGTAAATACTAGAGAATTTAAGATAGGGACTGTCTACTTACGTTGTTGAGGCGTAGCGTTGGAGCTCTTGTGGCCAATTGCTGGTTCACCACATTCCTGCCATGAGCCACTGTATTCCTGCGCTCCAATGAAGTATCTGCCGTTCTGGCACCACTTTTCTCCCGACTCTGATCGCGGGACTTCTTCGAAAAGAACTTAAATGGACTGCGACCACGTTTCTTCTTATCATCGAGGTCATCACCATTGATGTCCAGCACAGAGGATGAACGCTGCATCTCATCCAGTGCAGCCGTCATGTCCGACTCAAAGGTGATGTTGCGAGTCAAGGAACCTTTACGTGGTGGCCTTGAGGGTCCTCCACGCATCATGTGCTCCGCTTCGGGTTCGGTGTGGTCATCAAAGTTGCGGGTCAATCCCTTAATGTCGTTCATGTTGAAGCCACTCTTCAGCATGTGATCCATGTGGGCAGCATTTTGGGTTTGTTGCTGAGCTGCAGCTTCCTGAGCCTCGCGCATCAAACGATACTGTCGAATTTTAATTTCTTCCCAACGTCTAGCCTTCTCCTGCTCACTGATGAACTCACTCATGCAGGTGACAGGGAGGGAGAGACGCAGGAACTCCCAGTTGGCCTTCTCCATGGTTTCAAAGGTGTTGTGGGAGATCTTCAAATGCGGAGGAGTGTCTGCACCACCAGGAATACGCGTGACATCGATGCGGCAATCTGGCATTTCCTCCGTGTTCTCAAATATGGGCTGATCCTTGGTATACCAATGGGTAACAGGTCGTCGCATGTTCCTAAAAATGAAAGGATCGGTTATGTTTGGAATAAATAGGTTAAAATTGTGTCAAACTTACACACAGAACGGCTCGTAACCCTCCTGGAGACCGCAAGTCGTAAAGAACTTCAGAGAGTCCACATCTTGACCATAAATTAGGCGCGCCTTTTGGCCAACTCCCAAGGTGCAGGCAGGCACAAAGCCAACTCCCTCGGCGGTAACATCCGCAAAGGTTGTCTCCCCGCCCAAGGCATCCATGAGCAGTTCTCCGTTAAGTGAGAAGCCTGTACAAAATTAATCAAATCTTATAGGAAAAGTCTTTCTGAATGGAACAGCAACTAATGTTATTTTTAAGTATCTAAACGAAGCTGCTTTAAAACAAATTAAGAAATCTAATCAGGCCAAAATCTCCGCATTATAAAAATATATGGTATATATATGTGCGTTCTCATCGACCCTTTTATGCCTTGACTTTAGCTATATAGAAATCAGAATTCACTAAAAAGTCGCATCGCACTAGAACAAAAATTAAATTTCTCTAAAGTGTTAGATAAAATTCGTGCGTGTTATTGATTCTCCGATTGCATTTGTAATTTTATTCGGTTATTGCTTAAATTTTGGGTTTCAAAAAAGCTGATTAAACAGTTTTAACTGTTAGCTGTCATGCCAAAATTTGATAAAAATGCTGATTAGTAGAGCGAAATGAAACCGGAACAGACACTGATAGCCTATCGAAAGGATTAGGAAAAGTTCCCCAAAATCATTTCATTTCAGTTACTGCATTTCGGTTTCACTTCTTTATTAGTATACAAAATTTTCAAACTTAACGCTGTGGGTGTAATTACAGGCAAATAGAAGTAATTAATAAGCTTTTTGAGATGAGCTGATTTGTGTCACCTTTTGGCTGAGGTTGTCCTTCGATATTATGCGATATTGTTAGGCTTTTGTGTACGGAGTAACAAAAAAGTTGGGTGTTAGGGCATGAGGGACATTTGTTTGGACTTGATAACAAAATCAAATAAAATATATTTATGTAAGTTTAAGTAGTTTTTATAAAATGCAAATTTTTTGTTTCATATACAAGAAGAATTGGTCCGGAATGTGTGTAGTTTGTAGTGAAATATACCCTGTAGTTTTGATACTATAGTTTTTGATACTGAAAGTCCTTTTGTCATGGAGTTTGTGAATCATTTTGGAATTGCATGGTATTGTACTTAGCTGTCGTATATAGCAGGGACCTGGTTGACATTTAGTAGATATCAAAAGCACGGATGTACAAAAATTTATATATTTTTTTGTTTTGGGGGTTTTTACATTACAACAATCGAGCATTTTGAGTGCGATTCTTACTAATTGTGTGATCGGCTAGATCTAAAAAGACTCCGACTATATCCCCAGGTCCACACTGTTTCCCGAAGGATTCACTGTTGCCACCGTAGACTTTCTCTTCCTAAAAATTGCAATATATTTTTAATGTACAAATTCTGATTTTTGTGTGATGATTTTCGAAGCCCCAAATTGTTTTCTTTACATTTACACACTTTTTTTTGTTGGTTAATGATCAGTTATGAGAGTATCGCTAAATTAACAGAAAATAAATGATTAGAGAACAAATTATTGAATGAATAGAGAAGAGTTAAACAAAATGCGTTCGATCAAAAAGAAATTGTAATTGTAATAAAAAATTTATACAACGTTGGCAACGTTGTTAACGTGTCTGGGGTCCTTACTGATGGTTTGCTCCTTAACGTCGATGAAACAACCAATGACGTCACCAGCCTCATAGCGAACACCAAAGTGCTCAATGGATCCGGCGTGCATTTTGGTTACCTATAATCATGTTTGGGGGTTTGATTTTGTTTGTTTTTTCAATTGAACTTCCATTAAATCGTACCGATCACATTACCACCCCGACAATCGAGAGACCATTAACCCACCCAGCTCAAAAGCCTATGTAGCTTAACCCCCCGAACCACAAATACTCACATTGTGACCATCGAATGCCCAGCTCGTGTCCTCGCTGCCCAGCATGGCACCAGGATAACAGTCGGCACGTGCCCAACCGACCCTCATGGGACCCGCTGTGAGTACCTCAAATTCAAAATACCATTTGCCGAAGGTTACCGCGTAGTTCCTTTCCACCCTGTAGGTTCGGAAGGCGGCGAACTTGAGGCGCTGTGCCTCGGCTAGCAGAGCCTCGGTGCCCTCTCCTGTGGGTGGGTCCAGTACGTAGCCGTAGACCAACAGGGTTCGCACTGTCTCGGAGGCCGTGTCGCGGTTAGCCTTCTTGATGGCTTCGTCCACTTTCGAGTAGGGCACCAGATGGGGACTACGATGATTCTCAGAGTCCTCGTTGAGACCGTATGTCCAGCCCTGTTGTATGCGCTCGCGTGCCCACAGATTGTGCGTATTCTCGGCCAGTTGATCCACTAGTTCCTCGAGCTTTGGCGTCAAGGTTACTGCACTAAGGTCCAGCGGAGCTGGCTTGTAACCATTGGCCTGCATGAAGATTTCGTTGGGCAGACGCACGGGACGAATGCGAGCCGGTGGCTTGTCCATGGTGATGTAGTAACCCAAGGAAATGATTGTTCTATGAAGTAGGGAAGTATTATTAGTTATGAAGGATTCTAGTTTGATTTCTCTCTTACTTCAAGGTCTGAACAGCCAATTGATTGTCGTAGCGCTTCTCAGCCGCAGGCAGTTTCTCGAACTGGGTTAGGCAGGGATGAATGCGATGATAGTCATCACGGTGCTCACCCCAGGACCAGCCAGCGTCGATTTTATTCAATGCCCACATCTCGTGTATGTTCTCTGCCAGTTTCTCCTTGATTTGGTCCACAGAACTGGGCAGGGAAACGCCCGTAGTGTCAACGGGCTTGGGCACAAACGGAGTATCGTCTTCGATGAGCCAGGGACCAGCGAGCACGTTCTTGCTGAGGTTGCCAAAGTAAAAGCATGGATCCAAGCTGAGTATCTGATGGGGCATCAGGCACTGCACGAGGGCTGAGAAGCCCAAGGGAGGATTGTACTTTAAGCGACCATGATCGCCACCGAAAAGGAAGCGACAACTTAGCTTCGATGAGCAACTCATCACGGGGAAGAACATGCCGTCCAGGTTGAAGTCCCTGAAGCAGCCGCGCACCTTGGCGCCATTAAAGGTGAAGGTAATGACGGGTACGGAGAGATCTATGGCCACACCAATGACATCGCCCTTTCGAATGTAGGGCTCCTCAGGCAGCGAGTCCATGACCAGAGACTTACGTCCTCCCGTCCAAAGGAAGGCACCGTCAAAGCCAAAGGAGTAGAGATCATCGCCGACCCCATTGCCTCCCCATTTCTTGCCACCACCCGGATAGGGCACATAGCCAGAGGTATTAGCCCAGCCGATCCTCAGATGAGGCATAATGTGTGTTGTTTGCTCAATGTGATCCATGGTCACCTCAAAATACCATTTCTGGTACATAGACGAACCATCCACACGTCCCACAAAGATATTCGGACGTATGCTGGCCACATGATCCACCAGCAATGTCTGCAGCAGCAGATTCTTGCCGGGCAGCAGGAAATCGCAGATGTTATTCTGCGAGGAGCGGACAGCGACGCCGTTACCCACACACAGAGAGCACAGCACATCGAGTACTTTGGGATCCCTTCCGTGCTTCTCCAGCAGTGAAATAATCACTTTGATGTGCTCATCACGCATCATGTTCAGCGCTTCAGGAGAATCGATAAGCACACAGTGAAGTACATCCAACATGCCGGATCCCTCACTGGAGGCCTGTGAGCCGAGACGTGAGAAGAGCCAGTTGAGGCGATTGCTGTTCGCAAATTGGGCACAATTCGTGTGATTGCCCTTGATGATGGCAGCCAGAAGCTGATACAAGTAAGTGGAAATCAGATCCCAGCTTTGGCCAGTCTCATCGCCGGCCAAAAAGCTCGCCAGGAAGCCTTGTGAGGTAATAATGTTGATTTTATCAATAGCCTCGAGTATAAGATTGAGCACGCCTTCCTCTTGGAACAGATCCTGGCGATTTCTCAAGGCACGGAAGCGATTTTGTTTCTCCTCGTGTTCTGTAAGTAGGAGTACAGGTTACAGTGCCCTAAAGTTGATAAGCTCTAATCCCTGCTTACCCATGTCATCCTCTGGCTGGGAGAAATAGTTGATCAAATCCTCCAGACACATGACCATTTCGTTAAGGTTAACCTTTTGGAAGAATATAGAATGTCTTCGATTGGATTGCAAAGTTTCCAGGGCGCTGAAATGTTTTGGAATAGCTTTAGTGGAAGTACTACTAATAATCCTTCTTAAACTTACGTGATAAATTGAGTGAAGAGACTGCTACATTTACGAATGACGCGAGCCGTCTTCGATTCCTCCTCCTGTGAACGCGAGAAGTCCAGGCAATCGTCCATTTTACCCTCCTCGTGTAGAATGGCCTGTTTCTCCTCGACTTTGCCAACACCCTTCTTTTTCGTTTCGTAACTCTTGTAACTGAGCCACAGACTGGACTCACAATGTTGTACGATGACGGTGGTGTCACCGTATTTAATGATCGGTGAACCGATTACTTCTAAGTCTTTGTCCTCGAGCACTTTCTTTTCGTCGTCTTTTTCTTGCCGTAGGCAGAAAGTCGTCGTTGCAATCGATGCCTCCTCCTTTTTGACCAGAATCAGCTCGTTGCTATCGTTAACGCCCAAATAGCGTCCCGTTGTTATATGACGTATACGCATGGGATGGTACCAGTTTATAAAGCCGCCCGTCCACTTGGTGCGCGCCAGTTCCAGACGCCACAGGGAACGTGCCTGCGCCATAACCACTCCACCCTCGTATATGACAATGCTGTGAATTAAAGGGGTTAATACGAAGGGTTCCTGAGAAATAGTTCATGCTTACTTTTGACCTGCTTCACGGCCCCAGGTGCTTGGTATGGTTAGGCACTCGTCGCCGCCGTGGAAGAAACGTAGAACATCCCCACCGAACACATAGCCGACATACTTCATACGGGAAATGCCCGTGCCGTAGGGTTGGACGGACCAATGGGTGACATGGAAGCTGGCATTCACAATCGATTGCTCGTTTTCCTTGGTGGTATGCAGATACCGCTCGGTAGCAACGGATACCAGAATAAGATCGTCACCCACACGCACCTTTTCACCCTCTGAACGTTGTTTGCTAGCGGGATGAACTGTCCACCAGCAAGCCTCACCCTGGCTGTGCTCCTGCAGACCCACGTCGAAGGAGAGCTTGTCATTCGATGACGATGTAGACAAGCAAGCGAGATACTGTTGGTAGTAAGAAATGATTTTAATTAGAGACTATCCAAATCGGCAGGGGAGTTAACTTACCATATCGCTGTTGTGGTGCCTCAATAGAATGGCATTGCCATAGAGCAGGGTTCTATGGCCAGATCCAGTGCCCTTACCCTGAAGAGTATCCAAATGAATTAGTAAAGGTTCGAACTGTGTGAATCTTTAGCAGAATGGGGAATTGGGACTATGCTACTTCAATCACAAACACGAAAGGTATTTTCAAATAAACGTCATTCCAAATAAAAGTAAAAAGTATTGTACAATTGGGTTGTCTAAAGTTAATTGACATTGCAAGTACTCGATCCATGGTGTCAGTATGTAATAAGGTTAGATGAGGTAACAAGAGAAATACAGTTGATATTTGTGCCAAATGATGAACTGAATCCTCGGGCCTCGTTTGCCTCAAATCGTTGTGAAATTAAAACACATGTACAATAAAAGAGTTACGCATCTTAAAGAACTGTTGTAAATAGTAAATAGTAGATTAGACTAGGCTGAAAAGCTCTCTACAAGACGAGACAAAGAAGCAAGAAAACAGTAGCGATCATAGCGATTATAAAGTACTACGACTACAGATTATACCGATAAGTAGAAAAAGATAGAGAGACAGTAAAGATAGTTTTAGAATAAAGACATAGATAAAGATAAAGAGAAAGAAGCGCGATTTGTAGTTTTAAATCGAAATAGAATACCAAGTAAAGAACATACTTTATACTTACAACTTGACTATCCTGTTGTTTTTGTTTATGTATAAGAAAAATTTTGAAAAATAACGAAAAACGGAAAAATTGATAGGTTATAATTTGTGTAAAAAGAAAGAAAATGTGAAAATAGTACGAGTAAAGTGAGAACATGCAGATAGGATATATATATAGTCTGATGTATGTATCTTAATCGGGGGTTCATCTGGATGTGGATATAGGATACGCTAAACATTAAATACGTAAGGATTTGCTTAAACGTAATCGTATTTTTGGAGTACACCCAGGTATGTGTGTGTTCGTGCATTTCGCTGGATACACTAGTATTAACTAATTGCTACTCATGCCAGTTGGTTTCATGGGCAATACTTACGGTCTCTGATCCAGCTGCCGTCACCAGCTCCTGCAACGCTCTCACGGAGAGCGCTTGCTCAATAACGAACACACATTGGGAGAGATCGGGAGGGACATTCTTGTCGGCAATATTTTCAAGAAAACAATGCCGATTACCAAATCCTTCGGCGGCCAGACAGACACGCTCTCCCGTTGCCGTGCAGGACAGCGTGACCATGTCTTCCTACAAAAAAAGGTGAAATGATCAATCGATAATGTGTTGGGGCCAAAGTATTGAAAGACAACACTTGATTTTAATTGGCTTTGAAGCAATGTACGACATTTCATGACCCGTACAATGCATGCATATCATCTAAATACCAATTGGCAATTGGTTACCCAAAACGCCCTCAATGGTCAGTCGACCAAAAGCTATGCAGACACACACACACACGCACACACCCAGCTGAAACATGAGAAAATGAATCGATGAAGGGAGTGAGTTTAGTTGCCCAGGATTTGACCCCAAACCCAACCCTGACCCCGACTGCTAACCCATTGCCAAGTCAGTTGGGATTGTGGCCAGAATTTGTTGTGTGTAGTCAAAGTTAAATGAACGGTAATGGATTTCGAATCGAGCAATTTACATAATTTAAATGCGAACGAAATGCCAAGTATCCTGTTGTCCAGTTGTCCTGCTGCACTGCCTGCCCAGCCAAGCTGTTTAAAAATTTGAAATGCAACCACAAGGATACTAAACTACATGAATTGCACTAGAATACCATGAATCAATTTGCATTCGACTTGACATCACAATTTAGCCAAGTGTTTATGCCAACTTTGCATTTATGTCTGGCCAATTGTAATCCTAAATAGTGACACACTACGCTGCTGGACTAAAAAATAACTATAAATTTGTGGGAATTACCTTTAAGCGTAACTTGACACCGAACAACTAAAGTGAAACTGCTCCCAAGGCGTTGCTGTTGCCGCTAAAAACCCAAATCGCCAGCATACCCTCTGGAGATCACGAAAACAGACAAGAAATATGGCTCAAATAGGTAAACGGTTACAACTGTTATGTTAGCCTATGTTTTGGGCCATATTTATTGAATTTCACGCTACGCAGCAGCCAAGTACACTGAGAATAATCAAGTCTTAGTAAAATTTGGTAGTCTCTAACTAGGTATGCAAAGTCTAAGTATTTGTTAGGAGATTCCTGGCTTAAATCAGACTTGGAGTAGTGGTACTTATGTATGTGCTTCTAACATCATTTGCTTTATGCCCTGTATTCCTTGAATTGTGTGCTGTGTAGCTGCTGTGAAAGGCCTGCGGGCGGCAGCCAAGATATGCTCATCATATCGCAAAAGGGCAGCCTGATAGGGCCGATTGGGGGAGTGGCAGGGTAACCCGCTTGATACCTAAACCTAGCACAATGTTTATTTATTGCAGCAAGGTGCCAAATGCTGACCTCGTTGGCCCCCAATGGGACCATGGCCAGAAGGTTGCCAACAGCTATACATAACTTGTATACATATATTCTGTACATACATATATATATTTTCACATAATGACTGTCATTTTCGTAGCCAGGTGTAGGCATTGATATATTGATGCATTTGTCAGCTGATGTGTTCATCTGTCCATTCTTTTTGGCCCCTCGTTTTACCCGGCAACAGCATCTGCTGCTGCTGCTGCTGCTGCTGTGTGTTTCATGTAAAGTGAGGCTACAAATCTGTTGAAAGCTTTAAACTCAACTGTGATTGAAATTGTGACCTGACTTTTGTATTTATTGGCAGCTATAAAGTAAGCAAGCGGTATGTAAGGCTGTAAGGATATAAGGATGCGAAGACGCAGCGACGATGGCCATAAATAAATGCAATACATTCTTGTATAAGTATCCTTTATGCTGTATCCTTCGTTGAGCTCTAGCTCTAGCAAAATGCCTCGAATCGTTAGGCACAGTGTGAGTTATCCCCTGCTACTCCCCTTTTCCCACTGGGTGTGTGCTTTATGATAGCAATTGTGTGAAATCCCCGTTATATTTTATTGACTGCACGTAATTGATTTTAGATGATTTCGCTGCTCTCAAGCTTTGTTCTTTTATGCATATACACATGTATGTTTGTTTTTCTTGTACTTACCGTTCTCAGGAATGAAACATCATCCTGCTCGGAGCCACCTTCCGCTTCAGCCATTTTGTTTGGTAACGCAACGACTGCTGCGCCCAATCAAAATTCTATTCAATTTTATTATTGGTTTGTTTTTGTTGTTTTTCGAAATATTCGAAAAATTTTGTTTATTTGCCCCGGTAACTCAAACAGGTCTCTGTCATAAAAGTAGTAGGAGAAAGCAAAAATATTTATATCAATATTTATTTATCTACTTTCAAATTTCAAGTTTTTGCTATGCACTTTAAGCTTGGCTTAGTTGCACTCAGTTTCAGTTTATTGATTGTACAAATATTTCACATTTTTCGGCATTTCCATTTGAATTGAACACGTTTCAGCAGTTATTGTATTTTAATTTAATAAAGTGTCCAAGCATATTTGGATTTTATTTTAAGCATTCAATTCATTTTTGCTCTCCTTTTCCTTTTCTAGATATATTTTTAGTGTATTAATTGAGTGCTAGAAAGCTGAGATATTACTATTAATTAAGACAAATATTTGTTCTATTTTATATTTATTTTGGGTTAAATTATATTTAATTATTTTTCTACCATCAACAATTAACTATAATGATCTCAATTATTTTGTATTCACATAAAATAAATCTTACTACCTGTCTAATATTTGCACAAACTACAAATGTTTCTACACAAATATAAATATAAATAAATATGTCAATGTATTAACTCTCTCTCAAGAGAGCAATCATTTCACTTCCTCCTGCTCTCATTCCCCATTTCTCTAACTCTCTCTCTCTCAACCACTTGCGCTCTGCTCGTTCTCACTCTCTGTTTGGCACTGAAGGCTCGTCGGCTTTTAGTTGGCCATTTGCTTTGCTAGCCAAGTTCGCACAGCTGTTCGCTTTGCCGGTTTTTGTTTGTCGCGTTTCTGTGTCATTTGTCAATTTGTGATTTTGTTGTGTTGTGTTCATTTCGCGTGGTTTGCGAATCACTTTTGTGCTTTAGCTAGTTTAGTGTGTATAGTGTATGTACAAATGTGCGGAATGTTTAATTGTATAAATAGCTATATTATAATTTTCTGGGGATTTGCCAAATTTACTGCAAATACATCGGATGTTACGTCTATATCATTTTATATATATAAAATATATATATAGCTATAATAATTTGCATAGCACAAATTAATTTTAAATGTTTATAATATGTATTGTTATTTGATTCGATTAATTGTTCACTGTAAAGTTGTATTTGTTTATATGTAGATGTTTTTTGTAGTAATGAAACTTTTTCGTAGGATTTTTGGCGGCCATCGGTAATCCAGGGTCCGATGGCACGCAAGAGTATGCGGAGCAGAGGTTTCTTTTTGGCATAATTCGGCAATTGGAATTACTTTTAGTTGCTACACAAATACTTTAGAATATTGTGGCTCTTTTGGGTTGCTCGATAGACATTTTGTGGTTTTTTGCGAGCAGTTCGGAGTGTTTATTTTTGGTTTCATCGGCGCACGAACACGGACCCGAAGCATTGACGAGCGCACACATATCCAAAAATATCACACGCAAAGACCTGGGCAGCACTCGAAACTAGCACAGAAACCGAAAATTCTTGTACAAATTGTTCATATTTTCCGTAAATTAATTGCATTTCTTATGCAATTCTTTCATTTAATCATAACACAACAACTGGAACAAACATACACGCACACACGCACACACTTTGACGCTGGAAGTTCACTGCGGCACGTAACTTAGGGGGAAAACTCAATGGATTTTCCACGTTTTCCATGAACGAGTCACACACACAGACACACACTTGTACATATTTCTATATGTATTTAGATATATGTATATATATATTGCTTGTGGGCCAACGGAACCACACAGCAAAACTTACTTTTCGTGTCGATATTACTCTCTAGACTGACGAGCACGATAGAAAGGCGACTACGAGAATGCCGATGGCCGGATTGCCGATTGCCGAGTGCTGAATATACTGAAAATACTGCGGCACGCAGCATGCGGCACCAGAAATGTATCTCACTGCACAGTGGGGCGAGTATACGTAATCTCTGTGCGCTAATCCAAAGCAAGCGGATTTCAATGCGTTTCGGCACACTGTTTTTCTGCTGCTCTCTCTTTGCACGCTGTGCCGTGTGTCTCGCAAAGTGGGTGAAAGTGGGCCAACTTTGTGGGTTGAGTGAATTTGGCAGCTTGTTGCTCTGCATTTCACTGTAGGCAGTGTAGGCACTGCAGGCACTGCAGGCGAGGCATGAGCCCCCGTGAAACAGCTGTGAGTCCACTGACTTTGTGTATACACACATGTATCTAAATATGTGTATATAGTATAGATATGTGTAGCTGCAACTGTATGGTGTATGGTCGAAATAAACATCTTTGAAATAGTTTGCTTGTACTTGTAGTTCCAAGTAGCGAGTACTCTTGATTGTTGAACATTTGCCAAGACTGTGTATCATTTGAATTTGTAATGGGCTGCATAAAAATAGATACATCTACAAGAATATAGAATATAGTGTGTAGAATATATATATAGATAGAAAATTGCATTTGTGGTAGCACTTAGTGTTTTGCGTTTCTATGCGTTTCATTCAACTTGAACTTGCCAAAAAACCATCATCATCAGATACATTTAGAAAGCGTCAGCGACTGTCAGCTTTTAATGAATGAAATCAGCACAGAACGGAAAAGGAATAGAACGGAACGAAGGTCGTCTTGGTTTGTATCTGACTATGTAAATGACTTAGTCAGCAGACTTTGGAATTCAATAGAGATGTACTCAGTTGGAAGAAGTTGATAGTATAAGTTTTCATCTAAGAGTGTGCCAAGGATCAAGGGTACAGGGTGTGGAGTGTGTAGCAGGATTCGTAAATTTGTGAATTATTGTGCATTTCATTGCAAATCCTTTCAAGCGACTTGACTACACCCACTCAACCCACTTAACTCCCACTACCACTTTTACCACTTCCGTCATCATTGCGAACCCGCTGCTTAGCTAAACATTGAGCCAACTTTGAGCATAAATTAGCCATGTGTGAGCAACCGAAAAGGGTTGGCTTGGGGTAAAGGATTCTTCTACGCACACTGCAGCGCAACGATAAACTGAAGTGGCTGCATATTAAAATCTTCTATGCCTTCAAAATGAATTTCGAATTTTGTGAAAATACTAAACAAAGGCATGGGAGTGCGCAGGGAGAGCAGAGGAAGCATTGTTTGCTAGTGTTGTCGTAATTTCTGAGGCTAAAATAGCTAGAGTGGCTAGAAATATTTTCAAAATTATTTAAAATATCTAAGACATTTTCTAAATTTTGATAATTATAGGAAAGTAACGTAAAATGTGCAGATACTGTTCTGTACTAGGACTTAAAGCTGTTAAAAGGCTAGAACTGCTTTAAAATGGCCATAGTGACAACACTACTTCAACTTGATGTGGTTTATCTGTGCCGCAAGAAAGGATTTTGCGATGCGTGTTTTCATGGCGGACTTTGTTCTAGTTTTTCATAACTGCTTCACTCAGCTGCTCAGCTCCACCACTCCCCCAACGCCTTAACGGCTGTGGAAAGCTTCTACTGCAGCTGTCGGAACAAATGCGTAACTCGTTTCCAGTTGGGCTAATGCGAAGATCTAACAAATTGTTTATGCAAGCGAAATGTGATTTCATTACGCACAGTGTGGCTATACTAGCTAATTTATAGCTAGTTTTTACATCTCTTAACTTTATAGTTTGGGCACCCACTCAAAACTGAACCGATTTTCTTGTGGCATGTCAATTCGTTTATGGTTTGTGGCCTAAAATTATTTTTTAAAATGAAAATTTGAAGCTAATTTTTAGCGTTTTCTATTTGCTAGCTTTTCTGGCAGCGCTGATTATGGTTGACTGCAGCTACGCCTCAAACTGCATCACGTGACTACAAAAGCAAAATTAAATAAGCGAATCAAACTAAAGTCACTATTGTAGTTGGCTTAGCTCTGATTCATTATGCGTTCTGCAATCACTCCAGATTTGCTTAAAATTAACCTTTAAAGCTGTTGTCTTTTTGTCGTTTCGTTTCTTTTTCACTCACAGCTAATTCTAAACACGATATCAATAACAAAAGTTAGCAAATTAAATTTTTAACTGCCTTTTATCTGAACCATATACGTTTCGTAAGTATTAATACGTTAACAAGTAATAAAAATGTTGATACTGTGCTGCAATAAAAATGAAATCGTCCGTAACTAAACAACATTAAAATCTCACTTCCGTAACTTTATTGAGTGGCGTTTTCTAAAACTGCATTCTCTTTTCTAAAGCTTAAACTCGGCAACTCGCAAGTGCTAAACTTTCGGAATTCCAAAAGAGACAGCAAACAAAGAGAAAGGGAGGGAGGAAAAGAGACAACAGGACTAACAATTGACATTCAAGGTGCTGCAAGCACATTGTAATCATAGCCTGACAGAAAGAAAAGCAGGAAATGCGACTGATAATTTGCAAATTTCTGCGTCAATGGCCGTGACAATGATTATGCTTGGAAAAAGTTTTCTTTTTGGCTAAGGCAGAGGCAAATGGCTTTGTTTCGTGGCCTGTCGTGATTTGGCCAGCTGCAGCAGCAGCAACAACAGCAAACCTTTAGCCGTTTTCTCATCCACTTTTTACTTTTATTCCGTTGACTTTTTTTTTCGCTGTTTACATGTTGGATAAAGTTTTTCGGCCAAGGTGGTGAACTAAACAAAACTTTTCCATTTACTCGACCAGATGAACTACCTTTCTGCTGTGGCAATCGAAAGTTTCTTCTTCTGCTTCTTTTCGCCTGTGTTAATCCTTTTAGAGAAAACTGTGACAGTTTCGAGCTAGAAATAAGAATGCTCTTGGCTTCCTCCTTACTTTTACCTGCTTAAGCGAGCAAAGAGTGTTGAAACTCTGCCAAGATTTGACTTAATTGAAAATCCATCAGCAACAGATTTGGTTTTGAGCACGTGCTAAACACATTATACACATAATACGCTAGTGTATAGTATATAGCACGTATATATAGTATGTGCTTTATTTGGCTGCTTTGGCGGAACTAATTAAGTTCAATTTAAATGAAAAACGAGCAGCGATTTAGACGAAACATCGAATGGACATCATAAAGTCAGTGAGCATACAAATAATGGGTCCGAGCGTTGGGCAAGTCAAGTTGAATCGAGTGCGCAACACACAACGGCGAGCACAACACACACATCACATGTCCAATGGGCCGTATACGCAATCTCGAGTGCTGCTCGCAGGTCAGCAGGCCAGCAGACTATGGTCAGGCCCACTGGCTGACTGGCTGAGGCTGAGGAGCTCTTAAATTAATGCCAGCTCGTAAGTTTTACAAGGAATTCAATTTTTTGCGCCACACCAAGGAAGACGGATAGTGGATATTTTCTTGGGCGTCGCCTACACTCGCACCTACATACATCAAACCAAACCAAGGGTGGAGGCAGCGCTGCCTCTACACCCCTCTAACCTCCTGGCAATCCCTCAATGTCTGCCTGTTGGGGTTGGCTGCTCAAAAAGTGCCTAGTGAAGCATTCTCCTCGTCGCGTTCCTTTACAGTTTTCCACGCATTTGCTGCTCTGAAAATTGATTCGAAAGTTTTGCCATTAAATTGTCCTTTGTCGTAATCTTATCATTTTACGTCAGTCACCTCTTAGCATTGAAACCTCTGTGTCTATTTCATTTTAAATTTTTTATTTTTTGTTTGTTTTTTTTATTCATATATTAACAGATTTCTTAAAAATGCAATTACTTAGTTTCATATGCATCAATTTCCATACCTTCAAATTAATTTATACAATTGTTTTTTTGTTCGACTGCAGCATATGCGATTTCTTTCGTTACTTTTAGCAAATAAACTTACAGTTATAATTAATTATATATTTCTTATACTTTTGTTATTTGTTGTTTGTTTATTGTTTCGCTGTTTTCTTAACTGCAACTGTACACACATCGGTTAGCCGTTTAATAATGCGTTTAGAGTTAATAGTTTCTAACTGAATCATCATAAAAACATTCACAATAGCTGATTAATCGTTTATCTTTATGTTTATCCTTTACATATGTTTGTTTGTATGTATTTAAGTAGTTTTTTATGTATGTTTTATGTATGCTATACCTGTTGTTTGTATTCTAGTTACGTTGCATTGGATTGAATTACCTTTTAACCTATGTTCTATATTTATATATTGAGAGTATTCAAGTCTTGTCTGTCTGTTTTACATACTCGTTATTATTAGTCGTATTAATATTATTAACAAGAGAGTGAATTTCATGATACGCGGCCAACAAACATATAGTACATTTATGTGTGTTTAAAATAATACAAGGCAATTGAGAATGAATTGTAAATAATTAATTATTTTTTTTTTCTTTGTTAACAAATCTCTTTGGCCATGCTTTAACTATACATATATATATATATATATATTTATATCTAATTGTTTAACTATTTGCCTACATTTAATTATAATACAATAACTTAAATTAATCAATAACATAATAATTAATGTTAAGTCTTATTTAGTTTCCCCCAAATATCATATGTTATGCATTACAAACTAAATAAATACATACATTCATATATTTATATATATATATACCATATTCATTTAAATGATAAACTTAATAAAGAAATACATACGGGGAAGACATTTAAGTTTTGTATAAAAATCTATATATATTCGTCTGACATACAGTTATCCATAAGGTGCAATTAAAAACAGCAAGAGTCGAGTATTTAGTTATGTATTCGATAGATTTTTTTTTAGCTTTAAATGAACTAGTACACTCGTTCAATGTGGGGGAGGAGGACATGGGCGGGGGCTTGGGGCTCTGACAAGTGCCGCATTTTTTATCACTTAGCACACATACATACTCAACTATATATGTATTTATTTGTATGCATGTAAAACATTCTTCTACAATTACGAGATGCGAAATTTAATCTACATTTATAGCTATTTCTATTTTATTTAATTTTTTTGTGACTTTCTGTTTTTGTTTAATTTAATTCATTTATATACCTGCATTTGTCCTTTTACACACTTTGTAATTTAATTCTGCTTTAGTTTTTCAAGTTTTGCTTTTTATTGTACAAATTAAATTTGGCATATTGATTGAGTAGGTCTAAATATGCATTACTTGGAGTTCTCTTAATTCTTCTACTCCCTTTGCTGTTTCTTTTCTGCTGTAATCCACCTTATACCCAGCGGATTACATTTATTGATTTACTTCCCTCGATTTCTCTAGACATCTCGTTTAATTAGTTCGCTTAGCTACTTACGGCTACAATTTACTTTAAATGTTCTTAATGCGATTTTGGCAGCACTATCTTTGTCTGTGTGTGTATGTGTGTATATAAGCTTTACATAAATATGTTGTATATTGCCCTTCAATCCCAGACGTGTTAAGCTAAACAGCAACAACAACAGCGACAACTATTTACCAGAAAAATTTAAACTTCAAATTGTCTACAGCTTTAAAGAAACGTTTACAACACCCTCCGCCATTTTCTTTGCCTGCCACAATTAAATGGCGTCCCTTTAGTACAGCCCTGGCTTAAATATGGGAACTAGTTGATTTCAAGCAGGAAATACGTTTACATTGAGCAAGTAAATAGTTGGCTAACGCAGGAAGAAAAAGTTGTGCTTTTCATTCAACAATGCCAACGAATGATTGATTGGCTCTTCAATCAATTTAACAGTTAGATAAACTATTTGCTGGTGGCATCAATTTGCGGGCAACCACTGTAATCAATTTGCAAATAAGTAAGTTTCCAATGCGATAAACTTATGTGTCTCCAGTGGCATTAAGACTCATTGTAGAAATTTTACTTATTTTCCTGTTCAATTAACTTTCATCCTGTGCCAGCGACTACCCAGACAAAAGTCCAAAAACTACAGGGCGTGACATTGTGCGGGCGTGAAAGCCTCTTTGCCTCCAAATGCCGCAAGGCAATCACAATTGATAAATGCAACTCTGTTTGGGGAGTGGGGAGTTTTGGGCGTGCCACAAGTTTTGTATGCGTCACATTATTCTTAGCTGCAACATCATCATCATGATTGTTATCATCAGCTTGAGCTTAATCTGAGTTTACGTCTTGACTGCATCTTTGTCTTTGTCTATGCGTGCGTTAATTTCAAAAACTTTATGCAATTCAATTTTTAATTACTGCCATGATTGAAAAGCTTCATTTGGGCAGGCATGCAGCATGTGGCATGTGGCAACTGCTACAAACTGTTCATTTCTTTATTGATGATTTGGCTTTAGCTGAGTTCGTTGGCTAAATTGCAATTGCTGTGACTGCAATTGCAATGGAAACAAGTTAAAGAGACTAGAAAGAGACAGAGTGAGAGAGAAGGATAGACTGAGAGTGAGAGAGAGAGTGTAAGAGCAAAAGGAGGCAGCACGTGGGGTAGTGACATAGAAAGAAAGAGCGACAAAGACAACGCCCGCCTCGACTTGGTAATTACAGCACGATGAATATTAATTAACACACTCAAAGACACACGCACCCACTCATACACACACACACACGCATTTGTCTACTTTTGCCCTTGGAACATGAGCAAAAACGACAGCAGTTCTTCGTAACATAGACAAAGAGAGAAGAAAGAAGAGGAGAAAGAGGTGAGGGAAGGCGAAGGAAGACATTTGTTTGGATAGTGGGAGTGGGGGGGACAGCGTGTGTTTTAAATTGCTCGGCATTGATGGTACTACATAATAGAATTGTCATGATGTGCTCCAGCGCGGCCAGCAACAGAAGTTAATGGCGTACCCAAGATGAGCATGTCACGCTCGCTGAGCTGCAACGACAAGCAGCAGCAGAAGCAGCAGCGGCAGTGGCAGCGCCAGCGAATGTACGGCACTTAAGACCGTCTCCAACGAGTCCTGCCACATAGATCGCAATCCGCAATCCGCAATCCAAATGCGGAATTGTCCCCTTTTGAATATACTTGGTGCCTGCTTTCGTTTGTTCTTTCATTTCTTTCTGGGTAGCTGCAGTTAATGTGCTCGTGGCAGGGGGGCGTGACAGCTGTGGGCGTGTGTAACAAACTCGTTTGTTTGTATTGGTTATGCTCGGCGGAAGCTGCGAGAGCTTCAAGTTTTGGAAGACACCAAGCCACCAAGACGCCAAGACGGCAAGACGCCTCTCAATATGGCAGCACTAACTTCCAGGCATTAGAACAGTGGGGCAAAACTAATCGCTCGCTCTAATGTTGCTGCCAACGCTGTCAACTTGTATTATTTGTATTTTTATTACGCAAGATATGTAATACTCTAGCAGAGGGTATGTCAAGTTTATCACATAGTGTGTAATGTGCCATTTAAACTAGCAGATAAGTTAAGTTTGCAGTCGTCTGAAGTTCACAGTGGTCAACGATCGCTTGGAAAGGAAAGAAATTTTTAAAATTACATAAATTTCCAACCCGCAGCTCTTCATCCTTCCTGCCAACAAAATCAGTTAGTCCTTGTTCACTCAGTTTAAACTGAATTTAAAGTTTACATTGTCCTGCTAGTGTAGCTCCAGTTCGTGCATATCTTGTTACTGCTGCTGCTGCTGCTTGTTTTGGCTGCTAGCCACGCCCCTTGCGCCCAGCGCAATCACGTGCCCAGCGACTTGAGGCCTGAGCACGCCCCAGGGAGCTGTCAAAAGGCTGTGCGCCGTTACTGCTTTTCGTTCCAACTGAACTAATTTCAAAATTTTTGACCAGCTTCCGCCAGCTTCTTGTCAAGTCAGCGACCGCCTCCCGTTCCGCCCCTCAGGTCGACGCCCCAAGTACCAACTCCTGTGCCTTCTCCCAGCTGTGGACTGTGGAAAGTTGTTGTTATGGCTGTTGTTATTGCTGGCAACGAAGCTAATTAGCAAAAGGCCAAATGCGACTGGTCAGTTTGGCCAAGCTAAGCAAGCTTCTGGCCATGGCCAAGCAGTGAGATCGCTGCGTTCTTTATCTAAATAAACAGTCCAATGTGCTGACTGTGTGGGGCATAGAGGCGTGCTGCTCGTAGGAGCGTAGTAGGGTAGGGTAGGGTAGGGGCAGGCAGAGGCGAGTTCCGTTTTAAAAAATTTACATAAACTAATTCAGTAGCTGATTTGAATAAGGTAATGGACAGTTGTCCTTGTTGTTGTCCTACTGCTGTTGTTGTTGTTGCTTTAACACGTCCAGGAGCGCTGAGACACAAGCTGTAGTAGAGAAAGCTCCTAAACTCTAGAGTCGAGAGTACATTTAGATATATATATCATATGTAGCTATGCATGTATGTGTCTGTATGTGTGTGTGTGTGTGTCTTGTTGCCCTTCTACCACACTCCCCCCTACTCAGTACCGGGGTGGCTGAACGCTCTCCCCCGTCGTTGCCTACAGCTATACGAGATGCCCATCGGCATCTGTGTAGGCCACTGGTGCTCCGCTGGAATTGAAGCTACTGAGTGACGTCGGATCATAGTTGGCACTGGTTGTCATTAGCAGATTGTTGCCCAGCCCTGCAACACTTGTCGGGGGCAGATTCAGGATCTGTAGACTGCCCACGGGCGCTGACACTGGCACACCCACCAGACTCGCATTGAGCAACTGCTGCTGTTGTTGCTGTTGCAGCTGCTGTTGTTGTTGCTGCTGCTGCTGCTTGTTCCTGTTGGGATCCTTGAGTATGCTGTGTGGTTGGCGTGGCAGCGTTGCAGTGCCGAGTGGCAGCGCCGTTGTCATGCTGCCATTAAGCGTAGTGCTTGTGGTCAGCGTTGTGGCACTGAGATTCACCGGATGCAGATCGTGCAACATTTGCATGGGACTGCCACCGGCTGTGGTGTGGTGCGTCACATCGGGCGGTGGCACACAGCCCACCACGCCACGCAGTATGCCACGCCTTAAGGTACCCGTGGCACTGCCATTGCCAATGAGTGTGGCGCCACCGTTGGAGGCCAGCATCGCTGCCTGCGATGTAACCGTGATGGGCATCGGCTGCAGATGTGTCAGCGCCAAAGGCGGACCGCTGAACTCCAGAGCGGCGGGGTATTCCTAGAAAGAGAGACGGTGGGGAGACAGTGGGTTAGTTATAGTGACTTGTGTTTGAAAATGGATAGAAAAAGATTTAATCATAATCTACAACTATTCTAGTTTAAATCAGTGTAGAATTCTCACTGTGTGGGACTGGCTGCCTACTGAAAAACCCACTCCACTTTCATGCGAATCTGCTGTCTCTACGTTTGCTCGGCTCAACGGCTCAGGAGCCAAAAGTTTTCTCATTTAACTATCGTCAAAGATATGAGAAGGCAACAAGTAGCACACAACTTTTGATACCCTGTATCTGCCATAAGTAAGCCCTTCTTCCAACTCAAACTTAGACAGGGTATGTGAGTGTCTAGCATGCACCAAAGCCTCATATGGTTTGGCTGCTTGTTGTTGAGCAACGTCTTCAACTAATTTGTATTATTCAGTTATATTCATACACTGGCAAATACACATGCCATGCTCCCTTGGCACAACAACAAACATACAGCACTCACTGTTAGCCCAAAAGTAGAAGAAAATAGTGAAAAGAAGCAGAAAAATAGAAACACAATGTGCTCTCATTTAGAATTCAATGTTTACATGTTGCTGATGCTTGCAAAAAAGGAACTGAAACTGGATGTGGAATGTCCTGGCACTAACAATGTGCTAATTAAAAGACCAAATTCATTTCGAAAATTGTTAAATGCATTTTAAGCAATTTTCTGTTGCCTCAAATATGTTTCTAAACTGTACAGGAAAATAATAAGTTTACAGACAAGTTGGGGAATTGTGAAAATTATGAAATGTGAATTGTGAATTGTAAATTCTCAGTTTGTTAGTTGTTAAAAAATGTGCAACAAAAAAAGAAATGTTTCAAATTGTTGCAGTTATTTTTATGTCTTTTTTTGATGCTTTAGCTGGGAAATATTATCTTCTACTTCAATTGACATGACACTTTGTGTCAGTTGGAAAATTGTTTCGTGTGCAGGCGTAAAGTTCGCGTACAAGAATTTTCCGTATTTTCAGCAGTTGCAACAAAAAGTTTAACACATACACACACACAACAAAAGCTTGCAACTTTTAAGTTTTGAACTGGCAAAGAAAAAGTTGAAGTTGATCGGCGACTTCAGCCTTTGACTAATTGGAATACGGCAACGATTTTTTTACTTTTGTTTTTGGTTTATTAAAAAATTAAAGTGTAAAAGGAGAAAAAATTATAGATAAGAGAAAATTTAAGACGCACGCTGCGTAACTAATAACTAAAGTGGAACTTAACCCGTTCTAGCAGCAGCCAGAACAACACATTATAGTTGTAGGAGACAGAGGAGCTGAGGGGGCGGACACCCGCTTTGCCTGTCACTGATTAACAGCGAAGACTGTGGAGGAGGCCTGGGCTTTTGGGTAGTTTAGGATAAAAGGACTTAAGTATACCAAGGCGGACATTTTGTATCAGTTTACAAAGTTAAATTGTCTTTAACGAAAACTTCGAGTCGAGTTTGCCACGACAGCAGGAGGCAAGTAAACAGCGGGTGGAGAAAACACGACCGTGTTGGGGCAACAAATTGTTGCACTCGAGAGCCGAAAAGCGAAACGGAAGTGTTGTGCTGTATTACTGTGTGTTGGTGTGTGTGTGTGCGAGTGTGCTTAAAGGGGTTCGATTCAAAAAACTTGGAACCTGCGAATGCCACTTAAAGTTCCTTGTGCTGTGTGTGTGTGTGTATGTGAGACAGAGACAGGCTGCTTCGCGTGTTGGCCAAGTTTAGACGAGTTGGCTTGGCGCTAATTCTGTGCTGTCCATGTGGTGGTGGCTCATTATTGTCGTTATTGTTAAAGTTGTAATGCGGCAAGGAGTTCATTTTGCGTAAATAGAATATCAAATGTATGACCAGGCCCAAAGGACACCAGGACTCTGGCACTCAAGGATTGCCGTCCAACTTTCGACATTAAATTCGTCGATGCGGCGCCAGCGAGCCTTCTCAGTCTTTGTTCACTGCTAGAAAATTAAATTATGGCCAAGTAGGACTCGGTGTCTGAGTGTATTCGTTTATTCATTTAATCGACTTGAGCTGAGTTGGTCCTTGAATTTTAAACACTGCACCACATCACATCACGATGCGTATACGCAATATACCGATATGATGATGGCCCCATTTTCGCTGCTCTGACTTTCGAACTTTTGTCTCTGACACCAGACATGACTTGTCCAGAGATTCAAACAATTTGAGAGAGACAATGGCCAAAGAGTTCTAGATTCAGAGCACTGACTGCTGAGTCCTTAGCACGCAGCCCGCACAAAAACTAATTGAATTTCAAACAAAACTGTGCACAACTCGCTAACAAAGTGAACCAAAATTAAGTTGTGTGACGTCACTTGCTGCACAAATGCACACACACCCCTGTGCACACTGTGCACAATACAACTACATTTAAATGGGGCCAATATCATTCAGCTTATCAAATTGCAATGGGAACAGAGAAAAGTTCGCTCTGCGTACTGGCATTCAGAATTTAGTTGACAATAAAATACAAATTGCCGCTTACATAGTTAAATGTGGGACCACAACTTGTTATACCCTGTAACATGCCAGTGTTTGTGGGGATTGTGGGATGAAGATTAGGACGAAAGGCAGAGAGTGACCCACATATTACTATGCTTTTTTTTTCTAGCCTTTATTTGGGCTTTGTTCGCTTGGCAGATCAACTCAAAACCGAATGCTAAATGAATCTTTTTGTTTTGTGTTTTCTGTCAAGCATTTCGATTGAAATTTAATTTGATTTACTGTTATAAATTGTTTTTATTCATTCGGTTTTGTCGAGCTGCGTTCAGTCGCTGGTCGGCCAGACATCTGTGTACCAAAAAGTAATTTAGGTCCGTTCAAATGTTTTAGCTAAAAAACCGCAGCTGATACAAAATTCATCTCTGTCGCACTACATTGTAGTCTATCTCTTTCCTTCACACACTGTTTGTCTGATTTGTTGCCGCGTGCTGAGTGCTCTCTATATATTTTGTAATTTTTCTAATGATGTTTATCAAATAATTCAATTTGGCTTCACAAAACATTTCTTATGTGAACGAGCAAAGCGAGCCTTTTTCTGAGCATGTCCACAAAAAAGAAGGAGACGCAAGGAGCAGAGGGACACACACACACACATACGCACACAATGCCATTGTTGGCCAACTAAACCGAAATTGAATTTTTCTCCCTCGTTGACTAAAAACCGCAAACAAAAGGTTTGTGCCCCATGTGGAATGACTGAACATGTGCAATGGCGCAGCTGAGTAGCAAAGCAGCAAAGGCAGCACAAGGCAGTGGAGCAGTCAGAGTCCAAAAAGTGGTCAAGTAGCTCTGCTCAAATAGATAAAGCCACTGATAGCAGCACTGTCACTTCCACTGTCAATCCATCGCCCAATGGACAAAGTGAAAGACTGAAAGAGAGAGACAGCTTACGAAAGAGGCAGACAGCTGGAGGCAGAGAGAAAAGAGTAAACAAACGCGGACGAAGCGAACTGAATTGAGTAACTGGCTAAATCGCATAAAGCCCATAAAAATGGTCAGTAGCTAGCATAAATATTATTACATTAGTCGCCATTAGATGCCTGCCCAGTCAGTCGGGCTTGAATGTGTTCTCTTCTGTGCCCTCTTGGGGCGGCATCTCCTTTAGGGATCTGCAGGCGACTGTCAGCTAACTGCATTTCATTCGCATCTAATTTATACAATTATTGGACTGGCAGCGCCATAAAATGTCAGCTGGCAAAGAGCCCCAACTGAAAGGCAGGGAGTGGCAAACAAGGGCGGCATACACTGTTCAAAAAGGACTAGCTGCTAGGAGGAGTGAAAAGGCTTATGATAAGAATCTTAAGGAGATAGGAGTATATTGTTTATATTATTGGGAAGACTTTTGATTTCTTATGTATTACTTATATTCATATGCTATTTATACAGTTATAGAGTCCGATTATAATAGTTTTTGGCCCAAAGTCAGCACTAAGGCAGCTTTTTCTAGCAGTGTAAGCGATGGCTACAAAACAGGGCGCTGTCAACCGCATTGAGTGTCAACTTAACTTGTCACATTTGCACCCTTTTACAGGCAGCAGTGATAAAAAAGGAATACATAACCGTCACACACACACCCACACACCGTACACACACCCACACACACACACCTAATATGCGGGAACGAGGATAATAAATTTCGAAAATTGATTTTCTCATGTTTATTGTGAATTTGTGGAATTTATATTGGGTTTGCAATGCGACAAGCAGCAGCAGCAGCAGCAAAGACGTTTGCTTTTAGCCATGTTGGCCAGGTTAGTGGTGGACATAAGCACACATATGTGGCATGCCACGAAAATTGCCAAAAGCAACAAATGAGTATGTGCGCGTGGGTGTAAGTGTGGGAAAGTCACTTGGCTTGTCACTTGCCGCATACATATTTGAAATCAAAGTCTCAGCGACACGCCCAAACGAACAGGATCGAGCGTTAAACGGGATGAGAACTCAGGCAGCAGATGGAGATGAAGATAAAAATGGCAGAGGGAATGAGGAGATGTGGCAGGCGTTGGTACAGCAACAGCTACTCTTTATGAGTGATGCGGCGCAAAACTTTGTTGTGTGCTATGTAGCATAACAGCGGAAAAGAGACAGAAGGGGAAGATAGAGGCAGATAGAGAGAGATGACAGCACTTGGGATAAATGTAAGCTACGATATGGTTGCTGTCGTCATAAACGTCGTCCATGCTGCTGCTGCTGCTAGCGTGTACCACGCTGCGTATGTGTAATATTAAATTGTTGTCTTGAGAAAATAATGTTTACTTTCGCCAAGTACAAACAACGACAGCAAGCAAGCAACAAACAATGACAACAAAAGCAACTTGCAGCCAAAGGGGGATCCACAGCAGTTTTCCCCAGCCTCTTAATTTTCCACATCGTCTACCCGCCCCACGACACTTCCTCTATCATTTGCCTTCGCAAATTTTGCTACCCAAACTCCATGCTCTGCGCTGCTGCAGCTTAATGCTTTTGAGTTTGTCATTTGTCTTTACAGCGTTGCATGCGGCACGCGGATTATAAAAGTCGAACCCAGTTAACTGGCTGACTGGCAAAGAGTGGCAACGAGTGGCAGAGTGGCAGTTGCCTGCCCCTACCGATCGAATGTATATACATATATAAGCATATATCAACATTCTAGTATATGCACATTCCCTCGGCTCATTTCGCTTTAAATGCGATGCAAATGGAGCAGGATTTGCAGGAGCTAGAGCTAGAGCCTGAGCCAGAGCTGCCATCTGTGCCTGGCATTCAACTAATTGCGCATACTAATCCTTGTCCGTGACTAGCCATGAGCCAGCAACCTTAAAGTGGGCACGGATTGAGTCACTAGCTCTAACTGCAAACGCTGATTAGCGATTCGTGTGCCTTGATAAGCGTATTGAGGATCAAAGTATGCCATTCCAATTAACCCAGAGCTGCAGCTAATCTACAAGGCATCACATGCTGTGGCATGTGAAATAGTTGCACTAAAAAATCCATTTTTTTTCTGTGACTAAAAGCACTCTCATAATTATGGCCCCGGGCGAGGCCTTAACGGCTGAGTTAAGGAGTAATTAATTATAGAAGTTTCAGTTACATTTATTTTAAAAATGTAAATAGTGAGGGAGACCATACCCTAGATGCAGCATCTTTTATCCACCTATAACTTTGCCCCCGGGCAACTGAGACTCAAAAAATTAAGTAAAGGGGTAAATAAAGTAGAGTTTAAGCGAAGATAATATAATTTAACTAACTTATAAAGGTATTAATATATTTTTAAAGATTTAAAAGAAAGTTATTCATTATATTCAACTTACCATTGGCGGATATGACAGATATCTCTCACTGTTCATGTTATAATAGGAACCATCTGGCGGCGGTGCTGGTGAGGGGGACGGAATATAAACACCCTTACTGATCAGCATCTGATCGTCGCGTGTCATGTGGGCAGCAGCAGCTACAGCTGCCACATGCCCATTATTGTGTCTCGGATGTGGCAAGGTGCAAGCGTTAACTGCAAACAAAGAAAGAAGCAAACAAAAGTTTAGTTTATTCATTTATTAATATTGTATTGCTATCATAACATTTTGCTATCGCTTTGAATGGGGTCAAAAGTTCAAATTATATAGTTTATTTTAATTTTTTCTGTTGGTTTTCCGCTCGTCATTATTATTATATTATATGCATCTTTTTTCATGGATTTATGACAATTTTAATGCCTGGACAGACTTCCGTTTCCCATTTGCAGTTCAATTGCATACTTTTTTTTTGTCAGCAGTCTGGAATCCAAAGGAAGAGACCACACCGCAGACTGGTCTGCGCAATACACAACTGCAAATGACACATTTATAGTCGCATTTTTGTAGCACAGCCAGAAAAAAATCGAGTGTAGTTGTGAAGCGAAGAGCAGGAATTCAAGGAGGCTGGAAAAGTTAGAGGTGAAGTGTGTGAGGGGTGCGAGGGGTCATGTATTGAATCGATTGGAATGCTGTTGGCGCCCACGTAGATGCAACATTTTGCTGCTTTCTGGTTCATTTCATGTGCAAACGTTTGGAATCAAATAAAACGAGAGGCCATTAATTGCAAGTTGCAACGATAGTGCAGCTGCTGGGGCAGGTAATCGGAGTCAACGTTTGTTGCACGTGCTGAGGTTGCAACTCACACACACACACACACCTATCTCTCTATGCTGTCGTTTAGCCCCGATAAACAAATCAGACTAAGCACTCGTCCATTTGTATGTATTTAGATGATGATACCTAACCTATGATGAGACAAATTGCTTGGCAATGGCTCACGGCTCATGGCTCATGGCTCATGGCTCATGGCTTCGTTGTGGCAACTGTGGCAGCGGTTGGCCTGATGGCACAAGTATACAGCAACAGCAGCAGCAGCAGCTACAGCAAACGCTTCTTCAACCACTCGAAATCGACTTCAACTTATTTGAAAAGGCGTGAAAGCCACAAACGTAACAAATTTGTAATTTTGTAAAATAGACTTAGACACCCGCAATTCTCACACTCCACTCAAACACACACACACACAGGCACACACGCACCAACATAAACATTGTAGCGCACGCTGAAAAGTAGGCAACAATAATTTTGTTAGGCAAAAGTTGAGAAAGCTGCGGCCGTGATGACACAGTCGCCGACAATTCGACAGCATGCCATACGTTCCGACATTCCGCCATACCGACATACTGACATACCGACATTCCAACGTTCCCACGTTCCGTTTCAAGAACAAAAGTTGCTGCTGTTGCTGTAGTTGCTGCTACTGTGCCTCATGTTCATTTTGTGGCTTGTTTACTTTGCAAATGCGTACGTTTATTGTGTATGCGTATGTTGTACAGTATGTATTACGACCAAACACACACACAAAGAGGGGCATAGGATTCTAAGGAGCTGGTGTATGGGTGAGGGGTACGAAATAAGTAAGACAGGTTACCTTGCAACCACAACCAAAGGGAAATTTCACATGAATTATTGATTTTTCGATCTGCTAGCAACAGTGTTGAAAAGCGCACTATACACGGAGAAGAAAAGCAACGAGCACAGAGCATTGTAATCATTGTGTATTTATAATAAAGTATGTGTAATTGTGGTCACCACACAACTCACAGAGTCACAGTCACAAAGTCACAGTCATTTCATATTTATAGCAATTGGTATAACAAATAAGTTGTTTTTCGCTAAACATGTAACTGAAATTAAACGTAAATCTGTGACTTGCTGCTAATTGCTTAGTTATTGCTACGGTAACGATCGCAAGCAGCTTTAAAAGCATCCCTTTTTTGGTGGAAACTGTATTAAATTTAAACGAGTATCAATGGCTTTGAGTGACTAATTGAAGAGCTGCTTGTCAGCACTAATGAGCTGTTGTTTGTTCACTTATTTCTGAGGCTTTACTGTAGTCTTAATCAAAGTGAAACTGTCCAAGGCTGTGGCTCTGGCTGTGGCTGAGGGCTTGATAAAAATTCGACATGTTATGTAATTTTTTTTCTTTTAAATTGCTACATATTTGCACCCACTGTAAAGTGTGTGTGTGTGTTTGTGTATGTGCGTGTGTTCGTGCTCATTAAGAGAGCGTCATTTTTGAATAGTGTCTCATTAAAAATGCGCTTTGCTGGACGACGAAAAACTGTCATGGAATGGCATGAAATCATCTATTATTTGATCTCAACTGAGGCAGCAGCAGGTGGTGACAACTGACAAAAAGAATTTTCGCGCTTCTACTATGAGTGTGTAAATGTGTGTAAGTGTGTGTAAGTGTGTGTGTTTGCGTGTGTATAGAATATAGGTACAATATATGTATATACACATGTCTGTGTGTGTTGTAGTGCTCATGCTCACGGGGGAATTATAGCCTTGGGCGTTTGTTTGAGATTCAGCTTCCGGCAAGCATTTTAATTTTGATGTGACGAGGGATTTTTGTTTCACATCTTTTCTTCGTCTCTACGTTGTGCTGCTTTTGCTTCCTTTTACACTCCCTCAATCCCCAACCCAACCCCATTTCCAATTCCATTTTTCGTGTTTTTATTTGGTTTTCTTTTTTCTTTATTTTGTTGTTGTTTTTTGGCTGTTTTTTTCTTGCCACCGCATAGCCGCATACATAATTATGCGCACTGGAGACGCCTCCGCCTCCACTGTCTCCAACACCACCACCCCACCGTCTGCCCCTCTTCGTTTATCTGTGGCAAGTTGTCGTTGCTATCAAATGCGCCTTGGACTCGCTGCTGTTACTTTTGAAGTACGCTCTTCCATACTTGCCAAATACGTTGACATAAGGTAATTGTATTTTATTTTCCCGCACAGACAAGACAAGACAAGACATGGCAAGACAAGATGAGACACGATAAGAGTGAGAAAGAGAGAGAGAGACGCGTTACAGACCAAAAGTTTACAGCTAATGTATTTTTATTATTTTTACGCTTTGCATTTCAAATGCAGTTGCTGTCGCATCCAAGCTTGGCTCCGCCCCTTCCTGCCCTTGCGAGTCCCTGCCTTCAGCCATCCATCGGCAATGCTTTCAACAATTTCCCAATGTTATTATAAAATTGCCATTGTTATTTCATCTCCTTTCAGCTCTCTCACTTTTTGTCTTTTTGTTCTTTTCGTTTCATTTTTTTTTTCTACTCGTTGCCAAAAAAATACAAAAAATTTCGTCTAGTTTATTATTTCTTTTTCATCTAGCTTTTTTTTTTTAGTGCCAAATTATTATTTTTATTTCATTCCCATATGCTGCGGCGCTTGATAAACGATGTGCTTAAATTTTAGTTGAGTTTCTGAAAACGCACTCTTAAATTAGCGCAGACAGCACGTGATTTGATTTCAAGTGTTGCAGATTGAGATTGTGAGTGTGTGCACTGTGGTTGCAAGTGGATCCATACACACACACACAGATACACATGTGCCTCAATTGAAAATCAAGACTGGCAAAAACTTTGCTCCTCAATTACAATTAAGATGGAGATGTTGCACTCAAATTGAATTTTCAGCTATCGCGTATCTGCTTTGCCAATGCCCCTATTCACCCCTTTTTACCCTTACTCCAGCACCCTTTCTATAACACAGCTGCACATTTTACCGATTTCCGTTTTTACATCGCTTTTATTTTAAGCTTTGATTGCAATCATGGCATAAAATCAGGCAACAACTGCAGTCAACTTACAAAAGAAACCAACACGAATAAAATGGAATGCTGACGTGCTCTCCAACTATCAAACTCCCAAACGAGAAAGAGAGAACTGAGCACTGAGTGGTGAATGGTGGCTGAGTGGTGAGTGCTGAGAACTGTGAACTTGGTAGTTTGTTTTGACCAAAAGTTAATTATCTAAAATGCTTTTTTCATGTGCTTTCAACGCTTTTTATGCTCCTGTGTCTCTGGACATTCATTATGCCACAAGAGCGAGTAAACGAGACAGCGACAACTGACAGGGATATCTAGAAACTCAGATCTTTACTTGACTTACCCATATTATTTGGATATAATGCTGGCAGAGTGCCATCCTTTTGGTATCTGGGCGGTGGCATGTCAGCGCTCTCCACCAGATACGTCGATGCAGCCTTCTTTCGTGCTTCGTCCTGCGTATAAAAGAAGAACAAAGAGTGAGCAATCAATGAATGCAACCTGAGACTGTTAAACACGTGAAATGGCACCACAAGTGTTTGAGTAATTACTCCCTACTTAAGCTATTGTCTTTGGCTGCGTGTGGAAACTTATTGACATCTGCTCTGACAGCAGCATGCATGCGGTGCACCGCGTGTACTCGTCGTATACGCAACGTTTAAGTTTATCATACGCCCCATTTGCAGTACACTGTGCAAAAACTATCAATTGGGGTAGGATTATCAGTTCTATACGCATTATGCAAGTCTACCTAGTATTTGGCAGCTTAAAATGCTCAGTTTTGTTGTCTATTTAATCGAAAATGTATATTTATTTCGTTTTAAGTAGTTGCTTTTATTTGCAAGTGTACAAAGTACACTGAGCAGCTTCCAGTTGACATTAAACGGCAGCAGCTCTTGTGGTCGCTGTGCCGCAGCAAGATTACGCGTATAACAAATGATTTTCATAATTTGAAACGATTTGTTTGCCACATCGCTGCTCAGACTCAAACTCAAACTTGAACTGAGACTAAGACGAAGTCTGAGACTGCCACTGCGACTTAACTGAACTGTACTCGTCTCTGTTTGGTTTTTGGTTTTGACTTGGTTTCGTTTGGTTTGGTTTGGTTTGGTTTCTGGCTCAGTTTAGTCTCGCGCGCGCTCTCATCATTATCATCAACAGGGCGTAATTAATCACGATGTCTTAGCATGCTGCTGCTTCCGGCTGGCTGACAGTTCCGGTTGCCTTCGAGCGCGGCGACCTCGATGTCAACAGTTTCAGTTTCAGTTCCATTCTCCGCTCGCCGTTCCCTCTTGCAAAAAAACCCCGTTTCCGGCGTTGAGTTGTAATTTCAAGCGCCTGGCAATATCTTAAGACAGCCCCAACAATTTTTTCTCACATTTTTCTCACATCTTTGGCCATTTTTTTCTATCATTTTTCTTATTTTTTGTTTGGTTTTGTGACTGCCTGCCTGCTGCCTGCCTAAATGTTTGTTACAGCATCACAGTCGACATTTTTGCCCATTGTACTCATTCTTAGCACACAAATTGCATATTCATGCACAGCAGTTGGGAGGGGACAGCAACAAAAAAAAACAAGAAAGAAAAGAACAGTCGAGCACGCCCGACCGGAAAATACTCTCTGCATTTTTTCGCGATTAAATTATTAAAATCGGTCTAGAGATATTACAATGTGTAGTACTTGCATTAAAACACGTTGAAACAAAAACAATCTAAGCATAATCACACATACATCTGTTTGTCTGTATGGGAATTTACATACGAAAGCCAATACATGATGTATGTATGTATGTGTGCATTCAGCGCAGTCAGCGACTGCGTTCAGCGCTGCCGCCACGCAGGGAGAGAAAACATGCAAACATGTGTTTCTTTGTTTCTGTCTCGCTTGCACTCATACATGATATTGCACTCTGTCATCAATATTGTAACGCTTCTAGTTTTCTTGGTTATAATGCGATTTTAATGCACCTTTCAGGATAGTTTAATACAGTTGGTCTCCACAAGAATTATAAATTACAATACTGTACTATATGAACAAATGCCTAAAAACGGGACGAAACTTGAGAATTCATTTTATTAATTATGAGAAAAAGGGGCGTGGCAGTCCAAAATTTTAAATGTCAATGTATTTACGCTGTCGCTGGGAACCTCCATACCAAAATTGGTGATCCTAGGGGCCATAGTTACTGAGATATTCGCCGAAAACACCGATTTTTTCCGAGGTGTGTCTAGTTTTTTGCTCATTGTGGGCGAATTGGGCGTGGCATCGAAAAAAAAAAAGATTCTTGTATTGACTGACTAAATATGTGATCGATTGAGACCAAGCTCGAACTTGTAGCTCTTACCATCTCTGAAATCTGTTTGTTCATACGGACGGACAGACAGACAGACGGACAGACATTTGCACAAACCCAATATACTCTTGCAGAGAGTATAAAGAGGAGAACACAAGAATAGTTTTTGGTACATAAAAAACAGGAGCTAAAAACCGTAGTTCGTTGCTCGTGTTACTAGCTGTGTGTGTGTGTGTGTGTGTCGTATACTCACAATATATTCCGGTTGACTGCCCTCATTGGAGTAGGACTCGCTTTTCTCCGACACGCTGGACAGTGTCTCGCCGGTAACGGTGTCATTGTACGAGCTCGGCGCGTACATTTCGATGGTCGCCGTTTTGCCTGGTTGATTTGTAGTTTCCGCCACTGGATGCGACAATGGTTAGGGAGCACAGTACCAATCCCAGGAACCCAAAAACCCAGTCCCAATTCCAGTCAGGATCACGACACGACACGGCACGACAGGAAAAAAAAAGGAAAATAAAACCAGGATAGGTAGAAAGTATGCGGCGCAAATATTGAAAAGGTGTAATTGGCAGTGACATGCCGAAAATTGATTGGGCGGCGGCGCAGTGCGCCAGTCATTTGGAACACCGCACGGGCGGAGCACAGTTGTTGTTGTCCGCCAGAGGGCGTAGGCAATAGTGTGAGGCACGAGCATGGGCATGGTCATGGGCACGGGTTGTGTGTGTGGGTGTGGGCGTGACAACGTTTCAGGCAATGCAAATCAAATGCAAATAGCAAAGATTGTCAAAGTGCCGAGCAAGCAAATGTTGTGCAGCATTTTACCCAGTTGGAGGTAGTTTGGTAGTTGGTATATACACAGCATAATGGGAAGGTGGTGGTGTTGGCAAGTCGGCCATTGTGTTAAATTATTCACATTTGGTGCAATGCCAGCAACAGCGACGCCGTCGTTCATTTTTATGCCGACGCAATTTTTGTTGACCATGGTCAAGGGGAAAAATCAATGCATGTTGTGCAGTTCGACGATGCGAAACGCAATGAGTTGCAGTTGATCAAGCATAGGCGAGACAGGAAGAGAAAGAGACAGAGAGAGAGAAGGTCGTGGAAGTTAAGGGGAAGGGTGCGGCGGGTAAGCGGTGAAAGTAATTGTAGTGCATCAGTAGGTAAGAGTAAAAATGCAATTAAATTTGTATATAAAATGCCATTAAATGATTCATGGCACATTTTCACAAATGGCAACGACAAAATGACCGCGCCACATGGTTAACACGTGTTTTCCGCAAAGTCAATGTGGTCCATGTGTGTGTGCGACGCATGTGTGTGTTATGTGTGTGTGTGTTGGTTCGTTGAGTGCATTTGATTTTGTTGGTTGTTTGCCATATTCGCATGAATGAAGCATTTCGTTGAGCGTTTCAATCGTTCAGTTATTCAGCATCCATGACGATAAAGAAGCCAAGCGTAGAGCGAGACGGCAACAGCGGACAGCGGTGTAGAGCAAGAGCGGGCATGAAAAATGTATAAGAAGAGAGGAGAATAATATGTTAGATTTGTATTGCTAGCGGTTTTTCAATTAATTTGAAATATAGATGCATTCTTATGGAATCGGTTATTGTTATTGTTTTTGTAGCTGCTAATCAATATTGAAAGTTGTAATCAAAATGGGTCGATTTGTCTTAACAGAGCTGGAATATGTTATAAATATTATAAATAATATCTTAAATTTAAACGGCTGGTTTTTTAAAATATCAACTATTCTAATTCTATAAATAATTCACATTCCTACTAATGAATAACTCAACCGTTAACCGTCCGAGCATTAAATTAACTCCAGCACCTAAAAGTAGGCAACACTTTTGTGAAACTCTGCTTGCATTGCTTATATTTCAAATCAGACTCGTTATAGCTGCAATTTATATACAATAGATTTACTGTTGATCTCAACGCACAATCAGAACTCATGACAAATGCGCAATTCAGCAAATTTTGCAGCAATTTCAATGGCTTGAAGCCTCTGTGTGTGTGCACACGTATGTGTTAAATTGGAATGCATTTAATTGTGGAACGTCAATTGGTAATGGTTTGCCAGCCGTGTGCTGTTGACACCATCACGTATTTATTGCGGCGCAAAGTAAATAAAACATGTTGTCGGAGGCTTCATTTTCACCAAGGTGGCTCCACCAGCCCCAAACAAATAACTCGGCCAAACCAAGCACAGCAGACAAACAGCGTTTAGTGAATTAAAAACATTTTTTGGCGTTTGTCACAGCAGCAGCAACAGCAGCAGAACCGCAACCACAGCCCACTGGAATATGGTTAAGTGCAGTTAAGAAACAAAAAAATAGTTCGAGTCTGTAATCAATTAAGCGCAATAAAAACAGCACAAAAGAAAAGTTTAAAAATGGAAACTATCAGGCCTTAAATGAAGATTCATTAGCTTAGCCAGACACTTTATAAACGGTAAAAAATTCGTTTTGCTTGTTAAACTAAATGGCATACAAAAGCTGTGGGAATAAAATATACAAGCTTTGAATTAATTTATTACTGTTAAATATTTAAAGGAGCTCACATAAAACAGTTTTCAAAACGGCCAAACTGAAACTAGAAATTGTTTTTCGAAACTTTACTGAATTCACGAAAATAATTTAAGCTATAAATGACAAAGTTGCGAAGTAGAAATAGCAAAAGAAAATAAAAGTAAAATAAAGTAGAGATGAGATGAGGTGCGAGCGACACTCAAGTGTTGCCAGGTAGCTTGACTTGACGATGAATGGACAGACGGAATTAATGGCCACCGAACGGGCTTATCACTGTCAAAGCCTGCTTTAGCCAGCAATGTGGTTGTTGTTTTTATTTTAGCCTGTTATCCGTGTTGTCCTTGTTGTTGGAAAGGAGTTTTTTGACGGTGTCGCACGACCGCACACACGACAAATAAGCCAGATCCATAGTTGGCTATAGCTGAAGCTGTTATGCCGCATGCGACAGCCAGTGGAGAGAGGGGAAGATAGTGACAGAGTGGGGAGAGCGGAGTGGTAGAGCTTTTGTTGTTTTTGTTTCTAGTTTTGCCGCCACCACTGCCGTCGATGCACTTTATGCCTGACACAGAGATTACAAATTTTGCACTTATGCCATGCCAAGGCCAAAAAATTGAGAGAAAAAGTAGTAGATGAAGAGAAAGGGAGGGAGAGAGCGAGAGAAAGAGTGAGAGGAGCTGAAGCGAACGGGATTTCTTTCGCTTTTTGCACTGCTGCCAATATATGTATATGACACGGCTTAGACAGCTTTTGCGGTCGTCAGGACAGTTAATGACGTTGCCGCTGACGGTTACGTCTGCTTTGATGGCTTTTCTCTTAATCTGCAGCCCTGATGGCTCTGTCGCTGGTCCGCAGCTGATGGGATGACGGGTTGCAGCTCTTGACTTATGTTTATTCGACTTTTAGCCCACACAAACAAAAAAAAAAGAACAGACACTCCATTTTTTGCTATGGACTGTAACGAGTTTCAATGTACTCTACGCTACCTGCTTTTATGATCATAAATATAACACTCTTAGCGGTTTTTCAACGAATTTGGCTATATTTAAAATCGTTGTAACTCTGTGGATCTTTCCGAGAACTGTTTCAAGTTCTGGAAGTTGTAAGCCTTTGGTAAACATATGAAATATGTAGCATAACTCCTTCATATCGTCAGCTTATCATGTGGATACCAGTCAAATAAAAGTGATAACATTATTTCGGTCGGTTTAGCACAAATCGCTAAAGGTTTGAACGCAGAGTTGTTCATATCTGGTTGCTATATCAATTCCCAAGAATATGAGATTGTTGCGAATGTTCTTAGCAGTTAAGTTGGAAACTTTGGACAATGGCGCCCAACAATTTGACAGCTGCTCTGTGCTTATCTCAATAGATTCGATGCCTGCCTGACACACGCCCAGTCCCAATCCCAGTCCCAGTTCTCTGTGTGTGTGTGGCGAGTTCTGAGTTGTGTTCCGAGTTTCAAGTTGCAAGTTCCAGGCCTTGGGGCTGTCAGTGTAGTCAATTGTTTAAAGAGTGTCAAAGTCGAGTGCTTTATAAGCAGAGAGAAGTCAGTTTGTTTTTTGGAGTAACCGTAACTGTTCGCTTATCGTTTATGGCCACGTTGGCACAAAAACTTTTGCCTTGGCCAACTCGTTAAAGTGTCGCACTCAGACTCGATCTCCCCTTCCTCTTTCCACTCCCTCACTTTATCTTTATCTATGTCTATTATTTTTGTTTGGCATTTCAATGTTTTTTTTGTGAACTTTCTAAAATATTATTTATTATTGGTAGCAGCCAGATTTGAGTTTTGGCCAAAAACTGTTGAGAACAAAATTAACAAAGTATCAATTCAGTTCTTAAATATAAATAACTAGAAACTAACAGCTGGGAGAAATACGAAGTGCTTTTCAAAAATTTCCATTTTGTAGGATTTTTTCACACACACACACTTCATATCTGTGGGGCCAAGTGAAATGGCAATAAACATTAGAAATGGCATACTACAGGATGGCCAACTTGCATGAGAATGATATATGAATGTGTATCTTACGAGTAGGTTCGACCTACCCACTGTAACCCTTCTTTCCCCTACCCGCTGCTAACCAACGTCCAGTGAAGTCAGTGACCGTGGGAGCAGCGGAATAGCTGGACAGGCCAACCGCCAACCAGATGCCAACCGCAGACTTTTGGCATAGTTTATCGGCGCAAACGGGTAAACGGCAAAAGGGAATGGAAAATAGCAAATGGACAAGGAAGAAAAGGAGGGGGAATAAAGGCTGAAATGGGCAGTGGCAACAGCGAAAGCTTCTTAGCCATGTCCGTGTCTATGTCCGTTTGGTTGACTTATAAGGCTGAGACGCAGGATGCGACGAAGTGTTGCAACGTCGGAGTGACTTTCTTTTCCGTCATGCGCCATTTTGACACAAAAGCGCAAATGCACATTAAAAATGCATATCCAAAGGACAACAAACAAACTGCGAAGATGAGCAACAAAAAAAGAAGAAATAATACAAATAACAACAATAACAAGCAGAAGTTGGAGATGGAGAAGAGTTGCAAGCAAACCCACAAGTCAAGTTTCGCTAACGAAAGCATTGAAATATGCACAGTTATCTGTGGGCTGAGGCAACGCTGCCCACGCCCCGCTCCGCCCCTTTAGCACTATATGTATATTCCCCGTGCCAAGCGCTGTCATTCTGGCCAACGCACCAGTTTCCCTGACAACTCCTTTATGGCCAAAAAATGCTTTTGGGCATTGTCAGTTATCGGCTTATAGCAGCAGCAGTGGTGGGTGGTAGGGTGGCTACGGGCAGCGGTAGCCGAACATTGTCATAAAAATGCTGTTGTTGGGAAGACAGTTTTGCAGCTGGAGGCCCTGCTCGCTCTGTGCGCTTCACTCGCTTAACAGTTGCTGTAACAAGCGGCTGTTAAGACTGAAATATGCATTTCTTTTGTGGAAGCGAACTAAAAAACCGGATTGGGAATGGGCTTGGGGATTGGGCTAGGAGGGTACACAGTATAAAGTGAAACACCCTAGACTTGCAAAACACATCCAAGCGCGCCATTTGTTCAAACATAACTGTGCTCTGTGCATGCTGGAAATGAGAGAAATTGCCAGTATTCCCTCCGATCCCGGCACTCCACCCCCCTAGCCTTACTCTAACCCTCCCCATGTAATAAAGCCAGCTGAAAATTCTAAGAAAAATATCTTATTTATGTCCTGCGGCTGTAGTTCATGCTCCGCTTGGCGAGTGCCTCGCGTTCATAATGTCAAAAATCTTGGCCTACATTTCACACAAACCAACTTGGCGTTCGAGTCCTAGACTCTGAAGGATTTCGAACAAGGAACAAAGGACGTAGCATAACTTTACGGCTCTCCGATTATGAGACAGTCCTTAGCTCATCTGCAAATTGAAGTCAAAAATGAAATACAAACAACTTCGTTTCATACAAAATTATAACATTAATTTACAATCAAAGTACTCAAATTTTCTCTTTTTGCATTGCGTTGAATTAAAAGTGAGACATTTGCAAATTTGCGCACAACTTCAAGAGAATGGCTAAAAATGAGTTAAATAGCTTAAATTTCTGCAGAAAAAAACGTAGGAAAAGTTTTTGAAAGAAATAACAAAAGCGCAGACAACTTCATGTCGATAGGTTAGCAGTCTTTGACGATATTAGGCACCGGCACTAAGTTCCGAGTTCTGAATTTCGATAAAAATAATAAATTACACATCAATACTTTGTCCAATCTAATCAAAACTTTCTGACTACTTGTAACAATAATATAATCGCTACGCATATTGTGTGAATTGCCAACTTTTTTGCCCAAAATTAGCTATACCCTGTACTTGGCAGCGCACTCATCACAAGTTGGACAGCCTAGGCGAAAAAGTCAAAGAAGTTATGGAACTTCCACGTCAAATGTTTGTCGTAAGTACGAATAGAGCATATTTGGTAGGAGCATACATTACAGACGGCAAATAGCGAGTAGTACAAGGACAATGCTGCTGCTGCTGCTATCCTTTTTATGTATGGCGCAAACAGAGAGAGAGAGAGGGAGAAACTGCCTTGCACACGTAGTACATAAGCGTATGCATAATTTTTGGTACGCTGCATTGGGATTCAGTCTGGGATTGAAATTGTGTCTGGGATTGGTATTGGGATTGTGTCCACGATTCGGTTTGGAATTGCAACTAGGTCTGATTGAGACGGTACTCGTAGTAGATGCTGCTGCTTGCTGCCTCTGCGTGTTAAACCACTAAATTTGGCTCAATGAGAAATAATTTGGTTAGCAAAACGTTGGCTGCTCTGCCTCTGCCTCCCTGCCTTGTATTCTGGCCTGGAATTTTGGTGTGCTGGCATTTGGTGCACAGTTGAACGTTGCTCGTTCTTGTGCTAACACTTTCAGCACGTATCATTTGGGTTTTCTCCTTTATTTTCTTCTGCTTTTCCCTTCTACTATTTTTTGTTGGCTTCTGAGACCTGACTTGCCAGTGAAATGTCTTCAAATATTCCCCAACGTGGCGATGGCTAGCAAAACGTGTAGTACGAGCAGAATGGTAAATCATATTTATATTTCGTTCGCATTTCGACTGAGTTTGAAATATAATTCCATATTAATAAACAATCTTCAGCTGCAAATTGAGCAAGGACTCTGGCACTGGCCAGACACGTGCGCTCTCTACTATCTGCTATCTGCTATCTGGTGTCTATGGTCGTATCTGCTTTGGTTGGGTTTGGACTGTTCTGTCTTGGTCTCGAAAAGCTACACGCCCAAGCCAAAGCAATCTGATTTCCGAAAGATTGTGCGTTCAGCTAAGAAAACGATGCACATTTGTCTTCGGGGTTCAAAGTGGGCCAAGTGACGAAAAGGGTTGGGGTAGTGTGGTACAGGGTCTACCGGACGGCGTGTCTGCTAGCGTCATCGCCATCGCCATCGCCATCTCGTTGTTCAATAAACAGTTGCACTTGGCACTTGGCCCCGGGCTGTCCGTGTCTGGTTGGCTCTGCTTGTTCCTGTCCTGTCTGCTCTTCCTGCCGTGTGTCCTGGTCTGTTGGTCTGTCTACTGCCAGGATGCATCATTATTTTCTGTCATCATTATATTCTTGTTGACTTGCTCTGCACTGGATATTTTTCTTATTTTTCATATTTTTTTTTTTCATTTTCTTTGCTCTCTACTCTTGCTTCTCCGGTTTCTGGCTTCTGGCTTTGGTTTTTCTCGCGGAAATTACAAGAATCTCATGCGACTGGACTCTATACCTATACATATATACATATATATATATAAATTTATATATATATTTTTCTATCTATAGCATATATATCATATTCTGAGTATATGCAGGAAATTGTTTAGTGAGCGTCATAAACTGAACAGTATCAGCCACAATTTCTGCCACCTCCCCACCCCTTGGGGCAGCGGATGTAGCACAACGCGCACTGCTTCCGTTGGTGTCACGGAAGTGGCATCAGAGTCATGAAGTGGCTGCATCTCAGCTCAAAGAGCTATGCCAGGGATTACTATCAAACTGATTAGAGTAAAGGACTTAGAACTTCAAAACTTGCTTTAAAAATGCACACAGAAACTGAGCAAAATAATACAGGAAGTAAATAAATAAATAAAAATAAATATATATATATAGATGAGAACAGACCTTTCTTGCGTCGCTGGTGCACAAAGAACCAAGCAACGAGCGCCGCATTGACCAGCAGAAATCCAAATGCGGCCAACGAGATGCCAATTATGGCCAGATTTGGGGTATTGCTTGATTCCTCGGTTAACTCGGCTGGCAGCATTTCAAGTCCTGTGTTGGGTGACCAAAAAAAAAAGGAGGAAAATAAATAAAATCAAATAAAAGAAAAAAATAATAAAAATAAATGGTAAATAAAACAATAAATAATTTCGTAGCGAAATGAGAAATTGTAAATAAAATGACGCAGCAACGCGACCGGGACAATGCTCGCGGTCGACTTCCAACAGAGTCGCTCTCTGTGTCTCTTGCTCTCTCTCTCTTTCTCACTCTGTGACACTGCTTGCCCCTATAGGCAGCTCTGTCAGTGGTAAAATGACGCAAATCACGTAGCAATGTCGCGAAACGCAGCCGGAACATGTGGCAAGCAAATGAAATTAGCGTCGCTCGACGTTGACCACATGGCACGTGCGGTTGAGTTTGGAAAAATGTAAAGCTGGCAGACTGGAATACTTGGAAACTAGGGAAAGACTGATTGTTCCAAAAATAAAAGGAATAATAGTCAGAAAGGCTACAGTCGTGCGTTGTGGACTATTCACGAATTTATAGTTGTGCTAGGCAAAGTCTATGCAGTAAATTATTAAAGCAGGCTAAGTATTCCTGTAAAAATCTTACTTAACCCCGTGTCTAAGTTTCGCAGCTTTACAATAACAATAACCGTTGATTTTCCAGGACTTTTCACACTCGGAAAAGGCTTATAATGTACCTCGCTTGAGACGCTTTTCGTTGCGTTTGTGCAGACAACAACCGATGATAAATACGTTAACCAGAACCACAGTAATGCCAGAAGCCACACCCACCAGCAGCATACCCGATGTGCCGCCCAGTGGTGTTTGGCTTGTTGTAGGCGGACCACCGCCTAGCGACGATGCTGGCTGTGAAGGCGGAGGCGCTTCTATATAATCATGCGTCGATCCATGTGTCGAACAATTCCAATTAAGTGCAGCATTCAAGAGTTGAGAGACAATGAGTTTATGCTTAGTGTATGGCTATGTTTAGGGCCATCCAATCAGGCAACAGCAGTAACGTACCACGGAAACTCTGGACTAATTTGTATATTGGTTTTGTGCTCACCTTTGGTCTGTGCAGTCGTCAAATCCGGCCGGTAACTGCTTTGGCCCAAATCATTCCAGGACATCACGGAGAAGAGATACAACGTATTCATCCGCAAACCGCCGACGGTCAACTTGTGACTGTTGGGCAGTCCATCAATGTATTTGTACTGGTCGCGGTCAGTCGAGCTGCAAACAAGAAAACAAAGGCATCAGACAGTACACTGAAAAAAATGGTCTAAAGTTTGTCAAAGAGTTTTAAGTGTAAGTCATAAAAAAGGACTACGATTAAATATTTTAAGCTTGAAATTTGTATTGTTAAGATATAAATTCGGAACTCCCTCCCCATTTTTATCAGTGTAGTAGAAATTGGTGTAGTCTCAGGCTGAGCTGGCAATTTCATTAGTGCGGCATGACATTTGCAGTAATTGCAACGAAATGAACTTTGTGGGCATGGGTTAAAAGTGTAAACTGGTGTGGGAATTTACCAACGAGTACATACCGATAACGAACGCGATAAGAGGCCTTGAGACCACCATCGAAACCGGGTGTCCAGGCCAGAGTCACCGTATCGTGGGTCACATTGAGTATGTTGAGATTGAGCGGTGTTTCGGGCGGTGATGTAATGTCCAAACGCACCGTTTCGATGGCCTCGCCCAGCTCATTGCGAGCGATGCACTCGTAGGCTCCATAGTCGGCGGGTGCGACCTTCTCGACAATTAGGGAGGACTCGTAGGTGAGTGAGTCGATTTTGCGCTCCTCTACCTCATACTTGAACGTATGGTTAATGGGCAGCTCCTTCTTGTCTTGCCGCCAGATAAACTGTGGCTTGGGCGAGGCCTGTGCACGACAGGGAAGCTTGCCCCGCTCTCCGGTGCCGCTGGCCGCACGCAGCAAGGTCGGCGATTTCGTTATCTCCGGTGCAACTAAGGAGGAAACAAAAAAATGGGTAATCATGGAGTAATTTCTATACTTACTGAGCTAAACTTACACTTGACAATGAGCAGCACGTCGCGATTGGTGGGATTGGCCACGTGATTGTCCGCAACACAGCGAAAGTTGCCGACGTCATCGCGTTGAGCGTTTTTGATGTGCAGATAGGAGGTGCCATTGGTGAAGGTCGTTGTGGCTTTGACCTTCATGTTGTAGTTAACACGCTCCCATTTAACATGCTCCTCGGCCAATGGTTTACCCTCAACGCTGCAGGAAAGCATCGCATCCTCGCCAGGATTCACAATAATATTCTCCGACACAGACTTGATGGTGGTGCCATCTAAAGAGCAGGAAACACTACATTACAAAACTCTGTTTTCTAGCCAAACGTTAAGGGTACTTACATTCAACCACCACGGTGATGTTGAGACTGGCAGTGCCTTGGGAATTGCTGGCGGTGCAGGTGTAAACGCCGGCATCATCCCGATGCAGTTTGGTAAAGTTCAGAGTCGCGCCATCGGCAAAGATGCGATGCTCACCGGGCGATTCACTGCCACTGGAGTCCTGTGGTATCGTCTGGCCATTCTTTGTCCAAGTGTAGGCAATTGTTGAGGGATTTGCATTCGCCTGCAGCGGCACCTGCAACGATTCACCCTCCAAACCCACCGACGTCCACGACGGCGGCGGCACAAACTTGGGGCGAACTGGAATAAAAGGAAATTTGAATTGGAATTCCAATTGAGTTTGGAATTGGAAGCGTAGAAGGATTGGGTATGGGCATGTGGTAGTGAGCCAGACAGACGTCTAATTGCTCAATTAGTGAAACTTACAGAGAACATCGAGGCTAACTGCCTCATGGACACTGCGCTGCAGTGCCTCGTTGGCACTTTGGCAGGTGTAGACCACACCGTTCATTTCCCGACTGATGTTCAGCTTGAACTCTAGCGTTGAGACTGTGCCGCCCCAGAGACCTGGCTTCGACGTATTATTAATGCCTGCAAATAAAAAGCAGAGAAATAGATAAAAAAAAAAGGAAAAGGAATTGAAATAGTAAGCGAAACGATGTAAATAAAATGGTAGTGATTTGACTTGAACCAGACTGGACTGGACTCTGGTTTGGCTAGCTGGTTGGTTGGTTGGCTGGCTGGCTGGCTGGCAACCAAACCGGATGTTGTCGTGGAAACGCCTTAAAAATGCAGGCAGCATCAACAGCAGCAGCAGCAGCAGCTGCCATTTTGACAACGGCGCCGCCAAGTCCTTGGCCATGTCCTGGGCAAACTTCCAATTTGTACATACCTTCAATGGAGATGCCATCCTTCCACCAGGATAGCTTCGCCGGTGGATTGCTTGAGCTCGAGTCACAAATGATGGTTGCCTCCATGCCAGGTCGCAGTTCTTCCGGTTCAATGCGTATTTTTACCGTCTCTGGCGCAACTGCAAGACATAATAACAATAAAAAATAATACCAACGGTAAGGGAGGGGTTAGGGGGCACAGTGTACTCACAGTGCACGCTAAGTGTGGTCGACTCGAAGAGCGGTATTTCAGTGGCACTGTTAGCGGCCTCGCAACGGTATTGGGCCTGATTGTCGGTGACGTTGGCCAGAATAGTTATTTCGGCTGAAACGGATTTGTCGGCCGACCGTATGACGGAGTTGATCTGCCAAAAGAATTAAAAATCATATAACATATGTGGCTGACAAAACAAGCGAGGTTTTTAAAGGGAAAGAGGCAGTAAGAGAGGGAGAGAGATGGAAGTGCGCTAAAAATCAACAACAACAAAAACGGCAACAGCAACATCAACTTGAGGCAATGTGCTGCATATGCAAACAATTCAGGCAACAGCTGGCGGGGCAGGCTGTGGGGTAGTCAGAGCTGGCAGGCACAAGAGGCAGACACAAGTGGCAACCGTGGCGCATTTTAATTTTGTTGATAAAATATCATTTAATCTGCGCACACAGATGAGAGTAATCTTCTTTGCCTTGTCTCGCTACGGCTGCCCTTCCCTTCACTGCCAACCATCCACAGCTGTAACAATAGCCAGCGGCACAGTGGGACTGGAAGCTGTGGGCGGCTGAGGCAAGAAATGAGCAGCAAAGTACACTGACAAAAATAAGCTCATTGAATTAAATTCTGCGCTCAAAGCAAAGTTTGGAAGAGAAAGCATGAAAATCGTTCAGCAACAAAGTGAATATTCTTCTGCCGTAGTTTTTTTGCAGTGTATTGTAACCGCAATTGCGTTGAAGATGGCGACTCGCTTCCGTACTTTGTGACAGCAAAGCAGCAGCCTTTTTGCCACTTGGCGTGCGTTGTACATCAACTTTACAGCCAGCTGCTGCTAGCCGCTTGGCTGCAGTAGCGGCCGGAAGTGGCCCCCATAAGTATGCAACGGCAGCAGAAGCAGCAGCAGCTGTGCGACTGTGGCCACTTCCGTTGATTCAACCATTTAGCTGATGCGAAATGCGCGATTCGCGATGCGATGAAGATTAAATTCTCGCTAAACCGAAAAACAGCGGCAAACACACACAAAAACGACAATTGCTGAAGGCAGCGTTAAAAAAGGTGTGGCATGGGCCAGGGGCCATGCGGCATTAAAGGTATGGACTGACAGATAAAGCAGCCGTCGAGCTGCCTTATTAGCACTTTAAGCCCATAAAGCGGAAGCGGAAATGGTCAACAAAAGCGCCATTATTGTTTTGCCCCTATGTTTGTCGGTTGTCTGCTGTTGATAGCATTACGACTACACACCTCCTCGGTCACCACAATCTCTCTCTCTGTCGCTGTCTCTCTCTCTCTTTGTCTCCACCTTTGTGGCTGTGTTTTAAATGCTTTTTTGTTGCACTTTTGTGTGGTGCAAATGCTGTAAATGCAAAAAACTTCTTGCTCCAACTTTCAACTCACCCGTTTGTCGTTTTTGTACCACGTTAACGTTGCCAACGGATTGCCGCCTGATGAAACACAGAGCAGTTTTTGCACCGAACCAGCTGGTATAATTTGTCCCTCTATATAGCCCGAAATTAATGGCGGCGCGGGTGGATCTGTGAATATAAAGATAGAGAAGGTGGCAAAAACCACACAGAAAAAAACAAAAAAAATAATATACGGTTAGCATAAAAGGCAGGCAGAAGAACAGCAACAAGAACGACATAGAAATAGGTTTGCCCCAAAAAACGTAGCCAAGAGCCACAGCAAATTATGGCCTACAAAAGCGGCCAAAGAAACCAATCCTCGTTCCCCCCTCGCCCCCTCGCACGCTGTATTCCAGTTGGAACCCTCAAGGACCAACCGCTGTGCAAAAAAAAAACATCACCCAAGCCACTGTTTAGTTACCAATGGTGTTCTGCTGCCAAGCGGCTGAACAATAAAAATTAAAATTATTTAATTTGCCGCGCATAAAGTACGAGTATCTAAAGGGCGTCCCTGAGGCTACCGCATGGCCACATAAGACAACGTGCGTCCTTGAATATATATACTTCTATATAATTTCTGAAAAATACTGAGAGGCGTGCCAGCGATGGGGCGGTAGGCAGCTGCAGTTAAGCCTCACAGTGTCAAAGGCAGTGTCAAAGGAAAGGGATTGGCAAAGGGATCGGATATGGGTAGGGGTAGGGATATATGCTCATTACCTCGAGGCCAGTTAGTCATTTTCAGCGCTATGGCTAATAAATGTAAATCTCGCAGCCAGCTTTCGACTTCATCTCTCTGTGTGGTCAGAAAAATTAATTAGCGCTGCAGGAGTGCTCATAATAGACCAAGGACCACTACCGCTAAAAGTGCCGCTAACTTGTTCACACACACACACACCCCTACTCATACACATACAGTTAGTTGGATAAGTCAAAGCCCAAACTAGATTGCGCAATTATTAATAAGCTTTCGTCCTTTTTGTTGCTGGCCAAACATGTTGCACGACTTGTTATTGAATAACAAAAACGTCTTCCTTCGCCTGTCAGTTAACAGCTAGCAGCGACTGTTGTGCCCTTTTTGTCCCACTTATAATTGAGGCAAATTAAGAGTGACGTCGAACATGGCTTAATGGAGTTTCAAGACACTTTGGGCCCTAACAAAACCAGAGGACTGTCGACAAGCATCGATTCGGCACGAGTCCAACTGTCTGTTGTATTAAATATTTGACTAATTGGCTAGGCAAAAAACCCACATGCGACTTTAATGCTCTATAAAAACAGGGGAAAAAACTCAACTTAAAATTTAGACGACGCCGCAGCCTGAAAGGACAAGAATGCGACTGAGTTTGCCATTCTTTGTGCCATAGCATTGCAGACTGTCAAACATACGTGATCCCCGTATAATGCGTCCAAAACCCAAGCGCGAGGCTTTGGCCACACGCATGGGCCTGAAGGAGATAGAAAAGGTTAGCGTCTCATAGAAGCCGTGCAAACAGTCGCGTCGAAAAGAGAGTATACAGCCATGTAGCGCATGATCTGCCACCTTGCCGTCGTACTCCAGTGGTCTATGTAGCTCAGAGTGTCTAGCTAGTGGCATTTCCACATCCATCCACAGTTCGGGAAAGACTCTTCTGATGACCAGCTTCTGATTCTGACCAGCGCTACAGATACGCATCAAATCACGCACCACCAACGGAGCTGCCTCCGTGTACAGCTCGACAATCAGGCGACCAAGTGGAATGGAACCCTTTAAAAATATATCAAAATAGATCTGAGGACGACACAACAAACGCAGCTCGCGTTCTGTGCGCGGAAAAACGATATTGTAACCCTCGTACTTGGACAAAGCTCTGTCACTGACACCCAGCATATGAGCGGAGCTGCGACGTCGCTTCCTGGACCTTTCCTGTATAGTGTGTTCTCTTTTTCGCTTGCGGCCAGTATCAACCTCGCTAACCACATCCAACAACCTTTTGCCAATATCCAGATTCTCCAAGTCTATTTGGTCCAAGCTCTTGATTAGCAGGGGCAGCGAAGACATGGTATAGACACGTTCATACCGAAAGGGATTCACCACACCATGGGTGCGTATAATCTTGTTCAGTTCCACCAGCATCTGTATGCTTTTCTTGGTGCGCTCCATAAAGCGCTCAGCATTCTGACGAAGGCTTGAGGCACCAGTTCGACGTGCCCACTGGTAATCTGGTGGCTTATTCTTCAACTCGTAAGTAATGTTTCTCAAACGTTCGCGATGCGACAACCAAAGCTCATAGTTGTGTGCATCTTCGGCCTTCATTTTGTGCACATCTTTGCGTACTCTCTTTTTCACAGGCACTGGCGAGGGTTCGAGGCTGGCCTGCTTCTCCGTTTGGCGCAGCTCGTATAGGGAATCGCTGGAGACACATGTCGGCAGTTCGCTCATAGCAAATTGTATCAACGAATGGTGCAAGTTTATTAAAACTGTATAAAAATGTAAGTCCAATGATAAAATAAACTAAAAATTTAAAACTTGTCACTTTTTTTGTAGACACTTTCCTATAGAGGAAAAGTTTGGCACTGAACTGAATGTAGTGCTCAAAACATGTGGAAAACTGTAGGAAAGGGCAAAGGTAATGTGAGATATGGAAATTGTAAAATACGTGAACTTAGGTTTGAAAGGATACTTCATTCCTTCCTCCACAATACTTCAATTAATTCTCAATTCATTAGTCTGGCCAATTAATTTGGCACGTGACTCAGCGCCCAGCAAAATCTTAAAGTAGCAACGCCATTAATTAGCTAAATTAAACGTTATTTAATACAATACACAGACAGCACTTTGGTTACAAAACATAAAATTTAAACAACTCCACAGCTTGTGAAGAAAATGCTGCGACTTAATTTGCCATTCTTAGTGCCAAAACTTTGCAGACAATCGAAGATCTTGGCACCTTCGATAATGCGTCCAAAACCAACACGTGAGTCATTTGCCGCACCCAATGGCCTAAAGGACATTGAGAAGCACAATTTGTCAAGAAAACCGTTTACATAGTCTTTGCGGAATGACAGTATACACCCAAAGTCACCATTGTCAACAATCATGGCATCATACTCCAAGTTTCGATGCAAGTCTGTGTCAGGCGTTAAAGTCAACTCCACATCCATCCAGAGATCAGGAAAGACTCGATTAATGGCAAACTTCTTGCTTGAGTGGTGTTTGCAGGCACGCACCAATTCCAGCACCACCAACGGCGCTGCCTCAGTGTACAGCTCGATCACAATGCGTCCCAGTGGCCGTGCGTCCTTCAGGTAAAGATCAAAGTAGATTTGTGGTCGATAGAGATATCGTTCTCTTATCATGTGTGGCATTTGTATATTACGTCCTTTGTACTTGGCAAAGGCTTTCTCATTAATATCCAGCAGCTTGGAGACACGACCACGACGTTTACTTCTCTTTTCCATGGATTTCGTTTTGCTCTTTGGACCCAGTCCCGTATCCAGTTGAGAGACCACGTCAAGTATACGTTTTCCTATATCCAAGTTCGCCAATTCAATGAGATCCAAATTCTTGTTATTCAACGGTATCGCGGAGAAGGCATAGACACGATCATAACGGAACGAGCTGGTCACACCGTGAGTGCGTCCAATCTGAGACAATTCCACAAGCAACTCCATGTTCTTCCTGGTACGTGCCATAAAGTTGGCAGCATTGCGCGTCAAGGTATTGACTCTGGTACGATGTGCCCAATTGTAATACGGCGGTTTATTTTCCAGCTCGTATTGCACATTTTTCAAGCGTTCGCGATGTGATACCCACAATTCATAGTTAGCCAACTGTTCGGCAGACATTCGCTGCTTCTTTTTATCCTCAAACGCTTTAATCTTCGCAGCCCTTTGGCTGGGAGACATTTTGAGTTGCACATGGGATGATGACACATCTTCAAACAGCCCGCTCATGGTAAAGTTAAACAAAAAAGTTACTACAATCTGGTTAATACTAAAAATTTAAAAAAATCTGTTATTTTTTTTTTAGTTTTCCCTGAGGAAAGTTTTACACTACACTAAATAAAAGGCGTAAAAACATATCTAAAGTGAATTCCTACATTTGAAAAGCTAATGCGAGCGGAAAAATTGTGCAAAAACAAATGAATTCAAGTTTAAGAACGCAGTACAACATTTTTTAATGAAACACATAAAATTTAGAATATACAACATACAAATTTAAAGTATTCCACACTCTGAAAAGACAATACTATTCCTGAGTACACCGTTTTTGGTGCCAAAACTCTGTAGATAATCGAGTATTTTGCTGTTCTTGATTACACGACCGAAGCCAACGCGACTACCGTTGGCCACTCGAATGGGCTTGAAGGACATGGAGAAGGAAAAGTGATGGGCAAAGCCCTTTACATAGTCCTTACTAAAGGACAACACATAGTTCTCCACTCCGTGATCGATTATTCTGGCATCATACTCCAATGGCTTGCGTAAATCTGAACTACTCGACATTGATAACTCGACATTAAGCCAAAGATCTGGAAACAAACGTCTGATAACAAAATCTGTATGCTGATTGGCCGTGCAGGCGCGCACTAGTTCCAACACGACAGCAGGAGCTGCCTCGGTGCAGAGTTCGATTACAATGCGTCCAAGTGGACGCGACTCCTTCAGGTTCAAATCAAAGTAGATGTGTGGACGCAGCAACTTCCAGCATTCCAGATCCGTTTTGGGCATACGAATCCTATAGCCCTTGTACTTGTCCAATGGCTTCAGGTTTATGGAGCATTGAGGTACTTTCTGAGCACGTGACTTTGTTTGACGTGGCTTGGCTGATTTGGACTTCATGCCCGTATCAATTTCGCTGACTACATCGAGTATCCGCCTGCCCATGTCATAGTTCGCCTCATCAATGTGCTCCAAGAGCTTGTTTTTAAACGGCAGCGATGAGGAGGTATAAACCCGTTCGTAACGAAAGGAATCGATAACTCCATGCGTGCGCAACAACGCCGATATCGATAACAACATCTCGAGATTGGTCTTGGTGCGTGCCATAAAGGACACGGCATTTTGATACAATCCACACACGCCAGTCTGCCGCGCAGCCTGATAACCTGGTGGCCTACTGTCTATGGTGGTGACCATTTGCTTCACGCGATGACGGTGATCTAGCCATTCCTGATGCCGCTTTAGCTCAGTAGGCTTTAGCTTGGGATGTGGCACTGCATGGGTCTTGGACTGGACCTGCGGTTTGGTATTAAACTTCACTTGGTTGAGCTCTGCCGTGTTGGACTTTGAAAACGTCTGCTTTTTCGACTGAAAGTAGTCTAAGAGCGAGTCGTCAGAGCAACAACTGGGGAATTCTGACATTTTTCTGATTTCAAAGTTTGGTAATAAAGTAAAAATATAAAAAACTAAAAATTTTGTTTTATGTATTTATATATATTTTTTTATATTTTAGTCCCCACACTGAAAATGTTTAAAACTAAACTAAGCTACATAACGAAGCAGTTGTCTAAACAAAGCTATGATCGAGTTTGAAAAGCTGTTGGGATGTAGGCAACTCTGCTATAACTTAGCCAACTCAAAGAACCCTTTTTTCCACTCCTTAGTAACAATAAAACTTAATTCTTTTAACCACTTTTTTAATTTACAACACAAGACAAAACATAACATAGAACACAAAATTTTGGAAAACTTTATAGAAATCCGCAGCCGGTGAAGAGAATGCCCCGAAATAGTTTACCGTTCTTGGTGCCATAACTCTGGAGACAATCGATGATCTTGCTACCTTTGGTGACACGGCCAAAACCCACACGCGCACCGTTAACAACTCTGAGTGGTTTGAATGACATGGCGAAGGATAAACTATCCTTAAAGCCCTGCAAGTAGTCCTTGCTAAAGGAGAGCACATGTCCAAACTCCCCATGATCGATAACTTTGCCATCGTATTCCAAGGGCTGACGTAGCTGTGTGTTGGCATCTAGTGAGAGATTCACATCGAACCACAGAGATGGAAACAGCCGTGTAATTAGAAACCTTTCGTGCTGATTGCACATACATGCTCGGACTATTTCCAATACCACAACTGGTGCCGCCTCCGTGTACAGCTCGACAACAATGCGACCCAATGGACGAGCGTCCTTTAGATAAATATCAAAGTAGACACGAGGCCGAAATAGTTGCCAACGTTCTTTGTTCGTCTTTGGCATTTCAAAGTTATAGCCTTTGTACTTCTTTAAGGAATTTACGTCAATTGTAAAGGGCCGATTGCTGTACCTGTTGACTTGCTTTAGCAGTCCTTTGCGCGTCTTCATGCCGGAGTCAATTTCGCTAACAACTTCCACGATACGCGTGGCCAAGTCAAGATTTTCCTCTTCAATGCGATCTAAAATCTTCATAGTCAATGGCAATGAGGATGTGGTAAAGACACGTTCATAACGAAAGGGATTAATCACGCCGTGTGTGCGATTCATGCTCGACAATTCCACAAGCATCTGTACATTTTTCTTGGTTCGTTCCATAAATGCAACTGCGTTTTCTCTCAATTGATTAACGCCGGTCAGTCTAGCCGCTTGAAATCCCGGCGGATTGTTATCGACTTCCCTGCTAATATTCAACACTCGATGTCGGTGCTCGCGCCACGCCTTCATGCGTGCCATATCCGCCTTCTTTGACGCGCTATTCGATGTCTTTGACTTCTTCTGTTTCTGTTTCTGTGTTGGCTTCTTAATATGCACAACATTCTTCACTTTTTTGGGTTCCGTGGGCTGCGGTAGCTGGTCGAATGACTCCTGAGAAACACAACGCGGAAACTCTTTCATTATGGTACAAAATATACAAATCTGTGTCTAAAAACAAAACTAATTCGTGTAACTGAAATTTATTTTATCTGATCTGTGCGACTGGTTTACTATTTAAAACATAACTAAGCTAAAAATTTGAAAACAAATAGATCAGAAAAATGTAGAATGAAAAGCTTGCTAGGAGAGCTATAAACAACTTTATCTTAGATCTCAAATGTCCTTCATATGATTGAGGATTGATAGCTCCAGTCCTTTCTTACTGAAATTCTTTCAATGAAAGCCAATTACTTTACTTAAACACTACTTTAATACGCCATTTTGTTTACAACAAATTTCCATATTCTGTAATTTATAAAACACCGCAGCCAGAAAAGATGATGCCACGGCTAAGAGTGCCGTTTTTGGTACCATAAGTCTGCAGACAGTCAAAGATTTTACTGTTCTTGACAACACGACCGAAACCCACACGAGAACCATTGGCCACGTTCAGCGGTTTGAAGGACAGGCAGAAGGAGAAATGCTCGCCAAAGCCCTGCAAATAATCCTTGCTGAAGGACAACACATTGCTGTAGGCACCATGATCAATGACCTTGCCATCGTACTCCAAGGGTCGACGCATCGGCGAGTTATCCTCCAGTGGCATCTCAACCTCCAGCCACAGATTGGGAAAGAGTCGCTTCACGTGGAACTTATCGTGCGTCCTGCACATGCAGGCTCTCACCAGTTGCAGCACAACCACTGGAGCTGCCTCCGTATAGAGTTGGACCGTAACACGTCCAAGTGGACGCACATCCTTCAGATAGACATCAAAGTAGATGCGTGGACGAAACACCTGACGACGTGCTTTGTCCGACACGGGTATCTGTATGTTAAATGGCTTGTACTTGGCCAGCGCCTCGTCGGGCAGCACAAACTCCTCCGGAGGTGTCTCCGCTTTACCGTGTTTGCTGCCACGACTATCGGCTTTCATACCAGAGTCCACTTCGCTGGATATTTCAGCAATGCGCTTGCCAAACTCCTTGTTATCCACTTCCAAACGCTCCAAATTGCTAACAATTATAGGCACTCCGGACATGACATATGGCCGCTCCGAGCGAAAGGGATTTATGGCACCGTGTGTCCTTTGAGTCTGCGATATGCCCACCAGCAGTTGTATGTTCTCCTTGGTGCGTGTCATAAAGGCAATGGCGTTGTCTGTCAACGAGTTGACTCCAGTCTTGCGCACAGCTTGAAATGATGGCGCCTTGTTGTCCAGATCACTGACAATCTCCAGCAATCGATGGCGATGTTCCAACCACATCTTGTAACGTATGGCGTCCATGGGATCCTTTTTGGGACCTTTAGCGGGGGTTTTCTTTGATTTACCCGCTTCCTTTCCTGTTCTCTTTGCTGCTCCCTGACTTGAACCTTGTTCACCTCCAGCTGCTGCCTCTCCTGCTTCCTGTGATGTGCCCTGTGATGGAGCAGCTGCTGCTCCGGGTGTTGCTGTGGCTGCTCCTTGCCCTACTCCATGAACTGCTTCCTTTCCCGCTCCCTGTTGACCTCCAGCTGCTGCTCCCTGCGCTCCTCCAACTGCTGCTCCCTGTGCAGCTGGTCCCTTACCTGCTCCCGCCCCTTCCTTTACTGCTAATGAACGCTGACCGGTTTTAGTTCCGGAAATACGAATTTTTTGTTCGACTTCCTGTATTGACAACAATGAGTCATACGATACGCACGCTGGAAACTCACTCATTGTGATAGTTTCAAGAGTGGTGCTTTCGATTATATATAACTGAGTATAGAAATTAACAAAGAAAAACAACAAAACAAACAAACAAAAAACAAATTTTCTTGAAAAATGTTTTGAATATATATCGAAAGGCTACAGAAATCAAACTGAAAACTCTAGCTAGATCTTAGCTGACACTAGGCGATGAGAAAGCTGAGACAGAGCTGAGTACTAATTTCTCAGCTTTCTGTTTTCCATTTATATGAGAAACCAACATCACGAAACTTTTACTGAGCCTCTTTTTCACTTCCCTTCCCCCACACGCCCCACTACACATGTTGGACTTGCACTTGTACAAGTTCAAATGGAAGTGCCAGCAAAAAGTTTGTGAAAACTCAATTATGTGTGTGTTTTGTGGAATTTTAAAAGTCAGACGGTCAGACACTTGACCAGCCCCCCCCCAATTGACCGGGCTAAATATGTTTGTGGCTCAGCTGTAAGCCAATTAAATACGAGCATAAAATGTGGCTAGTACTTACATAGCACATTGATCGTATGCGTTGCAACAACATTTTCAGTCAACTGCATATTTAGGCCATGACAGATGACGACCAGTGAGCGTTTGTTGGGCTCCACCACAGTGGTGATATTCGAACTGGTTGTCCAGCCACCTGTAAGGGGAGAGAAAATAAAGAATTTGTTTAGACTTATCATTTAAAATATATATTCTCTTGTCTTTCAATCTATTTAAACCCCTTAAGACCCTGTAATGCTCTTCATTTCATCACTTACCTTCCGTGCTGATGATCGTCTTCGAGGTTGCATTGCGTATCTGCCGTCCGGCTATCATCCATTTGATCTCGGCGGGTGGATTTGAGGGCGCTGTGGAGCAGGTAAGTGGCACTACATCACCCACTCGTGCCTCCGTTTGCCCCGTCACAGTGACTTGGGCGGGTGCGACTGTGAAAATGGTTAGAGAATTCAGTTAATATCGAGCTCATTTCGTCTCTGCATTAATATATAATAAGGCTGCGTTCTGCTGCTCTTGTTCACTCGATTCACTTGTGGCATGCCACACAAGGTAAGGCGTGGCTTAGCTATATGTGCTCTGCATATCGCTCATTTATCTTTTCTCTACCCCACTAGTGGTAGAGGTAAAGGCAGCAGCAAAGGCTGTTGGCATGCAAATGATGACTGAGTGACTGAGAGACTGGTAGACTGATTGACTGAGTGACAGGCATGTCTGAGCCGTGTCGAGCTATTACCTAATGCCACCAGCAGCACGAAGCTGCAGCTGATGGCTGCTGGCTGCCTTGATGGATAAGTGCAGGCAGTAGCAGTAGCAGCAGCATAGGAAGTGGCAGCTGTGCATATATTACGCATACGCCGTGTTCGAACCAGCGTCTGCAACCGGGGAATAAGAAACGGGGATAAAAAAGTAACGTAGAAAACTTCGCTTTCGATATGTTTCGCATATAAATAAACATTATGAATTCTTAACTTCTTCGCATCTTTCGCCATACATCTTCATTCAGCTCACACACGGCAGTGGAAGGAGGGGAATATGTTTGTTGTGCTCAATGTATTCCTGCTCTATCTTCATTTTTGTGCCACATTTTGTTATACATAAATAATGCGTATTGCTAGTCAAAGAACGAGCGCAGCTGAAGGCTGTTTCTCTGTGTGTGTGTTTGCGGTTTTGAGCAAGAGACAGAGTCAGAGAGGAGGAGGGAGAGAGCGGCTCACTCGTTGTGGCCAGCAAGGTAAACAAAACTAAACAAAGACTCGGACATGGCTGCTGTAAGTGCAGGTAAAACAAGAGCCAATTTGATTGGTAGAAACCGTAGCTTTGGCCACACGTGCAACTACGAATTGGGATTAGCTGTAGGCACGTGCTAGCTGTTTGCCTAAAGGCCTAAATGGCCTAAGGGCCTAAGAGCCTAGTACCAAAAAAACCTAAGCCACGCTGTCCGCAGCCTTCCATTATCAGCCACAACGCTAAGCAGCGCTGTTAGCCACAACAAAAAAAATTTAAATAACACGCATACGCAATGTGTTCTTAAGTCAGTCATTTGCATGTTAGACACGGGACTCTTAAGAGCCAAAGAGGGGGAAAAGGGCTAAGAGAAAGTAGTAGAAGGAAGTAGGTGGGTAGGGGACTTAGTGCGGTTGCATTTGCATGACGTTGACAAACAACGCTTTTGGCCAAAGCGTTGCAACATTCCACAGCCTTTAAATTGCTGCCACAGTGATTGCAATTGTTGCAAGCGCTAACAAACTAAGGAGAAAGCAGAGGGAGAGGGGAGGCAACGCTATTTGACACTTGAAAAGAATTTGCATTGCTTGATTTGACAAAGCCAAGTGGGAGTGTCGCTGTAGGAGGAGTGCAAACTTAAGCTTAATTGCAAAAGACAGCAAGAGAGAGAGAGAGAGAGAGAGAGAGAAGAGTCAGAGCGTTGCCAGGCTTATTTTCGCTGCACTTTGTGTGTCGCGTGCCAAGTGGCAGCACTGTAAGAGCACCAAGACTGTTGACACAATCTACAACGAAATCCGAGTCTAAGTGTAGGCAAGTGTTGGCCTGTGTGAGTGTTGGCAAATATGAAAATTAACGAAATACAATTAGGCAAACAAGCCAAGGAGCAGACAGAGACACAGTGAGCGGGAGAGGGGAGCAGGGAAGAGGGGCAGTTGCAAAGCTTAGGGGTAAATTGCCGCACGTTTGCATAACGAGCTAAAGGCTCTTGCAGCTAGAGTCAGAGGCATTTGCAAATTATGTATCTGGTTGCAGCCTCAAGTGTCAGTCTGCTTTGATGCTGCTGCAGTGGGAGTGTGGGGAAGGGGGCAGAGTGTGTGTGTGTTGCACTTACATAGAACAGACAATTCGACTTCCGCCTTAAGCGGCGTCTGAGACATCACGTTGCTTGCCTCGCAGCGAAATCGCGCCTTGTTATCGCCCGCCTCCGCCGTAAAGCTATATATATTCTCCGACAGACGTCCAGATGTTCTGTGTTGAAGTGAAAAGTACCCGTTAAAGCTAATGTGATATATGTTTGCGTTTGAATGCCCAGCTTACCTGTAGGCCATGCGTATCTGAGAACCGTTCTTATACCAGATGAGCTGTGCGGGCGGATTGCCGCCACGACTGCGACACATGAGCTCCACGGTCTGACCGCGACGCAGTGTGTCCCCGCTCGAGTAGCCCTCGATGTAGGGCGGACCGGGGGGATCTGTAAAAAATTAAAACCAAAAAAAAATATAGTTAAATTTACAATTACAATTACAAGCACAAAACACACACACACAGCGGCGAGTGTATAGCAGTTTTATGGCTGACATATTTAATTGCAGTTGCCGGCCGCAAATAAATTCAATTTACACTAAAACAAATGTGGCCAGTTGGCCATCCGGCTAACCGGCTAACAGAATAACAGGCTAACCGGACGGCCGAGACTGCCGACTGCCGACTGTCGACTCTCGACCGTTGGCCAGCTGGACATATGCAGCTGAAATTTGCACGATTTTTAATTGAAGTGTTTGCATGCAAATCGTTTATGTGGTCAAACGCATTATTTTCCGATTTCCCGTTTCCCATTTCCCGTTTGGCCATTTCCATTTGCATTCTTATTTATTTCCGTCCCCCTTTGTTTTGTTTGTTTATTATTATTATTATTCTTTTTTGGTTTTCATTTGATGTTGTTTTTACAAACAGCACTGAACTCGCTGCAAATGTTGGCTGTAATATTGACGCATTGTGGGCGTGTTAATAACAGTGTAAACGCCACAAATAGTAAATAACGCGACTTGTTAATGACCGTATTTTAAAAGATTTCAATAAATTGGTATAATTTACGGTAAATAAACGACATTTAAGCATGGAACGTATACGTAATGTTGTTATATAATAGCTTAGCCTGTTTGGCACTGCTGTGCGCGTAATTTAGTTTAAATTTCTGTTAGAATCGCTTGAATTATTACGTATACGCCACACTATATTAATTGATTCACTTTAAGCCAAAGCTTATGTTGCGTATACGCAATAATTGTGCACTTTCTTGGGTGTGTAATATTTGTAAGTTTAGTGCTCTGTTAATTGCTGGTCAATTTTCAAACAGCAGCTTAAATTACGTATACGCAATAAAATGTTTTGCTAAATGAAAACGAAACGTACTTTCTAATGGCTCCCATTACCGCATACAGACAAGAATACACACACTCACACACACCACCACACACTCACACAGCCACACTGGCAAATTGCAGAGCTGGCACATAACGAAGTGGCACAAAATTAAATTAAAATCACTTAAAATATGGCAGGAATATCGGCTGCCTATATTCCAATGCCATTTGCCTACCGTTTACAGCACAGGTGCGCAGGGTGCAGCATGAAAGGGCTATAATAGTTGCATAATTAAGCAACCCGGTCCCTGACAGAGTCGAGTATACATAGCTGTATTTTTGAATGTATAGTCAAGCTGCACGGCAGTGTGCCAAAGAGATACGAACACGGCCACAAAATCTACTTTAAAGGCGGAGAAAATATTGACTGCAAGAAGATGTTAAGCAACTATTTGTACACACTGTATGCGCCAAAGATACTTTAATTGTCGAGAAAATTTAACAAGTTTAATTTAAGTTAACCTACGCAGTGGCACAGCATTGTAGGAGAAAGAAACGTTGTGCGTAGAAGGCAACACTTTGCAGTACTTTGGCAATTAAATCTATTATGTCAACGTACGCGGTGTTGGCCAAAGAGCACGAAATGGCAATGGCCAATACCAAGGGGGGCGCTGAAGGCAGAGGTGCATGCCGCAATGGCAGTAGCAGTAGCAGCAGCAGCAGCAGCAGCAGTGCCAGCCTATGCATAAATAACAAACATAATTAATTTGAATATGGGGCACGTAATGCGTTTGAGTGTGTGCCAGGACCAGGCAAACAGGTGAAGGCAAATCCGATAAAGGTGGGCGAGAAAAGAGGCAAGCAAAGAGATGGGGAACAAGAGGTAACTGCTGCCAGTTCCAGCAATCAATAACTGAAGTTTGAAATACGCAAAACGCAGCTCGGTGGTCCTTTTTGCTGCTTGCAACTCCCGTTTTCGATTCCTGTGCCCCTTTTTGCCACATGCCACATGCCCCAGAGCATCCGCTGATGCGTGTGGCAGCTGGCCATCGCATTAGAATTTAAAAACTAATTAATACGCGCGCCAATTGCGCAATTAGCGGCCACGGGCATCCCACCGAGGCCAACGAGGCCATAACATCCAACGGCTGTGACCATTTCTGGTAAACTGGCGGCCAACATTTGCCGTGTATTGTGGATCACAACGCGGGTGGTGCAGTGGATGGAGTGTATGGTGTAGGTCCACAGAGGTGGGTACTCTGCAGCAGAGCGCGGCTAGCATTTCAATTGTATTGCAAACTTGGTCATTTGAGCTGCCCTAATGAGGTTGCCATTTGGCATTTCAGAGTGCGCATATATTTGCCAAGGCATTCAATAGGCCCATACACGTGTGTGTGTGTGTGTACGTGGCATGTCATTTGAGGTGGCTGTATTACAAATTTCAAACGGAATCCAAAGCTTTTTACTCACACAACACGGACAGTTGCACGGTGGCACGCATTGGCATATCCGGGGACAGTGCCTTGTGCTTCGCCTGACATGTGTACTCCGTGTAGTCATCATCGGCGCCGGGTTTCAGCTTCAGGCTGGACGTGGTAGTGAACCGCTTGGGCTGCGTCTCTGTGACCTTGTCATCGCGCTTTTCTGCGGAGAAAGAGTAGCGTAGAGATATGGTTAAGAGTTGCAGAAGAAAGGGTTTCATTAACTAATTAAAATTTTATGGAAAGTTATTTATATGATTATAGTTATAGTTAAAGTCGTAGATAAAGATATGAATATAGATTTATGTGGCTTCCGATATAGTTCTTGTATAATGTGCACTTGTCTTTATGAAAAGACTTCACAGACACGAACACAAGGTCATAAATAATGGCGCAACAAGCGAACTACCAAAAAATGCAGCTCTGCAGCTGTGTGTGTGTGTGTGTGTGCTTTTTCCCTGCACAAGTGGGTGTGGCATGGGCGTGTGTGTGCGTGTGCTGCTCTATGTGTGTGCTATAAATTCTTGTGCTCTGCGTTAAATGTCTGCGATTTATCATAATAACAACAACAAAACATCAACAGCACTCAGGCGAGCTCTATACAAAGAAAATTAAAATGGCGGGTGGATCCATACGTGCATGTGTGTGTATCAGTGAACGCATATGTATTTGTACTGTGTGTGTGTGTATCTATGGGGCAGAGGGCAGCATTTCAACCCCAACTCTCTCTCTCTCTTTTTAGCTTGGCATTGCAAAATTTGCACGCCATTTTCGCGTACGTGCAACTTCCTCCCTTTCCCTTTGTCCCCCTCCTCTCTCTCTCCCTCTAAGTCGTTGTCATAAAGTTTAACGCATATTTTATGAAGTTTTCTCGCATTCCCCTTTGCCCTCGCTTTTTACGCTGACTGCCCTGCTACGCCCCTTGCCCCGCCCTTTCTCATTCATGCCGGGTACCGTGGAATTTATTTGTAGGCGCATATTTTGTGTAATATTTGCCAAAACGACAACAACAACAACAACAATTTTGTGACATAATTTTGAGTCATAAATTGTCAATGGCTGCGTTGTGTCGTTGTTCTCGTTTTGTAGCAACATCTAAAGAGATTCTCTTCCATCTGCCCATATCTTTTATCACTCATCCTCTAGCTGTCAGCCCGTCTACTTTTCCACTACTCCAGCCATGACTTTAAAATGTGGCTGCCTTAACTATTGAGGCAACAAAAAAAAGTTGGAGCTTATATATTGCGATATATTCAGCATGTCACCGAGTATAATGACCAAGTTTACTCGCCTTGAACTGGCATTAACCGTCATTTACGCGACCACCACATATTCGTTTAAGCCAAAGGCCCACATTAACCCACCGCAGCACCAACGGAGTCATAGTCAGCGCTCCACTGACAGCTTGCAAATGATCCTATAGTCGTCAGACATTGTTGGATCCCAGCGCTGCTGTTGCTGCTCCTGGCTCATTGTCGTAAACTCTTGTTTTTTTTGGGCACTGCCAGCAGAGTTCAGAGTTCAGGGGGTGCTGTAGAATTCATGCCCCCGCAGTAGTAGCAGTAGCAGTCCAGCCGCAACATATTGCGTCGTAAACATAATTCATCATGCAGCTCTACTACTCTGTACTCTGTCCAGTGTTTCCTTCTTCACATTTCCTTGCGGATTTTCCAACATTTTACGCCGTTTTGCGAAATTTTCTTATTTTGTGTTGTGTTTTTTGTTGCTTTTGTTTTTGTTGTTTTTTTGTGCTTCCCCAAACAAAAATTTCCATCATCATTGCCGTAGTTGTTGCTGTTGTTGTGCGTTTCACATTTTAAGCATTTTTAACGCGCCAGTTGTGTTAAAATGATTTCGTTAGCCGCCAAATGACACTCCCAGTCGACCAGGGATACGCTACACACACACACAGGGATACACACATAGAGGCACACACACCCACACACATGTATACTGCATATCATAATCATTATGAAAATTAAATGTCGTGAAGGCGTCTAAGCGCCGTGTGATGTTGCTGCTACTGCTCCTGTTCCACACTCCCACACCCACTACTCCCACTCCTCCTCCTCCTGCCCCACTCCTGCTGTCGATGCTCTTGCCATAGTCTGGGCATCCTGGGCAGCATTTACATTTGCATTTTTCCATATTTTCTAAAGCTACCAACAAACGGTAGCGTTTTCCAATTTAGTTGACTGCCGGACTCACAGCCCAGCCAACGAGGCTGAATGACAAGGCACAAACAAGCTACCACTCTACCCCCTCTCAACCCACTATCCACCGAAAAATGTAGATAAGGGTAAGAGCATAGAATTGGAATTGGGATTGAAAACGAGGTTTGGGGCTGAGTGTAAAGCATCGACTTTGCCAGTTGACGGCGACCGTTTTGTTAGAGTATAAAATTATTATTTAAGCACCGTCATCAAGCAGAAAGTCGACGGAGGAGTCTCTACCCCGTCCATTGCCCATGCCACACTCCCACTCCGCCTCCCTGACCTTTTCTCTTTCCCTTTTACTTTTACATGTGCCTCTGGCCAACTGGTTGACAGTCAAAGGGCTCACACACTGCTCTGGTCCCTGCTCTGCCCAAAACCCATTTACACATTTTTTTCTCTTCTTTTTTTTTGAGGAGCTGAGTAGGAGGTGTGCAGGGGTCGACGCAGCAGCCATTAGAAGACACATGCGTTGTATCGGGCAGCGAGGAGATTGAGGTTCCTTCTGACTGAAGGTTTCTGTGTAAGTGGACATTAAATTTGATGGCTTAGTGTTGTGACACTTGTCACGGGCTCTCTTGCTGCATGTGTGTTGGGTATGTGTGTAAATTTGTGTAAGCTAGAGTGTGTGTGTGTGTGAGTGTTTGTGTGTGCTTGATGTTGATTACACTGGCCATCCATTACATTAGTATATTATATATCCCATACTTAGTCACACTTTTACCCACTTTATGGCGACTATTTCAGTTTATGAAAATGAATTCTCATAGATCTATCAAACATATTTGCCAAATGGGAAAAGCTGCTAAAAACTTTTTAATGATTGAAATAGAAAACTGCTGAAATGTTTATATAGTAGTCTGTACTAACCTGGCTTGTACTCCACATTGCCGCGATACCAAACAATTTGTGCTTCGGGTTTTGCATTCGCCACAATGCACTTAAGCGTTAAGTCCTGATTCTCGCGCACCTCCACCTTGGAGTTGTGACTGTATCCTTTGATCTCGATCGATGCTGGTGGTGCTGCAGCGAGAAAGAAACAGATAGAGAAAGATTGTGAGAAATAGAAAGAGATTAAAGAAGTGTAGAACAACAGTTATGCCAAATGCTGGAAACCAGCAAAACGGGCTTAAAACAAAACAATGCCCAAAGCCAGCGACTGCAGCAACAACAACATGTTCGTTCATTATGCGACAATGCTGCTTGTTGGCCAGCTGGCGGTTATTGTGGGGTGGCCGCGGACTTGGGCGTTCTTGTGGGCGTGGCATGCAGGCGACATTGTTCACTCGTTCACAGCAGTCGCAGGTTGAATGGCCGCCAAAGCATTGGCTGCACCGCCTGCAGTCTAAAGTCTACCCCAATGCCCCCTCTTTCTTCCTAACGCCTGTGCTGCCTACTCCATTAATGTGCAGCCAAACAATGAGCAGAGATGTTGAAACAGCAGCAGCAGCAACAAATGCAAACAAACAAACAAACAATCGTGGATAAAGTTAAGTGCACGTGTGCATTATTTTAATGCCACCTGCAGGAGGCGGGAGTAGGGAGCAGGAGGGGGCACAGAGGCTGGCTTTGCGTCTTGCGGCAGTTCTTGCAGATTCTACAGAAAACATTCGCTTTAGGTGGCCGTAGTGGCGGTGGTTGCTACTGCATTTGACATGCAACATATGTTGCCTGCTGCCGTAGAAGTTGTTGCATGCAAAATGAATGCTTAATGTCGTGCAACGTTGTGAAGCATGCCCAAGCAGGTAGCTACACACCCGCTCACACACACACACAAAAGAATGAACTGCTGATGAAGAGACAGCCCTAGTGTGTGGCATGTGTGGCATGCAGCGTGTAGCTTATAGCGTGAAGCGTGTAGCGTCTGTCGTATGTGAGCCACTGCGTCAAGGTAATTGCTTTTGTTCCTACCAAATGAAATCAACACCGACCGCTCCCAGGGCCCATTGATAGCTCTTGGCTGTAGCTCTGAAGTTTTGTTAGCATGATGATGTCTGAAATCTGATATTGTGATCCTCTGATGCCCGGCAGTGGGAGCAGCAGAAGCAGTCGCGTTGTTTCTGAATTTTATTTGCATACCCTGGGCGCATTAAATTATTATGCACAAATCAAATACATAAACACAAAATCCCGCGACACACACAACACAGCAGCACACACTCACACACTCCACACTTCCTTACACACACAATCACTCAGGGGTGTCAACAAAAACACACAACGGTAAGGTGCGACCCTCTCATATGCATATTTATGCATACGTATATATATTTATATATACATATACACACACATACACAGTGTTTGCTCGATGAGGCCCTTTGGCATCGAATTCTCTGTCCACACACGCGCGGCTTATGCGTAATTTTTGTGCGCTGCCCTTAAAAGTAGGCAACCAAACTGTTGCTACTCGCAGAAAAGCAACAGCAAAACTTAAATTGAAATAAAACAAAGGAAACGCCTTAAGTGCAGCATCAGTTTACCCAGTAGCTAAGCTCTTGAGACTTTTAAATTTGTGGAACAAGTAAAAAAGTAATACCCTGTAGAAAATTTGGAATAACCTTAAAGAGTTTACTTTGCTTTGATTAACAGAGCTGCTTCTAAAATGTATACAACTATTTTGAATACATCTACTACTATTTGCATATTTTTACTGACTACTTTATTAACTTTCACTACTATTTATCAAAATTTTAACTACTTTTCAACTATTTCTACTAAAACACTTAGAACAAAACCCCACTTCGAAAATTCTGTACTCAGCCGCACGTTTACTGCACTTCTTAAAGTCCACAAAACAAAAAATTCAAGTAAACGCTTCAAGGTAAAAATGTGGCTGAGAAAACGCGCATCTTCAGTACAAATTGGTGTCGCAAGGATGTTGCAACGATGCCGCAAGGAGCATCCGTGTATTGCAAATGCATAATATTTGGTGCTTTCTTTTAGATCGAACGGCAAAAAGGAAGGAAAATAAGGAAAGAGGAAAAGAAAAACGAAATATGCACACGTATTTGTATGTATATTTCATGATTTCAACTTGCACAAAAGTCGTTGCAGAATTCAAAATGCAAAATGCTGTTCGATATATACACGCTATATACATTACGTGTGGGCGTTTGCAAATCCCACAGCATATACGCAAGGAAGGTGTGTCGATTGAGGCATCAGGCGTGGCATTCGTTTGTTTGTGTGTGTATGTGTGTTTGTGTGTGTGTGCATTGTTGATTGGTATTCAAATTGTATTTGATTATTGACATGTGCGAGGCGCATTGTTGACGCACAAACCATATGCCAGCTGCCAGAAGAATGCCAAGGAATGCATTGAACTTAGTTGATGTCCCTACAATTGGTGTTACAAGCGATTATAAGTGAGCTTAGTTGTAGTTGCTGGTTACAATTGTAGTTTGCAGCTTGCAACTTACGCCAAAACATCAAACTGCCAACCTGCTACCCCATTTAACTCCCTTTTCTGGCAATCTGAAACATTCGAGCATTCGTTGATTAAATTTTATGCAAGTTTCCAGGAAAATTGGGGGTGTGGCAAACGCCTTGCCAGCCCCACGAGGTGGTGTAGCTGCAAATAATTTATGCAGCCATTGTTGGGACTGCAACAGCAGCAGTAGAAACTGCTGCAGCTCGGGCTAAAGGGTGTACAAAGTGCAATTTGCCATGAATTCAGGCGAAACTGAAGCTCAGCCCACGCTAACCCACTAATAGTACGCCTCATAAAAGTTTTATGCGTTGAAATATTTCTCCATTCCTTTTTTCTCCACACTCTCAACATTCTCGCTTCTTCTCATCGTCTCCATCTTTTCTTATAGCTTGATTTTTTTTTGCTTCCTTTTGGTGTTGAGAAAAAAGCAAAAATTGGCAATTTTTCCATTTGACGTCAACTTTTCGCCGCTTGCGATGGAATTTCTGAGGCGGCTACTAACTCAAAGCCCTAGTCCAGCGTTCTCAGTGCTCAGTTCTAGTCCAAGACAAAGTCCCACGTCTACTGCTTGCTTTAAATTGCTCACATCCTTGACATTAACTCTCAGTGCGGCTTTGGCCCCAAGTGACTTTAAGGTCAGCGAAACAAATGTTTTGCCATAATTCAAGTGTACGCTGAATGAACTCGAAAAACTTTGACAATTTGCACTACAATTACAGCGGATGAAATGAGCGGAAGTGCGGCAAATACTTCAACATTTTTAAAATCAATAGAGTGCGTTTATTGGCTTCCATTCTTCGGCATTCAGCATTTCATTCTTGCTCGGTTAAACTGCAGTTGGAAATTGCATAACATAGAAGCCCCACACAAAAAAATAGCAGAATAAAGAAAATAATAATATGAAATCCAGTTCTTTTCCCCGTCTCTTCATCTCTCGATTTCTCTATCTCCCCCCGACTCACTCTGTTATTTTTCTTTCAATTTTTCAATGCTGCTTTGTATTCAAAATTTATAAAGGGAGCTCTGGTTTTTCGTTTTTCCTTTATTTTTGTTCTTTTTTGGGCTCGTGCATGCCTTGAATTCCATTGTGCCGAGTAGCTGAATCGCCATCACCAGCCAGGTTACTGCTGCCAGTCCACCATTCCCTATCCCACTGCGAGTCCTCCTGCTGTTCGAGTCTCAAATTGGGGTCCCAAAGCTTTGACTGGTAAAAAGTTTTGGACCTTGCTCGCCTTGCGGCATATGTGTTTTTTGGCTGCGTTTTTAAAAATTAATGGCATGCGAACATTTTCTAAATTTCCATAAATTTGCACGTGGACTTTTGTGTGCAAAAGTTCTTTACAGTGCCAACTTATAATCTAATTGCGCCCTCACGTGTGTGCATATATCTTGCTGTGTGTGTGTGCAGTTGGATCCATGAAAGTTTTGTGCTAAGCGGACAGTGTACGTTGAAATTAGTTGCACAAGAACTTTGCAGCTGCCTCGTTTCGAGTGTTTCAAATTAAATTTGCGAATGACAAAGGTTTGTTCATTAGGTTTCTGCGTTGCATATGCTGTTTTAATTAGACCAAGACAAAAAGACAAGTACAGACACATGCCGAAAGAGAGAGATAGAAAGATAGAGAGAGGGGCCAGCAGATAGATTGCAGAATTGATTAAATGAATTCATCCAACCAAAAATGTCACTCAAATGTTTTTCATCTACGCTTTTGGCTGTCCTCTGCTCTTCTATTCTTTACCATTTTTTCTTCTCTTCGTTGAATTTTTCCTTTCTTATCTTTGCCCCATTTCAAGGCTCATTTTTATTTTGATTGCCAAAGATTAAAGCAGACAATTTGATAAGCATTTAATATTTGGCTACCAAAAATATAAATTAGCATGGAATTGTTTATAAATAAGTACTGAAAAGTGCTTACAATTAACTAAACTTTACCTGACCCTTCAGTTTGCCCCACTTCCCCCGCCTGCACTAAGCTTAGGTGACATAAGGAATGCGCATTTGTTGACACACAAAGGAAATTCCACTAACGAATTTGAGCATTAATCAATATCAAGCTGATGCGAAAAATTAGCTTAATAAATAAATCAAATAATTGTAACTTGAACTTAATTGAATTATTACACATTTGTCTTCAATTTCGCCGTGGCTAATTGCTGCAATAATGTCGCACGTGTTGTCCTCCCGTGGCTGCCTTCAGGGGGGGAACACACACACACACATACAAAGAGGGCTAAGAGTGTATACATATGTATTGCACATACTTGGCTACACATTTCAGTCATTCATTCAGTGAAACATAGTAGATGCCATTACAAAGCAAGGCAAGCCAGACACACAAACAGTTGGTGTGATGAGAGTGGGGAGCTGTAGAGAAGAAGTACTCACAAGTACCAACAATTATGACAAACATTTCTTCATGGCCTGCTCTGAAGGCTGAAGGCTGAAGGCTGACGCTGGAGCAAACAGAGGCGCCGGCATGTGATCTTTTGCCACAGAAGCAAAGGCGGCAGCAACAACAAACTCAGCTATAACTAACGAGCTTATATGAATCCAACCCACACACACTCATACACACACACTCAAACACACTCATACACTTGCAGTTGAGTTTTTGTGCTTTGAGTTTTTCTAAGGCTCCTCTCGGCACACATCATCATTGTCACAGCTCATGGCGCGTAATTAACTAAACAAACGTCATTAGGCATGCGCATGTATATACAATACACACACAGACATACAAATGTATATATATATCTATATTTATATATATGTGTGTGAGCCTTGGGGCAAGATGTTGTCGTTGCCGCTGTTGTTACCATGGTAGCGTCAAAGAATTGGGTCTAGTTGGGATGTGGGAAGACAGCCAAACGAGGCAAAGGAAATGAAAATCGCTGTCATCAAATGTAGCGCAATTTCTTGAGTGATTACAACAACAAGAACAACATGAACATCTAGGAGAACAAGCAGCAAAAGAAGCAGAACAACAACAACAACAACGGGAGCAACAGGAGTACCCACACATTCAAAGTGATTACTCGACAGCAGGAATAACAATGCAATGACACACACACACACATACTCCCACACTCACTCTCACATACACACACTTAAACGCAGTGGTACTAAAAACAAAAATAAATTCATTTCGCTTCAGTTTGAAAATGCTGTAACTGCCCCCGGCCCCCTGCAGCTCCAACCCCTGCTCCCAACCGTCTTTATCCCACTTTCTACCCCTTCTCTCTGCTAGCATATCCAGTCTAGCTGAGTCCTGGCAGTGTCAGCTCAGACTGTGACTCCTTGGAGCAATAAACTGCGCTAAATTCAGCTCAGCTCTCACTCATTGTTGTTGTTGTTTTTGTTCCTTTCCCTCTACACTCGTTGTTGTTGTTGCTGCAATTGCTGTTGCTTTGCAAATTGCTGACAATAAATGTTGGCAGCGACAACCAACAACAGCAGACACCCGCTTTCCTCCTCCCCTGCCCCTGCGCTTCCCTCGCCCAACCACATTTCTGTCCACCCGCATGCGAGTCGCCGCCTCTGCTCCCTCCTACGCCCCTATTCCCCTCTTTTCCACAGTCTCGACAATTTAAATATGCAAGTAACACACAAATTCTGTAGGTGCAATGGAAAGGAAACAAACGAGACGCGTTTCGAACAAATTGTATTTATTACTCAAATTAATTGACGCTGCAAACAGACGAAAGTCACTCCCAATTACACACTCACACACATATCGTTAGTACTTCTAGTGCTTTTATATACCCCAAAGTGTCCTTTTGTGTATCGTTTGTTGCAAGTTCTTCATTTTTACTTCTACTTTCCCAATAATTAAGAGAGAAATTTAAGATTCAATGCTTGTGCGTGCGGATTCCAAAGTTATATATAATTTATAACTAAATTTCGACTTATAAAACCCATTAGAACAAAAGTAACAACTAGTTTTGGTAAGACAGCTTAAAAGCTTTGAATTTGGTAGCTAAACTAATGACTTGAATTGAAAATTTGGGCCGAATTTTGGGTCTGAAACAGCCAATTTCATACAAACAAAATTATAGCCAACCCTCTATAAAATTCTTTATTTAAATCTTATATAACCCACTACTTACATATGACAGTCAGCTTGGCATTGGCTCTTATGGCAGAGTTGAGTCTCGCTGGTCCCACCTGGCACTGATACTCAGCATCGTCGTGCGTGGATGCATTCGAGATGCGCAGATTGTAGACACCCTGTTTGCGATCACCGAGCACAGAGTATCTCGGATAACCGGGTATAACCGCAGAGAAGCCCAACGCGAAGCCATCCTTGGTCCATTGTACAGCACCAGCCACATTGGCCACCTCGCATCTCATCATGGCCTCGGCTCCCTCCAGCACCTGCAGATCATGTGGAACGGTGCGAAACTTTTGCTGCTGACTGTGCACCGACGTAGGCAGCAAAAGCAGTGCAATAACTGTAAAGAAAGAGAGATCGTTAGTAAAAATACTTGATTAATTGCTCATTGTCTGTCAGTTGTGTCCAGTGTGCAGCGTCCTTTGTCCAATTGTTGTCTTTGGCAAGGACTAGGCACTTTGGCAGCTACGTTCGTTTCATTGATGCGCTGCGGGGTATGCTAAAAGTTGGCCTTATTTCCATTAGAAACGTGACTTTCAATGGCTGCTGAGCTTTTAACAGCACAGAATTATGAAATGTGTATTTATCCAGTCCACAGAAAAACAATGAGAGACAGCAAAGGCTTCTAACTCCGACTCCCTCCCCTACCCCTCTACTTCTCTGCTGAGACAATGGAGTTCCCTAAAGAGCGCAGCCTGACCGCAATAAAACAGGACACGCCACAGTCAGTGGCACAGTCTTGTCCTGTCGCTAATCTGCCGCATAGCTCCAACTGGAGTTGCAGCTAGAAATAGGGATAAAGAAAGAGACAACAGCAGAAGAGAGAGAGAGAGAGAGGGAGGAGCGAGACGCCTGTGAACTTTGACCGTTCCAAATGAAAAGTTTTTTAATGAAAAACAAACACATTTTGCCGGCGCACAAACAACACAAAAAAGGAAAAGGAAAAAGAAAACGAACCGAGCGTTGCCCGTCATCGCACAAAAGCCAATTGTGGGCGTGGCCGGCGTCCAGGCCGCCCCCATTCTGGCCGTTGACTGTTTGCAAAGACTTATTGCAGTCTGCAGCCGGAGTTTATTTCTTTGCCAGCAACACTAGTCCTTCCTAACCCAACCGCCCCTTTTAGCCCCTTTCACCCAGCTACCCGCCAAACTATTAAATTGTGAGAGAAAAAAAGAAGCACCAAGTCCAGAGCCGAGCCCAGAATCAACAAAAGCATTTAACGCGGCCATCAGGCAGCTACAGTTGTTTTAGTGCCTCCTCCCTGCTGCCCCTTCCTGTCACTCTTTATGCTGCTGGCTCTATCCACGTCCAAATCTGAGCTCCATGCTCACTGAAACTACGGCGCTTTCATAAATTTCCAACGGAATCTGTACATTGGCATAGCCAGGAGGCTACGGCGTGCATATGGCCGAAAAAGTGCTGCCTCCAGAGATAGACGTCGGCGTAGGAGACGGTGGTAGGCAGGCACTGTTTATTTATAAGCGCCGAAATGCAGTTTTAAATACCAAAACGAATGGCAATTTTAGAGTGCTATCTTTTGGCCAGATAAAATTCCATTTCCAACTAAAGAAAAATGCCCAAAACTAAAAATATGAAAAGCTAAAAATAGAAAATACACAACTGAAATGCTAAAAAGCTGAAACTAAACATCAGACGAACCTAAATATGCTTTGTGTCCTGAGCTCAATGATTAATATGACCGCAATTTGCATACATACGACGTCGTCTCTCTCTCTCTGAGCAGGAAATGAATTTTAAATACAAATAAGTATAGGATAAATATATGTGTGTGTGTGTGCATAAATCTGGCGTGGAGATTTGTAGGGGTTAAGGGCTACATTAAGGGGGAGTGGTTCAATTTAAGCGCAACTCTGGGATCGCAGGGTTAGGCTAACTCTTTACGATTTCATTATTTTCCTTTTTCGTACATAATTTGGCGAAGAATGTGATACGATCCAGTTGGGTTCATGTTGTTGTTGTTGTTGCTGTCGTGTTGTTGTCGCGCAATTTAGCATAGAAGTTGTTGTTATTGTTCTCGGGGCACATTCGCACAAGCAAGCAGCATTCAGCATTACTGTCAATTTATATAAATTTTCAGCTGCCTAGCTCTGGCTGCCCCCCACTACCCCCTTTCCTACAAGCTTCCTCTGGCCCCTTCTTATCGGGATGAAACTGTCGAACGCAGGCAAGTCCCCAGCCCCCTCTGCTGTCCCTGTCCCTCCTTACCCTCTGCTGCCCTGGGAACCCTTGCCAGCAGCAGGCGCGGCCATAACCTTTGCCCTGTCGACGCACGCTCTACGCAAATTCGAGCCTATTTCACAGACACGCACACACACATATACAGATATTGTGTGTGTGTGTATATGTTGTTGGCTTTGGCAACACAGAGAGTTCATAGTTGAGTAAATTTTTACCTCGTTCATGATGGGGCGCATCATTCGCAACTCGAGCGCCACATTCTACGCCCTGTGCTCTTAGGGGGTGTGCGAGTGTGTGTGCGTGTGTGTGTTTGTCTGAGTTTTCAACAAATTTGCGTTGCTTGTTGTTTTGTCGGCGTCTTCATTGCCATTGTTGTTGTCTCATATTTTTGAAGCGAAAAATTTTAATAAAGTAAATTCCTATTTTACGACCTGAAACGAAACCCATTTCAGACTAGCTCTCCCCCTTCCCCCTCTCACACTCCTCTCCCTGTCTCTCTCCCGCTCTGTCGTGTGTGTGTATATGAGTGTATTAGACATGGCTCGCACTGAAATTGAAGCATGACACGAAGTACACACAGAAAGTTTGCATGTCATATGTGTGGCCGGAAACTGTAGATAGAAAAAAAACACACAACAACACACAAATACACACACGGAACACACACGCAACAAGCGGAGACAACGCGACAAGGCAAAGTGCGAAAAGGATTTAAATGCTTTAGACGTCGCCTTTTGACCGCACCCGGGAGCTGCCAATTGGGATTCGAGTCGAACAACAAGCAGTGCTAGGCAGCAGTGGAGTACAGCAAGAAGTAGTACTGGGGGTAAAGGAGGCAGCAAAGGAAGTAGCGTAAAGGATAAAACATGCGGAGCGACCTCTTTTGCCTGCCCAAGCTCCCAAGTGCCATTGTCGAATTTCAGTGTCCTGAGTGCGTTGTTTTTCGTGTTGTGTCGCGGACTTGATTGTTTTCGGAGCTGGAAGTGAAAAGGCATTCACACACCAATACACACAGAGCACACACGCACACACACACACACGGGCAGGCAGACAAATCCCTGCCACAGTTGCCTGACATTGCGGCAGTGGGCAAAAAGGGTTTTATTTTACGAGCGGGACTATCAGTGTTATTGTTATGACTGAAATTTGATGGCCTCAACCGCTTCTGGATGTGTGCTGGCTTGTAAATGCCAGAGGGGAGGAGTGGAGGGTAGTATGGTTTGAGGAGCACGCTTAAGAACTAACACAGTGACGTATGTGTGAAGAGGACGCACCCATTTCTGGCCTGTCCCCTGCGCCGCTTTATGACTCTGATGACACGGACTGCGTCTCCGATTTTGATGGAACTGAAGCTGACGCAGTCAAACAACGATGATGATTCCTGCTCCCGCCCAGGCAGTTATCTGTCATGGCCTACGCTGATTAAGCAGCCTTTTCAGGCACTGCGCAGATTGCTTTAACGAGGGTCTATACGCCATATTTAGTAGGCCTGCTTGGGATCAAGTGACACCTGAGTGGCCTTGGAGTTACGCCCCTCACTCCCCCTCTCCCTTAGTGTATGTGCGTGTGTGTGTGTAGGGGGCACACATGGAAGCACTTAAGTTTTATTCGCTTTTGCTTTAAATGCTCACGTAGTATTTGTGCCCCGGTTTCGCGTCAAGCACCAATTTGGTTCCTGCAAATTTGGTCCTGCGACGCTCTGAGCGTTAATTTGACGATTATGATTTTCACACTGGCAAATCGTGAGCTTTTCTCTTTTACGACCAAATCAACATTTTCTTTTCTTTTTTTTTTGTGTATTCTATTGGTAGTTGCTTCCCTGATTCGACAGGGCTGTGCTCAGCCTTCGATTGCCCTTGCCTGGGCGTGGCAAGCCACGTCTGCTTGCCAAAAAAAGAAGAGATAAAAAGTAGGCTGCCCCGTATGCTACTCCGGATGCTGATCCGTTTGGCATGTAGCATGTACATATGCGACACTGCCACCTTTCGCTGCTGTGTCACTCCTCTTGTGTCAGACACGCCCCAATCGACCACGCCCCGCTGTCAGCAACAACGTGCTTTGCATGCAACTCCAGCTTCAGCTCCAGTGCTCGACAAATTTCGTTATAAAATATTGTGTGTCCAATTGTAGCACTTCTTGTGCAGCTTCTTCTTCTACTGCCTCCAAGTGCCACAATAGCTCCGCGACCTTTACGGCTAATGGTGCATGCAACGCTGCCTCTACGTGCAGCTACTGCTCGTAGCTTCAGCTGCAACTGCAGCTGCATCATTTTCTGCACTTGCACAAATTGTTTGACTCCTGCGCCCATTTGTTTTGGCTGCTGCAGAAGATGCATAAACATTGCGGCACTCGCTATGACAATTCCGAGGCTTTGGCAACCAGCAGAGGGTTGTGGTAATTACCGAAATGCATTTGCATTTGTTCAATTTGGCTTGGAAAATGCATAAACAACAGTTGCTGAAGAAAACTTGAACTTAAGCAGATATTTTTAAAGTAATTCAACTCAAAACTATCTTTCTGCTTAGCTAAAAGTGCCCTTTGAAATATGAGCTGCTATTTTCCGCATGATAAAACCAACTTAATCAGCAAACTATTGTGCTAACATATTTCTAGTAAATAAATACACATATTTATTAAATCTCATGACTGCGCTGGTAAGCTACAGTTTCATGACTGTCCGGAGTACCAGGGAATGCCATGTTATGGCAGTTAGGAACTTTATGCGTGTAGCTGTAATACAACTATGATTGTGTGCCGCAGCAGTTGCAACTTGCAACTTGCAGCAATTCTCAACAAAGGCGAAACAACCTCAGGCAGGCATATTACCTCCATTATTTCCATCAGCATTAGAGCCATGCCGCAAGAAAGGAGTCGTGGCATAATCACCGACAACATTATTAGCAACGAACGCTGCTAAAGGCGACGGCAACGACGGCAACGCTACAAAAGGACACGGCCAAAGTGGCAAGCTAGACTGCCTGCAACGAGCAACGTGCTGCTTGCCAAGTACCTACGATCTTAGGGGCTTTTGCTGTGGCATAAAAAAGCAAAGAAATATGTATGTAATAAAATGGAGCGTAAAAAAGTTGCAAGCAAAGTGTGTGTGTGGCAGGCAACAAGGTAACTCACAGCAGAGCAGCCTGCCACCACCCACTCAAGGCCGACGTCTATAATTAAGTAACTTTCTGGCAATAAAATCCCAAAAAATTAAGTTAAATTGATTTTTGTAAATATTTAACTGAAATGTGTGAAAATATTTATAACCAAATGTTGAATAAACTGATTTATTACTCATATTATTCCACCAACAAAAAATCAGCATACAAATTTCTTGCATTGGAATTTATAAAACATGTTCATGCTCAAAATTATGAAAATTGCATACCGAGTAAATAGTTATAATCAAGCAATCGTTGTAAAAAACCTGTTGAAACAAGCAGCGAGTTGGGAAATTGCAGCTGCTTGAACTGGTCAACGTGGGTCAGACCATTTAAGAGCAGTTCTTTTAGCCACAACTCGCACAGCGAACCCCAAATAAATATTCATGCGTAGATAGAACGCCACAATTAGCTAGCTTAGAAAAGTATAAAAGGGGAGAGCCCCTACTATTTACTTCACTCGCACAATTGTGGGAACTCAAAAAAAACATTGTTTTGGTTAGGAAAGTAATTTGGTTAGTGCACGCAACTAACAACAATTACAAAACCACAAAATTAAGTACGTGGGGAGTTTTAAAAGAAATGCCCAGCACTTGATGGCATTTAAATTAAATGCCAATCTATCTACACAGTCCACAGCTATCTAAAGCTGTTTTTATTTTTGTTTTTTTTGCAATGACAAGCATCTGAAAGATTGCTCCCAGTATGCTTGATTTATTTATAACACATGCTACGCATCGCGTACGCTTATGAAATTCACAGAATAAGGACACGAAAATAAGGTCCTGCGGGGGGGACGCTAAGAAAAAGGGAATCGGCAATCGGCAAGATGACAGGATATAGAGGGACAAACGACATAAAAAGCGACATCATCCAATCAATTTATGCGCCAATGTCTCCAGTGGGTGGAAGGTTCTTGCAGCAAAAAAACAAACCAAACAGAAGGAAAGAAAACGGCAGGCAGACAGGACTCGCTGAGATTGAAAACTGGATAATTGGAAGTGGGCTGAGAGGGTTCTACGGTTCTCAGCTTTCCCTTTTTCATTTCTATTCGCCTCCTGCGCTTTGATGGCCCTTCGTAATATTATCTTTAAAAAATCATTTCAGTTAAATCGAAATTTTGGGGCGAAAATATCGCAGTTACTGTTGAGCCTTGATTTGGCTCACACACACACACACACACACACACACATGTGTATACTGGGCATATTACCATAATTGCAAACTAGCCACATAGGTGTAGGCCTCCCCTCTCTCTCCCTCTCCTACTGCTTCACTGCCTCCTTCTCTCAGTTGAGCAATTTTTGCACAATAAACTCATCAGCTGAAAAAAGGTTCCACAGTGGCCAAAAGAACTTGTCATCATTATCATCTTCATTTTTATCTTCATCTTCATTATCGTCTAGATAAAGCCAACTTCAATTTCAACTTAAATTCTCAGTTGTTGTTGTAGTTGTGGCCGTGTTGTTATTGTAACGCTTTCAAAGTTATTTGCTGTCCATTTCCAAACATTAAACCAGAGTGACTTGAATAAATTTCATATTTGAAAGCCTCACACAGAGCCCGCAAGAAGGAAAGAGAGGGTAGGAGAGGTAGGGAAGGAAGAGAGGAGAGCGCAGAGATAGTTTATAAGAGACAGACATAGACATAGCCAAAATGGAAGGCGGAAATATCCAAACCAAAGTAAACCAGCATGGCTAATATCATGTGTGGCAGCCACTTTGCTGAGGTCAGCGGTGGTGCGGTGAGGCGGTGGTGACTGGTGGCATACATCCTGAGGTAGGCACAACACACAGCCTTCTTCTTGTCTATGTGTGTGTGTGCTTTGGCATAAACCAAAAATTTCTATACGCTGATGCAGCAATTTCCGGCTGGAGTGAAAGTGGTGCGTGCGACAACGGTATCTGACAGTGGGCGTGCCCCACAGCCAACCGCTCCAACCGCCCCAAAGTCAGCCAGGCAGCCACTCAAGAATTTTGGCCAAAATAGCTGATGCTGATATGGCCATTGCGATACTGTTGCCATTAACAGAGACGCAAATTTTATTCCCGAATATTCATACACTTGACTCAGTGGTTTCAGTTTTCCACCAACAACTTTCGGTATTCGTTGCTCGGTATTTGACCAACTACTCTCTGCTTCTATCTACTCTACTTTTTTTTTTTTGCAAACTTGCCTCTTAAATATTTTGGCAAAAGTGAAGCAGCCACTGCGACAGTTGCAACAGCAGCAGCTGCAACATCAATAGGGGAAAAAATAGTTTATAGCCGCAGCACGAAAACTGGAAAAAGGAAAATACATACACATGTGGGAGAAAAAAATTGGGGAAAATTATAGGAACTGATATGGGAGGGCGTGTCCGCAAAAGTTGAGGCATGTGAACTTTCAAATCGAAGCGACTTCTGTGAATGAAAGAAAGGAGAGGAGTAGTAAGGAGTGGGACATGGGGAGAGGGAGTGAGACAGTGCGAATGACAATGTAAAACTAGCACGCAGTAAAATGCGAAAAGTGTGCTAGGGTTTTTGTTGTACAGGTGAGCTATTAGCTAATCGAGAAGTAAAGTTTTTAATAAATATATGAACAGAGAGTGAGAGGGGGGCACAAAAAATCGATGTGAATTTATGTAAAGAGATCAGAGTCAGCCAAGTAAAAGAAATGACTGCCATATAGACTGTAATTATCTATAACATTTGAATGCTAATGGTAATAGATATAAATGCTAATTTGTGCCATAAGTTACAAGGGGGAACCCCTGTCGATACTTGTCTGCAGATTAAACAAAAGATTCTACACACACACTCTAATCCCAGCTCAGCTACTAAGACACTTTAAGCAGCAGCTAAGATAGGGATAATTTAAAGACTTGCCATGAAAATCAATGTAAGCATTAAATGTGTTTTCGATAACAAATAAAAAACTGCTTAAACTGAACGTGACTGTCTTGGCAGCCACCTGCGTAGCGGGGGTGGCATGCAACATGCAGTCGCTGCATGCAAGCAATTTGCACCACCAAATGACATTTTTGGCTGAAGCTGCCAAGTGTTTGTCAGCTTATTGTGTGCTTTAATTGCCGTTTGAGCTGCAAACGCGTGTACCACGACCAAAGTACCAAAGTACTTGTATTGTTTGTCCAAATTACTCGAGACACACACCCACACACACACTCGCACAGACAGACAAACAAAGCTGACAAAGGAAGTCACCCCAAACGGGTCAGAACAATAACAATGCATTGTGGATGCTGCTGGTTGGGCAAGGGTTAACAGGATTCAAGTTACCAGAATTGGAAATGGAGTATGGTGAGAGCGGAGAAAGAAGAATGCGATTTCAACTGAGATTGAAAATTTTTATAGATGGTAGGAGGGGGTTAGGGCGTAGGGCGAGTGGACAGTGGAGTGGAGCACATATCTCGGCACACAAATAATGTTTGCGCAATCGAACAACAATGCGAGAAGATGAGAATCGATATGAAGACACAGTTTGAAATGGAAATGGATGTGAGTAGAGAAGGGAATGAAATGGAGAGCGGAGAGCACAGAGAGTAGAGCTCAGAGCGCAGAGAGCGGGTTATACAGCTGTCCAATGAAGCATGTTGCCGTGTGAAATCCAATGCGATTAAGGTGAGAGAGGGGAGCGAAGACTGTGGGCGACTGTGTGTGTTTCGTGTAGTTTTCCCAGCAATTGTTGCAAGCGGAAAAACGAATTTTTCTTTGCTCTGCTGTCGCAATTAAAAAGTGAAGCGAAACGCTGCGACGCTAAGGTTTTTTTCCCAGTTTCCCAGCGGTAAATGCCGCGTCACTGATTTTCACACATGCCCCACCACCGCCCCCGCCCGCGCAGCCCTTAGTCCAGTTCAGTTAACCAATGACGATGATGGGGTCAGCGGCAAATCGTCGATGCGGAACCACACGTCAACTGGACAGCACAGGACAGGATAAGACAGGTTGTGCAAAAGGTGTGTGCAACTGACTCGACACGAAGAGACGAGCCAAGTCAAGTCAAGACGAGACGAGACCAGTCGCGTCGTGTTTGCTGAAGCGTGGCACAAAGCGTGGCAGCCAACACAAAGGCAACAGAGCGACAGGCGGCACAGTGGGGCAAAGGGGCAGTTTCACTCTCAAAAGTTCACACGATGCAGCGATAAGAGGTACATGCAGAAGATGCGGTCTCCCTAGATGCCTCGTTCTTTGACTGCTACAGCTGTCGAGTGCGGCAAGTGGCAAGCAGCTGCAAACCGGTTCAACACGCGTCACGCAGCTTTTTTTTCTGTAGTCTTAAGTTTAAGAGGCAACAACAAACACAGCAATTAAGTGGACGATCATAAGCGATTTTTGTAGCCGGCAGCTGCAGCAGCCAACTTGCAACACGCAGCACGCAGCTTGCAGCACAAAAGAAAAACTCAAATCAAACAAATGAAGTCGATCAAATATTAATTTTCAATAAAAACATGACTAAATTTGTGTAAGTTGTTGTTGTTTTGTTTATTTGTTGTAAACTTATTGAATCTGCATAAAATATGCAGAGACGCCCCCAAAACCCACACACACACACGAACACATACACACACGTGTTGCACAACAAAGCCACTCGGAGCTAGAGCTGCTCGTTTGTCGTGCTTTTTAACACGACTCACGAGCTGAATTTCATTATATAAAATTATGTACTAAAAATATAAGTATATATACTATAAGTTTACTACTCATGAATATTTTAAACACGCGAAATGTCGCTTTTATTTCGCATTACACTCGGTGCATTGTTTGTGGCCATAAAAGTTTTGTTGGCATTGTAAAAAGTATTGTAAAATATTCAAGCACGAGTCCTGCGCTAGTCGAAGGACACAAGGCCACAAGGACACAAGAAGACGAGCAAAATCGAAGAGGATTCATACATACATAAATAACATTTTAAAATTCATTCAAGTTGCGATGATTTCGATTTTAATGCTTAAATAAAATTGAAAAGGACCTCGGATCCAAGTCAAGCAAGGAGCAGGAGTAGAGGCAGCGCCAAGGTAATGGGGAATTGAAAGTTGCGTGTGGTTTGGCTCCTTATATCGATAACAACACACAGCCATACACACACACACACACACACTAGCTGTGTATCTTTGTTGGCATATACAAAGGAAATCGACTCGCTTTGAGGCAGAATGATGCAATTATTCACACTTGATTAAATACTCAAGAAAAATGAAAGTGTGTGGAAGCAAGTGATGCTGCAATAGAGGAAGTGCTCCCACACACACACACAAACACACACGCACACCCCCAAATATACACATATACAAATAAGCAGCTATAAATTTTAGAATTTTTGATACGCCTCGTACTCATATTGAGCTGTTAAAAAATTCATAAATTTAAATTAGCAACGAGTCGCTGGAATGCACAGCAAATGAAGCCATCGATTTGGCATCACCTTCGTCTCTACACCGACTACTGCACACCTCCTGGCAACTGCCTAACTCATCCAATTGTGACTCGTAGTCATACCTATCCGCAAATGGTATTCAATTACATCCTGGATAGACATTGAGGCTGTGAGAGCTTCCCATGGCAAACATTTAATTTATTGACTGGGCCTGTGAAGGCGTTTCTTATTACCAAAGTGCCAGCAGTGGCGCTGTCATTGCCATGGCCAACGTAGACCTCCTCCTACCCTCCCCCCAACCCCATGACAGCAAGCATCTGTCAGTCAGCTAGTCAGTCAGTCTATGATGGAGTCTCATTTGGCATTTGCTTGATTTGCCCTCTTTATTTATTCATCCAACTGTCCCAGCGTCTGCCCCTCTCTCCCTCTGTCTCCCACTCTGTCGGCATGTGGTCCTTCTACAATTGTATCAGTCACCATTGCTCGCTAACCAAATCAATTCGCATCAAATTCGAACTGAAACCCATCACAAAGTCCAAGTGCGTTCCTCCCATTTTTATTCCTCTCACTCATATACACTCCCTCTCTCTTACTCTCTCCCCACTCTCTCTCTCTCTTTCTCTGCTTGGCAGGCAGCAATATTCTGCGTAGGAAGTACGCTGGGCTGCACATTGCTAATATCCTGCGAAGACAGGACTACTTCTAGGCACTCGTAATTGAAATTCATTTCATTAGTTAGTCGCTGTCTAGCAAGTGCCAGCAGTGAGGCCTAGGGGGCGTGCCAAGAGGCGGCATGTGGCATTTCTTTAAATTAAGTAAATACAATTTATTAAATTCGTTTTTTAAGAGTCAAAGTATTTTAATAAATTTAAACTAAATGGAATTGAAACTGTGTTTACATAAAACTGGAAATAAATAAAATTTCTAAATAATTTTAAACTGTTTAAAAGTTTTTATTTAGTTTATTTTGTTAGACTCTTGTTTTTCTGCAACACCAAAGTAGTTTAGTGACGATAGCAATGTTTTATATAAGCAATAAAACAATTTAGTTTCCCAGGGGCGTGGCAAGGGGTCAACTAGAAACAAACAACAACAAGTACAACAACAATAAATATAAACATAAACAGAGGCACAACAAACACACACACACACATACACACATGTGTGTGGAGCACTCATAAATCTGTGCAGCAAGTTGAGGCAAGGCAGAGGCACTCAGGTAGCTGCGGCACCGAGCAATTACCACATGCTACGATTGACAAACGCTGCAGGAGTTCACTTCAATGTACAACAACAGCAACAACAACAACAACTGAGCAAATGTTGCTGCCACAGATTCACAGATTGAGGCTGCAACTTCACCGTGGCGACTTCAAGTGCACTTTTGTTTGTTGCTCGTCTCGTTTCGCTTCTATTTTGGTGGCAAGAGTTATATTGCCACATGCTGAAAGTGCAACCGATTTATTTATATGTGCACACACACACACATGTGTATATATATTTTTATATATATTTATTTTTTTCTCTCTGAGCGAGTACAAGTAGTTTTGTGAAGCACTGTGAAGCTGCCGCTTGCTAACAAATTGAATTTGCTTGTTAGCTATAGTTGTAGTTGTAGCTGTTGCATGCTCCATGCCTCATGCCTCATGCTGCATGCGGCAGCGTTGACATCTCAGCAATTATGCTGGCATTCTCAACAAGCCATGCCCCCACGCCCACCTACCCCCACCACTCCAACGCTCTGCCTGGTTGAGGGCGTGTGGCCAATGCAGTTTATGGCTTTAAATAGCCTGGCGCTATTTCGGTGCCACAAGCCGCATGTGGCGAGCTGGCAAGTGCAACGCAGCAACTCATAAACCGCCATAAACCGTATTCCGCTTTCAGTTTTCAGTTCAGTTTTCTTTTCGAAATTACGTAAACTTTTGAGACGCCCACGTTGAAGCCAACAACGGCAGCAGCAGACGCGTGTGGGTGTGAGCCATGGCTTAAACTGGCTAACAAAACTGGTTGGCTACTACTTGGTTAACTGGCCAACAGTCTGTCAGCTGTGCTCAAGGTGTTGTGCGAAGTCAAGTAGTCAAGCTTGTGATACATGGGCGTTGCAGCAACCCACACGCACACACACACTGACTCACACACACTGTCACACACACACTGTCACTCACAACGAGTCTTTGAAAAAGTTTGCTTCGCTTTTGGCCATTGACAGGTGAAGAACAGCGCAATTAACTTTTGCCAGCGCAGATAACAAACAAAGTCAAATGCAGAAATCAAATGCTGAATGGGCTTTTGAGTTATCTGCTTCCTGCAGATAATGCAGATAACACCATATATGTGGGTGTGTTTCACTCACACCCGCTCTCTTCCCCTCTCTCTCTCTCGCACTCTGTGTGTGCCTAACATTTGCCCTTTGAACTATAGAAACTGTGGAAACTCAATAGAATCCGCAAAGTTGCTTCCTGCTTGCAGCTTCCTTACACTGTCTCCCTCGCACTCTACTCTGTCTCTGTCCTACCGCCACGTCACTTCCTCGAGTGCTGAATGGTCGCTTGGTCAAGCAGTTTGCTCCGTATTGTCAATGCACTCCAGTACATTTACCAGCTGTCAGCGACAACTCTGCTCGCTCCCGCTGCTCCTCTCAGCCCCCCAATCCCCCCCTCGTCGCTATCTATTACGCCATGTTTGTGCTACACTTTCGCTGCCTTCGCTGGCACACATTTCAGCACAAACACACACACACACACACACAGTCTCCGCCAAAAGGACACGCACCAAGCTTACACTGAGCTTTGCTTTGCTGCTTTTCTATTTTTTCACTTTTCCTCATCATCTTCTTCAGCTGCTGCTGCTTCTTCTACTTCTTTTGTGGCCTGTGCGTGTGTGTGTGCTTGTCCTTGTGCTTGTTTTGCTGCGTTGTCCGTTGTCGGCCTGCCACACACACACACACGCACTCACACACACACACCCATACACACACCTTGTGTGTGTTCGTTTGTTGACATATTATGATCCTTGATTATTTTGTGCTGACAAATAAATGCTTTTATTTTTGCCTTTTCTATGCTCTCTTTATCTCTCTCCTCATCTTCATCTACGTCTTTAGCTGCTTTCGCTGCCAATTTCCATGTTGACTGCGCTGTGGTTGACTTTTTGTACCCTGCGGAGGCGTGGCACGTGGCTGCTGTTGCCAGGTGCGTGCAACATTTCAGCTAATTGGACTATAGAAATTGGACTCTAGCATTGAATTCCGCTTCTCTTATCACTATCTATCATTTCGGTAGGCGTTGATGGCTCCTACTACGACTATGCTTCAAGAGGGGAAGAGGGAACAAGGGGGGGTCAGCGTTGGATCTGCTCTTAAAAGTCGCACATGTGTCAACCTCGCCACCACAACAACAACAAATAAAAAGCACAACAAAGAAGAGGCAGCAGAAGAGCAGCTAAAGACACAACAACAACAGTTGGAAACGCCCACCAAAAATCAGAAACAACAAAAACAACAAGTAAATAAATATAAAAACTCGGAAACCAAATCAAACCAAAACGGACAACAAAAATCTGTGGGCGTTTAAACATATTTTCTGAATTATATTTGATTGTTATTGTTGTTGTTGTTGTGCGAAGAAGACATTGAGAAAGCAGAGGAGGAAGAGAGGGAGAAGTGGTATAGGCAGAGGAGGAAGCGGCAGCAGAGCCAGAGGCAGCGCCATGAGTCGCACAATTTATGAGGAACTCTGCGTTTCGGAGGGCGGAAACGCGATAAGAGCGCGCAAGCTGCTATAAGCCAAGTTAGGCACTTGGCCTATTCCTATTGCACTCATCACGTGCAACGGAAGTTGATCCGCTGCAGACGTGTTTCCGCTTCTGATCGCCCTGCGCCATAATTAATAATTAGCTTATCGGACGCGCTCTTAACTTGGCTCAGACTCCAACTGCAAGACTTTGTCAAAATGTATTGACCACAAAGAAGTTGGGGTGCACAGCACAGGTACTGCCACTCCTACCGCCAATTTCTAGCTGCTGCAAACCGCAAGAGTCAAGCTGGCCTAATGAGCATGGGCTGAAACAATAGCAGCAGCTGCTGTAGGCGTGGCGCTTCCTTCACCGTTATGGCCTAGGCACCTACATTAAAACTACCCCTTCCCCCTACCCTACCTGCTCTTAGCCTGGTCTACATCTTGACAATTGTAATGCTAAACTTACCAATGCCCAGCAGCTCAAGATGTTTAATCCAATGCAATTGCTGTTGTTGTTTGTGTAGTTGTTGTTGTTGCTGCTTCCGTTGTTGCCGGCAAAAGTAATTGTTGCTGTTGCTGTTGCTCTCCTCCTCTTCTTGTTGTTGTAAACGCGATTCTGCTGCTGCTGCTGCTGCCTCAGTTTCAGCTTGTGACAATGCCATTTTGTTTTTGTTGATTTTGCTTTTCTCGTTGCTGTTGCTGTTATTTTTGTTGTTACTGTTGTTCTGGCTATAACGAGCAGCATTTACCGTTGCTGCGGCGCCACATTTGTTTTTTGTTTTCTTTTGTTTACGTTGTTCTTGCACTTTATTCACACGCGTCGATCAATTTTTTTGCATAAAGCGTACGTACAATTTTAGCACGCACTGTGCCGTTGATCAAGTTTGGACATGTTGTTGCTGGGAAAAGGAAGGGAGCGTAGTCAACACATGTGACATGCCTGACACTGGCTGCGCTGCTACGCTGCAGCTGTCTCTGACGGACAGAGCGTAGCGTGCGTAAAGCGAAAAAGTGCAAAGAGGAGAGAGGAAAGAAAAGCAGAGCTTACGATGCCGCGCGACCAACACAACAACACAATTGTTGACGAAGCGACGCAACGCAACGCGACGCAGAGCGACAGGACAGAACGGGACTAAACGGAGCGACTGCGGCGCCGACAAGAGCCACCGACGACGACGACAACCGCGACGGCGACAGCGACAGCGGCAGCGACGTTGGATGCGGCTGCTGGCTGTGAATTGTGCCGAATTGTGCCTTCAATTTTTGGCCACTTCCACTTTTGATTTGATTTCTTCTTGCACAACTTTAAGATTAAACAATTGCTATCACTTTCTGGCGCAGACTCGATAATTTGGCGTTGTTACCGCGGCTGCTGCCATTTAACATATGCATGTGTGTGTTTTTGTGTGTAAGTATGTGTGTCTGTGTAGGCTCCTCGACTGTGTCAGTATGTGTGCGCTGCTCGCGACGCACTTGAACGGCCCTTGTGCTTGCGCAAGGCGTCCGCACAGAATGAGAGCTAAAACCGAACTAAAACTTCCATCTGGCGAAGCCATCAACCATCAGCGAGCGATTAACAGCAGCAGCAGCAGAAACAGCAAGCAGCGACCAACGAAGGCGCTACGAACAAGAGCACGAACACACGAATCTCATGCACTTCGTTGACTCTGAACTTGTGCAGCGGGAGAGTTACACAGCTAAAGCGACAGTCAAGTGAGTGTGAGAGAGCGCATGTGCTTGTTCTTGTTCTTGTACGTCTAATGTTGATAACACAAACAATTGAACTTAGTCGTATTTGTTTGGCGTTGCCTCTGACGGAGTCTCTTGGCTTTGCAGGTGCGTCGCTTTGCACTCACGCAAAGCACAGCCGGTTCTCACACTTATACATTCGTTCGAGACGTTTGCTCTTATACGTAGAGCCAAGCAACACCAGTTACTTCGAGTCGTATGCGAACAGCCGTATGCGAGCAAAGCAACAGCTTCTATGCGCTTATACGGCCTGTTGTTCGTATACTGCCAGTCGAATACTTATACTACTACTGGTGGTGGTTTTTTGTATGCTTATACTTGTGCGTTGGCCTGCCGACTGTATGCGTATGCTGTGCACAACTTATACCAGCTGGGATGCTAGCGTATGCGACCAACGCTTATACTTGTGACTTGTATGCGTATACTATCAGTCGTATAAAGAGTCGCGTGACAGGACGAACCTGTTTATAAGTACACGAAACTGTTATACTACGCATAAAATATGTAGAAGTCCTTGCTCTTTGTAGCAGTTGCAACTGGTTCGATACAAGCGGAACCTGCTCAAGGACTTGATAGCCAAAAAGGACAACAACAACAACCAAAGTAAACAATAAACAAATATCAACAGTTTACTTTCGTAAGGCCTGTAATGAAAGCAAAGTTAAATGACAACAATAAAATAATAATTTTAAGTCTTTTCTTAAATGCAATTTGCACACATTTTTATGTGCGTTTGCCATGTGATATGAACCCCTTTTTTAAGAAAAATTCCCAAGCCAAGTGTAAGTAATTTTCATTTCATTTGCAGAAAATTGCGTTACACACGCACACACACACATGAGAGAGGAGAATAGGAAGAAGAAGAAGAACAAACACTTGTTACACGCGAGAAAGTCCCGCGGGAAAGCTTCAGAGACCTAAACGTGCTGTCAGTTGGAGTGGGAGTGAGAAGGGCACAGGGCGTGTGAGTGAGTGCGAGTGAGAGGAAAACAATCTGTTGCTGCTTGGGAACTTGTAGACAATGGCGCATATTTCGAGGAATTTGGCAATTTAAATTTACAAAAAAAAATAGACGGCCAAATGAACAATAAAAGCCAGATTAAATCCTTAGAAACAAACGTTGAATTTAGGCCAAATGCGCAATTCAATCAAGAAGAAGAAGCAGAGAAAGTGGCAAGTGGGCGGATGTAACGGAAGGGGTGTGGCAGCGTGGAGAATTCTCTAATAAGCTTCTCAATTTTAAATTGAGCGCTAATCTCTTTAGGCGAAGCATTGAAAAAAAAATAAATAAGCGAAAAACAAAATTGAAAACAACAACAAATTGTAAAGCAAAGAGGAAATCGAGAAATGAGAAAATAGGAAGAAGAGACGACAAACGAGAATAATAAAAGGCAAAGCTAAATGACAAACAGATACATTTGTGTCCTTGAACCAAAACGAAAATCCTTCAGCTCTGCTGTCAAAATAAACTAAATAAAAAAGAAATCAAATAAAAAACGATAACCAAGTGTAAAAACCTCAATTCCCTTTCAAATGTATTTTGCACAACAGCAAACCCACCACACCCCAGCACTCTCCCAACAGCCCACCACACACTGTACTGCGTACTGCAAACTCACCACCCAAGCGCCCATTCCCTTGGAGTTTCATAGCATACAGTCTGTCTATCATTTTGCGCTTTGCCTTACACTTTTTTTTGCTGCTTCGATTCCCAATAGCAGCAAACAACGGCAAAGCGGATGCGAGAAAGTGGTAGGGATGAGGGACAGAGGGTGCTGGAGGCGGAGGTGGCCTAAGCCGGAAAAGGGCAGGAAATGCAGCGTCTATCGTTGGCAAAGGGGGATTTAGCTGTTTCTTAAACCGCATTGAGCTCAATTGAATGCTGCTTGGTCTTCTGCTTCTTCTACTTCTGCATTTTCCATCGAGATGCATGCAAATAATCGGCCTACTGCAACTCTCGCTTTCATATGCAAACATCAGAGCATGATCGACTGAGAGTTACGCTGTAATACTAACAAACGCTTCTTTTTTGACTAAGACCCACTTTAGCAGGCACATTAAACACCTTCTAAGCGCTGTCGGCTTACAGGGTATTAAAATAAATTTCTACTACTCGTTTAAGTTCCTTATATAAATAAAAGTAAATGCTGTTAAACTTTCAAGTGTAGTAATGCAAGCTTTGGCGCTTAACTCACAAGTGGGTATGCACAACTAGCATATACCCTGTATATACAATAGCAGTTTTCACAGTTTTTTTATGGTATTAGACTCTACTAGCCCTCACCTACTTATTACAAAGCAGGGTAAATATACGCTTGCTGAAATAAAAGTCGATATCACTTTTAAGCCACATGCTTTTGATCCAGCCCTCGTTGTAGCATTAAAAGCAAAGCAACTCCAACGTCTAGGCACATCAATTGGCAATCGGTGTTTTTTCTTTGCTCCTGCTTCTTCTCCTTTTTTCCTTGTTGTTGTTGTTTTTTTTCGCTCTGAAATTCGTAATCTTCAACTTCATCTTGGCTGCGCTGCTGTCTCGTTCTCGCTGCCTTATTTTCCCCCTCCCTCATATGAGTGTCTTCCTTCTCGTTTCTGTTTGCTGTTTTGGTGATGTGAGTACGTCTGTTCAATGGAAGGGGGAGCATTGCCTGTTATTATTGTTGTTGTTTTTGTTGTTACTTAGTCGGCGGCCATTGTAAGCGCTATTTGCTTATTGTTGTTGATTCAGACACATACCCTCTCTCACTCTCCGCTTACAGTACTCACTCCTCTCTTTGCTTACGCTTTGCCCCCACCCACTGCCATTTGCGCTCTTTTGTCATGTGTTTTGCTACTGCTATTTGTCTTTGTACATTATCAGCTCAACGACAAGTTGCTCTCACTCCTTAGCTCCCCCTACTCTCACTCTCATACGCTCTTTGGCTCTCCTTCTCCCTTTCTGACAGCATAAGCACATGTTTTATACGGTTACTGGTGCTCAGATTTTGCAATTTATTGCGTTTCGATTTGGTTTTGATCATATTTTTGGGTGTTTTGTGTTTTTGGCTTTGTTTTTAGCTCTGCTTCGAGCTGTCGACACTTTTATGAAATTAAATGCAAACATTTCCATGGACACAATAACAGCACAAATATTTGTGTGAAAAAAATGAGCCATCAGCATGGACACACACACGCACAGGCACACCCGCTTACTCACACACACATACAGCACACTTAATTTTGAGCAAGAAACTTATAAACGAGGCAAATCCACGTCTGAGAGCAGTCTGAGTGCAGCTTTAGCAAAGATTACCTTTTACACACTTTCGCCTCTCCCTCTCTCACTTCCCCTGCTTTTGGCAACTTTATAATTATAATTTGTAATTTACTTTACACACTCACACACAAACACTTCTCATTTTTTGCAGTGTTTTCCTTTCATTTTGCGCTCTGTTTTTTTGTCACTTTATTATTTTTGTACAGCATTTTGGACTAAAATGTTTCGTAGTCTTGCGTATGCCATGCCTATTAAAGGTGCCTCATTTTCCAGGAAAACACACAGAATACATATATACCCACAGCACACACACACACACACAGACATTCGCATTCGCATGCACAAACAATTGAAAGTTATTTGTGAAAATTTTATTGTAATTACAAAAGTTTTTCCATGTTGTTCTTACCGTTTGCGCTACACGCCCCTCAGCTTCCCCACCGTCTCCTCTGCTCTTTTTGATGGCCTAATAGCTGGCGCACATTCGATTCCATGATACCTTGAATTTCACTCAAAATTCCTTCAAACACTCCAGCTTCACCGCTCTTCCCCTGCCCTCTTTCTACCCCGCCACTTTCCCCATCCTCCAAATTCTCCTTTTAGCTTATTTGCGCTATTTCTATTCCTGTTACTGTTGATTCAGTTTGTTTTCCGTTTCTTTTCCTTTGGTTATTTTTTATTTGTTGTTGTTTCTAACTCTCTTTTGCTCGCTAACTTTATCCACTTCATTATTTTGGCTCGTTTCGTTTCGTTTTCGTTTTCGCTTTCGTTTTGCTTTAACCATTTGTTTGCTTGTTTGCCAGTTTGTTTGCTTCGTTTCGATTTTAATTGTATCTGAGCGCGACCTGTGTGCCACGCCACCATGCCCTCCCTACCCCCCTTTTCGATTATTTGTTGCCAAAGAGGTGCGAGTATATTAAAATATACAAATTTCAATTCCCAGTCTCCCCCAACTGGAAAACCTAAACTCCATTTACAGGTCATTGAAGGGCAACATAGTAGTCTGCTTCTCCTACCACTCAACCTACTCCATCTCCTCATTTTCCTCCTGCTCCTTTTCCTTTTGCCCACCATCTTATTTGCCACAAGTTGTGTTCTTGTTCTCCTGCGGGATAATTAGCATCGCGCACTTTACGCCGTATTCCATAAATGATGACTCTGCCCAGCGGGTATTTTATATCGGAAATATTTCTCTGGCAGTTATCAAAATTCTGATCTGAACTTTAAGCAAGTAAAGCATTGGAATGTGGTAGTTTACGTAGAGGTTTTTATGAAGAAAGTCACATAAAACTTAAGGAATTTTTTTAAGAGAGTTTTAAGAAAAAGTCTTTCTGCTAAAATTTGCAAAACTTGTACAGTTACTTTATTAATAAACGTTATGTAAAATTTTCATATTTTTTGCTAATCATTTTATAATAGTTATCGTACTCTTTCTCTGTCGCTCTTGAGAAAATGAGCAAGAGAAAATGGTTTTTATTGGTCCACATCGTCATCATCACAAACTGATTTGTATACAAGTGAACATGAAAGTATATGCATGTGAGCGTGTTTAAGCGTGTTAGTGTGCTTGTCTGTGCATGTTTGTGCGTGTGCCTGTGTGCGATCTTTGACTAACGATTATCACGCGATATGAAGCTCCATTTTATCTGTAATAAAAGTTGCCACAATAGCGATTGCCTCGTTTGATATTGTGGTACATGGACTCAATGGGAACTGCATATCGTGGTCCTTGATAGTAGCCATGCTGTGGATTGGCTATATGCTGCATGGGTCGATTGTAGTACCGCTGCTGCAACAGCTGCTGTTGTTGCTGCTGCTGCTGCAGCTGATAGTAGTACTGCTGTTGGTTGTATTGCTGCAGATCCTGGTGATAGCGAGGACCCAGCAACATCGTGGGCCGATGACATAGCGGCACACCGAAGACCCTTTTGGGCTTGGTCACGACCTCCGCTCGTAGCTTCTTGGCACGAGCCCTGGTCGATTTGTCATTGGGATCCTGTGGTGCCTTTGGCTGTGTCTCTCGCTTGCCGCGATCTCTGCGATCCCAACGATCCCCATGCGCCTGATGATCGTGCTGTTGCTTCTTGGCGCCAGCTGGCTTTTGTATGGCATCCACTACCATTATTTTGGGTAAACTTACTGGAGCCTCCACTTTCGGTTTGACCTTGCGATGCGTTGGCTTCGACTTAACCTTCGCTTTAGTCGTGTTTTTTTGGCTTTTTATGGGCTTGACCTCTTGCGGTTCACTCTTAGGTTGCGATCTCTGCACACAGTTAACAGGGATATGAGTACTGTCTGCAGGATTGCAGGCTAACTGCCAGGACAAGCTTAGACGGGCTTTGCCCATGGCCGGCACACTACGCATTGGAACACATGGCACAGATTGGGTATGCATCAGAGGAGCACGGAAATACTTGTTCAGCTCGACAAATTGAGACCATTTCCGTTGGCAAACCTTTGTCCCATTCGCTTCCTCCATCACATTGAACATATTGGACTCTTCCGCAATCAGTTGACTTCACAATTTCACCAATATCATCGTATTAAAATGTGTATTTCCAAATATTATTATAGTTATACTATTTTTTTTTGTTTTCTCTCTATTGTGCACAGTGAATCTGGATTTTGTTGAAATTTTTATGTATTTATGTAACCGAAATTAAAAAAATTGTAAGCATATTTATACCATTTTACTCATAGATATCTTGATAGAATTTCAAGTAAGTTAGTTCAAAGGATCTGTTCGGGGCAAGTAGGGTCAGAGGGCACAAACTGAAATGTTAAATAAAATTGTAAGCTTTGTTTATGATTTGATGTTTTCGCAAGTTGCTGTTGTTGTTTATGGCCGCACATGGGTCGTAGCACCACCTACACACACACACACACCCCACGGAGATCGCTTGTGTGGCATTAATGCAAATAAGTGGAAACACAAATATTTTCAACGTTTTGTGGTCAGCAAACCTTTTTTACTCCTCGCCAAACATGTCCAATGCCCAAATAAATTTTCAGTGAACGCCAGGGCGCTCTACCTTCGACCAACTGCCCCGCCTACTGTGCCCACTCCCTCTACAAGGTCGATGGATCATTTCCGCTGTCATGACGCTTCCTGAGTCCCTTTGCCCAAACGTCCGTTTGGCAACCGTTTCCTGTCGACGACGTAGTTAAATATTGAAATTTATATTTAAAATCTTTCCAAATATACAGTTAAATGTGAGTTTTCCCTTTTTTCCGTTGGCGGCATTTTTCACTTTAGTTTATGTGCCGCATGTTTAATTTATGAGACTCCACCCAAACTGCCAACCCCTGTAATGGTAATGGGGGGGCCAAAAGGTCGCCTCCTACCACGCATTATGCCAATGAATATGAAAATCAATTTGGCTCTGACCAATGGCCATTACATAAACAGTTTTTCCTTGAAGGTCAAATGCTTTTTCTGCTCCTTAAACAATCGATTCCCATCGCATCGCATCAAATCGAATCGAATCTCTGCGAATTTCAAGCGAAGCGTAACTTGTAGCTTGTATCTCAAGTCTGGAGTCTCGAGTCCCGTGTTGCGATTTTCGAGCCACTCTGCTCAGCTCATGTCCTCTTTATGTCACATTCTACATTAATTCTTCAAATTGACAATCATTTCGAGCGCTGACTGACCATTTTCCACTGACGAGAACGGTTCGCTTGAGTTTCCGGTTTGAGAATTTCTTTTAAGTAACCTAGCAGAGGGTAGTTTAGTTTGGTAGCTAACTTTGTAGCGCAGAAAAGAAGGTTCTATGGGTCTGCGTCTATAATTTCGGTCTCTTCTCCTCTTAACCTCCCTACTCCCTTAGTTTTGTTACCACCTAGATAAAACTATGTTCAAATTGTTCAGTTAGGCTTACTATATAGTAAAACACAACTGATTTGACTACTTTTTACATAGAAGGTTAGCTTAGACTAGCTGAAAGTGTATCTAAATTGTGGTTAGTTCGAGTTTAGCCTACGTATCCTGTTTTGTTTCTGTTTAAGTAACGTCTTGCAGTTTTTCCACCCCTCGATTTCCAATTAGCAACAGGAATCACCTTTTTTTTTGGGCTTTTCCTTTTTACTTTTCCGTTTTTGGCGCTCTTTCGGCATTCTTTATTTTTGTGTTTTGTGTTAATTGAAGATTTGTACTTGCTGCGATTTTATGTGCGCGTCAATGGGATCGGAGTGCAGGATAATACGATGGCAGTAGGGAGGGGGAGCAGGTAAGCAGAAATAGATAGAGCTCCTTTTGGATTTGTTTGCTAGCTACGCAAATGGCTGGGAGTAGGCGCAGAGGCAAGAGGCGGAGGGTTGCTACGAAAGTTGTTCGATAAATGGCGTAATAAATGGGCCTCGTGCCGAATGCGGACTACGGACTACGGACTCTGGACGGCATATCCTTGGCACGCGCAGGTTAATTGCATTTCGCACTCATTTATTTGACGATTTCTTTGGTAGTTGGAGGAGGGGTGGTAGGTGTGGCACTGTGGCTGTAGTCGGATCTAGTGGCGCCCCAGAAGTTGCCTAAACTTGTTTTGTATTTAATTAGGCGTGGCGTTTTTATTTCTCTAGATTTATTTGGACAGATTCTGGCTGCTGTTAGATGGGAATTGCATTTCCGGCTGCCTCTTCTGCTGCTGCTGTTGCTGCTGCTGTCACGTTTGCGACGTTTGGCAGGCAAAACCGGGAAGTGGAAGTGGAATGGGATGTGCCACAGGATGTGCAAGATGCGAACGCAAAAATCTACGAATCCACGAATCCACTTAGCAGCGCATAAATTTTACCGGCCACATAAACTACAAGTGCACAAACAAAAGGACTTTTGGCGACGAGCAGCAAACGGTCTGGTCCAGACCAGCAGGACGAGTAGCAAGGCAATGAAAAAACATAAAGAAACCGCATACAAGTCCAAAGACGAGCAGAGTGCAGCGTGGAGCTGGGGGCCATGGGCAAACATAAACTCGAGTCGAGTGAATAAAATCGTTGCCAGCAGATGGAAAGCAAAGGAGTCCAAAGACTTCTCGCCGGAGTCACAGCAGTCCAAGTAGTGCTAGGCTGAAAATTCACTGCAGCGCAGTGTCCGTGACGGTAACTGGTGCCAGGGCTGCTGAGCCAAGCGGACCAAAGGAGCAGCGAATCATAAAGCAGATGAGAGGCGAGAGAAATGCACGTAAAATAATAAACAAGGCTTTGCAAACAATAAATGTTGCTCTCTGTGTACTGCTTACCCCTTAACCTCCCTCTGCAGTGCAGCTAACAACCCTACTTGGGCTGTGACCCTACTCCCTGCTGCCTGTGCCGCTCCCACTCCCTTAGCAGGCAAACGCTACGAGCTGTTAGCGGCGTCGACGAGATTTCTGGGCAGCCATTGTAGTCCCTCATTGCAGTTGCTGCCCAGTAGCCCAAGGAGGTGTTATGTTTCAGTGCAGGGCTGGTTTCCTTTAGCCGTTTGTGTTCCTAAATGAGTGTCGGTCGGTCGTGCATACCCGCTTGCAGCATAGCCTACTTGTTCGTGTTGTTGCAATAAATGCGAAATGCTTGTAACAGCAATGCAAATGTAATGGGCAAAAGGACATTTCACGCTGATGCAACCAGCCAAAAGTAGAGCCCGAAACAGAAGCAGAATCAGAATCTGCATTTGCATCTGTAGCTGTATCTGTGTAGCTGTATCTACAGCTGTATCTGAATCAGAGCCAGGGGCTAAGCCTTGATTCCTTTCAAGCCTCTGCGACAGCAGTAAATATTCCGTTGTCCCGTTGGGGTCAGCCGCTGTTTATGCAGCCAAGTGGCAAGGGGCGGGAGGTGTGGTGTAGGGGGCAGCAGCAGCCAACGCCTGGCGACGTCCTTATTAATTGCAACAATAACTGTGGCAGCGGTGGAAGTGCACTCAAAGAAAAGAGGCAGCAAATCGATTTAAGTTTGCCATAAATTAAAATTTGTTTAAGTTAAAATCGAATTTACTTTTAAAACTAACTGCTTTTAATTTAGCTTAAAATTTGCTAAACTTAATGAACTTTTAGCTAATTTCTTTGCGTGTAGTTAAGTCAACCTCATGCGCTCTTTTACCCCTTCTGCCCCTCTGCACTACAGGCTGCCTGTAGTAGCTGGTGAAAGCCTTTCGGCGTTTTTGCGCCATCATGAGTGCGAATTTATGGCATGGTTACCACCGGAAGCGGCACTTAGCTTCTGGCACTTAGCCCTCTTAGTTACCACTTTCCACTTGCCACACATTGTCCACTCATACAGTTGTCCACTGTCCACTGTCCTCTTGTTCCGCTGTCGCCTTGTACCATTCATCAGTGCCGGCGAATCAGTGACCATGAAGCTACGTTCCTTGATGGAACTTCAGATCGATCGATCTGTAGATTCAGTTACAGCTTTAGTGCTTCCTGATAAGTAATTACAGCAAGAGCAACTTTATCCTTTATCCCTACGGGGGCTATAAAAGACAATTCGTATATTAAATGTGGTGGGTCGAGTTTTCTAGGTTTTTATGGGGCCAAGACTTTTGGATACCCAAAAACATTTAAAAGCAATAAAGCAGGGCGGGCGTTATCAGAAGGCAGCAATGCACCCCCTTCCTTGGCCCACACCCCTTCCTCCACCCCTTGCTACTAACAGTCTGAGAGTACCACTCTCCGTTTCAGTTACAGGTATTCAAATTAGAGCGCTGCTGAAGGCACTGCCACTGCTCACTCCGAGCCCGGAGGAAATGTGCCAATGGCGGTGCCGTAAAAACCTCCGGCGACTATAAAAACCACTGTGACGGTGACGTGGGAAAATGGCTCAAATCAGCAACTTAGGACAGCAGTAGGAGCAGAAGGTTAACGGGGGAAACACGGCCAGCAAAAGGGCAAAAGTGCTTGGCAGTGATTTTTTTTTCATACCCTTGCAAATAAAATGAGAATGAACTTGAAACATCGTAGAAAAAGTTTATTTTAATGAAATTCGCGTCGACATTTAACGTCAACGGTAACAGCACAAAGAAAAAAAAAGTATAAAGTGTAGGTGGTATTAACCCCTGCCACACCCCCAGTCAACAACCCATTTTTGTGCTACTCAATACCGTTGACATGACGTATACGTAATGTTTACAAGCCTCACAAAATCTCAAGTTTTTCCAATCGCCGCTTTTACTGAACTAACACAAAATTTGAGTAGTCATGAAAAGAGTTTTTGATTGTAGCTAGGAGTTTTAGTAAATATTCAGCTGGTATTGATTTTAAATTAATGGAAAATATAACAAATATTTATATAAAACCATTTACATTTATATATTTCAATCCTTTGCTGTCTTAAGTTAAAACTCCTTGCTAGAAGTTAGTTTTTCTTCAACTTTTTCTATAAACCACTCCAAGTCAACTACCTAATTAAATAAGCAACTTTTGCAGGGTATATTACTAGCACATATGCAGCTAATTTGACTGCAAACCTAAGTGTAAACTTTGAGCAAAAGTTTCTCAGTTACAGTTTCAGTTTTGCTGCCATTCTGAGTTTGAGTTTCAGCTAAATATTTTTAAAAGCCATAAATCTGTAAAGCATATAAATATGCAGTGTGTGTGTGTGAGTGGGTGTGTGTGTGTAGTTAGTATTTCTATTTCAATTGCTATTTGTTAGGGCTGTTTCCCTGTTTCTCAGTTATACAGTTTTGCTGTGCAGCCAAGTTGAAAGACGCACAACTAGGTCGCATTACTTTTGCTGTGCATGTGTGTGTGGGTGTGTGTTGCTAGCCAAACACGATTTACTGGCTAATTTCTTCGACATTATCTGCATAATGTGGCAAGCGGCAGACCACGTGCCATTCATTTGTATACATAATTCGACTGAGCAATGCTTTTGAGCCCAGTTCACTTTTGGCCACTTTTAAGTTGACTGACAATAGATTTGGTTTGATAGCTGCCTAGCAGCGGTTTTTGACTTAATTCATGCCTGACTCTTTGGCATTTGAATCCTTTGATTCAATTTGAGTTTCAAGTTCTCCATGGGCAACGCAGTCGGAGACTACGATGAAGATTAGTTAATTTCATTAAGCAGCAGCTGCTAGAACTTCAAGAGAACTGCGGCTTGTCCAGTAAACATTTTTAATTACCAGCGACATGCAGTAAGAAGTTAAATGGGAGTAGGAGTAGTAGGAGCAGTAGGAGACAGGCACAGAGATAAAGACGAAACGGATTTGAAGACGGAAATCAATAAATATGTTTGCAAGCGCAAATTGAAAAACTTGCCAGCCACATTTACTCGTAATATAATTTTTCTCTGCCTCCCCCACTGCCACTCCCACTCCCTCCCTCCCTTCCAATCTCTTATTTTATTTTATTATCAATTCTGAGTGTTTTCTTTTTTTTACAGTCTTTTGTGGCGTTGTTGGAAAAAAGGAATCTAGGAAATATGCATCGTGATTTCTTTTCCTTTAACTTTGCAGTCCGCACTAAAACAATGGCTCAACAAAAGGCTGCCTGCCGCAGGCATAAGCCACTTGAAGCAGAAGCGTTGTAGGTTTGGGGGTGTGGCGCGTATCGGTTAGAGTGGGGGTGCGGGTGGGGGCAGAGCTTTCGAGGCACTCATTCATTCATTCGTAAAGGCTTTAGCAGTAAAATAAACGAGCATTGATGCGGAAAATGTGCTACGCACGACGCGACGAGTTCCCGCAGCCCCTACGCCCCCGAGAACACCTATCAAGCAAGCCCAAACCACACCCGGAAGGTTTAGGCAACGACAGTTTCCTCCTTTTGAGTCGATACATTTTTGGAAGTTTTAAAGTTGCACTTGAGTGGCTTACCAAAGAGCTAAGGAGCCAACGGAAGGGCGTACAGAGGGGAGTTCGGGTAGCTAAAAGTGCGAAGATGGCTGGGGAGCACCTGAAGTGCCACTGACATTGCCAAGCACTGAAGCAGCCATCGTATCGGTCGGTTCGTTGCCAAGCGCTTGCCAGGAGCCACTTCATCATTCAGGCGTAAATTTTACTTTACGCAAATACGCGTAAATCTTGCAAGCGAGAAGTAACCAATACTCCGGCTGGTCGGTTGGTTGCCTCTCCTACTCCTACTCCCACTGTGAGCAGCTTCTTGTTCCTTATTTGCTGCTACTCCTACGCTTATTCACTGCTTCTTCTCCTTGTTCCCTTTCTGTCCTGCTTTTCCCAGCCTTTTCTTCATACAACTGCTTACTAATGTCCCCAGCTCCTCTAACTGCCTCTTCCTCTATCCCTTGACCTCCCGCGATCGTGTTTCATATTTATGTGCTTCTTTCTGGCCCTGGCAAGCACTTCAATAAACCCGCCTCACTTATTTCCCGCTCGCTCCAACACTTTGCTTATTTGCCCACTATTTATTTATTTGCTGCCACAATCAGACGCCAAGACAGCATATGAATTACCTTCGATTTGTTTTGGTCACTTTACAGCACAGTTAACAAACAGCTTTAAGCTGAAAACTTGTTTAATTTCTAGATCAAATACGCAACTAACCGAACACATAGTTGGCTAACTCAATTGGCTGGTAGTTAAAAGCAGCTGCTTTCGTATGTCTAATTAGTGCAATTTCTACAAGGATATTAGGACCTGGTACAGCTGAGTGCGACGAACACTGATCATAAATGAAATTATCGACGCATAAATTATGAGCCAGGCAATCGTGTCGAATGGGCGTGCCAATGGCCGGTACGATACCAAAACAGGACTCAACAGGAATGAAAGTTTTGCCTGGCACGAGGCTGGAAATAATTGATTAGAAACGAACGTGATTGTTAACTTTTTGCATATGTAATTTGGCTATGGCCAGGAAGTCGAGTCAAACACTCACACCGCCGCTAATGTACAGCGCTGTGCACGCAAATAGCCCACAAATTAATTTATTTAGCTGCAAATTTAAGTTAAAATAGCAGAGAAAAATTAATAAATATTACGTGCTGCACTTAATTGAGATTAATAAACAATTAGCTTAAAGAGAATTGCTGTGCTGCTGTTAGTTGTGTGACTAGTGCTGTCTGCATGTGCCGAAAGGGTGCAACAGTGCGTATGAGTAATGTGTATAGCAAGGGTATGCCGTATGCCGTATGCCGTATGCTATTAGCAATAAGCAAGGAGAACAGTTGCCATTATGCTCACTGCTGCTGTTGCTGCCTAAGCAACATTTGCCTCTTTTACTTGCCCTGCTGTCTCTCTCGCTCTCTCCCTCCCTGACTATTGCTGTCTTGCTTCAGCGCTGGCACAATGCAAATTTACAGTTACATGCTTCGATTGGCAATTTAATAAGGTAACTTTTTTCAGAGCACGAGTTGCGTTGAGCTGAGTTGAGTTGAGTTGAGACGAAGCTATGCCAGTTTCTGTGGCAAATTCAACTTGAACAAGAACCGCTTAACCGCTCACACACCCTACGCCCTACGTCCAACACACACTCGCACAACCATACGTGTTTATATAAGGACACATAGCGGCAAAAACGCGTTCACACAGAAACTGACGTGCTTTACATATTTAATGTTTAACTGTAAATTAGGTTAAAATGTGTTTGCAAAAGCCGTTTTGCACTGAAAGGATTTCAACGTGCAAACTTTGCACACATATCCGCATTGGGTTGCCCACCCCCCTCTCCCCCGACTCCTCTTTGCGCCCTTTTGCCCACTTGGTCCATTTGCCCCTGCGGCTGCTTTCGGACCAAGTTTTTTCCTTTGTGCTCTGCAAAAATGTTTGCCTTCCATTTACTTTGCAAAGCGCGCTTTAAGATTATTTCCACAATCGTGCAGTCTCGCTTGCTCTTCACTCTGTCTGTTCTTGTCGCTCACTCATCAGTGTACACCGCTCACTCTCTCTCTCAGGGGAACTGTGACGCCACTGACCTTCGCCATGGACCACATCCAAGTTAATGGTGCAGTTTTAGCTGCTACGCCAAATGCTGGACAGCTGGGAACTGAGCAACTGAGCCCCGGAAAACTGTTCACGCATTAATTAATAATTTATGCTTTTATTTGTGTAGTTGTGTTCGTGTGTGTGTGTGTTAAGTGTATTGGTGTGCGTGCGTTTGTCTCAAGTGCATTTCCACACGCATTTAAAATAATTTCATTTGCTGACGTCAACAGTTTGTGCTTTGTGCACGTTTAAGCCAAGTTAAGTGACAATGCTGACAACTGGCTAGAAAAAGCTAAATAAGCAAGCTAAATAAACAAGCTAAACGAAGTTTATTTAAAAAAAATGCTAAATAAATATAAAAAATGTATGGTTAAGGTTAACCTTAGAAAAAAAGCTACTTCTAGCTATTTAAAGCTAACACTGGCAGCACTTGCCACTCACTTGTGTAGGCGAAAATATGTACGATGATCTAAATTAGAGGATACGCATTTATTTTGCAAGCAGCTTGGTATGAAACTTTCACAACTTCAAGGACTTTAAGGACTCAACAAAAAACTAATTAGACAAACACAATTTATATATACACACACACACACACGCACACAAGTGTGTGTACTTGTGTTATTGAGTTATGGGGGAAATGGAATTTAAAGTTTTGTGCGATTTTGTATTGTTTTCCCGCTGGGAGAAAGCAATTTATGCTTTATTTTCGAAATTGCTACTCTTCTTGTTTCGGCACACAGGGCAATAAAATTGAACAAATTTTATGTACAAATTTGTATTTTTTATTAGCACATTCAATATGCAAAGCACACACACACACACACATACACATTTAAGCTTTGAGCAGACAACAGGAGTAGGAAGAAACACGAATTGTTTTCTCATAAAAATACAAAAAATACAACAGAAAAAAAAAAGAGAAAATTCTTCATTTTGCTTTTCAATACGAAATATTTATAGACTTTAAGGATAAGCTGAGCAGGAACATGAAAATGCATTTACATAACACAGAGGGCAAGAGAGGGGTAGACGTGTGGGCGTGGCAGTTTGCCAATATTCAGTAAGAGAACGAACGGGAATATGGACAACGAAGAAACAGAGCGCAAGACACAAAGCAGGAAAATGTAATCCCAGCCAAGCGAAGCAAACTTCCTGCAAACACTGAAACGGACGCTTCAATGTATTGGCTACGGGAAGTACCAGCTTCTGCCTCCAGCCACAGCCACAGCTACAGCTACAGCTGCTCCAGCTTCAGAGCCAGCTGCAGCAGCAGCTTCAACTCCAGCTCCAGCTCAGGTTCAGGTCCATGTGCAAGTCCAGCTGCGTCTGCGTCTTTGTTGCGACTCCCACTCGACCATATGCGAGCCCAAGATTCTAGCATTAAAATCTTGAGCTTTAGAACCGCTGAAGCATGACCTGGTAGAAGCAGTGGGTAGTACAGACAACGAAACACTCGTTACTAGCGTCTCCTTGTGTTTAAAAAAAGTGTTGCCTGCTTTTAGGCGCGAGATTTTCTCAGTTTTAGTTTTCGTCAGATCTGTTCGATTTTTAGGCAATTAAGCCGAGGTATTCAAAGACTTTGCTAGTTTAAATATGCAGAAATCTTTTGCCTTTAAGCCCAGTCTCAATTTAGACCTCAAACTATTAAAAATATTATATTTCTTGCACATTTTTATCAATTTCTAGCAACAAAACATTTGAAATAAAACAAATGATGTGTAATAATAACTTAATTTCAAGTGCGTCATACCCTAGCCCTATTGGCAGTAACAGGTATGCCAACTGCTTGCAGAGGCAACAACATTGTCAACTGTTTTCCTGTTCCAATGTGGGCGTGTCACTTGCAACTTCAGCTGCTGTCAATATTTAGTTTGTCTACCCACAGCACCTACCCACCAACCTCAAGCCCTTGAAAGAATCTTGCACATTTTGGTCTCTTCGATTGAGCACTTTGAGTGTGATTGTCATGCCACAGCGAGCAAATATGAAGTGTAAGTGCATAAACGTCTATGGAAATAACTAAACATGTCTGTTGATATGGCCACCTGCTGTTGCTATTGCTGTTGCTGCATGCAACAACAGCTGACACTGTACGATTATTTCTAAGTATTTTCAAATGCATAAGAGTTTTTGGGCAAAAACTTTAATTTTCATGCTGCTAAAACAGTTGAAAACATTTTCAACTAACTTTTGCCATTTCGGCCTGAGAGAAATTTCAATGTGAGTGGAAATGAGAACAAAAGTTGTCGGTTGTCGGCAGTCGGTTGTTGGTTGTGTTTGGTCAACGTCAAGCCGCAGGCAGCCACGCCCACACACACACACACAGACAGCCATAACCTAATACTATTTACATTTTCCTATTGTTGCCTTCAATTTTGTTTTTGATTTTATTGTTTTTAGTATTTTGGGCAAGTTTTTAGTTCGTGTGGTATTTTTAATTGAATAACTACAACTCGAAAATACATTTCCTTTTTTTTTTTACAACCGTTTGCATATTTGTTATTTTGCTGGCAATCAATATAAGTTTATGTATGTGTGTATATATGTCTAGCAATAAACAAACATTACTGTATTCGCTTTAGTTTTGCTAATTTTAAGTTGAACAAAACAATAGAAACTTTTTTACACTTCGCTGTCTGGCAATAGTTTGGAATTTTCATTGAATCAAGCGATTTTATGTATAATGAAGCTAGTCAAAAGTTCTGATTGACTCAGCCGCTAAGCAGTAATAAAAAAAAATTGAAAAAAACTACGCTAAAATGTAGCTATATAATGGCGATACACTAAATAACATTTGCCTCTCACTCTGTTCTTTATTATCCACTACTTTGCTCTCTTTCTAGCTTGCTATTATGCGCTGTAGTCAGAGTTTAAAGCAGCCAATAAATTATTAATAGCCCTGGCATTGATTGGAAAAGTTTTCAAATATGTTGCCACTTTTCTACACGAATAATTTGAGAGCATTTTCAAAAACACCACACACAAGCACACACACACACACACAGAAGGACATCAGTAGTTGGCGGCAAGTATGATGAGCCAGGGGTGGCAAGAGTAGCAAGGGTTAAGGGCAAGGGGCACTTGGTTTATTATTAAAGTCAAGTTTCGGGTTTCCAGCTTATTTACTCGCAACTATGCAGCTCACACACCACCTACTTCAACGGGTATGGCTGTCTTGTAAATATTTGCTTGTTTATTTTGTGGCAATTTATTTTTGCAATATTATTTGATAGCCAAGTCAATCGTAACACAGCAACTGCATTAGTTCACTGCAGAGAACGTTTTGCAAAATATTTTTGAATTTAATTTGTTTGCTTTACGATTTTATTGGTCAACGGACAGCGGTCAGGGGGTGTATGGAGTAAAAGATTGGAATTACGAGGGATATCAGCCACAAGCCTTAATTTATAACTGCTGCTCTAACCATGGCAATTAAAAGTGAAAAAAAAAAATAAAGTTTTATACTATATACGCTTTCCACCTTTACAACTGCACGTATACTGAATATTGCGCATACGCCTCATTGTGCTGCCTCGAGCTGTGTGTACTTGCTGCGTATGTGCGCTTGGCCGCAAGAGTTATTTGTTTGCACGAGCTTGGCTTATTGCTAGCCAGCAGCAATAGAAAAAGATGGCAATAAACGGGCAAAAAAGCGACAGCGAGGGGGGAGGGATAGGGGAGAGTGGGAGAAAGATAGTCATAAACTATGCACTGTCAGAGACCCAGCAGACACGCCAAATGCGAGTGGCATTATAAATTTAATGCCATTTATTGGCGGGTCGCACTCAAAGTACGACCCTGAGTCTCCCACTAGAATAAGTAGCGCGAATTTTCCACATATATGCCATGATTAGACTGTGACATCGTCCCCACGTGTGCGCCAAATTTAAGTGGTCTACAAAGTTTCCTATCCTATTCTATGCTATCCTTGACAGCCATGGATTTTCTCGAGCAACTCTTTGAACTTCAAGATGGCGCCCACAGCTCGACAGTTCTTATTCAGCTATATGCTGCTATACTTGTTGTTGTTTTTGCTTCGTTTTGTTGTATTGTGACTTTACAACAAATTGCATACAAAAATGGCTGCAATTTGCATGCGACTGCCAAGGGGAAAGCTGCAGGGACAAGCAGCAGTAGCAGCTACGACGCCGCCCTATAGAACGCCCTTATTTTGGCATGTGTCGCACATTCATCGTCTTTGGCTATAGCTGTTGGTATAGATTAGGTTATAAGCGACTTTTTATGAAGTTTGTGACGACTTAAAGCGGAGTTTATGGGGTAGCAAAGTCAGTGTCTTTTAAGTCTACTTATAAGTTGCTACTGCTATAGCGTATCTGCTGTTCGGCTTGACAGAAGCAACCTAAATATAGTTTTTCTATTTTGTTGCTTCATTTCTTATTTGAGCATTTACAGTATTGACACTTGCGAAGCGAATACAAATGTCCGCACGACAAGCAGCGCCAGGATTCAGTGCTCAGTGTTCAGTCCCCGCTACCCCTTTCTACGCCACTTTACCTCCACTCCTTCCTGTCGCCAGCCAACCCAATGACATCCTTTAGCATCCTTCAGCCTGTAAGTTGCGGAACAAGCCTGCGTCACATGTCAGCTGTCATCTGTCATGTTGCGTCCGTTGGCGTAACTCTTTTGAATTCTTTCTGTCTTGGGTGGACTGGGGTTTTTGGGTTGCCTCAATAGAATTATTATCTACACGTGTCCTTGAAAATTGAGACAGTAACGCCAAAACTCAACTCAATCCAACTCTACTGCGCATTTGCTGTAGTTAATTATTAGCGCATTTTAGTCCATTATCCTGCAGTTCAGCTCGAATCTGGCGCTGTCAATTGTAATGCAATTAGCGCCACCAGCGTGTGCCCCACACTCCCCCCTGTAGCCACCAATTCTCGCCCACTATCGACTACTGTCAGGCATGACATATGACCGTTCAATGCGGACACGTGTCCTCAGTTAAACCACCCCCCAACAGCTATGCTGCTGCTTCCTGTCTGTGTCAATCGTCCTTTGGCTGGTGCTGAGAATGTAGCGAGCGATGTTTTCATATCAAGCACAACTAAAACAATTTCTCTTAACAACAAAATGAACAGAAACAACATTTACCCATTTGTCAAGTCGCACACACGTTCACACACACACACACACAACCCCCAAAACACACACACACTCCCCTACTCCCACTCTAACCCCCAAATTGTGTTTAATTGTATTACAACGGCCAAAAGTGACAATTTTTGACAAAAAAGAGTTTTGGAGGCTTTTATTTAATTTGAAAATATTGTGTTATTGCCCAGCGCTAAGTGCTTAAGGGGTATGATAGACTAAGCAGTGGGTTTGGAGCTAGCAACAAAGAATTTAATAGCTAGAAAGGGTTTTAGTTTACAACTAAGTAACTCAAATGTAAAGTAGTTTATGTAAACCTTAAGTAAACTGATTAATGAGTGTCTGTCAGCTGTGCATACCTTATAGCTTTGCTTATGTTTTATTTTTTTGGATACTTACAGCGATATTGTTGCTCTTGATGCACATAAATCTTGACAGGGTAGGTGTTGGCAGGCAGTGCAGCGCAGTGCCACCGCAGCAGCCATCAGGCACCACCCGAGCACCAACCGACCACCACAGTGTGCACACACAGTATTGCTGCCCAGCTTGGTTAACAAAGCTTGACACTTATCAAACTCAGGCAGCGCTTATAACAGGGCTGCGGTTTGGAGAGCTATAAAAAACGGAGTAGCTGGCAAATAAAAAAATTGAGAGTAAAAAAAAAGGACAGCGGCAAACAATTATTGTCAAATGCAGACTGTGGTACACCACACACACACGGGCACACACATACACGCACACCCTCCATTGAAACACATACGTTTGGCCAACAATTTCAGAGAATTTCAAGCTGACAGGCAAGTCGTAGTTTATGCCAATCCCAATCCCAATCCCTACAACAATCCCAATCCCTAACCCAATCCTGATTCCGTATTTTTCAGCCTGGTAAACTCGACTGCGACTTTTAGTGTCGCATAATTTCTCCGGTCCTGAATTAGTTTTACGTTTATTACGCTCTCAACTTGTAGTCGTAGTTTTGCTGCTGCTTTTTGTGGGTAGGGAGGTAGAAGGGTACTGCTGATATCATTAACTTATTGCATTTTTACTGCCAGCTCATGCCACATATACATGTTAACACGCCCCAAAGCACACGTTGTGCTCTTGGCCATATTTATGCATAAGATCAAGTCGGAAATGAAGAGGGAAAGCGAGTGGGAAAGGGACAGAAGCGACTGCTCATCTATCAAACTGCCACGCCCCTATCAACATGCCCACAACTACCTCGGCACTTGAATTATGTTAAAGGTAAATATTATTTATGCACGTAACTAGCTCATATCCTTTTGCTTTAAGCCATCTTTGACTGTTGCTAAGCAACGCCAGCAGTGACGTCATTGTTCTAGCCATAACTGATAATGAAGCTGATGATGAGCAGAATTGAATGTGCGTTTGGCCATTAGCATTGCAAATTGACAAAGTTAACAGCCAAACAGTTGAGTTTTTTTAAAGAGCAGCGCCAGCCACTCTTATACGCAGCTCATATACGCCGTGTAAGCAATTGCTGAATTGCGTTTTCGAACTTCCTTTTTCGAAATTGAAGAGGATTAAGAGCAAAACAGTGGCTAAAGTTGGTAGATAACTCAATGACTGACCGTGAAAACTGTTAAACAACAACAAATAGAGCGTAGAACTCATATACTTGGCCTAGTCGTGGTCCTTGGCCATTTCCTGGCCTTACCCGGCTTGAAGGAGCACGGCTTTCTGGCTTTCTGGCTTCTGTCGTCGCATAACCCTAATCAAAGCCAGCCAAGCATAAAGTCCACTTTGGTGCCTCATCAAAATCACTTTATGCTAATGGCACACACATTTGCATAATTTCCAAGGATATTCCCCCCGTTCCGATACCCCTACTCCAAGGACTGCCCAATCAGTTATCAACTTTCGGACACAACAACGGCCAAAAACGGAATCAAAACAAAAACAAAAGTAAATTCCTATTTCATATTTTCATATGGCCTCTTTTTGGCCATAACTCGTGTTGGCCACAACAATTCTGTTGCGATTGTCGCTTAAAAAACTATTATTGACATCTGAATTTATTGTTAACGGACATGTGCCGTTGCTGCTACCGGCCCCTTCCTGCCGCGTCCCTTACGGCGTATGTTTGCCATATTTCAGCGCTCTACGTTGGCTTTTACCTGCACGGCGGAAACTGTTGGTTATACGCTCAAGTTCCGGTAATTATTTGATATAGGCCAGTCTCGCTGTTTGTGTATGTGTGTGTTTGTGTGTGTTTGTGTGTGTGTGTTGTTGTTGTGCTTGTTCATTTGGTCACGTAATGCATAAAAACCTGTTACACTTCAGGCTGCCTTTGGTTGTAGAGCAGAGCGAGGAAGAAGGAAGCCAGTGGAAGTGGGGGTGGGAGTGGAATGGCAGTGTGTATGGCAGTGTGAGTGCTTTATTCATGCATTCATTGATTCATGAATATATATATTCAGTTGAAGCAGTTCAACCACTCGTAGACATCGCCAGCTCAATTAGTGAACTCTCAAATCGAAAGTTGCTCGATTTATGCACTGCAAAAAACAGTGGACTGAAATGTAGGCCAATAGATAATTGAATTTATATCGAGTTTGGTATATAATAATATTTAAATTAATCATCACCACACTGCTAACCTTATATAGCTTTTATTTTTGCCCCATATTCCCCTAATTTTTCCTCAGTGTATGCTTAAACTTGAGCTGTAGCTGCTGCTCCTTAGTCCTTGCTGCTTGGTGCCTGGCTACCACTTGCTGCTCCTATGCCAGCTGCTACTGCTGCTAGGTAGCCAACGCAATTAGTAATGATTTATGCCTGGCCATCAAGCACGCTTTCCAGCTTCTGGACACACTGTCAATTGCAGTCAAAGTATTTTTATGAGCTTCCTACTCCTCCAGCCGCTGCTGCTGTTGCTGCTGTGACTTTGCCAATGAAGTCATCTGAAATTTGCGGCTTGTCGTCATCATAAAAGCAAAGTCCAATGTCCTCCCCACTCCCACTGCCCCCTCTATTCCCTCCTGCCACTCCCTCTCTTTATCTCTTTTGGGGGCGTCACTTTTTTATGGCTTTTAATTTGATACGCGCATTTACATAAACAGCTCATTTAGTTAATACACGAGTGGACAAATCATTTTGAGGCACAAACTGCGTGCCACTTAGCAGCTGGACAATGACTCATTCGCGGACTAACACACACACGCACATACACATACACTTACACAGACATTTATGGATTCATTCAGTTCATTTTGTACATTCATTTACTCGTTCGCACTGATTGATTGACTGATTGTCTGTCTGAGTGTTTTCCAGGCAATCGATACTTGAAATTGTCTGACAGCATAAATTAACAGCTTATTCTAACGGTACTCACCCACACACGCGCACACTGACAACTCAGTTGAGCTGGCAATTATTAATTGCACAGGTGCAACACACACACATGCACACACTCAGAGGTAGACGCAACAGGAATCCATTTGCACTGATTGCCTTGCGGTGCTGCAACTATTACCAGTGGCTCAGGCGGAAGGGGATTGTTAAAGCGGTACACTGTGCACAATTGGAACTAAAATGACAACAACTAGACAAAGTCTTACAATTTTAAACCGAATTTTAGTAACTAGTATGCTTGTTCGCCGGCGATCAAAGAGAACGGTAAAAACCACGAGTGTGACCAGCTTCTCTATTTTCTGAGATGCCATAACGCGTGCAGCAGATCTTTAAATACTAAAAATACTGCATTTTACAATTGTGTCGTTTAACAATACTTAATTCTAATCGATAATAGTAAACTTATTCTAAACATCGATTATTAAATCAAGCCTCTTACTAGTAACTATTAACTCTTAAGTCTAACTAGAGCAGGGCCTTAAATCGTTAGCTGATCAAAACATTTTCTAAACCAGAAGACTTTGAAAACTTAGAGTTTCTAAACCTTTTCTAAGCTCTTAGTGTAGTTTATCAACTTGTAGCCCCCCAAAACTTGGCTTACTGGCATAATTGCAACTAATTAGCGCATATTTAAGGGCTGGCTGATGCAGCAGCAGCATGTGGCATGCAACAACATGTTTGTTGCACATATATTCTTTCAGCTGGATAACAAAAACACTCGACAGACATTTAACAGAGCTTGCAACACGGCTGAACGGTAAAATGGTAAAACGCAATTGGCAATTGCATCATCGTCACAAGTCAAGTGCCAGAGTGGCAAAGTGGTAAGTGGCAAGTAGCAAAGTGGTAAGTGGCAAGTGGTGAGTGGTAAGTGGCTCACAACTAACTGAATATGCAATGAGGCTGAAGACTGAAGCAACTGAAAGTCAGCAGTCAGAAGCCAACAGAGCCAAAGGGCCAAAACCAATGGCAGTTATTGCCATTGTTGTTGTCTATTCGATATTTGATTCGTTGTAGTTATCGATTCGTTGTTGTTGTTGTTATCAATTTGCAGTTTTAGTTGTTGTAGTTTCGTTATCATTAGTAAACATTAAATTGCCTACAAATACGAAACAATTATCAAACATAAATGCCAAAAATTATTAACTACACATTGTCGGACTGTGGGTGTGAGTGCCTATGTGTGTGTGTATGAGTGTGTGTAATGTAATTGCCAGCATTGTGTGCAATTGATTGCAGCTTGGCCGAAGGGGCGCCAACATAAACAAACCAATTAAGAATCAAGTGCAGAGAGACACCAAACGCAAGAACATGTGTCAGTCTAGGGCTGCAGAGGGTCGGGTAGTGGGCATAGGGGTAGTTAGCCCCGCCAGGGTATAGGCTGAGGGGTCAACGCGCAGGTCACACAAATGGCAGGCAATGAAAATCAGAGCAAATGGAGCCAATTGTTTTATGAACTTATTGCTTGCTCTTTTATCTTTGCAGCTGGTGACACCAGGGAGGGGCTGCTGTAGGAGCAGAGCTAGGGGCAGAGGCAGCAGCAAGACAAAACAACACACACACACACTCGTACACACACACAAAAAATACAGTCAAAATGCTGATGCTGCAAGAAATGGCAAATACAAGAGAGACTATATAATACACGTACATATACATAATGTCAAAGCGTGTGTGGCTAAGGAGGGAGCCAGAGGGAGAGAGGAGTGAGTGGAGTAGAAGTCTGAGTGGGTAGGGGGTAGGAGCAGGGGTAGGGACAGGGGTGACACTGTTGGTTGAAGCGTAAAATGTATTGCAAACAAATTGTCAAGTATTTTTGTGGCTTACATCTTGGTTGGAGCGCCATTTTCTTCAGCGCTTTCTCTGCTGCTCCCTCTCTCTCCTCTCCTTCACTTCCCTCGCTGCCGCTGCGAAAGTCCACTCAGCTGCGCTGCGGGTTGCTTGCCCAGACATTGGTTGGCTTTGGCACAGCTGGGCTTCTCTGCCTTTCAAATGGCAAGCGCTTGACAGTCGAACTGCCTTTTGGCATCTGCTTAACTAAGCGTCCACAAATATGCAAGAGAGTGTGTGTGTTACAGAGTGTATGTGTGTGTGTGTGTGTCTGGGTGTGTGAGTAGACAAATTATGAACATTCCAGTTAAGTGCAAGAATTGTTTAGGCCAACAGGTTGTGTTTTATTTGCTGCTAAAATTAGACACGATTAAAAAGGTTTCTTTAACTTAAAAAAAAATTAATTTAGGCACGGAAAAATGTAACAGTTTCAATTACTAAATTTCCAATTTTATATAATATTTTATTTTTATGTATTTAACGAGTTTAACTGGCTACTAAAATGGCAGTTTCAAGGGCAAAAACAGCAAGTAAAATTAATAAAAATAACAATACTTTTGTGCTACATTTTCTATATTGAAATTCAGTTATGTTTCATAACTTTAGACACAAGAAAGAACTGCAAATAAACTTTAATAAACTATAAATTAATAACATTTAACAATTTCTTATAGAGAGACTACAAACAGCACTATAAAAGTTACTTACTTCGATTGATTTAATGCCAGCTGCTTTCGTTTTCGGTACTCTTAGTACGCAGTACGTAATTAATAAGACTTGAGCCTTGGGCGCAATATTGTGCATACGCCAGGTGTGTCTGGTGTGCATGTCAAGTTTTGCAGCAAACTTCGCGCTGTTTAATTATTTGCGTGTCGCTCTAAGTGTAGGCGGGGGGAGTGTGTGTGTGTGGGTGTGTGTTTTTAGCACGCGGCTAATCAAACTTTAAATAGAATTTTGCAACAGAACTTCTGACTGCCCTGCTTCCCCTCCCTTCTCACAGCTGCCGTGCAACACGTACATATCACAAATGTTTTACAAAGTGAAAATGCATGGAACGTGCGTGGGTGTGCGTGATTGTGCGTGTGTGTGTGCGTGTGCTCCCTACTCTGTGTTTGTATAGTTTTGCTCCGTTTCAATGCCTTTAAGTTGCTTCCCATTGTTGCCCGTTTGTTTTCCGCAAAAGAGCATTTTGTATCTTTGTTGGCTGTGACGAGGTGTTGTCTGCCACATTGTGCAAAAGTTCGAGTTGCCGAAATGTTTCTGGCTTGCAGTGCTTCAGTTTTGTTGTGTGTGCAACACAAAGTCGAACTGCAACTTGCAACAAGCGAGCGGCAATTGCAAATGGCGACACATTTCAGACATTTTGCAACACTTCAACGACGATTGCAGCTACCACAATTGTGTAGCCAAGTAACAGGCGCGCTCAACTTGCTCCTCTCCACTTTGTGCCTCATGCCACATGCTAGCTGGTAGCTGCTGCTGGAAAGCGGCTCATAAACAGTAAGCCGCTTAGAAAATGCACAAGCGCCGACACATCGACAAGAGGCTAGAAGAGTGGGAAGGAGAGGGACTGTGGCAGGCAGATGCGGCATGTCGTGGCTTGGCATACTTTACGCTTTATTTCAATTTATAAGTAAAACCCCTTTTTTAACGCTAAATCCCTTAAGTCGTTCCGCTGCCCCCCTGCCACGTGCCACGCCCCCTCACTCGCTCTATGCTTCGCTACCGTCTGTTGCTGCAATATTTATTTTAAAGTAAATAAGTTCATAAATATGTGACACAATCTGCACGAGCACATCCCTAGAGCCGCGTGGCATGCGGCATGTGGCAGCCGTTTGCGATTAGAGTTGGCTGCTGAAAATCGCTTGAAGCGTTTCGCTTTCTACACTTTTGCTCTGCTTTCTACAGACAACAACTTATGATTTCTTCTAATTGCCTTGACATTCATATGGCCCAAAGCTTAAAGCTGCCAACTGAGCCCCTCCTTGTTGCACATTGGGCTGCAACTTAAGACGCTAGTCGAGAATTGGCTCATAAATCATTCTATTCATATAATTTCCGAGTTGCTTTGCGAAGGCGACGCACTGTGCCAATCAAGTAATTTGTATAAACAATATAATTCATTGCCGGCTCTCATTTATCATAGACAGCTAGGGAGAAAGGGGACGAAGAGGGAGACATTAAGAGAGAAAGTGAGACAGACATAGACAACCCTTTCTCGAGGGGCACATAATCAAGCGCATCTCTTATTTATGCCATCGATGATGATGATTATGATGATGATGTTGATGATTATTACCAACTTGACAACTGTCAACTGTCAACAACAACAACAACAACAGCACACACACAAAGTTAGAATTACATTAACTGCGAAAGAGATAGCACTAGAGACAGGGACAGCGACAGCGACAGAGACAGACAATGTTGCGCTGAAAAATTGTTAAACATTTGTTTTGACAGCGCGTTTTGACAATACAAAGCAGACAAATAACACGGCGTTGTAATGAAGGCAACACCAGGCAGTAGCTGGCTAGTAGAGGGAAGAGGGGGAGGCGGAGAGTGGAAGGCAGCTGTGGGTGTAGTCAAACACGGTAAACAATGTGGTGCAAAAGAAGTGGCAACAACTTAAAGATGCTAAATTAATTGTGTTCTGTGACGTGTGCAGAAGGTGAGGGAAGAAAGTGGAGAAAGGAAGGAAGAGGAGTGTAGAGAAAGGCAGAGAAAGGTAGAGTAAAGAAGAGAAAAGGAGAGAGGGTAGAGAAGCTGAAGAGTCTATCGAACAAGTTCTCAATTTTTCACGCTTATGGCAAGACAAAAAGCTTTAGTAGAGTAGAGTAGAGTGTATTAAAAATTGTATTTATAAGTATCAAAATAGTTTAAAAAAAATTCTAGACTTTCAATAAAAACCAAACCAATACTAAGAACAGACTTAAATACTAATAACTCTGCTACCAAAACTGTCAAAATCTTTGCTTTTAAGCCCAAACTATAAAGTGTAAGTAAAACAGCTTTTAATTTCTATGATGAACTGTCTGCAAAGCTGGCAAACATATGAATACGTTGAGATACGCATAAAAATTGTCATTTTCTTTTGATTGCAGATGAAAAAGCAAAAGTTGTTCCACTCTATGCGCAACTAAATTGTGTGAAATGGGAAACGAGATAGAAATGTGTATAAAAATAACGAAAAAAAAAATTGTATATAAATCGAAAAGATGCTTAACAGAAGGTGTGCCACACGGCGTATACTTCATTTGGCAAGTTATCAGTTGAGGCAATGTAAACAAAGTAAAGTAGTAGCTGCGAGGGGAGTGGGAAAGTGAGTGGGTGGCAGTAGGAAGGTGGAAGTTGGAGGAGAGGGTGAGCTCGCTGAGATACGCCATGTTTGCGCAAATTTCAATTTGTATATTACCTCAGATCTTTTCAGTATTGAAAGCGTACACATTTCTTATGCAGCACACTTTCAACTATGTGTGAGCAGGTGTGCATGTGTGTGTGAGTGTGTGTGTGTGTGCTGGCGTGTGTGTGCAGACAATGAAATTTATGGAAACAGCAGACTGAATATGCTACAAATTTGCTTTATTTAACATGCCAGCAAGAACAACAAAAATAAAGTTGCAAAGTTTTCACAGCGAGAGCTGAGGGGGTGTTTGCCTGTGTGTGTGGGTGTGCGTGTGTGTGTGGCAGGGTATGTTATATTCGTATTGGCTGGCAGCATTCAGTGCTTGTTGTTGATGCATTGCATTGTCAGACAAAGTATGTAATGCGCTTTTGTGTGATTTCATTTCAGCTGGCAGCCAAGGCATGCGCTTCCCCGTACGCCCTAATCCCTCCTCTCTCTCTCGCTCTGTGCTAGCCAGCTGCCACCTGCCAAGCCCCCATCCCCTGCTCCCCCCTCTTCCTTAGAGTTTGTGAACTTTTGCTCTTTCCTCGCTGCAAACTTTGCCACGTATGAATAACTTGACGTCTTCTGCTACACATTTATTCACTGTCTTCCTTTCACTCCCCTACTTTAAGTTAAGCTGGCAAGCCAAACGCTTTAAGCCAAGAACTCTGGCTTAAATTGTTTTCGGCCAAACAAGATGCACGAGCTGCCATCGCCAGCATTGACCAAAAGTAATTTGTTCTGCAATTTGCAGCGAAATGCGAAAAGCGAAAGCAAAAACGAGACAACAACCAGTGTGCTGTGTGCTGTGTACTGTGTGCTGTATGTGTGTGTGTGTGTGTGTGTGTACTCCACGACAGAGACAATGTGTCCTTATTATTGTCGTAATTATCTGTGGAGCGTGTTGGCGAGCGTGAAGCAAATGTAAATATAATAAAAATAAAAGCAGTTAAATGAACAAATTGAGTTGAGTCCGAGCCAAAGGGGTGAATGTTGCAAGTTGCAAGTTGCAACATCGCAACGTCGTCGCCAGCAGCCGTCAACTTGCCTCCGGGGTGCAAACATGGACGTATCGCCAGACAGACGACAATTGTGGCAGCTTGCCATTGTTGTTGTTGTTATTCTTGTTGCTGTTGCTGCTCTTGTTACCGTTACTGTCCTTGTTGTCTTTATTCCCCTCCCCTTTTTTTTTTGTATTTTAATTGCGTTTTTTATACTTTTTAATTCTTTTGCCCCATTCATGTGTGCAGTGACCGTATTGTCGCCATTCAAAGCTGTTGCAACGAGCTTACATACACACAAACACACACAGACTCAGAGACTCAGGCATACACACCTTGCGCTCCACGTGACGTATGCGTAATGCGCGATATGATATCTGCTACTGGCAGCAAAAACCATAAGAACCGGAAATATTGGCATTAAGCACGTAAAAGAATCCGTTGCAGTACTCCTTAAGGAATTCTTTCTTCAGCTCTGCTCAGCAACAATTCGCAACAAAATTCTGTAAAAATAAATATATGTGTTAAGAATTTTTCTGTAGAACTGTTCAATGAATTTCCGATAGAATTCAGTTCCCAAGCGGTTTCCGTGGGAATCTTTTAAAACAGCCCACTTGCTGCTTTAAGCATTCCTAGAGGAATATTATATAAATAATTTCAGTGAAATCGAGCAGAGTCAATTAGCGTGTCATCGAATGATTTTCTATATAAATATATCGTTATGATTTCATAGAAAAATTAGCAGTGTCTTCATTAACAAGCTAACTAATGAATTTCCTAAGAAACTCTGCGTTTGATGCTCTATCAAATTAAGTAAAGTATTTATAGGGAGACTGAAGTCTGAAGTCGGTTTATTTAAAGGACTTAGGGAGCTATGAAAAAACTACCCAGTGGATTTGCTAGAAAAGCTTTCAGCGCATACTCCAAAGGTTTTAAAAATAGTTTCTTTTAAAAGTTACTCTAAGAATTCCTCCAGCAGTTTTTCAACTGTTTCCCCAGCAACTGACAATTCTTCTTCTGTAACAGTTGCAGTTGCAATTGCACTTGCCACACTGGCACGCATGTGGCATGCCTTTAATGAGTTATAAATGCTTCATCTGTGTGTGTGTGTGTGTTGCCAACGGCTTTGGCTATTTATGGTCAGCTTTGTGGCCATGTCACAAAATTTAATTAGAGAAACGCAACGGATATCAACAGTGTGGCATTCAGCCATGCCCCATTTTCAGTCTACTGCCTACGCCGCACCTGTCCCTGACCCAAGTTGGCGCTATTGCCGTTGGCGATGATGCCTTATTTTATTTGCCACATTTATCAGTTGAAACCGCAAACGAGCAAAGGCTGGGCTAAAAGGGGATATGTAAGCGAAGGGCCAGGGGAAAGAGCTAACAGGTGCCGCAAAATATTTTATGAAACATTTATAACTCAATAATCCTGTTGAGTTGATTTTAACCAATAATTGATTATTGTTTCCGATGCCTGATGTCCTTGCTGTCCTTGTTGTTGTTGTTGCTGTTGTAAAATGCAGCCATAAATTTATAAATTCATTGCAACAAACGAAATTTGTTTGCGTTTTTGTGGCGACACTTAAAAAGTTTTTTGCCCGAAACGCGGAAAAAAAATTTCAAACAATTTAATAAGAGTTAAATTTAATGGCACTTGCCATGCTTGCCACATGCCACATGCCACACACAGTGCCTTCTGCTTGCCACCGTACATGAAAGACTGAACTTAACACACAAAATTTATGCAAATTCTGTGGGCTGCTTTTTCCATTGCAGTCTAGACCTGAGTTTTAGTCGTGTCCGTAGTTTCAATGAATATTAATGAGACCAACACATGGAAATTAGAAGCACACACTACCATATATATATGTGCCTGTGTGTGTGTGTGTGTAGGTGTGTGGCAAGTCAAACAATTGCTGGGGAAAATTATGTATTTCAACATGATTTCAAAAATCAAAATGCGAGCAAAGTTTTTGTTGCAGCAAACGACCGAAGTAGACCAAAACAACTGGTGAGGAAATTCAGACAAGCAACAATAATAAGACACCAAAGGTGTTGGACCAATGAATATATGTACAATGTGTGCGTGAGTGTGTGTGTGTTTGTGTGTGCAGAGTGTATTTATGGCTGAGCTAGCAGGCAATTTGTGGCGTGTATAAATTTTAAGCAGTGGAAATTAATGACACGCCTGAAAGTAGGCAACAAATATTGTAACACTCTCACTCAGCAGCTGACTCGCTCGCACGCTCTGCTGGGCAGCACAAAGCTCTGCTTTAACATGTATGTATGGTATGTGTGTGTGTGTATATATAATTAACAAAAATCAAGAACAACAAACAACAGTTAATGTGCCACAAAGTGAAATGAGATGAAAATTAAAGCAGCTACTCCCTGAGGGGCACAGCGGCAGAGTAAGCATGCCTGTTATTGTTGTTGTAACAAACACATTATAAAGTTTTACCGACACTTAAACATCGCTTACATGCACAAACACAAACAAAAAACACACACACACACACAAACATACACCTACAAAGCTTTTGCAAGATTGCAACTCGCCAAAGAGTAAAAACACAACAAAAGTCTGCTGCAACAAGGTGCACAAAGATAGACAGTTATGTGTATGCACACACCTGCATACATTAAAGCTATAGATAGGGAGCAAGGGTATGCACAGCGTAGGGTCATGAGGTCGAGGCAAAAAACAACAGTAGCAAACGTTATACAATTTTGTGTGGCACACTTTCGTCAGCTAGCGCGATTAAGGGTATTTCCATTGTATGTGTGGGAAATGGAAGTGGAAGTGGTAGTGGTGACAGGATATGCAGGATTGACATGTGCCACACATCTCTGCTTTCATAACAATAATGTGAAAACAAATCTGGACACTGCTGAGCAGGGGAATCGACAAAAAAACGGATTAAACTACATTTAAAACTAACTACATAACTTGGGCTATTAAAAAACAGCAAAGTGCTTTAAACTGTGTGCTGTTTATACTTTAAAATATATTTTTATACCCTTGCAGAGGGTATATTGTTTTTGTCACGAAGTTTGTAACGCATAGAAGGAGACGTTTCCGACCCCATAAAGTATATATATTCTTGATCAGCATCAACAACCGAGTCGATATAGCCATGTCCGTCTGTCCGTCTGTCCGTCTGTCCGTCTGTTTCTATGCGAACTAGTCTCTCAGTTTTAAAGCTATCTTAATGAAACTTGGTACACATGTGTATTCCCTTTGCACGCAGAACATTTGTTAAAATCGGCCAGATCGGATGACTATATCATATAGCTCCCATAGGAACAATCGGATGAAAAAAAAATTTTTTTTGAGCTATGTTAACCAAATTCGCTCCATATGCATTTGGCATAAAATCCCGTGTGCAAACCAAATTTCATCCAGATCGGACCACTATATCATATAGCTGCCATAGGAACAATCGGTTCAAAATGCTGAAAATGCTTAGTATGAAAATTTTCTGTGTCTCTTGTACGATTTGAACCAAATTCACGCAATACGCATTTGTCATCATTGTCCATCTGCCGACCAAATTTTATCCGGATCGTACAACTATATCATATAGCTGCCATAGGAACAATCAGTTGAAAATGCTTAGTATGAAAATTTTCTGTGTCTCTTGTACGATTTGAACCAAATTCGCTCCATATGCATTTGGCATAAAGTCCTATGTGTACACCAAATTTCATCTAGATCGGACTACTATATCATATAGCTGCCATAGGAACAATCGGTAATTGAAAAAAAATTAACGCAATGTGCCTGACTGCAAGGGTATACAATCTTCGGCTAGCCGAAGATAACCTTTTTTTCTTGTTAATAACTTAAATTTGTATAAGCTTGCTGCCAAACTCACCGGCTATGCATTGGTCTGCAGTGATTGTTGAATACTGAATACTAAAAGCTTAATACCGACTGCCAATGCCACAAATATTCGCTTAAGGATTTCAAATTCTGAATTGGGCAAAAGTGATGTGTGTGGCTTTAATTTGCATGCGACGAAGAATTTGAACTCGTTGTAGATTCAAGATAGAGATAGATTTATGTAGTACACACACGTATGTGTGTGTGTGTGTGTGTGGTGTTCCTGCATAAGCCAACAATACGAGAAGTCTGTTGCACAATCTGGCTATTTGACTGGATTATTGGCAGTGGCAAGCTGGGTTTAGTTTAGACTCGTTTTGAAACTCCATCTGAACAAATGGCTGAAAACATGCAATCTTTTATTTAATGAGTGCGAAGTCAACAAGCTCAACATGAAGTTGACACTCAGCTCGCCGTTGACGTTGCCATTGACTGCTTTATTGAATGGTGGGCAGGGAACTGAAGTGGGAGTGGGAATGAAAGTGGAGGAGTTGGGCGAAAGTTAGCCATGCAAATATCACAAAAATACACACACACACAGCCGCACAGTTGAATGAGTTATTAAGCCATGTTTGCATTTGTCTCCAGCTCCAACCCTGAAGTCAGTCAGTGCTGCCAAAAGCAGCTAGTTTGGACTGGAAAAACATAGCCAAAAGAAACTATAGGCAAGGAAATTGTAAATTATTTTGTAGGCCAGTTTTAATACACATTGAGACTACAATATATCAGCCAAATTTGTAATAAACTTAAGTATAAACTATTTAATGTTAAGATTTATTAAATTTAAAACTATATTGTGTTTAAAAATGGTTAGAAAGTAGCCAAAAGCTGAGCACTGACATCAGCTACGACTCAGCGTCTGTCTCTTACTCTTTCTCGCTTACGCTATACCTGTCTCAGCCACAACTCCTACCCCTCTCTCCCTACCTCTCTCTCCGCTGTGTGTGACACACATTCATTGAGAAATATTTGCAGTCGGAGCTGTCTTTGAGGCGTGATTTGGAAACTTTTCAAATATGTTGGCCATTGCCACTTTTTGGTATTACCAACGTGTGTGTGTGTGTGTGTGTGTGTGTGTGTGTGTGTGTTTGGGTGTGTGTGGGTGTGTGTCTTGGTTTCACTGCTAAGCTATCTTGACCAAGCTGTCTCCGCCTGTGATCTTTTTTGGCTAGACATTTGCAGCCATTTGATTGGAAAACCCGCTGAAGCAGAAACGACATCAGGCAATACAAGAATGTCCAGTGCCAAATGTCCTTACAGTCCTTACAGGACTTCAACAACGAGAACTGCGACGAACAGTTTTGCTGTAAATGTGCATACAGCTTAAGCTGAAGTTAACCAGGCCAACAACAAGTTGGTTACCAAACTGTCTACGGTTATAAGCCTTTGTCGTGGTCGAACTGGCATTAGCTGCAGACTGTAAGAGAGAGAGAGATGAAGAGAGGGGGAGGGAAAGAGAAAGTGAGCACTAAACTGTTATTCGCATAATCAAATATTCAATGCTCACCGCAAATTAGTTTTCACTTTAATTCTCTTTCTAACACACTCTGCAACTTCTGCTCTCTCGCTCACTCTGACTGTCTGACTGACTGTGGTCACTGCAAACACAAACAAATATGCCTTTAACTGTGCACGGTCAACGGTTTCCCCCCCCTCCACCTCACTCTCCTGTGCTCCACAACAAATAATAATAATTTATAAATGCATTTATTTCATTTGCTTTTGTATTTACTGTCGTTCCCTGCAGCTGAGCAAAAAAATTAACAAAGCAAAAATTAATACAATAAATACACACACACACACACACACACACACACACATACTTACAGCAATTTAAATAAATGTAAATATTTACATTAAATATTTATTAAATATATTTATCTTTACATACATTTACTTAAGTATTTTGCTTCAAAAACTTCAGTTGATTGGAGCTGAAATTTCGTTCAGTGAAAGTTTGTAGCGTTCGTTAAGTTCGGAGTTGAAGTGAAAGTTTTCCTAGAGAAATTGAGGTGAAAGCAGCTGTTAAAAAGAGTTTAAAATGGGGAAAGACTCGGGAAAACTGCTGAAAGCCAAGCAAATTTAAACCACTTATTGATTATGTATTTTAAGTATAAAAAAGACTAAAGTTTCTGCTCCACTAATTTTTTAATAAAAATTTCAAGTACAGAGTAGCTGCTAGTTGTGCTAACTCCACACAATTTCATGTACACATATGGCATTATAAAATTAGGCTCCATAACAAGCAAACACTCTATCGGCTTTCTATGCCTCAAGGTTAACCCAATTCATTTGCTTGCTCCGCTTTCTGGCAGTTCCTGACCATGGTCAATGCTTGAGTTGTTCTAGCCTCAACTTTTAGCCACATGCTGATGGTCAGCAATATACGCTGTCTCGCTCTTTCTCTCTCTCTTTTTCTAGCTCGCTGCTTGAGCTGCTCGTTTCGTTTTGTTAGCCACATATTTTGTTTACGTTTTGCGCTGGACGCGGCGAGCACATAATTTATTTTGGCCAAGATGTCCTTGCTTGTCCTGTTAGTATGCGTGTGCGGGGTGTGTGTATGTGTGTGCCTCATTGCTGCCTGTCAGCGCCTCTGAGATAAGCTGACTGCAAGAATTATGGGAGAAACTCGCCGTCTCCTCTCCGATTTCCTGTCCCTGTCACTGCCCCTCTCCTGCTCTGCTTGGCCCTGCTCCCGTCTCATGAATGTGCGAATAATGAGGCGGCGTGGCAAACAGGAGAGGGGAGAGGGGGGAGCGAAGTGCAGAGCACAAATGGCAGTGGCGTTGGCGGTGGAAGGCGTAGCGAATCGTGAGAGAAAATATGGCGGGAAAGCGAAAGCAACAAGACATAAATAAAACTAGTGGTAAAGAGCAGAGTCGCTTGTAGGAGACAATAAAATACCCTGTAGTCAACTCACTAAGAGAAGTAAGAGTTAACCACTAACCTCTTTAAGGAAGCAAATATTTGCTGAAAGTAGCAGCAAATAATTTGGGCTGCTGCTCTAGCTAATAATTCGTTTAAAATCTTGGCTTATATACCAGCTGTAAGCAAATATTGGCTAGAACTAATAAACTGCTTGCACTTTTAAATTACAGGGTCTATGAAATGATGGCGGTCTTTAATTGGTCACGCCGGCAGACAAACAGCACAACACAAGAACACTGCGAAAAATGCTGTTGAAACTGTGACCAGATACAGGGCGAGTTCTTCACGTTGTTGTTGTTGTTGTTGTTGCTCGGCAGCGAGGTTAATATGTGCGACTGATTTATGTTGCCAGCAGCGGCAGCCACAAGAGTGGACTACAAATCCACGGAGTCGCAGTTGCAGACGCAGACGGACACGGAGTCGTACACGGATTCGGACTTGGATTCGGATTTGGATTCGGACGTGGTGTGGATGTTGTGCTAACGGTTTTGGCGGCGCCAGACGCACGCAGCACATCCTTCATCAGAAAGCGCTCACATGCGGCCCCCTAGGCCCCTACAAAACCCAATACCCAGCCCTACGCCAACAACAACCCAACGCTGTGCTCGTCTAGCTTGCGTGGCTCGGCGCATTATAAATGATTTTAATAATTTGAAACGATTTGTTTAGTTCTGCATCAAGTCGGATAAACGTCGATGATTAATTAGCAGTCGCGTCTTTGGCCAAGACAAAGCAGTTAGCAGCGCCCACGGGGGAAGGGGGTTAAGCAGAGGGGAGGAGTGGGTGGAGCAGGGACTCGGCATAGACTTGGCATGTGCCAGAGCGCTCCATTACATAAGCATGTTTTGTATTTTGCCATTTTTATCGCTTAGCCATTAAATTGGAGGCTTCACGTTGGTGCGAGATATTTGCCTATGGCAAGGGTGGGGGTAGTGGTAGAGGGAGGGGCAGCGGTAGAGGGAGGGGCAGCGGCAGGCAGATAGAGCGAGACTGAGAGCGACTAAAGTAGCGGGAGCGAATTTAGCCGTTAATCAACTTTGCGTTTTGTTCGCGCATCTTACCCCAAAGCGAAAATTAATTGGTCTACCCCCCCGCAGCCACTCCCCTTTAAGCAACGCCCACTTCCCGCATGCCACTTTTTTTTTTTGATGCCAAAAACAAGACTTGAGTTGTGATTCTCGCGTTAGTTAATTGATAAATGGCCTAAACGATTGGGTTGAGTGTTAAATGGCTAACAACAGTGTGTACACATGAGACTTAAATTGGTAAGTGTGTGTGAATGGGTGTATTTGTTTAACAGCAACAACAAATTGCAGTCAAGGACAACAAAAAACACAAACTGCGTGCTGAGTGCAGTCGAGCATACTCGACACTAGACCAATTAATTATTTATATATTTATAGCATTTATTAATTTAAGAGTTTTCAAATATTTTTTAAAGCAAAGCAATTTAATATTATTACAAAATGTATAATCAATTAATGTTTAGATAAGTAAGACTTGAATTTATGTAACTTAATCACAGCCACATATTTTGGGGAATACCCCGAATGCCAGTGGGCTATGCTGTAGCTGCTTACTTCCTGTCCTTAGCTTCAATTGTTTTCAAGTGTCGGAAGCATTAATCCTAGCTAAATTGTGTAACAGCTTTTAATTACCACAACACACACACACACAGAGGGGATAGAGGGGGTAGAGGCACTCTCTGGCATATGATACCTGACGCAATTTGTAAATCGCATTGGCAAATTTGTCAATGCTTCAGTTATTGACACATTTAATCCATAATTGTCAGCATTATGTGCTGGACAAATTTAATGCCATAAATTCAAATAAATAAAAAAGTTATAAAATTTCTGCCACTGCCGCTGCTGCTGCTGCCGCTGTTGCCTGCAGCGAAATATGAATAAATTTCATTATTCAAGTGGAATTCAGCAATGAATTCCAGTGGACTGACTGACTGACAGACAGACTGACTGACTGACAGTCGTTGAATGGGGCAAATACTTTAATAGTTGTTAATAAACAATTTGCATATTTACGCATATATTGATTATAGACGGTAGAACGAATGCATTGCTTTAGGCCACACTCAGTCGATCACATTTAAATCAGTTAATTTGAAATTTTAAACATTAAACAACAGCAGTTTGAATCACACACACCCACACACACATCATCACGCAGGTGGAAAATTGATATTCAACCAAATCGAGCTAATTAAAATCGCCAAATCGAAGCATGAGTGCCTCATTAAGCTGTCCTCTCATCTCATCTGCTTTTCCCTCTGTCCTCCAACTCCCAGACTCTCTCACTCTCTCTCTCTCTCCCTCTCACCCTCTGTCTCTCTGCTCTCATTCAGTTTGAGCGCATTTAATTAATTGGAAAAATCAAGAGTTTCAATTACGTGGCTTGCATTGCCAAACTTACTATTAGAAATCTATCTGTAGGTAGATATGCCACGCCCCCACTCCCCCTACCCCCTCATACACCCCCTACCCCCTCATACACCCCCTAAGCACAGCAATATGCACGAAACATTTCATTGGCATGCGAATTGAGCAGAAATGTTAATTGTCCTTTTTGTAGCTCCTTAGATTCTATACATATTTGAGCATACAGTGAGCAGTCTAAATGTTAAACTTTGCATATAGAAGACTAAGGAGGACTATAGGGGACTATATAGTCTATAGAGGTCTATAGAAGACTTTAAAATAAAAAGTACACAAGTTATTAATTTATGAGTAAAAACAGCTTTGACTCATAATAGTTTTAAATCAGAAACAGCTCTACAGGGTATCTAAAAGTACACCCAATCTACTTTTAATCGCTCTTTACAGCTAGAAATTAAGTTTCCCTGCATTCCCTGGCATTTCACTAGCTAGCATAAATTTTAATGGGCTTTTAAGCATTGAAAATGCTTAAAGAAGGTTCAGATTTTCGTAATTCACAACTATTTCTTTCAGTGCATGTTTTGCTAACTGATTGAGGGCCTGTAGCTCACGACTTTTGCACTCCTTTCGATTAGTTTGAGTGCATTTTGAATGAATTGATCGCGTTAATCACACGCTTTACACTTGATCCACTTCACTGAGCTGCAATCGTCCATTACTTAGGATAATTGTGCCACATGCAGAGTCCCTCCCCCCTTCCCAACCCCTTTACCAACTGGCGCCACTGCTGCACCTATATGTGTGCTTTGTCAGGAGTGAAATTAATTAATAGCTGCACCTGCGAGATGACTGATGATGACTGTCTTCCAGGAGCAATAAAAAAAAAAAAGTGCATTGTGCGTGTAAGGACATGATTATGTCAATGCAGGTCAGTGGGCGTGGCAGCGTGGCAGCAGCAGGTGTTGATTGGTCTAAATGTGAAACGTATTAACGCGAATTCCATTTACTTGTCAGCACTTTGAAGCAGCTAAATAAATCTTCTCGACTCGAACAAAGTATGCGAACACTTTTTTCATTATTGTTTAGTTATTGTTTTTATTTCCCTTTTATTTGTAAGTACTTTTATTTTTGCATATTTGGACAAAACTTCGCTGTAGGGTGGGTAGATGGGGGTAACTGGGGCTAGAGCAGAGCTATAAATTTATTGCTGAACTTTGGAATACCACGGCCGCAGCAACTTCCTCAGCAGCTCGGCGTTTTTAAAGCAAAACTTTCAACGTCTCTGTATATTTCGCAATTATCCTTGAAAATGCAGCGTTAAGTCGAGAGCAACGTTTGTTGGAGCGTGTTGAAAGCTGCTAGCGGAAATGGGTTTGCTGTGGCACACACACAAACACACTTATAGCAACAAAAAAAAAAAACACTGTGCTGTGGGTGCAAAGTTGACACCAAAGCATTTGGCCAAAACTAAAGCTAAGGCCAAGACGAGATTCGGTAACTGGGGCGAATAATTTATTAGTTGCTTAAAGAAATCATTTATGTTGTTGCTATTTCATTTGCAGTTGCTGCATCTACAGCTGCATTTGCCTGCCAGCGATGGGTCATCTCCCTTGTCAGCAGCGTAGGAAAAGCATAGAGGGAAAAGTGTAGGAAAAGCATAAATTAGGCAGAACACGGTTTTGCGTGCACTGTGCATAGCTTAGAATTATAGTTGAGGTTTGTGTAGTTGCTATAGTTTGAGGTATACTGTAGCAAAATTAGTAGCTCAAATAGGTGGTTAAAGAAATAGATATTTGGTGTGTATATTAGCTACTGTAGAATTCTATTGAACTAAAAACAATAGTTTAACGAAGCGTAGATAACTAAAAATTCTGGTTCGTGCATGTGCTACTGTGTCAATTCAGCGAATCTAGAAAGTCTTCTAAAATACTGGTCCTGTATTAGCTACATTTTCCCAGCGCTGTCTAAAGAACTTAACGATGCTATGTCGTTAGTTGTGCAGTACTAAATTTTGTTAGTGCAGGTCTACAGAACTTACCGAAGTATTAATAAACCCATATATCAAACAGATTAGGCTTGTGTATTCGATGCAGTTCTAATCTCCATGGTGGTGTGTGTATCAGCTACTATTCGAAAGCAAAATTTATGAGGTATTAGATAAGCCCACTCCGATTCGATTCTTATCAAACCACTTCTGTCTTGTCTTTTTCACTGTTACGAACAATCACATGATAATAAATTAATTTATTCTTGGAACAATTAAATAAAAAGTTTTCTTGGCGCAATGAGATTGATAAGTATCAATATATGTACACATAGGAAAATAAAGATAACGCTTTGCGATATTTCTTGATAAATTCAATGTTCCCTTTGATACAATGATAACAATTTTTTCTTAACGCACTAAAGGGGAAGCACATATCTCAAGCATAATATCTTAACTTGAATGAGTACAGTTTTTTAATATCTCTTTTTTGGCGCTATTTGAAACATTTATATGTATATATAGAACTAACATATTTCTAAATTACTAATACGAGCATTTATTGCTGCTTTAAACATGCATAAACTAATCATTAAAAATTCGGCAAAATTGAGTGTCTTTAATCTTTTGTATTTTCTATTCTTAACCAGCTAAGAGTAATTTCATTATGTTTTGTATATCTTAATTGATAACTTGTGTAAAAATTTCATTTAAAGAGTGCGAAAAAGCGTATTAAACAAATAATTGTAAAAATTTGTGCAAGCTTATAAATAATTGTAATTGTTTTTGTTGCTAATGAGCATTGAGCAATTAGGTAAATTGAATGTTACGACGAATTTTTGTTTAATTTAATGGAAATTTTAAGAACGGATGCCTTAAATGGTACAATTATCGAATTCCGGACTGTCCAACATCCGTATATTAAATAAAGGGAAATAAATAAAATAAATAAAAAAAATCTTTTATAATAGATCACTTGAAGTCGATATGGTAGGAACAAACTATCAGCTAAAATGTGCGATTATTAATTGTGCATTAAAAGAACGAACACACACACACACGCACGCACTCACACAAACATAGATGTAACATTTGCCATTCTATAGATATGTATAGGTATGTGCTACGTATACATCATATGAAGCCTTTGTTTCACAGGGAGGCAGAATTCACAGCTCTTAATTCGTAATTCATTTAACAATTAATGCGATTCCTCAGTCGCATGTGATTTAAGTAACTTCCCGGCGGTGGACAATGAATGCTATAGTTGGATACATATCGCCACGCCTCCACCATGCTCTCCTCCTTCACCTGATGCTGTGTTATGGTGCCCTTGAACGCACACAGATGCTTCGAGTGTGCGAAACTAAAAAGTGGATGATGCTGTCGCTTAATGTTCGCCTGCTCCGCACAGAGTCCCGTAATGTATACATCCTCCAGATACACAATTGAGGTGTTCAGTGCCGCCTCGTAGAGACGCTCCACAACATCGATGGACATGAGGTAACCAGCACCAGAGAGATATCGTGGATACACCTCTGACGGGTACATGTAAGAGGGCATATACCATTTGCTGCTCACCTCCGCCACCGGCACCACATTGCAGAACTGATGGCCCAGCATTACGCCGGTAGTAGCATTCAAACGATTGTGCTGCGTCATGACCAGAAACGAACGACGATCATGATAGTCCAACGTGTCGTTGTAGAGTGGCACAGTACCGCCGAGCAAATAATGCAACAAATTTGGCACATTTACAAAAGTATCGTCATCGCATTTGAGGAAGTAAGCACAAGTCTTGGCACAACTGCGACTGATGTGCTTGAGAGCGACAACGGATTTAATTGTTAGATTGTTGTAGGTGTCCATAAAGTTATCCTGTATGATGTCGTTGTAAAGCTGTGCTTCGTTGTGCAAACGTGTGAGCGTTTCATTGCCAAGATGTGATTCATAGCTACTGCGTCCCACAATAAATATAACTCGCACTGTAGCCACAAGTGTGTCACCCTCGCCATTGAGGTAATCGGCATACATCTGCAGACGGTTGGGTTTGGTGGCCAGGTAGCGACCCTTCATGTGTCCATGTAGTTTGACAAAGGCCGGATAGTTGAATTCAGTAGTATTTCCCCAGGTTTCACGTATTGTCTGCCGTTCCACGAAATTGTTCAAGTCCGTGCAGACGGCAATAATCAGAAATGTTTTGTTAACACAGAAATCGCGAGGCATTATGAGTGCTGTGTCCTGCTGCGGAACAATGTAGTCCTTAATATCCAGGGAGGTGTTCAGAGACCAATCCGACAATGGCACTATACACAATTCAGTTATTTAACAAAGATGGTTAAGAAGGCTATGTAGTTATTCTTACCATGTCGTTTCTGCAGCTCCATGTAGATATTGGGCAGGTAATTGTATAGCATTAGACAACAAACAATGGCCAGCAGCGTATAGCATCCACAACGCCGCATGCTGCGCGGCAGATGATAGCGCATCCTTGATAGCCGGTGCCGCTTTCTTGTTCCGCGCAATTTTTGCTTTGGCTGTGCATCATCGTCGGACCCGGAAGCGGATGTGCTGAGCAGTGTGCACTGCTCCTCCACCTGCACAAAGTCATGTGATGTGTGGGTCATGTTAACGACTCCCACAATCACTGCAATGTGACCGCGGCAATTTCTTTGTGTGTGTTTTACATGTGCAAATCTGATCTTTATACTTTTTATGGCATTTCGCTAACGCCCATTGTTTCTGTTACCAAAAGCAATGCTCGACTAAAGCTCTATCACAGCAGGACACATACTTTTGACAATGTTCTGTAAATTGTTTTTAGATAACAAAATACATATCAGCGCGAACACACAGACGCACACACACACACGCGCACAGACGCTCACATTTACCACTGGCCTGAATTTTGGTTTTAAAATAAAGCATCAGCTGCTAGCGAGTATCGATAACGATACCGATTGCAGTTGTTAGCTTTCCACCAGGGCTGCACAACATTAAATTAGCTTTGTGTGCTGTAAATGCAACTTTTAGCGACGACTTATTAATAATAAAAAAACAAACAGAAATCACACATATATAATAAAGATTTATTTAAAATGTTATGTACAATGAGGACCGATTAGGTAGTAGTGAAATGTTTTATGGATGTCAAGTGCATACATATAGCCTAAAGTATTCAAATTATAGCTTATTGTTGTTGTTGTAGTGAGAGGAATGGACATTAATATTTAAATTTTGGGTTTATGTCAAATGTTTGTTTGTGCTTATAAACTAAGAAGAAAGTTAAGGAGATGATTATGTTAATTTGCAATTGCTTAAGTAACACCTGAAACCAGCAGCTGTGAGGATAGCGAGCGAATACATGTATCAAACCTAAAAATCCGCATCTAATGTGAACACATTGTCCAAACGATTCGATGTCACGCCCATACGCTGGTACTCGCCCACCTTTTTCTCAAAGAAATTGGTTTTGCCGTCCAGCGAGATCATCTCCATGAACGTAAATGGATTCTTGGTGTTGTAGATCTTGCCAACTCCCAGCTCCACAAGCAGACGATCGGCGACGAACTCAATATATTCGGACATGAGTCCACAGTTCATGCCGATTAGGTTGACGGGCAATGCGTCCGTGAGGAACTCCTGCTCAATTTTCACAGCATCAGCAATGATTTCGATAATACGCTCACGGCTTGGACGCTGCACCAAATGCTGGAACATCAGCACAGCAAAGTCACAGTGGAGTCCCTCGTCGCGGGAGATCAGCTCATTGGAGAATGTAAGACCGGGCATGAGACCACGTTTCTTCAGCCAGAAGATGGAGGCAAAGCTGCCGCTAAAGAAGATGCCCTCGACGGCAGCAAAGGCAATAATGCGCTCTCCAAAGTTAGCTGCCTTCGATGAGATCCATGAAATGGCCCAATCTGCCTTGCGCTTAACAGCCGGCATCGTTTCAATGGCATTGAACAGATAGTCACGCTGGTGTGGATCTCTAATGTAGGTGTCGATAAGCACGCTGTACATCTCCGAGTGGACATTCTCCATGGCAATTTGGAAGCCATAGAAGCAACGTGCCTCTGTCACCTGCACCTCCTGGCTAAAACGTTCGACCAGATTCTCGTTAACGATGCCATCGGAGGCTGCAAAGAAGGCCAGGACATGGGAAATAAAGTGTCGCTCGTTGTCCGTCAATTTGGCCCAGTCATTCATGTCCTTGGACAGATCCACTTCCTCCACGGTCCAGAACGATGCCTCAGCCTGTCAACGGAATTAAGAATAATTAAAGAAATTTGTATAATCAAAAGTACTAAAATTAAAACTAGTAGAGGTTTTAATTAGTATCACATGTAAATTAATTTTTCCATTAAGAGAAAATCGTGACTGGTATCAACTTGGCTGGTATGAAACTTTATTGTTAGAAATTTTTAGGAATTTCATCACTGTAGCAATACTTTTTTCCCCTTTATTTATATTGTCTATTTATTCTTGACCAAGTTTTACCGAATGCTATCTGACACGTCTGCGACGTGAGCCGATTTGCCCGCGCTTATCACAAATTTCCCGCCCAATTCACCAAGCCATGGCATACCCGGTATTTACACTCATGCACTCACACATAGACGCACACACACATGTTCTTACATATATGCACTCTTACACATATTTACATGTATTTGTATCTGAGTACAGTTGTTTACATACCTTTTTGTACATTTGCCAGATATCGTGATATTGTATGGGGAAAATGACAAAGCGTCGAGGATTTTCTCTCAACAAAGGCTCCACACTGGGATCAAAATGAGCTGTATTCTTCTCCATTATGGTTTGGGCGCCCTTGACTGTGCCGACGTCCTTGCCGGCATCGCTGTCCTCGGTGGCAATGGACATTTTGCGAACGTTGTTAGCGTTCTCCGTCAGAATTTTCTTACTGGGACTCTGCGCAATTAAAATTTATAAGAAAATGGGGTTGAAAATTAGGATGAAATCCAATTGAATTCAAATTTCCGTTTGCAGGTAAACACAGGATTGCCGGGAAATTGTATAGAATCAATTTTGCACTAATTTAATTTGCGATCGGTTTGCACACGGAACGATGTCATTCAATATAGAATAGCACATGTAATATATAAGTACAGTATTTGTACATACATGTACATATGTATATAGATGTGTGCATATTTGTATATATTTAAACGTGGACAAACCTTTAGCGAGAATTTTTCCATGTTGTCTGTGATGTTTTCCTTGCCGGCAACTTGAGCTTGAGCCATTTTGTTGGGATTTATTTGATTTTACACAGATTCTTGTTATAAAATCAGGTTAATTAAAGGTTTTTATAATGCACCGAACCGCACGCTGTCAATCTTCGAGGGTCAATGAGTCAAAATTGTACACACTACAGCCTTTTATGCAAGGCGGGTATTTCTTGCGTAGAGATCCCATTTCCCGCCCAGTGTTGTACGCTCAGCTTTTTTCCCGCCGATTGTAGTGCTGCATCGATTGTTGCACACAACGTAACTTCCTTATCTATAAAAAAAATTGTATGTATTCTACAAATCAAACAAAAAATAATCTTAAGTCAAAAAATATAAATTAAGAAAAATAGATAAAAAAAAATCTGAAATTGGTATTGTTTTTATGATAGATTTTAAAATGGAGTTGGAGGTTTCCCAAATAGAAATGAATCACTTACAGCATTGAACTAGAAATTTCTAAGATACATTTTGTGTTCTAGCTTTTTTTCAAAGTTGGTATAGCCTTATCTAGTCCTGAAGAGTTGGCAGCACCGTTCTCGCCAACAGCGCTTTTCCGCCAACAGCTGTTTGTGCACGCAACAGGCGACTGTCAAATCAGTGTTGCTAAATACGCAAACGTGCGCGCTTCCAAAACAAAACAAAGGCAGTCGGCAATTTCGAAGATAGCAAAGATTTGTTGGAAAGGAACAGACTTGGAATTTATTTCTGTCTAACAAGGTTTAATATGAAAGGAAATAGAAATGGAGTCCACACCCGCAGAACATCACAAACGATTGGAGTATTGCACGACGAGATTGCAATATAGACAAGGTCGTGAATTAAAAGCCGTAAAAGTAACTGCAGACATACAATATGTTTTTCACTTAAATAACTATGGTAGCTTGCAGGTCTACACCGTTGCTAGTGAATCAAAGCACATGTTGATTTTTGGTGTACCCAAAATAAATCTGCATGCAAACATCAAGAATAAACTGCAATGCTTTGGCAAATTACAGTCCTGTCAATGTGTAACAAGCGAAATGTCCAAGAAGGGTGTGTGAACACTGAAAATCATTTGAGTAAGATTCCTTACTGTTCTTTACGTTTCCAGTGGAACTGGAAGCCTTCACCGATGTATTTGCAGTACAATTTGATCGTGTGGAGCAAGCACGACGAGCTAAACGCCAACTAGACGCTAAACAATTCTTTGGCGGCATATTGCACATATCGTATGCCCCAGAAAGAGAAACGCCCCTGGAGTTAAGAGAGAAGTTCGCGCAACGCCAAAGAGAAGTCACTCAACGCATACAAAGAAACTTGGCTGAGCAGCCAGCAGTTCAACGGAAACAGAAAAAGAAGAAATGCACTGATATTTAATAATTTATTGTTATGACGCTTTATTGAATCTAAGCCATGAAAACACGAGACCTCTGAGGCCCAACAATCTTTGTAGATTCTCTAATGCAAACTTTTGAAATTTCAAAAAAATATAATATTTCACAGAATTCTTGGTTCACTTGCATCACTTCTGTTTCGTTCTACGCAGCTCGTGGTAATAATTCAGCAAACTAATACGCTTCGCCCACAACTGTGCACCGTAGTGGGCCCAGAAGCTAAAAGAGATAACAATGTTAAGAGAGAGGAGAAATAAATACATTTACTACTTACATGCCAAACATAGCTCCGCCCAAATGCGCCGCATGATCAAAGAACTTCCAGCCCATCACACAGCCGGCAAAGTCAATGCCCATGATGACCTTGATGGCGGCTCCGGCAGAGAACGTTATGGTGGGCAAGAACAGTATGCTTAACTGCGTTTCTGGATACTGTGCACATACGTAGGCCAACACTGTCATAATGGCTCCCGACTGCAAAGAGTTACCAATGGGTAAGTCCAGGAAGTAGCAAGCAATAGGTATATTAGCACTTACCGCACCCAGCGACATGCCCGGTTGTCTTGTGCCAGCTTTGTAGAGGATGCTCATCAAACTGGAGAATACACCGGCGCTCAAATAGACTGCCATAAACTGCTCTTTGCCCATGGACAAAACGGCGGCATTGGAAAAGCTGTGGAGCACATACATATTGGCAAATATATGCATGACTGAGTAGTGACTGAACGTGGATAGGAACATTGGCCAGCAAACAATTCCTGCGAGAGTATTAGGAATGAAGACCAAGAGCAGCTAAAGAGTGGGATTCTAACTTACGCGCCGCTGGATTAGAGGTGAAATATGCCAACATTGTATTTCGCATGGAAGGAACACGCCAAAGTGCAAATGCCAGCAAGTTGCAAACTAGGATTGGGGCAAATGTCTTGTCACCCGGCGACAGTGAGTCCCAGAAGCGTCGCACATCCTGCTTCAACTGCCACCAGCTGTCTCGATCAACGACAGCGCGATTTTGTAACCAACCGAACCGTGCCTGCTTTGCTTTGGAAATGATCATACTGCGTGTGTTTTCATACTCCATGATTGTGGCTCCAGCAAAACATCCTACACTGAACTAGACAATGGCACAATTAGTTGCATGCACGTCAAAATCGCAAAAGGGATCAGAGATCACTTACTGCTCCCGTAAATGCAATCGCTTTAATAACATTGTTTGCCGGCACTGAATTACCCTCTGACGCCGGTTCACCGAGATTGGGTTTTATGTTGCTGCTCCGCGGCCTGGTGGCATGAAAATGACGCACTGGCGGCTGCCAGTACCTTTGTGCTGACTGATTGTGCCGGCATGCCCGAAGTCCTGATGCAATATTTGCATGACATCTGAAACTGTGTGTTGCCATTTAAATAAGCAAATGCAATTGGTTAAACGGCAGCGAATTAAAGCTTACTTACGTCACCTGAGTTAGCCAACTTTGACATAGCGCGCGATTAATGAGCATAATAATACGGGAATCAAGAATTTTGCATGAAATAATTAATGTTTATTGTGATTTTGACAAAAAGCAAAGCAGGTTGACATATGTTTTAGTGATGGGCGGTCATTTTAAGTAACTGTTATATGCAACGAGTATCTTTAAGTATTTGTTCACTGTGACTGTGCAGTCAGCGCACGAAAAGCCAACAACTAAATTTAAATATTTTTTTCAACAATAAATTTTATGCAACACAATAAATTTGAAAATCAATAAATAATTAAAATAACAACAAATGCTTGAAGAAACAACAGCAATTTCATTCAAATTGAAAATACTAGTATACTTACAAAATACTAAACTGCCGAGTCCAAATAAGCTTTCCAGCCCTCATAATAATTTTGGAGATTTTCCATGCTCACAGCCGCGGTGTCTTGACCGTTACTAACTAATGTAAGATGGATTACAAATAATTAAAAAAGTATCTTAATTTTATAATAATAGTCTCATTTACAGATCACAAACATTTAATGATGGTGGAAATACGCTGTACAAAATGCATAATAAACATGAAATTAAATAAACATGAAATTAAATAAGTAGTCTTTTATTTCTTTAATTTTAGCTTAATTGTTTTGCCCTACACAGACAGAGATAGGATTATCTAACAAGTGTGAGTAGATCTTCTATCGACGCATTTTAATAATCTCTACCCTGTGTAGTTTATGTGAGTGTCTAATAAACACTGTCTATTTAAATGTACGGTTATCAGCTGTTAAATACGGTTATCAAGTAGTCTGTCAATAAACATTAGTATGTCTGATGACGGCACTAAATCTAATAATACAGATTGAGATTTAGTCTGCCGAAGACAGTGGAATCCGTCGAAAGCATCGAAAATTCTAAGCTTACATAAGATTTTCAGCAAGATGAGTTTGGTTTGTGTGGAGGACTTTGAGCAGAGAGCTGAGGGTAAACTGGAGAAGACTGCCAGGGATTACTATCAGAGTGGTGCAGGAGATCAGTTTACGCTCAAACTGAATAGAGAAGCTTTTAAGAGGTTTGTGTGATCACTCATTAATCTCATTAATTCCAACTTCTGTTTTTCGGCGATTCCAAAAGATTACGACTACGCCCGCGTTGCCTGCGCAATGTTTCCCAATTGGATATAACCTGCAGGATATTCGGTCAGCAGCAGCAGTGGCCACTAGGAATTGCACCAACTGCGATGCAAAAACTGGCACATCCGGATGGAGAGATTGGAAATGCTCGCGCCGCTGGAAAAGCTGGTTCCATCTTCATCTTGAGCACCCTTTCCACTACATCGTTAGAAGACTTATCGGCCGGTGCACCTGACACTCACAAGTGGTTCCAGCTTTATATCTACAAAGATCGGTAAGTTAATCAGATAAAGTTTACTTTTATTATTAGTTATTTTTAATGGATGTTTTATACAACCGACATTTGTGCAAGTGTGGCAGCTCTGTGATTAGAAAATGAGCGGCTTTCTTGCGAAGTGCTGCCAGACTGTTAAATAATACAAATTTTTTTTTTGTGCTCTTAGATCACTCACCGAAAAGATTGTTCGACGCGCAGAGAAAGCCAACTTCAAGGCACTTGTTCTAACCGTGGATGCCCCTATATTTGGTCACCGACGTGCTGATGTGCGAAACAAATTTAGTTTGCCAGCTCACTTGAGTTTGGCAAACTTCCAGGGTGAACAGGCGAATGGTGTTATTACAGAAGGTGGATCTGGTATTAATGAATATGTTGCCAGCCAATTCGATGCGAGCATCACCTGGGAGGACATCCGCTGGTTGAAACGGTTAACCCATCTGCCTATTGTTGTCAAGGGTATTTTAACTGCAGAAGATGCGGTCTTGGCACGAGAATTTGGATGTGCCGGCATCATTGTCTCAAACCATGGCGCCCGCCAAATTGACACCGTTCCAGCCTCAATCGAGGCTCTTCCGGAGGTGGTAAAGGCCGTGGGCAATGATCTGGTGGTTATGCTAGACGGTGGCGTTATGCAGGGCAATGACATTTTCAAGGCCTTAGCTTTAGGTGCTAAAACTGTTTTCATAGGGCGTCCTGCGGTTTATGCTCTAGCCTACAATGGACAACCAGGTGTAGAGCAAATGCTGGGTATACTTAAAAAGGATTTTGAAACTACTATGGCCTTGATTGGTTGCCAAAAACTGCCCGACATTCAATCGTCAATGGTAGCGCACGAGTCGGTGTATGCAAAGCTGTAATTAAATTCGAAAATATATATTTGTGTTTATTTAGTGGTTGGTAATATTTTCAGTTCAAATTTCGATAACCAGAGTACATTTGGTGTTAAAATATCGACTATGTGCTTAACGATTACCGATATGTGCTCTAAGATAGTTTTTGTGGTTGCAACTCTGTAATGGCGTTGCCACTTCTTCATTTATTGTCGGCCTTACTGTGCAACAATTTACAGTTGGGCAAATTGTTATTAAAATTGATTTTATTGTTTTCACCGGCATAAAAACACACACAAAAATGCAGCGTGAAGAAAAACACTTTGAAATGACGCTGGATACTGTAGTGCAGCGGCTACACGACTTAAAACTAGCCGTGCTGGCCATGATTCAGAAGCTGGAAATGGAATACATGGACATCAATTGGCCAACGTTTCTGGACAATTTCGCCCTAATTTCCAGCCACTTAACGGGCCTAACAAAGATCCTAGCCAAGGAGCAGTGCCCACCGTTGCGTAATCGCACAGTTCTGCCGCTACTTGTGTCAATGGACCGCGACGAGACGCTAGTTAATATCACGGAGGGCCGCGTTCCCGTGTTCTCCCATGACATTGTTCCCGATTATTTGCGTACACGTCCAGATCCCATCACTGAACAAAAAATGCAACAGAATGAACAGAAAGCAGCCAATCTTACCAACGATGCGGCCATGAAGCAGGTTACACAATACAACAAAGTTGTCTCACACGTCTTGGATATGGTGAGCAAGGCACGTGAAGAATGGGAAATTGAGTCAAGCTCACGCACTGGCATTCAGCAGACGAGCAGCATGGCAGACACACAGATGCTGGTGGCGGCCGTTGGCATGGGAAAAGGTTTGCAATACAAGGCCAACTACGGGCCAGGACCTGGCATGATGGTACCACCATCAATACGTGGTCCCACACCGCCCATGGGTGGCCCGGGATCCATGAGTCCCGGCAATGTGCAACAGCAATTAGGCAAAGCCCCTTCGGCTGTGAAAACTAATATTAAATCGGCAAATCAAGTTCATCCATTTTCTCGGTAGCAAAAATCATAATTTATTGTTGCGTTTTGCTTGAATACAACAGAATAACATAGTAATATATAATATACAATATGTTTATATATTTATGTATATCTTAGGTACTATAAGCGGAATGTTGGCTCAAGAATACGTGAGTGAATGTGTGTATGTGTATAATAGCTTTAGGCCACATAATTTAAAACAAATAAACGTAAACAAAACAAATGAGTCGAGTCGTAGAATTTTTTAATCTCAACGTTGCATCCTTTATGGAGCAGGCAGTGCGTGCTTCTCTTCAATAAGCGTCTCGTGCACCTTGATATCCTGTGGCGTTGAGGTATCAATCAGCTCCAAACTGAGTGCTCGACGATCATCCTTCAACTTATCCACACGCCGCACAATTCCAATAAACGGCTGTCCTAGAGTCAGTTTGCGGAAGCGCATACAGTTCTCCTGCGTCCAATCGATGCCCGCTAATTGGATTCCTGTAGCGGACCAAAGAGCAATTATTATAATCGAACTACAACCAACTGAGCAACCACTTACCATGCAGTTGTGCTGGTAGGGCCATCATGGGCAGCTCACGGAACTCCGAAGTTAACTGCAGTAACTCATTACAGCGCACAACGACATCGTCGCCCACATCCACATAACGCACTTGTATCATTTCATCGTAAATCTTGCGAATATTTACGCTGCGAAAAAATAGAATTGCTAGTTGTAGACTTTAGGCTTCCAACAGACAGGACCTTATACTCACCGATGATAGACTCCATCCTTATCGGCGGCAGCATAGGCCTGTCCAATGGTCAGCTGGTTAGGGAGCACAGTCTGTGCCGCTGAGCTCTTGCAGTGCGACTGCAACTCCTTCATCAGCTGCTGCAGCTGATTGTAGCACTTGTAGGGTTGAACCTATCATGGAAACACTCTATTAGCAGGTGTGACATTTGTACAAAGTTCCTTGGAACTTACCGCAAAGTGACCGGGATTCACAGAGAGCGTTACGCGCACCTCAAAGTAGGCACCCACAGCTGGGATGGCTTCATATTCTTTGAGCAGAGGCAGCACTGGAGCAGCTGCCTTGCGCGGCGTGGCTGGCGGTGAGGTGATGCCAACAGCCGTGGGCTGATCGCTGCTGTTGCTGTGACTGGACAATGTGGAGCTAAAGCTGCAGCGTCGAATTAGCTGACCACTTGGACTAAAGTGCAGGCCGCCATCATCGAACGGTTCCAGCCGAGTCGTACTGTAGACATGTATCGAGTTTGGAATTGAGGAGATTAGGGATTAAATGGTAGGAGGAGAATGGGGACGGACAGAGTGGAGGAGATGGGACATTGCAACATGGTATGAAAAACTCAATTTCTGTTTGAATTTGATAATACATATATTTGTAATCTATGTATTTCTATGCATTTACCCAATTTATAATTATAGTTATATACATTTAAATGGTTTTATTAATATGTTGTTGTTGATGATGATGCTAATGATTGATGATATTCGATTATACTTAACACCTATAAAATTGATGAGCAAACGAACAGTTAGCTTACAGGATGCTGTGAGTTGTTGTTGTAGTTGTTGTTGTTGAAGGATTCGTTAATGTCGAGATAATTTTGTAGCGATAGTTTCATGTCAGTTCCAGTTTATTGAAAGCACTAATTAGAAACTATCATTAAACACCATAGAAAAGCAACAGTGTAAGAGTGTGTGTTGGAGTGTATATTGTACAATGTGTGTGTGTGTGTGCGAGTATGTGTGTGTGTGTGTGCGAGTATGTGTGTGGTGTGTGTGGAAATATATGTGAGTGAGAGTGCAAAACATTTAACGAAATTAACTTACCTTTGCACCTCGTACTCCATGCGAATTGCACTGTTAAGGCAAAGATATAGACCATCCTGACCTCGTGCATGAATCGTTACCATTGGCAGCTTATCGTTGGCTCCCTCCATAACTTTGAGCTGAAAAGAGAATGCTTTAAATACTAACTCGTATAGATTTAAGCTGCTCCTCTTACCAGTACTGGCGTTTGTGGTGAGAGACGTCCACGTAGACGTGCAACCATCTGGTTATCAATTGGTGGCACATCGTGGAGACGCACACGCAACGCTTGAGCAGGAAACGATGCGAGTGCCAGATTGTTGGCCTCCAGGCGATAGATATTGGAAATGTGTGTTTTGCGCAAACGACCATCGTCCACGTAGTAGACATCGAAGACCTCCTCCTCGGGACTCTTGGGCTTGTTGGTGAGCATGCCGCGATACCAGCGCTTCAAACCATCTCCGGACTCATCGCAGACGCAGACCAACTGATCGTGCAGCAGATCCGAGTAGCGCACACGATGCTGTTCGCTGCTGTCGCTCATGATTTTCTCAATGCTGCGCTGCACAAACTTGAGATCTTCGTTGGGTATCTGAACCATCAGATCGCCTCCATCATTGACATGGGAGACGAGCACATGATTGGATTTCTGATCAAGCTTCAGCGTGGGGGCGGGTGTGTGGCGATTAATTTGATTAGCCACCAGATCGTTTAGATGTATGTCCTCCGCCGTCGAGGTGTCATAGAAGGTGCCCACGATGCATGCACGTCTCAGGCTTGGCTGCAAGCAACTGCCGCCCTCCTCGTCCGTCTCCTCCGGATGCTCCAGTAGAAGTCCCTGTGTGCGACCACCCAACTTGAGAAACTGCGTCTCACTGGTTATCACACGCGTCACTACACTGTGGCCGGCAAGCTCTTTGGCCAGCACAGACAGTGCATACGGATGCTCCTCAAATTTATCCAAAGCATACATGCTAAGGCAAACAGCCTGCGGAGGCAGTGCCAAATAGCGAGATGGGCACACATGGAGCATATCAAAGCCAAAGATCACCTCGTCACCAAAGTCCACGAAATGGCAGATGCACTGACGCTGTTCCACATCTATTCCCATGACGCGAACACGATTCCAGTTCTCACTGACTTCGACCAGGTAAATCTGCTGCTCCACGGGATGTGGCACAGACAGCCGATTCTGTGGCACTGCCATGTAATCATTCAGCTGTGCCGTTAGCATCTCAAAGTTGGCACTCTGATCGATGAGACGCGCCCAGACGTGCATCGTGTTGTCACAGTGTGTTATATACATGCTCCAATCCTGCTGGCCATCCATCCAGGGCAACTGTAGCTCCGGCATTGCGGTCAGCTCCAATTTCTGCAGCTGATTTGTGATAACTGCTCCAGATCCGAGTCCAATCTCCGCAACCGAATCGCTGCTAAGATTGGCAAAAACAATGTTGGTATTAACACTGCTCTCGATGCGAATCTTAGGCGAACCATTGAGTAGTGTCCACCAGTTATTGGGCACCTGACGCTTCACCGTTTGCTCATACCACTCCGGCAGCTTGTGGCTGACAATGCCGTGTGGATGCTTAATAAGTTCGTGATAGAGCCCGTCCAGAAACTCGGCATCGCTGAGCATAGTCAAATGTTTGCGGCACTCGAACTCTTTCAAACGCTCAATTGCAATCACAGAGGTGCATTGCTTGGCTGTTGCCTCATCGGGATGCTCTTTGGGATAGCTGGAGTAAATGTTGCCACCGATGCGCACCTTGCAGTGCAACAGATTGCTCTTCATCACTCTGGTGTACTCATAAGCTGGTGGTGCATATCCCATGGCCACACAGTATTGCTTCAACGAGGAGACTGCATCGTATGCGGGATCAAATTTAAAGTTCACAATCTGTTGTTGTGGCTAAAATGGGAATGGTACAGAAATTAAGTGTTATATACAGTATATTCTAAGTTAGTCACTTACCGGCAGCAGTGGCTGTTGTTGCTGCTGCTGCATAGAGATCTGCTGTGGTGCCTTGTTGCTGGAGGCAGTCTCTGGGGAGTCTGGTGGTGTTATAATCAAAGGAGCTGCCGCTGCAGTTGGAGTTGTAGCAGCTATTGCTGTCTGCTGTTGTTTCAGTCTATAGTTTACAGAGACGCCGCTCGTGGAACGCGCGCCTGGATATACAACACGTGGATGCTGTTGCTGTCGTTTGTTGACGCCTCCATTGGTTGGCATTGAGTCTGTCGTTGGTTGCTGCTGCTGCTTCATCCCGGTGGCACGTGGTTGCTGTGGTGCACTGTTGCCCAGTATGGCACGTAGATGCGGTTTGCGTGTGGCAGCTGCAGCACCTCCTCCGCCCCCACTCGCACCACCGTTAGCTGCGTTACCATTCATGTTAGCTGAACTGGGGGGTTTGCTAGGCCGAATGGAAGCTTGCAGGCTGCTGCTATTTGGCGTGGAAGTTTGTGTGATTCTCTGTTGAGCCTTGAGCGCCTCCTGATTCTGTTTCAGCTGCTGCTGCACACCCTTCAGCTGTGTCAACAATACAGGCCCGTCTGGCAATGCTGCAGGTTTTTGCTGCTCTTTGAGCAATTTTTCGTGTTGCAGTTCCTGCTGCTTGATCTGCAACGTCTGTTGCCGTTCCTGTTCCTTAAGCTGTTTCTGCAACAAAGAACTTTCCGCTTGCAACTTTTCGATGATTTGCGTCTGCTCGTTGAGACTACGTTCGTGATCTTTCTGCAGCTGATTGATCTTCTTATCGACGAAATCTTGCTGAACCCGCAACAGCAAATGTTGCTTACGTTGCTCTTCCTGTAATTCCTGTTGAATCCGCTTTAGTTCACAGTCCAGTTGCTGCTGATCCTCCTGACGTTTTTTTAGTAACAAAAACTCTTTGCGGAATGCCAAGATTTGCTCATTGATGTCAGAGTTAAGTTGTTCCTGTTGCTTGGACTCTTTTTGGGCTCGTTGCTGTGACTGTTGATGTTGTTGCTGCTGCTGTTGTTGCTTTTGTCGCTTTTGTTCCTGCTGCTGTTGTTTTTGACGCTGTTGTTGTTGCTGCTGCTGTTGTTTTTGCTGCTGTGCGTTATTGTTGCTAATGTTCGTTGGTTTTTGGGCAACTGGCCTCACGTTCTGACGCACTGGTGGCGCCTGTGGCCTCGTCAAGAATCCTTTACTCTTGCTGCACTTTTGGCTACGTACCATAGAAGCAATATGCTCAGTTTTGGCATTGGGCTTGGCCCTTATTATGACCTGTAACACAAACAAAATTCAGTCAGTATTTTATCAATTTATTCAATTATTTCACTGAGTTCACAACAGTTCAAATGTTTATCTGGTATCGACTGGAAATAGACAGAGGCACTGAAATTCCTCTTTAAAATCTAAATAAATTCTAGATTCCAAAAGCGTTTCTGTGAATCACAATTATACGGGCAAATGAATGGTTTTTGTTTTATTATTACAGTGGGCATTGCAATAAGACGAACTGGGGACGTGATAAGCAAATGCCATTGATTACTTTTGCTTTCAGTGAAAGCTGTCGGGCTGTCTTTAAATAAACGATTACTCATTACCCATCTGTATTACCATATTAAAATATTATTGCATTGCCACATGTATTGCTCCAATGAAAGCACTTGCAACTCCAGCGGTGATAACTCGAAAGCTAAAACTATAAATTATATATGCACAACTGTATTATGTGGCCATGTCGAAACTTGAAATAAGTCCAAGTCAGCAATAAAATAATAACAAAAGTCTCTCTTTCCGAAGAAACTGAAACTCTGCAAAGTATTCGGAAGCGAGTGGAACTTTTAGTTTATTTAGGTACTATTCAATTTCTATCAAATGTTTACAGAAATGGAAATAAAGCATTAAATTCAATCGAATTTGAAGAGGAAACCCACATAATTATTACTTAGAAATAGATAAAATCCTTATATAGCAGCGTCTCTATAATCTATTTATTTATTTAGTTTAATTTGATGCCTTTTGTTGTCTAGAGCAAGAAACACATTTGACATTTGTTATTGATTTTGCAATGCATCGACAGATTTCTTGAGTTGCAGTTGAGGAGGAAACTAGAGCTCAACCAACCACTTGACCACTCGCCTGTGTGCAAACCAGGCCAACAAGAGAGCGTGAGAGATGCATATAAATGTTGGAGTGGGCGGCTCAAACAGAACGGATATGGAATCAAAAATCAGCATAAAGCAGACTTCTAATAAATGCATCAAGAACAATGGGACAGTAATGTGAGACATGCACTTGTGTGCAGTGCAGTGCAGTGAACGAGCGACGCTTGGCATTTATACGCTGAGAAGGCGGAGAGAATTTAAAAATAAATTATACTAAGAGTGGGCACAAAACACCAACAACAACTGCAAGGTGATGAAAAATTAAAGTGCAATGTGACGCTTCTTCCCTTTCTCTCTCTCTTGCATGCTTTGCTGCCCCAATCGTTTTGTAAATTGACTACAATAACAAATTTCGTTCACTTTCACCAAGCATGCAAAGCCAAAACACACACAAACAACCACATGCACGTCTACAGAGAGATCTGCTAGGAGAGAGCGTAAAAGAGAATGAGCGAGAGACAAACAGCCAAAAAGTTTAAATTGGCTGTCATTATACGTATAACACATAAATATATATCTTTGTTTGTATGTGTGAGTGTGCTGTTTCTTGCTTTTTTAAATGCTTTTAATCAGCAAAATGGCAAGACACTGACACAGTCCAACAGACACAAAAACACACAATGCTTATTAAAATAAGGCCGAATTAATAAACAACTAACATTGTTTACACTTTGGATGAGCGACAGAGACGCGCGACGACGTTGACACGTTGCCCCTTTGTGGCAAGCCAAGCCCCGTACAGCAAACACACACACAGAGACACGCAAGAGGCGCGCAAGCAAAGAGTACCGCTCGCGTTGAGGCAACGAAACTGACTGAGACCGGGGTAAGCGCCAAGGCGAGCAAGCGCTGCCGAAAGCTCAACAGTAGCCCACAAAAGCTGCGTATGTTAGTAAGAGAGAAATAGAAGCAGTGAGAAAGAAATGCAAAGAGAGAACTGTGATGAGCGCACAAAGTGCGCGCGCAGTGGGCGCTGCTTTGGGGTGTCGACCTTATACTCACTTCGTTTCCGTATATATCAAAATAAAATGCATTTGTGTCCTCAAGCAACTCCTTGGCACTTGCATAGCCTAGACGCCTGTACGGAATGGGCTCCTGTTCCATCTGCCTATAGTCGCGCTCTATGGACCGCAAGCTGACCGGCGGCTTGGTGGATGTTATTAAAGCACGAACTACATGGATAACATTCTTAAATTCTTCTTCTTCTTGCTCCTCCTTTGAAATCATGGTTACCTAGAAAATAAAAGTTTGGAAGAATGATCGCAATTAGCAACAATTCAAATATAGATATACATGGCAATCACGCGATTAAAAATATGATTAAGCACTGAGAAATGCCCCACCAATACCACCCACAAATACAATAGCATGTGCAAAAAAACGAAATTTGCAACAACAAAATTTGGCACGAAATCGACGTAAATAAATATGTACCGACATGCATACATATGCACGCAGAGAACTTGAATCAAACGCTGAGAGCGAGTGCCAAAAGAGAACACAAAAAGCGTCGCGACGGCGCAACGTTGGCATTAAATTCCAAGACTGCTCGATCTAAGCAGTCCTACGCATAGAATAAGAGAATATATTCAGCGGGCTATTGGAACTTTACTTATCTTTAAAATTATAAAAGACTGAAATTTCAGCAAAGTTTTTGTATGCACAGCTTTTAGCCTGCCTTGCAAAAATGACTGATGAAATTATTGAGGCTCCAATGCCATGCTCTTGTGCATAATTGTCACAGCTAAGATGTCCAGCATCTTTCATTAGCGGTCAAAATTGTTTATTGTTTTATTTGCTTTCTGAGTTCCTTACACACTTGTATATAAATGGTGGTGTAGAAAAATATTACGTTGCATTTTTTTCTATTGCCAGCCATTTTTTTGCTTGGCAGAAGTTCCGTTATTTGCAGTGACACCATTTAGCTTTTACAATCATTAACCAACATAAAAACAATGTACTTACACTTTAATCAGATAGTTATAAATATTAAAAGAATATGCAATTTTGCATAAATAAAGCCTCTATAATCTATACAAATATTGTGTATGAAAATCAAATCCAACTCAATAAAAATTTTTAAATACAAGTGCACTAGAGCTGGAACTAAAACCGATAGCCGTGGTACATAGGCTTTTTAATTAGAGTTGATTCGATTACAATCGATTTAGCAAGCTATCGATATTATTAAGTGTGACCGTGTGGAAAATCTATAGTATCGATATTAGTTTGATTTTTATACAAACACACCGCTGCTTTAAATTGCACAATTTATTGCATTGTAAAATATATTTAAAAAATATAATATAAAGTAAATATATATCACTTTAGCTCTTCATTAATGAACTATTTTGATGTAATCGTTGTCTTTTTCTGCTATGCCGTCTTTGCTGTCTCTGCAAACGATATGATTGTGATTTTCGACGGGAAACCTTTGATATTGGGTAATCAGACTTTGTCTTCCGTTTGCTTTGATATTTTTTCATTATTTCCCAGCTATGAAGTGGCTGACAAGCCAGGTCGATGTGATTCCGATTAGCATATATCTTGACCTTATTTGCCAGACTTGTTACCGCAACTGACTGTGGAATCTTTGGGTTAACTTTTGTGTTTTCCACAACGTTGGAGGACGACCTGGTTGTCATCACTTCCAGACGCACTGCAGCAGCCGGAGCAGCTTCATAACGTGCTCGCTTTCTCTTGCTCTCTAGAAGCCGTCGCTCCTGTGACTGCGTCATCTCGTTCAAATATTCCTCCCGCACCTTCTGCTCCAGCTTTCGTTGTTCCTTCAATGCTGCATCCAAATCCAAATCACTTTCTTTTACGCTATGCGCTGGGATACCAAAGTAAAAGGTACGATTGTGTGAAGTGGACGTTCTGGGCTTGTCTAATCTCTCTTTTGATTTGCTTGCAGGTTCTTCTTCTGCCTCTGGTGATGTATCTTTAGTTCCTGGACTGTCTGTGAACTCGTGCTTATCCGATGGAGCACAACTATCTGGGAATTTGGCAAGTAATTCCATTTCCAGCAGATTAAGATTCTTTATGATAAATACCGCATGCTTTTTCATGGACATTGCAGTTTTCAGCAGATTCTCCAACTCTTCGGGCTTTAACTCCTCATTCGGTTGATTGATTTCCATGCTCTTGGTTGTCTTAGTGACCGTTGGAGGCGGAGTGGAAAACGTAGTCCTTGTGGGCGCTGTGCTGAAAACTCTGGATGTCTTTCGCTGGTCGGACTTCCCCTTCCATTTGGGATTTATTGTAGTCCCATCTTCATCGTTTTTGGTCTCACTTCTCATGGGCAGATTCAATTTGATTTTTTTCATCAATTGCTCAAACTCTCGATCAGCAGCTTCGCTCTGGAGATGCTCCCAGTTTCGATCCCGTTGCTCCTCTTGCTGAGCGTAATTCACAGGTAAGTTCTGGGGCAACGGCATCTGCAAGGTATGCTCCTGTTCCAGTGGCTCCTCTTGTTCCTGGCAAACGGGCTCGTTTCTATTGAAGTGATTCTTCTGGGGCTTTTCTAATTGCTGAGCAGTGCCCATTTTACTCATTTCAATGACCTTATGCCATGTTGTATAGTCCTTAGCGGAAGTGTCTTTATTCAGCTGATCGAACAAAGCACTGGGATCGTTGGAAACTGGCGAATTTATGAGACGACCACCACGGCACCAAGGTGCGACTACGGATTTGCCATACTCGCGAGAGTTGTCAGCACTGCAGCGCTGCGATCGAGGCAAGATTACCACAAATACCATTAGGATTATTTTGAATACTTTGTTACTTAGATTTGACATTTTTTCAAAAGAATTACATTTTGTACAATATAAAATAAAATGTATTTTAGTTATAAATATGAAAAGTGATTTTAAATGACCCAATTTAAGTAGTAGACCATATAGACCAAGTGTTGATGACGTAAATATGAACAGATTTGCATTGTTTTGGTTGCAACTGGCAAGCCTTTGTGCCTACTCGAGGTTGACAACAAGCAGACCACTGGAAAGGCACTGGAAGTTGCCTGGAAGACCCAAAGACTGACTGGTGACTCAGTTGATGTCGCTGTGAATAGTTTTCACTCAGTTGAATTTTTCACTCCAAGCGCAGCAGCAAGGCACAAGAAGCGTGTCCTTACCGAACGAAATTAACATTTAAAATAAAATATATGTAAAAATTGACTTTTGAGTGCCTCTGTGAAAAAACCAGACGGAAGAAAACAATCAAACAAATTTCGCTTCACGTTTCGTGTCTTCTTAAATGCCACACAAACGCAAACGGCATAAAAACTAACTCGTTTAACACCAAAAAAGCAATACATAACAATAATTCGATTGATTAGTGCTATTGTGCCTTATAGAAGGATACTTTCTGCCATGACTGTCCCCAATATGCACACCAAAATGATTATATTGATTTTATTTTTCTATAACGGTTCATACAATTGGAGTAAAAAGTTCTAAGCTTCTTCAGATTCCCCCCACTCCCCACACAGCAGGCGGCATTTGTTTCTCTGTGTGTGTGTGCATGTGTGCGTGCGTCTTATTTTTACGTTACGTGTTCGTGTGCGTGAATAATAACGGGTAAGTTACTAAGTATAATTACATGAATATGCATTATGTCTCCATTGCTTCCGTTTTTCTATGCTATCGATTTTGTAATTTTGCCATGAAACGAACAACGGCAACAACATGCATGACCCTTCATATCCCCCACTCCAACACCATTCCCATCCCCCACTCCATCCAAAGCCAGCAGGACTCACAACAACAAGTAGACAACAAAAGAAATGCGCAAAACATCTGTGCGGTTGGGCTTGGCTACAGTGGCGTCCGGAAACATGTATACAGCCAAGCAACAAACATTGCAATGAAACGGTTTTGCCCCACTTACTGTCTATATTCACTCTTTTAAGGCTAACACAATTTTTTTAAAATATATTTTCATTTATTTAATGCAAATTATCCAATGGCATTGGCTATATCTATTTATTCGAACGCCACTGTACCAAAATCATTGGACTTTCCAATTTGTTTTGCCTTTGTTATAGGCCAAACGCAAAGTCCTCCAATATTTCCAATGGGAAATTCCACAGAGTTCACAGACTTGCGCACAAATAGCACTTGGCACGCAATGTTTTGATTGTAAAACCGAAAACCAGACGAAATGGGAATGAGACGAGGACGAAGACGCAGCATTCGCAGCACGCTGCATTTACACACATTGTTTACAAATACGCGAACCGTTAGTGCCACGTGCCACATGCCACACGAGCCACAAGCCATGTGCCACGAGTCATACGACGGCCATTGGAAGAAGTGACTGGCATGTGCTACAGGGTGACTCACACACCGGCCGGCTTTAATCTTCAATTTTTTTCTCTTTGGCCTACGCACATAAGCACTGGTGACGTCAGTGGAAGAAAGCCTGTGCTGACATTGGACTACTTTTAGGACACTTACAATCCAGAGACTCATATTTCTTCCAGTTCAAAGGTGCTGATGACTTCAAAGATGATTCTTTTTTTATGGCTTACACATACCTAATCGAATCGCGTGCTAAGGCCTAGAAATGGCGCCATCTATGCGTCAATCTAATTACTTTAGTTTCCGGCTGACTTGTCGTATACTTTATGTTGTATTGGCTTTCAATGTGTCACATAAATCGTATCTCGGCTGCCAAACATAGCCCTGAATTGTTAACGACGCATTAATTAGTTAATTAATTAAATAAATTTATTTGTTTATGCATTCTGTGACAAATTATGCAAAATCTGGCCCCAAATGTTGATTTCAATCGCATGATTTCTATATGTTTATCAAAATTTGAACAATATTCATGTATATATCTGTATATGTAGTACGTATTTATGTACCTATGTACATTTGTTTTTATATGACCTTGGGCTACGTGCAGTGCAATTGTTGTAAACAATCATTTATGTTTATGCCGCCTTCTAAATTTTTAATTGCACACAAAATGTTTGCCTACATTTTTACAACCTTTCTAGCACAAATTTTTGCCAATTTGCTACGACGCAAAAACCCCTCAACTATATGGCAGCTATTATTCTTATTATTATATAGCAGATGATACTGCAGATGAGAGCGACAGAGCATAAAGGAATGGGGGATATGGGTGGCTAAGGTGTGGAGGGGGACATTTCAATGGGGACGGGGAAAAGGTGTTCACTGCACAGGAATGTGATTTATATAAACATCAGAGCCATCTTGGTATTGTTTTCATCCATGTATTTTGTGTTTACGCTCACTGCCTTCTGATTAGATAACGGTTATAATTTTCCACTCAAGAAATTAAACTAAATTACTAGGCAACAGCACACTAAATCTTTAATGAAGTTTGTAAACAAATCAAAACTGCTCTTGACGCATTACTGCCTGAATAATAAAAGTCAACAAACAACCTCAAACTGACTAATTTCACAATAACATGATATTTATCTGTATTTGCTGCGCTTATCACCCAAAACCAAAACTCTCAAATTGCTTACAATGTACTTAATTTAAAATTAACATCCGTTAATTGTTCCTTAACAACTCAAAAACATAATCACGTATCTCTCCCCTCTCTCTTTACAGCTGTGGAAATTATTTCCTACTCTCCGTTTTAAATCCTCGTTCAACGCCTACCAGAAACCGTTTGTATTCAGAAAATAAAGCAAAAGTGAAATCAACAGCGACACGATTCTGCGTAGCAAAACAAAAACAGAGTTAAGTTCCCCCATCCCTTCGTTTGGAGCTTTTTTGCGTCATAAATTGAAATATTTCGGTCGTATGCCGTGCGAAAAACACCAACAACAAAAGAAAATAAAATAATCAAAGGCAAAAGCAAAAGAGAAACAAAAACTGTGCCAACAGCGGCGCCGTTGTTGTTATTTGCTATCAAAGACAATACAATCTTGCGACGATCCCAAGCCAAAGCAAGAAAGAGCGAGAGCGACAGAGCAAGCGTGAGTAGGAGAAGCAGAAGCAGAAGGAGAGGTAGAAGGAGAACTATATATATGAGCACGTCGCTCATATCAACTAACTGTGTGCACTCAGCATTCGACTTCGACACAACCGTCGCTAGAGGGAGCTCAATTTCAAATAATAATTTCAGTCGCATTTTGTCGCTCGTTGCAAACGGATCACGGACACGAGAAAAATAGCAGAACCGGGACAAATATACTAAGAACAAAGTGCAAGTGCATATTTTATATATGTAGGTTCATATTGTAACCATTTAAATATATAAAAAAAACTGTTGAACAAAATCCACTTCAATGTCGATTAATTCGCCAATATCGTTAAAAAACTCTGACCTGCATTGAACAGGCAAAAGCGTCTTAAAAGAAACTACTACAACAAAACCAAACAAAACAAAACCAAAACAATTGCTACAGCAATATTGCAAAATGGCAAAACTATAAAAACAAGAACAATAATTGTATAAACAGTGGCAGACAACGACAAAGTTGTTTGCTTTTTAGTTCAAGTTCCGTTATTATTTTAATTTCTTTGTGTTTCGGAGCGAAAAAACAAATAGTCAACAGTTTGAAAACAACTGTTGGTGAGGACAAAACAAAACTGTAAATCGAAGAACCTTCTGTTTGTGACTTAAGACTTTCAAAAACAAATCGCGTGTGTAGTGAACAACAACAAACGAAAGACAACAAAACACTACACTAAACAACAAGAAGAGCAATTCTGTTTATTGGGCTTAGGCCATTGTATGGGTAAGTTTTCTAGAACTAATTATATGCGCAGTTACTTAAAGCTAGAACAGAGCAGAAGAGTACATTTGCATGTGTGTGTGGCTTAGTCGCTGTAGGCGCTGCGAATAGTTCGCCGAGCTAGTTCGTTTTTGTCCGTGTGACAGTTCGAGAACCGTTGCTAGGTCACATTATGCGCCAAGCAACAGGTTGCATTGTTTAATATTAGATATGCAGAATGCCTTAAGTTATTTATAGACCAGCAGACAGCAGCACAAAACGCAGAAACCTTAGCATAGTTTTTTTTTGTTTCTTTTGCCAGACCCGCCCCTATTAATCGCTTAGAACTCGTGATTCACCTGCAGTTGGCGAGTACTACAAATAAAAAAAAAATTAAGTCAAAGTGTGTTAATTCCGGAAAACTGTGCAAAACAATAAAATAACATCAAGTGAATCATATTACAACCGAACGGAATGACGCAAATGTTTACTCCAATCAGCATACAAATAAATAAACAAATAAACAGCCCCTAAAGGCCTTGGAATAAATTAGATAAGTGTATGACGGCGTTGAACCCGAATTTAGTAAACTATATTACTTCTGTGGAACGGATTGCCCTAGCATACACTGAGCGAAAAGAGCTAGTACTTTTTGTGATAACCCCAGTCCGCAGCTCAATTCCTATTTAACTATAATTATCAGAGAGGGGACTAAAGTTCTTAAGTCAAACTTAGTTCAAGATTTGCTCTCAAGTCTTTCTCTTTGTGCAGTCATGGGATTGACACGTGCCCTCGTAATACCCCATTCTAATCATAGTACTTATATGGCTTAACCACTTGACTCCATCCGGTGTGTTTCCAACTGAACTAATTGCCTAATCAGTTGGGGCTTGACTTTATCAGCACTACACGGTACTAAGGGGCGGACATCCCCTTTATACTCACTAAATAAAAAAATCAGCTAAAAATTCAAAACAATGCAAGAGCCAGTACTTGGAAATGCACTCAATTATCTCAGGTAAGCACCTGAGGCCAAGTGGCATAGATCATGAGAAACTGATAAGGGAAAGGAACTGATAGAAAAGATTTTGGGTATAGATGATAAATGATCTTAAATGAAAAATGATTTTAGGAAAACTACTAGCAGAATTGTATGTAGAAAACCGCTAGATTTCTAGGAATTGTAGCTAAGACAACAACACTGCTTCGCCCCTTATTGAATTTAACACTCAATCTTCTTTTTATTCATCTTCATCAACCAACAGATCAGTCTAAACAATCAACGAAATTTGGAGACGAGCCGGACCTCCTGTTCAACCGAGCGCAGGGCCGGATTTGTCTGCATAATCAAGGTGCTTCCAGTGCATCAGAAGGCGCCGCCGCCGCTATTCAAGCATCTTTGAATCCAAGCGTTAACGCATCGCGACAATTCGCCAACATTCAACTAGAAGCAACATTCAATGACTGTGAAAGTGGCTACGTGCCCACCGTGGGCCGCTGGGGAGCCGAATGGCCAAGCTGACTCGCCGCAGGGATTGGCAATGGCCAGGATGTGGGTGGAGTGCCAGTGGAGGGTGCAGCAGCCCACACTGGCATTGCTGCCGAAGCAGGAGGAGGAGGAGCAGCCGCCGGCTTGGATCAGCAACTGGCGGATGCAATGTGTGGCATGGGATTGACTACGAAATCAGTTCCAAACAATTGTCATGCCAATCAAAGGGTTACGCCCACGCGTACACCCTCCACATCCAGTGAGGATGACGACGATGATGCTGCCGAGGAGCATCAGCCGTTGGAGTGGACGCCAACCGATCTGACATCGGTGGCCCACGCATCGGAGCGTTACTCCGATATCATTCGGCTGCTGCAAAAGCAGCAGTCACCAGCCTTGGAGCAGCTGCGTCCAGATACCAACTGGGCCATGGCCGATGGCTATGACCTAAGTGCGTACAATCAGGTTAACGGTGTCTGGCCACTGGGACACCCACTCCCACTGCCCGATTGGGGCAGTGCTGATCAGGATCAGGGCGCAAAGGGAACACTTGTATTCGAAAATGTCTGGCAGTATGAGGAGCTGAATGGCATTGTGGAGACGGCATTGCAGCGCATGCTGGAGGAGACACACTACAACACAGTCAATCTGTTTGTGGACTTCTATCGCAGCTTTAAGCGGACACGTCGCTCCGATCTACGTAGCTTCTTCCAGTTCTACGATGTGCCTATCAACAGACGCCATCACATGTGCGTCTCCTTGGCCTTTGAGATCATGGCACGGTTGGTGCAGAAGTTCCCCCAGCTGGGCCAGTACCTCTATGTGGTGTCCTGCGAGGAGCAAGTGGTGGACTGCAATGACTATGTGCAAATGGATGAGGAATACGGTATGAACTCAGCGGATGCGGGTGTGGAGAAGGAGCATGCCATGGTTGCCATGCGTTTTGCCATTGGCGAGCGTCATGGTGTGATGATTCTTGATCCCGGCTATCATGTGGGCCGTGCCGTAACCGTCATGAGCGATCAGAGCTATCCACATACAGGTAAGTTCATTAAATCATAATCCCAAGCTGGGCTAACTGTTTGTGTCTACTTGTAGGTTGGTTCAATCAGTCGAAGGAGTCGCATTTGCAGCGGGATTACTGCTACAGCTACAGTCAGCACAGCGACAAGTTTGTGGAGTGGAAGGAGCGTGAAATCCGCGGAGACGAAGCCAGTTTTAAGACATCGCTTATCTACATTGCCCAGGAATACATGACCGCAGTGGATGTGACAGTTCGTCGTAATCTTGTCTACAATTTCCGTTCGCTGCTGTCCCGCGATGCCAAGGGTCGTGTCTATGCGGGTCTCTACTTCCCGCTGGTGTCCAATGTGCAAGAGGCGCACCTGACGCTCTTCTACGACGGACCTAACGAGCAGCGGGTCAAGGCCAAATTAATGTTCAGCGCCTTTAAGGTGGCCAAGGGGAAGGTAGGCTTATAAGTTTAGAATGTTACCCAACAGTGTCTTTAATTGTTTTCTTACTCGCTTGCAGCAATTACCCGATTATGTGTCACAGCATCTGGTGAAGCTGGCGCCTCAGTTGAACATGTCGCAAAATGAGCTGACGGAACTGTGCAAGTCCCTGTGTGAAGTGGTCTCTGATCAGAATTTCATTGGACAAGTGTTGGCTATTAACGACGATATCGGTGCCATGTCCATGGAGAATTGACAGTTAAAGCAGCCCAAGAATGCCGCTGCAGAAGTTTCTCCAAAGGATTTGGACGATCACAACGATAATGCAGCTGCTACCTAGACTTGGAATTAATAAATTTAAAAAAAAAATACGTTTTTCAAAATACTTTCCAACAATATTAATTTAATAGAAACTTAGGTGCACCTACAAACAAATATTATTCAATTTAGTAATATATATATAACAAACACACTATAAACAATTATTGTACTTACACATACACACAAGCAAACAAACTAACAAACATATATACACATACACATCATTATCGAACACTTGAAGACTTTGGAAAACCCTTGTAATATTGTTTAATGGAAATGAAACTATCAACTCTTATATACGAGTAAAATAATTAGATTTTCATTATAATTTTGCTTCAGTTTTTTTGCTATTTCAATTTCGTCTATAATAAACAATTAAAACTATATACAACCAAATGTAATAAATAAATTAGTTGATATAATATTTTTGTTAAACGCACTGTAATACTTTTGTTTAATAAATACATGCAAATCAGCTAGCAAAAACTTCAAACTTTTTTAATTTAATAAGCGGCACTTAATAAAAACAGTTGATGTTTAAACTAAACGAAAGTTACGCGCTCTAAACGAAGAAACAAGTTCAGTATTTAAACTAAAAGAGTTCATGAATATTTTACCGTTAACGGCAGACGGTCACACTGTAAGCCGGCTGCTAATCAGCTGTTGGCTTAAGCATTTAGTGCCGAATTAGAAATTTTGTCAACTTATCAGTCTTAAATTAACATCAATTTATAGTGCAATATTAACAATAGAAAAGTATTAATGTGTGGGTGCATTTGTGCTTTATTCTAAAGTTATGTTAAGTGATGTGCACACTGTTATGCTTCGCTAGCCGGCATTGACACCTGTTGCCTACAGCAGCGGCAGCGGCAGAGAGCGACGACAACAATAAAAAATTGAAAATAAAAAAAATTCAACTTCTAAACACAAAAACGCGCGCGCGAAACATTAACGTATTTAGTTGTCTTTTGAATTTGCTGCAGTGCGGTTGTGTCTGGAGAACCGGTTTTTTGATTTTGTGATATTGAAATTCAAAAACGTGACGTACACTGCGTCGATCGCAGTAAGAAACGGATTGAAATTTATTTACCTTATTAACTGAAAAAAGGTTATTCAATATTAGCTTAGACAGCGTTTGCCCACGGACAAGCAAGTGCATAAAATAAAAACGCATCAGCTTATTTCAATACAAATTGTAGAAGCGTGAGTATGTTTGTATAGTGCATATGTGTGTGTGTGTTGTATGTATGTGCAAGGGCTTGTGCACTTGTGCGCAACAACAACAACAACAACGACAATAGAAATAGAAAGTTAACAAAATGCAAGCAGTTAATTTTTTGTTGACGGAAGTCGAAGACGCCGCTCCGTTGACAACGGCAAAGAAAAAAAAAACATTTCTCATATGTGTGTTACACACAGGCACACAGCTGGGCACGTACGTGTTTAGTTGCTTACACACACACATACGGTCGTACTACATATGTTGGAAGCCCTCTTCACACCTCCATGTATGTGGATCGTGAATCGTGAACTGTGGATGGTATTAGTAACTTTTCGTATGTTTGTCTTTTCTATAAGTTTGTAGATGTTTTTTTTGTTTTTGTATCTTTTGGCCCATTCTTTTGGTTTCTTGACTTCTTTGGCTTTAGCTGTAGCTTCAGCTTTAGCTTTAGCTTTGACTTGCTTTTGGCTCTTCAACTTTCATTCCCTTTGCTTGTCTCTTTTCTTCTTGTTAATTTGCATTTTATGTGTCGTTGGCGTTGTTTTTGTTGTTTGTTGTTTTTAGAAAACTAACTGCTAACTGGGCCAGAATTCCATAGGTTTAAGTGTATATTTATAGCGTTATAATTGTTTTGAATTACGCTTCCTACACTTCAACACTTAACTTGAAGTAATTGGCATAAAATCAGTTGCAAGCCAAAGGCCAAAATACTTATACTTACTTATACTACCAACTCAAATATGCATAAACACTTGGCAAATGCAATGGCAAATAACAAATGCACATAGTGCATTGTTTAAGCCATAAATGCGATTTGGCTGGTAGTACTAAATTGCTAAATTGTTGCTGACTCAAGCCAAGTATAGTCTCTCAGTCCCAAAGTGTACACTTAATAATCAGTTGAATTGCACTTGTTAACTGCATTTAATTGCCAACTATGATATAAGCAAAATTATCCAAGTTTAAAATTTAATTACACATTAAAGCAATTGGAACTTTGGTTGAAAGAATTTATCTTATTTCCTTGTAGGTGCAATGAGAAGATTGATTAACTTTGTAATACTTATGCTAGTGCTGTTAGTTTAGCTGTTTTACAGCTAGATAATTTTAGTTTACTTTGGTGACGAAAGCAGCTCCCAAAAATATTTAAGACCTTAAATTTAAAATTTTATTTAACGTTTGTTAGCGGTTTTTGTTAAATTAACTGGCTATTTAAGCTTAATAAATTATACAACTTATTAATACATGCCTTTAATACACGATTAGCTACTTAATTTAAATAATTAACTTATTTTTAGTTTTTCTTACAATGTAGTAAAGTTTTCATTACCATACAAATGAATTGTTAATATCATTGAACAATTTGTCACACTCACACACACATATATCTCTTGTGTAGAGTGGTGTGGATTGTGAGCTTATCAGTGTACGAGTCGCTGACCTTTGAGCCCTCGTCACAGTCTTGTGTGTCTAGGCGTTCTAACTGATTTCTTATCTACTCCCAATAGCAAAATGATACTTTTGTTGCTGACTCTTATTATTGTTGGCCTGTTGGTATTCGGCTTTCTGATCACCAAGACAACCAAGGAGGTGCCCAAATCGTGGACCGAATGGAAGACTGAGTTCAAGTATCAATATCTGGGACTTGTGGGTCTGGTGCACGATGCACAACACGCGGCGCGGGATCGTGTGAGTAAGTACCGCTACTTTCTTGTAGCTATAATTCAGCATACCATTTTAAAACCATTTTAACCCATTTGTCATTTGTCTAATCGAATTTAGCTCTGTATAAGCAACCGGATCGCGTTGCCGTCATCACGGGCGGAAATCGCGGCATTGGATTGCGTATTGTGGAGAAATTACTCGCATGCGATATGACTGTCATCATGGGTAAGTGGAATGCATTCTGTCATTAAAACAAGTGAGCCCTATTGTGGAACGTGTCGGTTGAGTATGTTAATGAGCGCATTCAATTATGGATTCCACGAACATCTAGTTTTTAAAAACCACGATCAGACAAGATGTTACCAAAAACAAAAGATGTGTTGAAAATGCACATGTTTTGCATGCGCAATTAGCATGAGATCAACCTCCACCCACATACTTGGCATCCACACCGGCAGCATGTTGCCAAAGCTCAAATGTTGCTAGCAACATGTCATAAAAAGGGTTGCATACTTTTAGACAGCGCTTGAAATTCAGTCGACTGCCAACGTTGGCAATTTTTGTTGCATACTTTTGGGGCTCATTAAAATAATGTTTTCGTTGCAGGTGTTCGCGATCCGGACAGCGCTAAAACGGCTGTGGCAGGCATTGTGGATCTCAGCCAGACCAAAGGCAAACTAATTTGCGAGCAACTCGATGTGGGGGATCTGAAGTCCGTGCGTGCCTTTGCCAAGCGTGTAGGTGATAAGTATCCCAAGATCGATATACTGCTGAACAATGCGGGCATTATGTTTGCCCCGTTTAAATTGACCAACGATGGCTACGAGTCCCACTTTGCCATCAACTACTTGGGCCACTTTCTGCTGACACACCTGTTGCTGCCACAGCTACGCGCCGCGGGTCGTGAGGGCAAAAACTCGCGTATTGTGAACGTCAGCTCGTGTGTGAATCTAATTGGCAGCATCAACTACAGGGACATCAATGGACTGTAAGTCAAGTAGCTGATAAAAAGATAACAATCTTTTATTTAAATTTCTATGCATCCATTCTAGAAAGAAATATTATCCTGGGCTTGCGTACAGTCAGTCGAAGTTGGCTCAGATTCTGTACACACGACATCTGCAGACACTGCTGACCGCTGAGCAGTCGCACGTGCAGGTAAATGCTGTGCATCCGGGCATTGTGGACACGGATCTGTTTGAGCACTCGGCTACGACATCTGCGCCATTCCTGAAAAAGATCTTCTTCAAGACACCGGAGCGAGGTTCACGCACTGTCGTCTTTGCGGCCATAGATCCATCAATTGAGGGCAAGGGTGGCATTTACTATAGCAATTGTGGCAAGGGGCCAGTTCATGGTGCTGCCAAGTATCCCGCCAAGTGTGAGAAGCTCTTCCAGTTCTCCTGCGAACTGCTGAAAATCAAGCAATACGGAAATGGATTATAAACCACAAGGTGCCCCCCTCAAGCAAACAATTCTCATTCCTCTTCAACTGGTGACACGACAAATTCTTTTAAGCTGCTGCGTATGTGTGTGCTTACACCTGTGGTGTGTATGTATGTGTAGTCATATTTAATATCTGATTTATTTCAACATGTTTAAACTTGTCTGCTTAAGTACTTGCGAATAACAGCTGTGGTTAAGAACAAAATACATTAAATATTATTGTTTAATACGATTTACATTTGTTGTACAATTCAATTAAGCCTCGTAGATGCATAGATACACTTAGTGGCGCATCTGTGAGATACAAAGCCGTGGCAATATTTTAATTAACTTGTCTGCGTTGATTGGCAATTAAAAGTGCAGCAATAACTGCAAAATTCACTACACTACAAGCTGATTTCGGCGGCAAGCAACAACAACAAATAACTACAACATTGTTAACGGTTGTTATATGTCAAATTTGAGGCAACAAACAATTTAATTTGTTCTTGCTGCACAAACAATGAGCGATTAACATTCAACATTCAACATTTATGCGGAATTTTAATCGACTTTGGCTGCGGAGGGGCTGCCAGTGGGTAGAGGAGCGCGAGGGGCTGCAGTGCGGTGGAAGCTGGCAGCTGGGCGGTTTAAGCCAACAAACGATGATGTTGACAACAACAACAACAACCACTTTAGTTTGCTGTCACTTGATCACTTGAACTTCAAAGCGAAGCAACGCAAAGCGCTGCATATCTTCTGATGACAGATAGAGCTACAAGATACAACATACAAACTGTTAGATACAATCACACACAAGCAGTTACAGATACATATCAATAACGCTGTGTGTGAAGTCGCTTTTTGTTATTTCTCGCCGTCTCTCACACTGTTTATTATCAATTCGTGGGCGCAGCCATCAATCACAGCAGATGTATATGAATCTGGTCAGATCCATCAACGGATCCAAATGAAGTCATCTCACTGCCAACTTGGTCATTGAAATGTTGTGTGTTTTGTGTGTTACGCGTTGCGTGTTTAGCGGACATTAAAAGTGTTGATTGGATTTCTGGGCTCTAAAGTTGCACTAAAAATGTTTGAAACCTAATAACAAATAAATTATCTAGTTGGCTTGTGATTAGCTTTGAGTACGTGTATCTGAACGCATTAAATGCGTTGGCTAGTCTTGTAATAATTGGTTATTAGATCACAATAATTGATTATTGTGTATATCTAGATAGCTGCTTATAGCACAGTGGGTCAAGCTAAAGATAGAAAATTAGACAGAGTTAAAGATACAAACGTGAGGGGGTAAGGATGGAAAACTTAGGGAAATGCCATAGAAAAGTGGTTAGTTACACGCCAGAAATAATAGCCATTTATGTGTTGAATAGTTTATGTATTTATTAACAGATTTTTATTAAATTTTGTAGTCAATTCGAGCTTTGAGTCAATGTATCTTTAAGATGTATCTTTACTGTATCAAATCTAGTTTATATATTAAACAAGTCAAATCTTAGCTATAATTCTACGTCGCTGACTATGGCGCTACAAAACTGCCCACCATAGCGATGTTCCACTGTACCCAGTACTCCTTAAATGGTCAGCAGCAATAGTTAAATTCCTTTCCAACTTTTGACTGTCGTGACTGGCATAAAATGAGCCAAGTGATGATTTCTATCTCTCGCCGAGTTCTGAGTTGAGAGATCAGTTCCCTGGCGAACTCTTAACGGTTATTATTGTTTGTCTTTGTTGTTGTAGCTACATGTGGCAATCTTGAGATATTTCTAGGCAATTAATTGTCAAGAGTTGCTCAACAACTGCAGCTGCTGCTCATCTGCTTGACCAGCGTGGTAGCACTTGCAGTTCAACACCCCCTCTCTACCCTTTGCCCTGCCCCATTTAATGTGCTTTTTATTTAAATGCGTTTCCAACAAGTCGGCGAAATTCTTTGCAACAATTTGCTGCTCCAATTCAACTCAAGTTGTAAGTCCAAAAGAAAAATTAAAACTTCTTCTAGCCAAGCGCGTCCGCATTAATCATGTGCTGAGATTTATGGCCACGCAGCGCCCACGTTTCCAACACTTTCAACGCACGTGTTCACTGTACTTCAGCTAAGCGAATTCAAATCCGAATTCAAATCCCCTCCCTCTCCCTCTCCCTACCCTTCACCCTCCTCAGTTCAACGCTGCGCATGTGAAACGCCCACCAGCTGCTTGCCGCCTTTCGCATTGTTGCAAGTTGCCAACTCGTTAACAGTTAGAAGCAGCAGCAGCAGCAGCAGCAGCGTGTAGTAATCAGATGCGGCAAATGAGGTAAATGCCTGTTGCAAGTGGCAACGTTGTGGCAACTGCTCCTAATTGAACTGGAATTTCAGTTAGAGGGTATGCATTAAGTAAAGGCAATACCCTGTTAAGCAGCAGCTATGTGTTATGAGCAAATACAGTGAAGCTACAGTATGGACAACTTATTTATGGTAAACTTTTAAGTCATATAAAAAGAATTCATGAGGAAATGAATGAGAATTCCACAGTTAGAGCTCAATTCACTGTAAATTGATTTGGAAATATAGTAAAGCTTCGCTACAGTAAACCCTTTACAGTAAAACTAGTTCAATCAATAACTGATTGCCAGTTTTAGGTATACCCACAATAAGTAACAGCTTCCCTGCAGTTACAGCTAGTGCTCAGTACAGTAAAGCTGCGCTACCAAGAGACTTTGGCTTCAAAACTATAATAAAACTTCAGTTCTTTTTAACTATTCTAACATAAATTTGTTGTAAGCTATTTACAAGTACAGTCAAGCCTCTCTTGGCTTTCAATTATTCAGGAATTTGGCATAAAACAGCAGCTTAATGCTCTTGAGCTAGCTCTCAATAGTGTCAAATAATTGTTAACATATTACTCATACGCAGTGTGCGCCAAGTTCCGTTTTGTTGTCTGTTGGTTTGCCAGCAATAAAAAAAGCACATGGTCAACAAGTCGTAGCGGAGTTTAATGGTGCTAACTTGTTGCAAGCTGCAGTTGTACCGCTTAAACGTAAGGGGGAGTGGGGTATGTTGAGTGGATTGGATGTGGGCAGTGGGCAGAAGTGAGTGACAGGGGCAGTAGAAGCTCTTGGAGTAATGCATATACCCCAGTTCACATTTCAAGGGGTATCTTAACAGTCCCCCAAGCTTACCCGCTGCTACATGTTGCTATTTTGGCGTCTGATGAGTTTGTTTAGCGGCAACTGGCTCCACTGGCGCCTCAAACTTGACAACGTGTTGACTGCTTTTAATTACAGCCACGCATCCGCATCGGCGACATCCGTATCGTATCTGACAGCTACACGTACTGAAGCCCGGTTATCGTAATGGTAATGGTAATGGTAATCGTAATCGCATTTGTTTGATTTACGCGCTGCCATTAGCCAAAAGTAGTTGCGGTACAACTGCTGCCACTGCCGCTGCCACTGCTGCCGCAAATGTCAAAAGGTTAATTGGATTGTGGCAGCAGCCGCCGCTTGTTGCCACAGCCGCGATAAGCTGGCAAGCGTTAAGAACGGACAGACAGCCAACAGTTCCTGCCATGGAATGTGAATGTGTGTTTTTATTTCTTAATTTTAATTATAATTTTAAATACAAATCAGAAATTTTTAATGCCTGCCAGTCAGAAAGAGCTAAGCTGCTACTATTTGGCAGCGTTAACGTTAATTTCATTAAAGTTTCAGTTGAGTAGTTAAAACAAATATTCCCACCCTTGTTAAATGAAATGCTCCGTTACGCATACGCCGCGTCGTCCCATTAGCAAAACTTCACACAAATTTTGCATAATTTATAACATTTAATTACTTTTAGAGTCAATTAATCAAACACTTTTGACTCTCGCCTGTTAACTGTTAGCCTTAGCCTTAAGTTTGGCTTTAAACTTTAGCCATTTTGCATATTTGACGCCTGAGATCCCTTCGAGTGCTCTCTGGGTTTATTTTTGGCTCTACGCTCTGCAGTTGAACATCTACAGTCTAGAGGCCCATCGGCGACTTGTAAAAGAAATCCACACACATATGGCCAACAAAATTCGCATTACTTATGTGTACCCTGTAGTAGTGTAGTAGAGTAGCATAGACTTGTTGTGGAGTCGGCTGGCATAATTAAGTAAGCAACTGGAGTTAGCGGCGTGTATAGCAGTTGGAAGCCACGCTTTTTGCTATTACAGCGTATTTTGAGGCCGTGTATACCCCACTCTAGCTTTAATGTGCCGCTGGCTATTGTTGTTGCTCCGTGGTGGTTGCTGGTGCTGCTTTGATGTGGTGCCTGGCCCATTTTACGCTCGATTATCGGAGACTACCTCAATGTGAATGGGAAGCCAAATCTATGGCTCTAATGACCATAGAAATTCCTCCGACAAGCCATTGAGCTTGTCCAATAAAAAGTGGAGGAGTTGGAGAAGAAGAAGGAGAAGAAGATGAGGCAGAGACAGAAGTGCTCCGTTGTAATTAATCGTAAGTATTTACACATTGTTATTGGATCCATGGGATTCAACTTGAGGTCGCTGCCTCTGTGCCTGCCTCCCTTGCTGCCTCCTCTAGTCTGCTACATATCAAGTGCCTTTGGATTTGGCAAGAAAAGTAAAAGTGTTGACCACTGTTAAACAGCTGAAGGTGATGACAGTGGCAGTGGCAGTGGCACTGTTAACTGGGCCCACAGCTGAGTTGACAGCTGCCAAGTGTTTTAACTGCCACAGCTTGCATTCGATATAACGGATTCGTTTCGCTGCAGTGGCCAACAAACTGTCTACATCTCCAAAAACAACTCTTCAATTACCAATTTGTTATAATGTTATTTGTTTATTGCATAAATCAACAAGTAATCAAACACACAAACGACCTTGCTGTTAACCGAAAACCGTAAAGAAACAAAGCAGCTGAGAAAAAAGTGTATCAAGTAGCAGGAAATTGGTTGACGACTGCATTGTTGGCTTGAATACGGCTAGATACATGTACTCACACTCGTTGTGTAAAAGTGAATGTTTATGATACTTCAGTTGCGAGAGTCATTGTGGCATCCCCAACCCCCCCGCTGCCCCCCTACCTACCGCTACTCCCTGCCTAGCAATCAATCGATCTGCTGATGGCCCCGATTACGCAGCCCCAAAAAACAGTACTCGAGACGCGAGACGCTGCAGCCCTGTAGCGTAGGGGAAACAGGGACAGGTAGACAAATTCGTTACTGTGTTAGAAAGTCACCAACATCTTCGATATCCATCAAGTTGTGTCCCACTCCGACTACTCTGACGTCTCGCATTCCCAGACCAATTTAGATAACACTCTAATTGCTCGCAATTTTCATAGTGTTGTGTAACGCAGCGAAGTATTTAAAAATTACGCCCAACTCCCTAAACATTTGTGTGTTTTAATTGAACTGTCATTTGCAAACCTTTTAGTTTAGTTACTGACAAAGTTTTGTAATTCAAACTGGTTGTCATATGAGTCTGTCTTTAGTTGGCTATAGCTATAGCTATAGCTAAAACTAGCTACATTCACTTTGGCTTATTAAACGCTTTTATTTGTTTTAGTTTTGTCTCTTTGAGACACTTCTATTGTGTGGCATAAACTCAAAATCGTGTTGCCAGTTTACGATTTGATAGCTGACAAATTCTGAGCCAGCTCTGCCCAGTTTTCCCATTAATTTCCACACGTTTTTCACACCAACACACCACTGAAAATTGTAATCTTATCTGCTTAGTTATGTAGTTAAATTTTAGTGCTAGTAAATAATTTAAAAAATTCGAAACTAAACTATAATCATTTATACAACAGCTAAGGAATTTATTAAGTAGTGTGTAAATATTTTAGTCTGTTAACTGCTTTAGATTAAGCTGTTAATCAGCGATACAAATGTATCTCAAAGATACGCACACAGCTTTCATGTTATATGTTATCTGCTTTAGTTTGAGCTGCTAATCAGCTAGGCAGTGGGCACAAATGTATCTCAAAGATACGCACACAGCTTTCATTCAATAGAAGCTTCTTTTTAGTTAACTTTTAAGACTTTATTTAATAAAAATAGACAATTATCAAACAGTAATTCTTATATACACTCTCAAGCCACTACTACTTGCCTGTTGAGCGACACGCTGATCAGTGAGTGGGTGAAATCGACAGCGCAACTTAGGCATTAATGAGCTACAAGAGTTAAACGCTTAAACTAATGAAGATAAAGACTAGAATAATATTGAATGTATTTATGTTTAGAGGCAGAGATGAAGAAGACTCAGGCAAGTGCTGAGAGAAGGGGCGTGGAGGGAGGCAGTGTTAAACGGGAAGACACTTCGTTGACTGACTGACTGACTGCACACACCCATCACTTTTTGGGGACTTCAAATGTTTGGCAGTTGCTCAATTTTTGCCACATCATGGCAACAATTATGTGATGTGCCAATGGCTGAGTGTTGGCATGGGTGGGTAGCACAGGGGGGGTGGTAAGGAGTGGATAGAAAGGGGGCACTGAGGGACTGAGGCATTGTGGCAAACAGTGATGCCAATTAAAGTGCTATTTAGTGCCAAATATTAACAGAGATCGAAAACGCTCTAATCTTATTTATGCTCATTGAATTAACCGTTAGTCTGTTATTGTTTAGTCTGAGCAGTCGGCAGGGGCAGCGACAGCGACGTCGACAGCGAGTGCAACAGGTGGAAGAAACTTGAAGCTGCCACTTGTGGCTCAGTTGTGAAAGAATGCGCCGCAGACTTTTCGCAATCACTGTTATGTATGTAAGCATGTACGTGGCACGTAGTAAATACATATTTTAATGCGCTCATCATTACGAAAATTCTGCAAACTCAAACTGGAAACTCGAAAACGATTTTCAAGCCCAAAAAATCATATGTCAAACACTTGAGTTAACTTTGCAGCATCCTCTTTCCACCCCTCCAATAGAAACCACAACGATAACAAATATAAAATAAAGATAAAAATAAAAATAAACTCAAGTCAAGTTGAGACAAGTCAAGACAAATCAAAGCCAAGCCAAGTCAAGTCAACTTAGACCAAAGCCATCAACACATTCACCCAGCGATGCCTGCTCCTCCTGCTGCAGCTTCTACTGCGCCTACTACTCCACCTCCCCTCCCACCCGCCACCTACACTTGAGTCATAATTAATCTGCTTTGGCATTTTTTTTTTCTATTTTTTTTTGGCTGCTTTGCGTGTTGCAGCAATTTAAAGTGGAGTCCCCAGACTTTTGATTACTAGTCGAACCGCAAGACAAAGCCGCAGATGCAGTCAATGCAGCGCTGATACACTCGTAGATACTTTCAAATGCTGGCAGGCCACTTCAGATTTTTTGGGTTACATTTGGCAACCTAAGCACACAGCACTTGGACACCAGTGGTAGTAACAGCAGAGGGTAGGGAGCAGGTACCTAAAGGGGCCAGCTTCTAAGCTTAGAACAAAGCGCCTTTTGTCTGCCTGACAGACAATAGGCAAACAAAGCAAAAACAGCAGCAAACAGCAGCAAACAAGCAAACATTGTTCAACAAAAGCCAGTAGCTAACAAGTTTAGGATTTCAAGTTGAGGTTTACGGGGTCAGCAGGTCAACAGGCTAGCTGACTGCCTGATGGAGTAACGCGACCTTGCAACCAAAAATAGTAACAAAGTAACGGCAGCTGCTTTTGGGCCAACAATTTATGATTAATCAAATGTGTATTGTGAAAGAAGTCAAGTTAATCTTAGTGTTAAGTTAGTTAACTTCTTAGATTGAAATTCTTCAGCTATATAATCGCACCACGACGCTAAATCATGCGATCCGTCGAATACGTGCATATATAATTAAGCCAAGCGGCATAAAAAACACATTCTAAAAAAGAATTAAATAAAAATAAAAATAAAATAAAAAATACTCACACTCGTGTATAACAACAGTAAAACACAATTTAGTGTCACATAAAAATACAATTTTTTAGCCTCCAAGCGCATCCCACCAAGCGCCCAAACCAACGGTGAATTCCCAGCGCCCGCCTGCGCTCCGCGCCCCCGCCAAACACCTGCGAACTGACTGCCTCACGTTGCAGCCTCACAGTCGCAACGCTTTGCCATCAAATTGTAACAATTTTTCACCTGTCTGTCGCCTGGGCTCAAGTCGCTGCACATGATTATTATTACATCAGCAGAAGCAACATAAATTTTGGCCAACAAATCGTGATGCAGCCACACTAGCAACAACAACAGTGCGTTACAACATTTTTCCGCCATTCTTCCTATTTTAATCCTCGTCGAGGCATCTGCAAGGAAGCATCTTCCCTGCCTTTGATTTATGCTACTAAATGTATCACAATTTTAGCCAAAATTATGACACATAAGTGGCTCAGAGCAGACACGTCTTAAGCATACGCTGTAAACCACAAATAATTACAGAGTCTGCTGCTGTTAAGCATACCCCAAGGTTACTTGAACACTTTCAATCGTTATCGGTATGAAATTGAAATTGTATCGACAACTAATCGCTTGAAAGTATCTGTCAGATACATTGTAGCCGCTCGAGTTTTAGTTGCTTTTGAGGCCAAGTCATTAACTGCGATGAGGGCGCTCTCCATCACCAGCAGTGCAAATAATTCCAATGAAAAGAAAGGCAATGAGTCAAGTGCCAAATGTCAGAAGTCAGTTGTCAAATGGGTGAAGGTTTAAGCGCCAAAAATAGATGAAAATTAATAACTTATGGAAAAATGTGAGCTGCTTTTATGTAGCTCAACTATTGTATTAAATCAATTAAAAAAGAGTAAACTTTGGCGACTTAAAACTCGACTTTAAAGTTAGCAAAAAGTAACTGAAAACAAACTTAATAGACCCCGCTAGTCTTTTTTTTAGAGTACGCGGTCTAAAAAGCATATTTTAAGAAGTATTCAAAGCCGCAACAATTTAGACGTCAAACTCGTGTCTTCAATTTAAGCTCTAGATTAAAAACTAAAAACTGAAAGTACAAATACAAGTTTGTAGCTCTAAAATAAACATAGTTGCATTTAGATAGTCAGCATCAATTAGTCAAAGCAATTTACGTTCACAAGTTCAAACATATTATCAGCATAATAAGCGACGTGTAAACACACATTCCCAGCACTTAATAATGCCCAGCAGCACAGCACATGGAGCAGAGTTCAGCATGGCAAAAGTGAGTGCTGTTTGGAAGGATCCGCCTTGACATTATGCTGGAGAAGACGTTCATGTTGTTGGTGTTAATGATGGAGCCGAGACAGAGCTAGCAGTAACCTCGCCAATCTAAACCAATCCAAGCCAAGTGACTGGACCTGGTTGCTCCACCAGCTATTATCGCTGCTTGTATGCAAATGACACGAAGCTTGCAGTTAATGCGCATAACGAGACGTGTTCTATTATTCCACAAAAAAAAATAATAAAAATAAACACAAACAAGCAGAGGTAACAAACCTGGAATCCAAGTGACTCTCTGACTGACTCACTGGCCCAACTCTTGCCCAATCATTGTGCCACTTGGGGCACAAAATCGAAAGTGTTCGTAACTTGGCTCACAGCAGCTCCAGCTCCCTGGCCACTTTCAACTCGAGCGCTGTAGAAGTAGCTACGCTTTTCTTCTTCCCCCTTTTGTTAATTACAAATTTGTTAATTGTTTTATAAATAGTTTTCAACAAAAATCGATATCGAAATCGATATGAAACCCGCAGCTTCTGCACTGTGGGGCCAAAGTGAAGTAAATGTAGCAAGCAAAAGGTGCAGGGAGCTGTGTTGTAATAACAGACAGACAGACAGTCAATCAATCAATTTACCACAGTAAAACAATGAACTAACGGTTTATGATCAATTGGCTAATAGTCTACTGTAATTAGTTTGAAGTGCAGAAGTTTTGCACTAAGTGCACAGCAATTTGTGTGCTTAAAACTGTTAATTGATCAGCATGTGTCTTCATTAAAAGTATAAATCGAGTTCTTGTTACTAATAAAAATGCTTACATATTTTTAATTACCAAACTAGACTTGCTGTGTTTTATGTTACTGTGTTTATTATACAATTTTATTAATAGAAGTTTTTGCAAATTTAAACTGAAGTTTTCTATATTTTAACACTATTTGCTGCCTCTCAATTTCAGTTCGTAACCATTGCCCTTCAACCACTGTGCGTGTCAAAAGGTTTGAATTCAATTGAAGTACCAAATATTGAAATTTGTATGGCCTATGCTGTCAGCAGCGGCGTCGACGCTAGCAGCGCAGTCAGCTTTTGTCTGCGTTGTGTCGCTTTCAATGTCAATGCACTAAGGATGAAACGAGAGGGAAGAGCAGCACGAGAGGCACAAGGGGCACATGAGGCGTGAGGCATGAGGTCGTTGTGGTTTATGCTTAGCATCATAACCTTTTTAAGTACATTGCATGGCTTGAGAGCTGGAATTTGAGCGAGTACTCGCACTCGCACTCACTATTCATACCCATACCCATAGCTGTACTCATTCTCATACTCGTACTCATATTCGATTTGGATGATCTTTTGTCTGCGTCAAAAAGGCGGAAGTGGAAGGTTTTTTTTATATTGTGCGTTGCCCAAAGTGTTTATCAATATATTAATGACTGACGCAAGTATTCGTAATAATTGTTTATACATTTTGTACATGAGCATCACTAGCTTCACTGGGATTTTTATTTAGAGCTCTAGCAGACGTGGGTAGGCCGTAAACTGCCAATCAACAAGAAAAACAGCAAAAATAGCAGCTAACAGGAAAAGCGTCAGAGTGTAGACTAGACGCCAAAAGACCCTGTAAAAAGTACTGAAAAGATTTACAGACAACTAAGCTGCCTGTTAGGGACCCTGTGACAAGGGACTCTGTGACTAAGGGTTCTGTGACTAAGGGCCCTGTGACTAAGGGCCCTGTGACTAGTAGTTAGCCCATAGCAAACATATAGTTTAATACCTAATAAATCACAGGAACAAAGTATTTTATACTTAGAATTGATTTTGGACCAGCTCTAGCTTAAAGTTATAGGATTATTTTATATAAGTTTTTTAATAATTTAAGTCTAAAGATAAAGAAGAGTTCTTATGCAGAATAAGCCTGCCTGACTTTGCTTGTTAAACAAACTAACACACCCTTTGCACACTTCAACTACAGGGTCTAATAAATCAAATCGACCCCCACGCAGTGTGGCAAGTAGGATGTAGTTTGCTTCGGCGCTGGAGTTCAAGTTGTTCTTCCAAGTGGCGTCAAGTTGCCAGCAAGCAAACAAACACACACACAACTACACACAGTATGATGTCCCACTGTGTGTGTGTGTGTGTTTCTGTATGCTTTAGCAAGCGGATTAACTGTGCAGAACTTTGCCATCATGGCCAAGACAATGGACCATTCATTGAACTGCGAAAAGTGTACAAATTGCTGGCCAAAAGGCGAAATTCAATTAGGTACGCTGAGCGTAACACGCACAAGTGGCAACAACACAAGTGCCACTAACAACAACAACAATAACGGTAGCAGCATCGCGCACCTTCTAATGTTGCTCAAGTTGTTGCATCTGCCCCTCAGACGGTTGTGCAACACCAGCAGCAGCAGCAGCAGCAGCAGCAGCAGCAGCAGCATTAAGACTGCAACAAAGGTAGCCCGCAAAACATAATCATTTCAATTTGGCTAACTCGACTGGCCAAAATGAGTTACCAACATTGTGAGCGCATTGTTGTTTGTTCAGTGGGAACTATTTTTATGAGCTGACTGGGCCATAAATAATTCTAAGGCAGTGTACAGTCTGCTCTTTATATATTTTTTGGGGGCGCTTTTAAGGCAGTGTTGTCACTAGTTCTTTATTCTCTAAGCCACATCAATCATAGCCGACAAAACTGACAGCCTGACGGACTGACTGCCTGATGAACTGTCAATAAATACACAAAGCAAAAATTTTGAAAATTTCAGCGAAAAATTTAAGAAAACCAAATTTCGAAAAACGATTCACATAACACCATAATTTGCAAACGAGTAGAGCTAGAGGATCCAAATTCACTCTGTATGAGTATGGTAGCAGTATAAATATACTCACCTAGTTTGATACGGATCGCACAAGTATATCCTATAGCTCCCATAGGACAAATCGTTAAAAAATGGGAAACTTGTATGAAGACATATAGTATTAGTGGAGCTATCGGGACCAAACTCACATATAATTTGTATGATACTATTATAACTATCCTTACGAAGTTTCATTTGGATCGAACAACTATAGCCTATAGCTCCCATAGGACAAATCGTTAAAAAATGGGAAACTTGTATGAAGACGTGTAGTACTAGTAGAGCTATCGGGACCAAACTCACATATAATTTGTATGATACTATTATAACTATCCTTAGGAAGTTTCATTTGGATCGAACAACTATAGCCTATAGCTCCAACAGGGCAAATCGGTCAAAAATGGGAAACTTGTATGAAGACATGTAGTATTAGTGGAGCTATCGGGACTAAACTCACATATTTTGTGTATAATACCAATATAACTAACCTTACGAAGTTTCATTTGGATCGGACAACTATAACCCATAGCTGCCATAGAACAAATCGGTCAAAATTTGTTGATTTGTATGGCAAAATGCGCACACTAATGGGAATAAGTCTTTATCACATTTTCTGTCAGTGTAGCTATTGATGTGACACCTTCAGCGCTAAACAAAATTGTTCTGGCTTTCAACTAAAATTGATGAACACAAAATTTTAATTATTAGTCAAAAGTCGAGAGTTGAGAGCCGCAAGACGATGCCGAGCACTTTAGCAACTAATTTTGCCATTGCATTTGCCACTCAGAGGCACCGCACATGTAATTACTTTATGGATCGCAGTGCGCAGCATTTTATGACTCGACACACACACACACACACCTGCACACCAACACACACACTACACACATTTGGTTGCATCAACTTGAAATGCCAGAGGTCCAGAGCACACTCAAGTCGAGCAGCTTTTACTCTGATTCTGCCAAAAGCCAGCAGCGACCTTCAAAATCCAAACAGCTGAAGAATGCACATCATTTCAACACTAAACTACACTAAACTACATGGCATAAGAACAACTATAAACATCAACAACACACACACACTCACACACACACTCTTAATAATCATCATGTTTAGCATCGAGTGCATGACTATGATTTAACTGTTTTTGCACAAGTCTAACCATCTTGGGCACTCCATCAAGTGGTAGCAGAATTTTTTGGCTATACTAACAACTTATTTACACTACACTACGCGCTACACATTTCGGGGTTTTACAAGTGGCACAACTGGGTAGCTACACGCTTAAATACTCTGGCTTAAAACAGTCATTTTTAAACTGGATTTCATAGCTTAAATTTAGCGGCTTATGGCAGGAATTTCCTATTTTATTTCAAGTGTGTGCTTAAGTTTTTGGTTCTGGCTTAAAGCTAATTTTAGACTGGCATAAAGAGCTGTTTTTTAGAGTTTTTTTAATCAGATTTGAAGCTTAAATTTTGCAAACAAATAAATAAATTTTGACTAGAACTTTTCTAATATTTAAGAACTTAAGTCTAACTTATTTAATGCTATTATTAAAGTCAGTTATTTATACAGTTTTTCCAGTAAGTAATTCACTTTAAAGCAGTTCAGTTTTACTTCAGAAAAGTTACTTTGTTACTCTACTCCTATAATTCCTTCTACTTCCTATAAATCCTTTTTTAAAAACTTCCGCCCAAAGCTCACACCTCAGTAACTAATTGTCAGACCTCACCACAACAACTCCCCTCATAAGCCACATGTTCTGCCACACCCCAGTAGATAACAATGCGCAGATTGATATGAGTTGAGCTCACAAATCAATCAGTGATTAAGTTGATGGATGATATTGATACCGCGCTTAGAGCCTATGACTCCACCTTTCAAAAAGAAGACACACATTTGGGTATTTGCCCTTGTAACCAACAGCTACAGGTATGGAAAACCTCTGGTATTTTACATGTCCCACTGCCAACCCCTCGGGCAACAAATCAGCATCATAATCATTTAAATTGAAGTGCGCAGCAATTTACATCGAAATGAGTTAATTGATTTAAAGCTCAAACGGTCTAATTGTGCGGGTATTGCAACCAAAAAAAAAAAAAACATAACATAATTGTAGTTTAATTTAAATTATACGTTCCACTCAGTCAGTTGTTCTAGGTTACAAAGTAAACACTACAAAAACCACACACGCGTGTGTGTGTGTGTGTGTGTGTGTGTGTGTGTGTGTGTGTGTGTGTGTGTGTGTGTGTGTGTGTGTGTGTGTGTGTGTGTGTGTGTGTGTGTGTACTTCAAGGTAACCTCTCTAAACTCAAACAGAAATTACAATTTCAACTGATCTCAACACATCATCATCAGTTGAGTTTCAGGGGGTGTTAGGGGGAGAGAGGGGAACCAGTGCCATCAGCTTTTTGGGCCATGTTCAATGTAAATTAGCCGGTAAACTGCGTTATTTGTTATTAAACAAAAAAAATGTTTAAATGTTTATGGTATGCAGGAAATTAAATGATTTTTTAATGTGCTCAAAAGCGATTACAGAAATAAATGTTTGCATTTTGTTGCTCTTCTCAGGTCTTATTAAAAACGATTTACTCTTTTTACTTTGCACTTTTATTGTTTTCGTTTTACTTATTACATTTTAAAATCATTTTAAATGCAACTGTATGGCCATAAATCTTAGGAGCCTATGATTTAATTATATTTCTGCATTTAGCATTTTAATTACTCTATTCTTGGTTTAATTTAATTTTTACATTTAGCAGTTGAAGTATAACTTATTTAACAATTATTCTTGTGCTTAAGCTTTACATTTAAATGGTTTTTTATTGCTCTTCTTCATATTCTTAAGTCTGCTTGCATTCCAAGGCTAAAGGTCTTAGTTGTAAAGTAATTTTTAATTAACAATTATTTATTAGCCGCAATAATCTGCATGCAATTAAAATATTTATAGCTTCCTTAGAACAACAGGTATATTGTAGTCCAGCAGACCCATTAAGAACTTGTATACCTTCCGTTAGTTATATATTAAAGCATGTTTATGTTATATGCAACTCTAAAGAAGTTAAACTATTTAATATAATTTTTATCGACAATTTGCCATTTGAAGTACTGTATTTAATTTCAACTTTACAAAGTTTATTATGTTCTATTTAATACCGATTTATTGAAAACCCTTTACTGTTCATTCTTCTGTTAAATTCTTAAGCTTGAGCTGCTCTTGCCATAAACGCTCATAAATGAAGAAATTACAGCAGAGAGTGACAGGCGAAGAGAATTTACAGCAAGCTGCAGTTTCCTTCATGCGCTCTTTTAATAGTGTGCGTGTGCATACGTGAGCTTTCTCTGCAGTTTGCAAGCTCTGCAGCAGGCTACGCTTACGCACACACGCACACATACAGTCAGCCAATGGGAGCTGCGATGCAGCTACAAATAGAGAGAGAACAGCTGAGAGCGCCAGAATGTTCTCAGAGCGCAATTAAAGTAGTGTGCGTGAGAACAGTTGTTCTTGTAAACATATTGCATTGCAACCAACTTAACACAAATTTTATTATTTTAAATGGAGTTTAATAGCTTTTAAAATCTATTTTAATCTATTCTATGAGGAACTATACTAATTCTTCATTTGAATATATATTTACAAGTAATTATATTTATTAAAATTATATCAATAAATTCAAAACTCCAAAGACGCTGAACTTTAGTAGCTATTTCTGGCGAAGACTTCGGTATATTTAAACCTTAGCAAGGTCAGGGGATTACTTGGCAATTTCTTTAGGTCAACATTGATGTAGTACGCGTACTTGTTCGTACAGCGCCGAGTAGACTCTACATTTTGATGCTCTGTGTCGGCGTCTCGGCATTTCCTAAACTTTAAATAAATGAGCCTTGAATTCAGTAAGCATACAACAAAATTCCGTTATTATTATTGCTTTCCTTCAAATTGGATTCGACACAAATGGAATTATAATAAAGTGTAGTTTATTGTTGTTAATTTTGGGGAGCAGTATGCCACTTCCTTGCAACCATTATTATTATCTCATTGCTCAACAATCAAATGTGAAAGTCAGCCAGCTCGTGCCGAGATCAAATGGGAATGAAGGGGGGGTAGGGAAACCAAAAACCAAACATCATGTTGGCAAAATGTCAATAATGAATTTTGCATTAAGAGGCAAGCGAAGACAGAGGGGGAGATGGAGAGACAGAGACAGCAGAAGATGAAGACTAAAAAAACAAACCAAACAATTTGCAACTTAACGGCATTTAAAGTATTTGCTGATCGTGATAAATGCTACGCCCACTACGTTAAATAAATAAGGCAATAATAACAATAATAAAAATAATAATACTATGCTTTGTGAACGTTTTTTTTTTGAGCACAATGAGCTCTATTTGAATTTGTTACAATTTCTGAAGTTGATCGTTAAGTTATTCAATAGTTTTTCTTTTTTTACTTTCGGCTAATAATGACCTTCAATTCGCATTTCCACACCTCACTTGTGAGTCAACTCCTTTTCTATTGGCAACTCATAGCCGTTTTCGGCTAACACAATTCTTGCCACATTTTAATTTGTTTCAACGGCAATCTGCACATTTCAATTGCACATTAGAGGCCTAATCCATGTCAGCATCATGATCATTTGTTTGTCATAAAGCTCTCAGACTAACTACTCAGCTGGCTTCATTAATTTTTATGCGCCCAGATTAAAGATCACAAACAACACACAAAAAACTCGCACGCCCAAAAACACACACAAACACATCACACACACACAGCTAATTTGTTGTCAAAATTGCAGAATTAAAGTAGAATTTTTGTCGTAAATATTTTATAAGTCGTCTCCGGTCTTCTGTCTGCTGTCTTAGGCAATCGCCTGCGCAAGTTTGTGTCTTAAGTCTTTCGTTTTGCTGTTGCTGCTGCGGCGACTGCCGTCTGACTGAGCTCAGCTGAGAGTCGCGGCACTGAAGATGCGTGGCAACCAGTGGCATCAACAATTCCAAATTCCCCTCCTGCTGCTACCCCCTGCTCCCCCCTGCTGCCCCTGCCAACTGCATGACTAATCCCATTACAAATAAGTGCTTTTTTCTGTGCTGCTATTACATGACAACAACAATAGCAAATGTTTATGGGTAAATGCATCCCAGGAGCGTACTACTCCCGCGCTGCTGTGTTGCTCATTTATTTGAATGTGCGGCGCTCATCTTCGCTACAAAACGACGTTGAAGTCGACGCCGACGCTGACGTCGACGTCTTCGTCAAATGTTTGGCGCTTCAATTTAAAAGTAACTAGTTTACTATAACACTAAAGCGACTGCTTCGTATCTGCTGCTCACGAGCAGAGCGGAGAGCACTCGATGTTTTGTTATTGTTGTTGCCTTTGCATTATTTTGTAATGTTTTTTTGTCTGTTGCTTTGCATTTGCTACTTACTTTGATGCTCGCGCTCTTTGAAATCTACCAAAAAATTTGGCGCGCTATTTTTTTGTTGCTTCTGCCGCTGTCGCTGCTTATTGGCGACGTTAGCGCCGACTGCGGCTAGCAAATGCAGCATATTTTTCAAATATAAATACTGGCCTAAGAAATTGTTTCAGTATCACAATCAAGTCAACCATCTTCGCAAGAAGAACAACCAGCCAGTAAATCAATTTTAATCCCAGTCTAAACTTCGCCACTGTTGCCGAGTTTGCAGTAAAAGTTTCGTGTGTGTTTTGTATTAAAACCCAAGCAAGTGACTACACAAAATGAAGGTATAGCATAACAACAACAGCAACTATAATAACAACAAGAAACAGTTAAAAGCCTTAAACAAGTACTGTTTATATAATATGAACTGTCAGTGCAAAGTGTTGTGTCCTGTCAACCAAAGTGTTTTTAAGCCACAAGGCAACAAATTACATATTTTTTGAAAACTTTTTATAGTCATAGTTTTAGTTATCCATAAAAGTCGCAGGAAACGAGTTCAAAATTTGTGCTCTTTTTTTGGGTATCTGCCTGAGAAATTAGCATTTCAATAGCAAAACACGATAATTTATGCCATTAATCCGCTAAAGCGTCAAGTTCAAAATTGTAATTAATCAAAGATATTTGCCAACCCGCATTTAATAAGCAAATTATCAGAAATTTCGATAAAATGCGAATAAACTTCCGTTTAAAAACAGCTAAACGTAGTCCGCAGTATCAGCTAAAGTAGTCACGCTATCAAGCGACTAGTTCTTTCACTAACTAACGGCTAACTACATGCCCAAATATGGTACTAGAGAGATGCACTAGGAACGATAGCTGAACACTAAGAGTCCGCAGTTTGGGAGTCATTGAAGCGTGAAAGTCACTGAAGGTCTGCAGTTTGCAATACAAATTCTTGCGTAATTTCCAGACACAGAAGTTTGTTTAGTGCGAAATGTTAAAACAACGCCGACAAACAAACAAAAAAAAAAATAGGAAGCAAGTTCGTTGCTTAAGTCTTTGGTTTGCGGTGCAGCGCAAAAGCTGGCAGCTATAACACGCTGCATCATCTGGGAGACCCTTCACTTGACACAACAGCGACCCAATTTCCACAACTAAACGTTACAAAAAATAAACAAAGCTTAATTATGATGATTAATTAACAGTGAGCGAAATAATGAAAAAAACACAATTGAATTAATTATAACAGCAAATTTAATGAGCTTGTTTGAGAACAAGTGATGCTAAGTCATTACATAGAATTTGGTCATGGGATAAACAATTTGGCATGCACTACGCCATACAGGGTATACTAACAATCAAGACAATCCAAGCTAGGCTACTGACTATCCGCATCTGGTGGCTGCTGATCCTTGTACAGAAAAATATTCAGATCGTTGGGCGAACGATTTGCCATCTGATGTATCTTAAAGCCAAACAGTCTACAGTAGAAGTGAGTTACAGGGTATTTGACATTAAGCTGTGCTACCTTTACCTGGCCACAAACTTCTGTTTGGTCCTCTTGGGCCGCAGCTCGGGCTTTACCATGAACAGCATGTGCGGGAAACCGGTGCCAAAGAAAGCGCCATCTATGGCCGAGTGTCGCGTCGACTTGGGCAAATACACGTCATTGCATTTGGGGCAAAAGACCCGCACCGTGTCCTCACCTGGAGTGTCGCTCAGACCAATGGGCAGCACCGCCTGACGCTGACAGAAGACACGCGGACAGCACCCAAAGATGCCCTTCTGAAACTTCTCCATCATCAGATCAATGCCCCGATTGGTCAGTATAAAGCGAGCGTGTATGAGGCCATACAGCTTCTCAGCACACTGCTCCACCTCAGACTCGGCAGGCACATCCGAAGCAGAGCCCGTGTCCAAATCGAGTATTACCTCCAGAGCACGACGATAGTTGCTCACATTGGAGTCGAGGAAGTTTAAATTGAACTTATCCTGAATGTAATCCTCGTCCACCTCGCAGAAGAACTCGTGACCGCGCTGCTTGCAGAACCAGGGAATCCAGGCGATCTCCTCTGAGTCAGTCATGGTGTATAAATCACGGGGGAAAAAATAATAGCGGAAATATTAATATAAACAGAACTCACAGATTTAAATGACTGTCAAACTGTAGCCTGCTGCAGTACCTAGATAACCTCAATAACAGTTAATCCCCCGAGGCCATAAATAATAACTCTTCTCTTTCCCTTCCCCCCTTCCTACAGTGCTTTACAACGATTGCGCTGCTCGTCTGCCTGGCCGCCTGGACGCAAGCGGAGCCACCAGTGCCCCAAAACCAGTACCTGCCCCCCAACCAATCACCCCAGGCACCGACCAACAACTACTTGCCGCCCACACAAAGCTATCAGTCGCCCTCCAACAACTACCTGCCCCCTCAGCGTAATGGTAATGGTGGCGGTTCTGCGCCCAGCAACAGCTACGGTGCTCCACTACCCCAGAGCCAGTATGGTGCACCTGCACTGACCGGTGCCATTTTCAAGGGACAGAACGGCGGCGGTGCTGGCGGCTATGGCGGCGGCAATGGCTATGGACAGCGCGATGAGGAACAATACGGTCCAGCCAAATACGAGTTCAAATACGACGTGCAGGATTACGAGTCTGGCAATGATTTCGGACACATGGAGTCTCGCGATGGTGATCTCGCTGTTGGCCGTTACTACGTGCTGTTGCCCGATGGCCGCAAACAGATTGTGGAGTATGAGGCCGATCAGAACGGTTATCGTCCAACCATTCGTTACGAGCAGGTGGGCAATGGCAATGGCAATGGCAACGGCAATGGACGCAATGGCGGTGGCTATGATAGCAACGCGCAGGCGGGCAAATTCAATGGGTATCAGTAAGGCGAGAGGGCTGAGAGGCGTTACCTTCTAGTGTTTTTAGAAACCCAAATTTAAGTCGACCCTGTGTAACTATACTTGTCTACATCGTTGTTGTTGTATCGCCTAACCTAGCGGAGAGTATTAAAAAAAATCTAACTGTATTTCGGTGCTGGCGCGGCGATAACAGTTTGACATGCACTGAGTGCTTGTCAGGCGAGTCTCTTTAAACCTTCAGTTCTTACACTCTCTTACTTACTCCCTCTCTCACTCACTTTCAACTACTGTCAGTCTTAAATATTTCGTTTAGTGGAACGCCGCCATTTTGCCATAGCCAGGCACGTTCCAATGTCCACTGTTCCTTTTGCCGCCTTTGACTTTGCCTCATGTTCCATGTCTCACATTGTATTTTTGCCGTTTGTTTTGTTAAGCGCCTTCATTTAGTGTCAGTCACAACGGACACACATACAAAAACACACACACACAACATACCCACACCCCAACCACTACCACTGACCACCATCACACGCATTCATACATATATAAACATAAGCATTGTATTTAATTTTAATGAATTTAAATGAAAAATGCATTGGAGCACACTCAAGCAACAAAATTATGTTAAATGCATAATGTGTTTGAAGACAAATGAGATTTTTTGTGTATAAATAATGATAATGAATAAAGAAGCATTTTTGTATAAAACAAAGTAAAAAAAAACTCAAGTTTTTTAATGTTTAGCTCGAAAAGGGAAAGTCAAAATTAAATGTTGACAAATCATTAAAGTTATTAATAGTTTTTTACTTTAGCACACGCTCCAGTTGTCCCTGATTGTTGTACTTGTAGACGGGGTCCTGTAGTTCCCCAATCGACGAGTACTTCAGCTGAGCCGTAAAGTCATCACCCCTGGCTTCCTGCGTGCGATAAAGCACACGCTGCAGTTTGTTGTCCGGTGAAACTATATAGTAACGACCTTCCTTAATCTTTGCCTGGGGCTGAGTCAGCGCAGCCGAGTCATCCTCTTCGGGATAGATTATTCTAAAGCCATCATCAGCTGGTGGTCCATATTCGTTTGCTGGTGTTTGCGGGGGAACGTTGCTTCCGGTGTCCACTTGCTCTGGCTGCTCCTGTTGCTTCTGCCTTGGCACATTCAACTGCGGTGTGTTAAAGGTTCCTGCATGTTCTACACGCTGCTTGCTGATCTCGAAGCTAGCGCCAACTGGCAGCTGAAACTCCCCGGGCAGATTGAATGGCACCTCTGGACGCCAGCCAGCAGCGGCATAGGGCGCTCTCGCTGGTGACTCAGCTTGTGCAATCACAGCAACAGCTATTAGTAGAAATACCTTTAAAAAATATACAAAATTAAACAATATTTTTACCTTTCCTATAAAACAACTCACCTGATGCAGCATTTTAGGCCAAGTTGCAATTTGAAACTGCAATACAAAAATATTCAACTTACGCATTTTTATATCAAATTTAGTATTGTATCCATTGCATATTTTACATGCCAGACACGTACATAACAAACTGCCTCCCGCCTCTGACACACATAGGCCGCATCTGTTGCATCTCGGCTCCAATAGTCACGTAATCCCTCCAAAATATAAAACCAATTCGTATGCTCAGTGACCTTGAGCACAAATTTTTGGCAAGGGTTCAACGTGTGGTTTTTTTTTACTGCTCCGCCCACTGCACAGTTATGTTAGCAGTCTAACAGTAAGTGTCCAGTGGTTAAGGTGTGAACAAACGTTTAGATCATCAAGTTCAAGTGCCAAGATAATTAATTAATATGTGTCCACTGAGCTAAAGCTGATTAAATTTGTAATTAATGACGATTTCATGAAGTCAGAACCATGCAGACCTTGATTGTAGAAAAGAACTCTACCTTGTCTGATCAGGGTCTTTTAAAATATTTCAAACAGCGGGTGGCCTAATAGGAACTGATATGCTACGCTGCATTTGATAAATTAATTATTAACAATGTCTTTTTTAGCTTTTCTATCTCGTGATTAATTTTTTAAGCATTTATTAAAGTAAACTAGATGAAAAACATAGTAATTAATGATATTATTACTTTAGTTTTAAGTGCCAACTTTCAGTTCGCTAATTTGAATATTTGCGCCAAAAACCGCTGATAATTAAGGTGACCAGCCTTCAAAACTTAGAGCATCGCAGCGTAGCGCAAAAAGCTCAGTGCACACACACACATACATAGGTAACAAAGGCGCCATTTTTGCATGCAGTTAAGAAAACTCAGTGAATTTGATTTTATTGTTTTAAATTTTTTATGTGTTTTTATTGTTTATCTTGTTTTAATAGTTTACTTTGTGTTCTATACAATTTGTGTTTATTCGTTTCATATTCTGTTTGCACTAAATTAAAACCGTTTAACTTCTATGCTTCGTCTGCCTTACTGCTCACCAGTGACGCCCAACTTCTTCTTCAGAGATTCGGGCATCTCTGGTGGTGGTGGGCGTGGCATGCGCAGGAAGACCTTCACGGCATCGTAGATGAACCATTGGGCAGCAGTCAGTGTGCCGATCATGACAATCCTAGGCATCAGACCTCCCCACAGTCCTGTAAGTAAAGAATTAAACAGATTAAGAAATGGATATCCAAGGATTACTCTGACTTAAACTCTTACCAGACCAGCCAAGTTGCTTGGCGACATCAAGAGCGCTGGCGCCCTTGGCCTGGTTCAGCTTGGATACAACGGTATCAGCGGGATGGGAGACAATGGCACAGAAGACACCAGCAATGTAACCAGCGGCAAAGGTGACAATTAGCTGCTCGCCCTTGGTGCAGTCGGCACGTGGCTTGGGCACCACATACTTGTACAGCAGCTCCAGAGTACGCTCAAAGCAGGCGAACTTCATCATGGTGTAGGGAATCTGTCTCATCCAGAGTGGCACCAGACCCTTGTAGAATGCAGAAATGCCCTCCTGTGCGGTCATCTTGGGCAACGCCTCGCGCAGTGTCTTGGCAAATCCAGGAGTTGTCTGTATCTTAACCTTAGCAGCCTCCATGGGCGCCAGCGCGATATCGGCAAAGAACTCAGCAGAAGCAGAGGCGGCCAAATAGAGGCCGGTTCTATAGAGGAAGGCATTCTCCTCGCCAATAACGTCGGTGTACATGACTTTGAAGACCTCATAGAGACCGAACTTGCACAGACCCTGCATGGAGTAGCCGATGAAGGTGGGTGCCCAGCCCTTGGCCAGACCCCTGACGCCCTCCTCAGCCAAACTGACGCGGAAGCCATTCACCACACTCTTGTACTTGGCTGGGTCCACCTGCAGACGGCACTTGACCAAATCCAAAGGCACCACCATGGTGTGAGTGGTACCGCAAGAAATAATACCACCCAAGCCGCATAGCAAGAAGTAATGGTTTGATCCAAACTCGCAGGAATCTATTGAGAAATTAAAACTAATGATTTTCTTCTTTCAGACTGCTAAGCAAACTACTTACCACCCTGAGCAACTGCAGCGGCAGCAATATTGTGATTGGGTGTCAACTGACGGGATGGCACAGCGCTGGGCAGCAGTGGGGCGTTGGGGGCGGGCGTGGCAGCCTGGCAGTTAGCGCTGGTGAATGGCGACTTGAACGTTGAGTTCTGCGCGGCCTCGAACAGAGATTTGAACATTGTGTCTAGTTAGGATGCTGCAATAGAGCAAGAGGTGAATGTAGAGACAGAGGGAAAGACAGAGAGAAACGATTTAATTGAGGTTGAGGTTAACAGGTCATGATGTAATCGATATTGAACCAATTGTTTCAATAGCACTTGGCACGCAATCCAACCGGTGGTGCAAAAAAACTAAAAAGAATTCTATATATATTTAAATACTTCAAAAATCACTGCGTTATTGCATCAATCACTTTAAAACCGTTTAAGAAACTCAAACTGACATTGATCTTGGCCACAATACTTGAAATCGCAACATAATATTTTTACATAACTGTTGTCTATAATTTTTTCTGATATTTGTATCGTAATTTTTTGTATGCATTACGTAATGATTTCGCTTTGCTCGAAAACGACGCAAATATTTCCAAAAAAAAAACCTTTCGAAACTGTAGAATTATGAGACTCACTTCAAAGTGCAGGGAAGAATGTGCGGGAGACAGCAGATAGATAGCCGAGAAGTAGCTAAAGTGGTAGAAAGTTGATGTTCTTGGGTTGAGAAAGTAGAACCCAATGAAAAAAACACACAACGTTCGTCGTACGCCAAAACCAGAAAACCAATTGCAGCGTTTGAAATCACAAGACAAAAGATAAACCGATCACATCGGGTCTAGGGTTGTCAGCGGTGCCGACAGGTGTATCGGTTTGAAACGGTTATCAAGCGGTTAATAAGAAAGCGATTCAAAACATTTACGCCTTGACAACTCTTGGCATTTAATTTTGTTATTTTTAAATATGCGACAAGAGAATTCTCAATATTTTTCTATTTCAATCTCTTCTATTTTTTTGTTGCTGCTAAAAAGTATATAAATAAATTCATTAACGCGTCCGACAGCTGATCGAAGGCGAAGACGTTGTCGTTGTCGCCGATCACTGCTGCTGCGCGTGGATCAAGGCTGTGTACAATTTGTGTAAATTTGCAAAAAGTCGATTAAATATTTTATTTGGGAACATAGTACAAGTACAAATGTTTTTATTTTTACTAAAAATCGAAAGTTAGTAACTGTATTAACTTAATAGCTATTACCAAAAATGTATACTCTTGTTTCGTGTATGTGTGTGTGTGTATATATGTATGAATATATATGTATATTGTTACTTGATAATAAGTACAATTAGTTGTTTGTCGTGCTTAACAAATAGTCGTAAGGGCTAAAAACTATTTTGGAAGTATTCTGCAATAATAATAATACTTTGTTGTTGTTGTTGTTAAATTACAGTACACAATTATAAACGATGTGTACGTGGAATATAAAAAAATGGCAGAGTAATTAACGATATAAACTTACTTAAATATTAAAATTGGCTGGCATTTTGTTATGTTGTGTAAATTTGAGTGCTAAACGGGTTTTGACAAGCACTGGAGTGAATAAAACTGTATCCAATGCTGTTCAAACCGCTGCCTTGAGACAGTTGAACCGCCTCTGGAAATTAATCCTAATACAAAATACACAAATTGGCAAACAAGCGGACGTCTTAAAGAGTTAGGATAAACTTAACAAACTAACTGGGACTACGACTCGGCGGTCTCCATATGTCGGTGCACAGTCACCGGCGCTAGTATGTAATGGGAACGCGGCTCCTCAGCGTCCAGTGGCAGCGTTGTTTGGCCATAAACGCCACCAGATCCCATTCGACATGGCGATGGGGTTGCCTGCTGTTGTTGCAACTGCTGCTGCTTGTAGCGCTCCGTCTTGGAGGCGGGTTGATTGCTTAAATAGGGATGCGTATTGCTTTGTTGTCGATTCGTGGGACTGGATATGGATGTGGATATGGACATGGTGTCCGATTTGCTGTGCCGCTTGTCGTGCAGCAACAGTGGCTCCGCCAGCGTAAAGCACTGCTGATCGGAGCTATCCTCGTGGGGAGTCATCGTGCTATAGCCATGATCCGATTCGCCATTCGGTGGCCTGCGATAGTAGCTGCTGCCGCTGGACACGTGATATGGCGATATATCTGCAGCATGCATAAGCTGACGCTGTGCAGCGGTGTGATCGTAACCACCCATGGGTGGCTCATCATGTGCCTGACAATCGTCAAAATTGAAACGGGACAACGGCAAGCCGTAGTTCTCTTCCTGCACCGAGTCCACGTAGAACTGTTCCTGCGCCTGATTGTCCAGATTGTGGCGATAACAGTAAATGGCAAAGCCAATGACCATGGCCAGCACCACGATAGCACCACCTAATGGCCCAAAAGCGGAGTAGGCATGCTGTTCCCGCTGTGGATTATGTGCGGCCAGCATCTCCAGTTCGTCCAGCTCGCCGTAGGGCGTCAAGGAAGCTAGCACACCATTGAAACAGCCCGCTTGGGTTGAGCAGAATGGAGCACCAAAGCTATTGCCCTCCACATCCTGTTGGCACCACTCGCAGCCCATCGTTGCCAGGCATTCCCGCTGGGTGGCATGCGTTTCACAGTTCCCTCCGCCAGCAGGCACGACACAGCTGGGGAGCACACTCAGCAGCTGACTGGTGGGCGGTAGAGCTAGGAAGTGCTCGCTGGGCGGGGAGCAGTAGGGAAACTGTTGTGTATAGTTAGCATAATTATCCGCATCGTTGGACAACATGGGGCACTCGCAAGGGCATTCACAGTCGGTCTGATCCATACGCTTGCAGTTGAGGCACACGCGATCAATAGTGCTGCAAGGACAGAAGGCGCCGCCGTCGCAACTGGAGTTGAGCACGGCTGCAAACAGATTGCTGCCACGTATCAAGGCAATGGCATACTTTGTACGATCTCCGTGCACCACGTTGGTCAGAATGCTCGCCAGGGAAGTGTTGAAGGCATAATAACGTTGCAGGGTGCGATTCTGGTAACTGGCACAGCCAAGTTTACGCACCAGTTGGCCATGATTCAGCATATCATTGGCCAAATACGATTCCTTGTGTGTTAAATGCTCCTGGGGACGACGCTGATTGCGTGTGAGTGTGGACACCTGCATCATGCTGGGATGGGCCAGCAAATAGCCTTCGTGCTCGAAGAGCAGACACTTCATGTGCGGCAACTGGCACAACGGCGTGCTGTCCAATATAAGGCGGTAGTAGAAGGCATATGGCACATCCAAGGCGACCACGGCCACGGGTCGATCCTGCTGTGCCGAATGCAATGCATGTGCCTTTCCCTCGAAGATTGTGTGCGCAATGGTGACTATGTAGCCAGCTCCACCAGCATCAAGATACGGTGCAGTGCTAACAATTCTTCCCGGCTGTGCCATTGCCTGCCGGAACCAGGGGCGACGTGTGGCATCATAGCTATTGCTTAGCAGACAGCCCGGATACACCTGCAGCACTCCACTGACACTGGCTATGTAACGCCGTATGATATGACCACGTAGCGAACCATTGGGATCCTGATGGCGCCGACGCAGCTGCAGCATGGCCTGATACAAGACGCCCACCTCGTGTGGAATGCGTGCACGCAAGCCGGGATTATGCAGCACACGGCTAGGACCACGTAGATAGCCCATAATAGCATCCGATTCCGGTCGATTGTTGTGCAGAAAGGTAAACGGCGACTCAAAGGCAGCGGCACTTAGAAAAAGTGTCGGAGCATCTGGAAATACCAATAACAATCTTTAGAAATAACCCAAATCCAAACTTGTTTAACTACTCACCCATTGTGGCCAGTTGCCTGAAGTAGCGACAAATTTTGGGCGCACCAGTGCCACCACTCTGCATTAGATCCAAGCGATGGTACAGCAAATCCAAGCTATCACCATTGTAGCCTGGATCATAGTTGTTCACGGTGTCTAATAGATTATAACGCTGCTGCGGAGCGGAAGCATTATAAGCAGCACTGCCGCTCATGCTAGTGGTGCTCACCAGGCACAGCACATAGATGCCCAGCACGGATTGCCACTGGTAGATGCGCTGCAGCTGCTGGCGTCCCAAATAAATGCCAGCCGTGGCATTGCCGCGCTCCTCGTGTAGCATACGATGACGAATACTCTCGAAATCTGTGGAATTCTCTAGATACGCGATATTCACTGGATATGCAGTCTCCCGCTGGATGAGAGGTCGTGGAAACGCTGGGTGGGCTAAAGTGTTGCCACTGCTACGATCCAAGAGAAATGCATAACTAAATCCCTGCTTGGCAGCCGGCGAAGCACTCGGATAGTTTAACAAATCCTCTAGCAAATCAGCCAGATATAAATTAACGCCAACAACACCATAAGGTGGCACAACATGTGTGATGGAAACAAGCGTATCTGTAAGCACATAGATTAGGTTAAGCATTATAAAGGCTATGAGCGACCAATCTATGATAAACTTACCTCCACTATCCGCCTCCACAGCCGGCGGATGCACTTGCAGTGAGTCCGTGAGAAAGCGTTCAGTGAACAGCTGCCCAAAGACACGACTGCTGGCCCTTGGAATCGTTTCCGCATGCATCTTATTCAGCACAAAGAAGCGACCAGCCAGCTGTTCCTCCTGGCCAGCGCTTAGCCAAGAACGCACATCGATGTCAAACTTTGTGTAGTTCTGTGTTGCTATATCGCTTAGGAATTGCTTCTCATACATAATGCGCTTCTCGTCCAGCACCACGGCGCAAGTGTTTATGACAACGGGTGAGGACAAACGACTCTGTCCCTGAGCCAAAACCCGCAGCACGTACATGGCATCCGATAGATTCGTAAGCAATCCGCGTGTAACATAAACAAACTCAATGGGCTGCTCGGAGGCGTTGATCAGCTGCGATTGCTGAAGACGATGTAGCATCTGGAAAGCATACTCAAAGCCCAGCGTGTGATTCGTCAATGCCCGCTGCATGCTCAGATTGTTCACATAGTTAAGTATCTCATCCTTATAGGCACGTGTGGCACTATAAATGCCATGTGCCGCATCAGCGGGAAATGCGTCCAGAAACATAAAGTCTGCCTCGTTGGAAACTGTTACCAACGATACGTAGTCGGTGTCCTCCAGCAACATAAGCACCTCCTGCACAAAGTTCTTGGTTATTTCAAAGAGTTCCACGTTCATCGCTGATCCAATGTCGATGAGGAGCATCACAAACTTGTGTTTGATGGCCGAAACATAAAGCTGTCGGAAGTGTGCGCTTGCCGAGGCTCCATCGCTGCTGGACAGGAAGTAGATATGCTTAAAGTGACTGTTACTACTGCTTGGCTTGTTGTTGATATTCAAGCTGCTATTTGGATCTATGTCAGATTGGCTCTTGCTCAAACGCTGCCTTAACAGATTCAGTTGATCCGCTATAAAGGCATTCGCATCACGCGATCTTCCATTGTTCTCATTGAGGAATGTAACGCGAGATGTCTCGTCGGATTTGAGATAGTTTAGGATCTGTATTTGATGTTTGTTATAATGCACTGATCCCGAGTTGGCTGCATCAACATTGTTCTCGTAGTCGGACTGACAGTTCTCGATTTGGGTATTCAGATAGAGATGCATGTGCTCCTTACTGGCAGCTGCTCCACTGCTATCCGAATCCTCTGTTTCAAAGTCAAATTCGTTTTCCTGCTCATCGTCGGCTTCATCGTCATAGCTGTGCTGCTGCACCAGCACTTTGCTCAGATTAAAACGCAATAAATCACGTAGCTCGTGCACAACATGTGTGGCTCGCTGCAATTTGCGGCCCAAACGCTGACTAAACGCCTGCAGATCCTGCTGCACGCTCTCATTGGCATTGCCAGGCGATAGACGCGAGGCTACCGAACTGGTAAAGTGTATGGAGTCAAAGATTTCCTGCAATCATTCGATAAGTGTATTAAGGCTAAAGAACCATTGACTGTTATAGTGAACTCACCTGTATCTTTGCCACAAGCATCTCAAGTTTACGTATACTGTGTAGATTGCTCTCCACATTGCTCCTTAGTTGCACTACATTCTGCTGATTGTAGTTGACAAAGAAAATACTTGCTGGCGTCTGCTGGAGTGGCATATAGCTGACAGCAGACCCAGTTGTGATGGACGTAGGCACTTTGTTAATATTGCTAGTTGTGGTTTCATTTGTTGTAGTTATGTGTGTGTTTGTGTTTTTGCTTATGTTTAGAGGTAGAGGAGGAACATGTTCACTGCTGCCGTTCGGCGATGTTTGTGCAGCTGCCACCAGGAGCAGAAGCAACGTGTTGCCGTACCACATTTTGTTGCTATCCTGGTAGGCGAAATTAGCAACAATTACCGCGTCATTTAGGATACCAATTTCATGTTATATTCTTTTTTATGGAACTTGTGGTGGCCGATAACTACATAATTGGCCGATAAGTCTTCTCTAAAAGAAATCGTCATGTTATCGAAGACGGTATTATTTTTATATTTGCCATTCGCTTTGTATTTAGTATTTTCTTTTGTATATCGCATTTGATAAGCTATCGTTCGTGGATGATTAATATAACACTATCGTTTTGTGATTCATAATAAAATAAAACTAGCTGCGTAAACATTATAAAATCAATTTAAAACAAAGCAAAAAGGCATTTAACTAATAATGGCCGCCACTCTTAAGCCATATTTGACCGCAGTTCGCCATTCGCTGACCGCAGCGATGTGTTTGCAAGATTTTCCATCGCAAGTTGTCGAAAGACACAACAAACCAGAGGTGGAAATTTGTTCCAGCAAAGAGTTAGTTCTCACGCCCATTGTCGTCTCCCGCAATGAGCGGGAGAAGGTGCTCATCGAACCATCCATAAATTCTGTGAGAGTTAGCATTGCTGTAAAACAGGCGGATGAAATTGAACGTATTCTGTGCCACAAGTTTACACGCTTCATGATGCGACGCGCCGAATCATTTATCATACTGCGGCGCAAGCCAATTGAGGGATATGATATTAGTTTTCTGATAACCAATTTCCACACGGAGCAGATGTACAAACACAAGTTGGTTGACTTTGTTATCAGTTTCATGGAGGAAATCGACAAAGAAATCAGTGAAATGAAACTAGCGGTAAACGCACGAGCACGTACTTGTGCCGAGGAATTTCTGAAGCGTTTTTAAGACTAAGCAAAGCAAACGTTCACAAATGTATTCCATTATGACATTAATAAATAAATATGCATGTTTCTATAAACTACGGTGCTCTTCAATAACTATATAAATATTAGTTGTGTTTATCAAGACGCAGTTGATGTACATTAATTATTTACAAAATCAAAACTGAATCTGTTAAAAGGCGTAAGCCAATGATTTCGATTGTTTTAAAAATGCGCTCAAACGTTTTTCAACACTACGCGCGCGGTTTTTAAATTTAGCAACACTGCGCATAACGACCCTGTCCAACAGAATATCAACAAACGCAACACGCGGACGACAACGGAATAAACTAAACATTTGAAAGATAAATGAAAATGGTAACAACAAAAGCAAAAAAAGCACCAGCAGCAAAGCAGAAACCTGCTAAAAATGCTGCTGAGACACCGGCAGTAAAATCAAAGAGCTGGCAAAAAGTTAAACTCAAAGGCCACGTGATATCCGATGATTGTAGCGGTTACGAGGGAATGATTGGCCTGGAAGTGCTGAAGGAATACGACCCGACACTGATCAAGTCAACACTGCAGAGTGACACGGGAATAATCAAGAGCAGAGGTCGTAAGCGTGTGCAGCAGGAGTCTGAATCAGAAGCCTCTTCCAGCGATGAGGAGGAGAGCGACAGCGAAGATGAGAATGAGACCGGTAAAAAGTCGAGCAAGAAAGCGAAACTCGCAGAACGTCATGCACAACGATTGCTGAAGCAGCGGGAGAAGCGTGAAAAGCGCAAGGAGCAGCGTAAAGAGAAGTCTAAACCCAAACCAGATTCAAAAGCATCAAAAGCAAAGTTTACACCCAATGAAGGCTATGCTCCAGATCGTTTTGCCCTACTGCGTCCACCTCCGACTGAAAGCGACAATATCAATGAGGCTGAGGCAGCTGATTCTGATGATGAAGAAGTGCCTCAACTAGTGGCAAGCGTCGAGCCAGAGAGCGAGCTGGAAATGTCCCAATGGCAAGGTCTGGGCGTACCTGCTCCAATAATGCGAGCATTGGCTGAACAGCACTTTGCAGAACCCACACAAATTCAGGCCATGACCCTACCCGCTGCCATACATGGTAAGAAGGATATTCTAGGTGCTGCTGAGACCGGCAGCGGTAAAACTCTCGCTTTTGGCATACCCATATTGGCGGGCATTATGGAGTTGAAACAGCGAAATGATGGCTCCAGCATACGCAAGGCACCTAAGGTCAAAGGTGATAAAACGAGCGTAGAGGCACCAAAAACCAAGGATAACCACGAGTTGACGCCTCCGCCAGAGGAGTTGGATTACGTGTCGGGTGCCAGTGATGACGACAGTGATGCTGAGCAGAGTAATCAGAGCAAACAACGTCCACTTTATGCTCTAGTGTTGACGCCAACGCGCGAATTGGCTGTGCAGGTCAAGAATCATCTCGTAGCAGCTGCAAAGTACACCGACATTCGAGTGGCTGCAATCTTTGGTGGTCTATCGGTGGCAAAACAGGAGCGTGTGCTGCGACAATGCCCAGAAATTGTGGTGGCCACACCTGGTCGCCTTTGGGAGCTGTTTGTGCAGGGAAATCAGCATCTGAACAAGATTGAAAACGTCAGTTTCCTGTGCATAGACGAAACCGATCGCATGGTGGAGAAGGGCCACTTTGAGGAGCTGCGCAGTCTGCTGAAGGTGCTCAATGCAGATGAAGAGCGCAAGCAACTACGTCAAAACTTTGTATTCTCCGCCACATTGACACTGGTCCACGATCTGCCCGAGCACATGCAAAGTAAGCCAAAGGAATCTATAGTTAAATAGAAGTCTGCTAAAAGAATGTTCCAATTTTTCTGATTTTAGAACGCAATGTGGGCAAACGTCCCAAGTTTACAAAGCAAACGGTGGATCAGAAGATTGAGAGTCTTATCGAGGAGTTGGGCATCTCACAGCCAAAGATTGTGGACATAACAAGCAGTCAACGTAAGTATAGATAGATCCTTTCGACGGAAGTACTAGTTAAAGCTTCAATCCTTTTACAGAAACATCGCACACGCTGACCGAAAGTCGTCTACTCTGTGCCATTGATGAGAAGGATTACTATCTTTACTACTTTGTACAGCGCCATCCTGGTCGCACCATTGTCTTCTGTAACTCCATAGATTGTGTGAAGCGTCTGGCCACGCTCTTTGGCCTGCTCGACTGCAATCCTTTGCCGCTGCACGCCAACATGATTCAAAAGCAACGACTCAAGAATTTGGAACGCTTTAGAGATAGTCCAATGGGATTTCTGATAGCCACCGATGTGGCTGCCCGTGGCCTGGACATACCCAATGTGGAGCATGTTATACACTACCAAGTACCACGCACCAGTGAGAACTATGTCCATCGTTCGGGACGCACAGCTCGGGCCAATAAACATGGTATTACTGTCATGTTCATGGAACCTGGCGAGGTCAAGAACTACGTGAAGCTCTACAAAACGCTGGAAAGAAGTAAGCATTGAAAACTTCGCTAATCTAATGGTATCATTAATTATATGATGTTGATTTTAGCTGAGGATCTGCCGCTGTTTCCGATCTCCGAGCGTTTCCTGGGAGCTGTAAAAGAGCGTGTTAATCTGGCTCGTGATCTGGACAAGGAGGAACTGAAGCTGCGGCGTGTGCAAAGTGAGGAAGGCTGGATGAAAAAGCACGCCGAGGAAATGGACATGATCATTGACGGTTTTAACGATGAGTCGTAAGTATTACTTCTATAGTTACAACAATAAATCATTTAAAATCGTATACAATTTTACAGTGGCAGCGACCAGGATGAGGATCCGTTTATCATTGAACGAAGACGCAATCGTTTGCATGTGGACACAGTGCGCGCAAAGCTCAGTGCACTGCTCGCCCAGCCCATATTCCCCAAAGGCTTTAGCTTTAAGTATCCAACGAGCACGGGACAACTGATCGAAGGCTCCGCAATATCCACGAGTAATGGCAAATCCGCCGTAGAAGCTATGAAAGAGGCCATTGAGGACATGAAGCAGGCGAAGATAAAGCGTAACAAGCGCAAACGCAATGCTTAAACAATTGTTGAACTAGTTTACTTAACAAATATATAGAAATATACAAAGATATATAAAGATAATGCATTTAATGCTTAGAAACAAAGTATCTGATGCCGCCATCGGTTAGAGATCGCGCATGTTTGGCCAACAAAGTGGAGACGGACAGTGTGGGCGTGGTAAAACATCTGTGGGGTAAACAATAATAAAGTTAATGAGTGTTGAGACCTATAAGTTAAGGCTATGCTTACTCCATGTACGGCTCCATCTCGGCCAGAGTCCACTTCCGTTTTGTTTTGAACAAAGCGCGCATGCGATCGTTTATAGTAGACGGTAGCTGCTCCTCGGCCAGTGATCGTATACATGGCTGAGCACCTTCCTTATCCAGTATACCAAGACCCCGCAGATATTCCAGCTTACAAGACATGCCCTCCGGTAATGCCTCCTGCCAGGTGTTCATAAACTCCTCGTTACGGAAACGCAGACCGGGCTGCAAGATGTTCTGCGCCACAATCCTAGCCACAAGAGACTCTTGGTACTTAAATTTACCAGGACAGCGATCACTTGTCCTAGCGTATATATCAAATAGTCCTGTAACTATTGGTTCCGGTGCAATGCCCTGCAGTGCGTATATAGTCTCTTCGCGCTCAACCTCGTCCAGTGCCCAGGAGTTTTCACTTATCAGCCCGAGCATTAAGTTAATAATGCGGTATTCGTACTCGTAGTCCAGAATACGTATGTGGCCATCAAATTCGATGGCCCGATATTGATTCAATCCTTCCACAAACTGTGCCCGACTGCACTGCACTGTGTCCAACAGTTGCTGGAAACTGAATAACAATTTACGCTCGATGCAATACTCGTTTTCTGGTCCTGAGTAGCGTGTCAGTTGCAGCAGTTCACCCAATTTGCGAAAACGTGGTTGAATCTCACGGCATTCAAAGTATTCGTGGAATATAGTCATCACCTGTCGTTGTTCCAGCGTCCGTGGCACCTCCAAGTCATCATCGGCGCTGTCGTTTAGACTTCTCTCTAGTGATGCATTGGCGTTACCCGAGCGGGGACTCTTCAGCGGTGATATGCTGGTAGCTGCTCCAAACTTTAAGTCCGGTACCAGCAATAGACTATTTGAGATCTCGGCACCTTTCACGTCATAGGTTCGCTCATCAGTGCATAGCACTACTTTCTCATGCAGGCCACCCTTAAAGTGAAGTGTTTGTCCTGTGCGTATCTGCTGCAGCATGTGATCGTCCAGCTCCAGCAGACGCAAATTATCACTAACAATATCTGCCCCAGGATAATACAACGCTTGCGTGAGTTGAGTGAGCTGACGCTCGTCCATTTTTGCGTGCTTCACAATTATCCGCACATCTTCCGGTGTACGCACGTAACTAGTGTACGCAAGTAGTCGGTTAGCATGTATTTTTTGACCACATTAAGTTATTAACTTACTGCTGTGGCTCATTTTCATCTACTTCCATATCCGATTCCATCTCTTGTCTTACGCGCCAAAAATAAACAACTCTCGATAAAGTTTAATGGAGTTGCCAGCGTATGAGACTACAGCGTTGCCAGACTGTTTACTGTATGTTATGGATTATTTTGGCGGGCCCAAATTCTACAGAGACAACAAAAGAGCAGCTCTCTTAGTCAATTTATTTGCTCTCTAGCTCAGCTGCTAATTTTTGGGTCACTCTTATTGGGCTCTTTAATGCTCAATTATTCAAATCAGCTGTTTTTACAGCCCACACTTGTTATTAGATGATGTTTGGTCACTCTAAGCTGAAAATTAATCGATACATTGGGGCGATTGCTATTCACAGCGAATGCATTTTGGCCTTGCCATATTTGTTCAAGTTCTCCATGGTCACATTAACTAGTTACAGGTTGAATTAAAGCATGCGAAATTTGTTATTGTAAATCTACACAAATGGAGAATCTTGCGACAAAAAAGAACTGGACTGACCAGGAGCGTCTGGAGCTGGCAGCTAAGCTAGATGCAGAACTCGACTCATTCATTGATGGCTTGGAAAAAAAGCGCTATGAGGAAGGATGGCCCGAGGATCGCTGGGAGGAGGAAATGGACAAGCATCCGTTTTTCATGAAACAAGCACCTAAGCCAGGTGACGATGTGCATCCCATGTTTGAGGGCCTGCAGAAGCTTAAATTTGATCCAGAGGAAAACACACTCGAAGAGTTGGCGCTCAATTACAAAGAGGATGGAAACTTTTACATGAAGCACAAAAAGTTTCGCATGGCCGTTTACTCATTCACCGAAGGCATCAAAACCAAATGCGAAAATCCCGATGTCATGTCCGTGCTCTATAACAATCGTTCCGCTGCCCACTTCTTTCTAAAGAACTATCGTAGTGCCTTGAGTGATGCACAGCGCGCGCTATTTTATAAGCCCGTTTACACCAAGGCACGTTGGCGCGCAGCACAGTGTGCTCACGAGCTGGACAAGTTTGATCTGTGCACACAACTGTGCGAGGAGCTGCTTGAAGTGGACATCGATCACAATGAGGCTAAAGCATTGCTACACAAGAATAAGATGAAAAAGGTGACAAGATGACCAATTTATCATTGCTTTGTTAACTAATTTAAATTCTTTTTAAAGCTCGATACGGAACGCAATCAACGGAAGGAGGCAGCGGAGGCTAAAAGACGCTTAACACGTTTCAGTAAACTACGTGATGCTCTGGAGCAGCGTGCTGTTAAATTCGACGACCAGCCACTCAATAAACGCCTTAACATTACCGAGGAACTATTACGTCCCAAGTTTCTGCCTTTAGAGGATCACCCAGTGCATTTGGATGAGGATGGCAGCAGTTTAGTGTGGCCCGCTGCCTTCTCCTATCCGGAATTTCTACTCAGCGATTTCCAGCAACAACTGCCCGAGTCTGCCACCATGACAGATTGCCTGAACACACTCTTTGCCGAGCCCCTGCCGTGTGACAGGGAACTCAAGTATCGTCCAGATTCCGTTAACGTTTATTATGAGAATCGCAAGGTTGGCTGCGTGCACAAGGTCAATCCCAAAAAGACGCTACGAGAACTTATGAGCGAGAAGGGATTCTTCATCTCTGGTGGAGCATTGTTGTTCTATGTGGTGCCCAAGGAATCCCGAACAGAACAGGAGTTTATACACCAGCAACGACGTCCCCTGGTCTACAGCTGAGTTAGGCTTAGTGTTAGAACAAAATCAAGCATTTTTATTTTGGTTTCTTTTTGTACATTAATAAAGCATTGATTAATTGTAGTTTTTAATTGTTGTTCGAGTTTCATTTGCGGTGTCTTAGTTAAACAATACTTCGGAGAAGCTTTTGATAACTGTTATCATTTGTTTATAGAATTTTTTATAATTTATCTAGTTTACTTATACAATTTGTTTGATATGTTTAATGCGGCGGCAGCTTGCAAAGCCAGAAAAGCGTAGCGATCGGACACTCGTAGCTGGAGAAGGATCGATGGGATCTCAAAGGTTACTACCAACTCCAGCAGTTAACGAGTCTTTGAGCGTTTTGTTTAAAGTTTCACATACAATAGATAATACTTTAGCACTTAGATTTAAGATTTTAAAACAAATCATAACAAGATTAAGAGATCTTGGGTGCGTTTAAGCGGCGCTTAGAAATGTTTCGACTCCATAAATTGAAGACAAGACAAGCTTTAAGCCTTAAATATCGTTAATTAAAATTAATAAGTTAACAATAGTTAATAGTTGTATATCTCTACTAGTATAAATAAAAGCGTTTTCATAGTATTCCTATAATTGAGCACACGTTATGCATAGACAAACAACCAACAGATATGTGAATTATATACTATATATAGCTGCATGATTCCATGATTCCTCCTACGATAAGACATACATATAGTTAAGCTCTAATTTAAACAGATTTCTGTGTGGCAAAATCAAGAACAACACAAGTACAAGGCATTAAAATACGTATTAAATACAAACAGCTCAACATAATTAAGTTAAGTATAAAATAATCACATGCAAAAATAAACTAAACTATGGCGAATAATACAATTATACTTAAAATTAACTAAATTTAAGGAATTATAAATACCAACAACAAAGCGTTTTAGTGTTACTGCGGTGATTGCGGTGTAGTTGTGGTTGCATTGCGCTGCAGCACGTTGTTGAGCCGCAGTTTGAGCGGCGAAAAGTCAATTTTCTTGAAGCGCGGCAATGAGGCAAACTTCTTTAGTCCCAAAGGAGGTGGTGCCACTTGTTGTTGCTGCAACTCGCTGGGTGAATTCGTCACCGAACGGGATTGGGACTGAGATTGTGTCATAGTTGGCTTCAGTGGTGGCTGCTGTTGCTGCTTGGTGGGTGAGTTGCCAAACTTGGCCAATGTGGCATACTTTTGCAGCATGCGTGTGGCACGTTCGGCTGCCTGATAGCAATGCTCATACTCGTCCTCCAATTGGCTACACTTTGTTTTAACTTTGCTGCCTTTGTTGGCCTCCGTTGCTTGGCCATCGTCAAATTTGAAGTCAATATTTTGCAGCATCGCCAGTTGCAGCAGCTCCTCATCGCCAGCGGACGGCAGCTCAGTGTTGTTGTTGTTGTGGCTGTTGGTATTGTTGTTGTTGGCAAGACCGTGGCTAGCACGTTTCGAGGCATGGGTGACGGCGTAGACACCCTCGGAGATTTTATGGGCGGCAGTCTTCTTGTTTAACGACTTAGTCTTGACTAGTGATGATTTTATCGTCGAAGACGATGATGATGGTGTGGTGGATGATGATGTGCTTGTCTTTTGTCGTTGTTCGATTATTTGCTGCGGCGAGGATATGTAGAGATTCTCTTTGCGCTCACGCCGCAGTCTGGAGCTGACCAGGTGTCGCATGCCGGAGACAGCGGCATCGGCGCTGCTGGGACTTCGACGCTTGGACTTGAGCGTGTCACAGCTGTTGGGATAGTACGAAGGTATCTTATCGTCTACACTTATTATGGACTTGCGTGGTGTCTGATAATAATCCTCCTCCTCCTCGGTCTGATCCACGGTAGGCGTCTTTTGTTTGGGCGGCAGAGCGGGCAGCAGTGGTGATTCGGTGGGTGTGCTGGTGCTCAAGCCATAGCCGTGGCCAAGTGGTTGAGCCTCTAACTCCTGAGATGCCTTAATGGCCAACAGGTTCTCGTACAGATGCTCGGCCAGTATGCTGTTGGTGTTCATCATTGAGTTACCGTGCATTGGCTCATAAATGTCACTGTCGTTTTGTGCCGCTGCAGCGGGAGCAACAACGATTGGAATCTTGGCCATTTGATCGTCGGTGTTGCAGCTACTTGTGGATGAACTGTAGGAACCAGTTGAGTAGCCAGATGAGGTGGAACCAGTGCTGGCGCTGGGTTTCTTCTCCAGTGGAACGCCGCTGTTCCTGCTCATCTTTTGTATGATGGGTGCCATGACACAATAACCATTTAAATCATCCACTAGCACTTTCTTCTTCCCCTGCAGCAGCTGTTGGGGATTAGTGATGGATACAGCACCATTGGCGCCAACGAGATTTATGGTGGATGTATTACAGGCTGAGAAATTGAAGTTATGAGGCAGTTGCTCCGACATATTGAGGCTTTCTAGGGAATCGGCTTTGCTCAAATGCCGCGTAATCTGTGCGAGCAGCACATTGCGAGAAGTGTCCTCAATGACAGAATCCTCGAGGCTGATGTTTAGCTCCTCGCTAGACAAAGCCTCACCGAATGTGTCCAGAAAATTCAGCTTGGAAAGATCGGGACTAGAAAAGCTATTTCGCTGTGCCTTCTTCATGTCCGATGTGCGTTTCCTTGGCGGTGCTGGCTCTGGTGTGGGAGCATTTTCATATAGCGCCAACTCTGGTTGCGGTTCCTCTTCCGTGTGCTCCTCTAGCGGTTCACTTGCGCTGCCCGAACGTCGTTTCTGGCCAAAGATGTTGTCCAACATGTTCTTATACTTCTTCTTCTTGGCCAGCTCAGACTCGGGATTGGTGCTGGAGCGTGGAATCTCACCAGGTTGACACTCAAAGGTATTGATGCGTTTACGATGTGCTGGTAATGGCGGTAATGCTGGTGGCACTTCCAATATTGCTTTAGCCGCAACCACAGATGCCAGGTTCATCTCCTCATAAATGCCGGATGCAATGGAAGCACGGGAGATGCGGCTGCCATCGAAGATTTCCTCGTAGATTTGAGAGACGCGTGCGGAGAACGAGAAACTATTGGCGTCCAGGTCAAAGCAAAGCGAATCCGGAAGATTAGGCAAGGGACCCAGTGCTCTTTGGCTGCTTAAAAGATTAAGAAATTATTATTAACTATTAAGGTAAGTAGAGGTTCCTACAAACCTTGTGTCACGACTGAGTCTGCGCTGCTCTAGGAAGACTTGTCGGTACAGCTCCAGATTCTTGATGGACTTCTTAATCCACTTCATGTGCCGGCGACAGGCCGTCTCCGTTTCCAGTGCGAAGTAAATGAAGCAATCCCGACGATTCTGTGTCCAAAAGAGTCCATACGAGTGCTGCTTGGTGCGTGATGTTGCCAGACTGATATTAACTCCTGGTACATTCACCGAAACACTCAGCAGCTTGTGCTGTTGTGGCTGCTGGGGCTCTTCCTCGTTGAGACTTTGGAAGCTGAGGCGCAGGAAGCACGGCACACACTTGATGGCTTCGATTTTCACCTGACATCTGGTCCATGTTTTGTAGCGCAGCGCAATGGCGCGCTTGTCATGTGTATCCAATTTGACGTCCATACACATTGAAATCTCATTGTGGTCCATTTTGGACGGAGTTCGGTGGTTTTCAGGTTGCGGGTTGATTTGATGTTGGTGTTTGGTACGTGATAAATGAATAATGAAAATGCTGACTGACTTCTAAGGAACTTTCTTCTTTTACATGTTTCTTTTCGTTTTTTTTTCTCTTCGACTCCTTTTTAACGGAGAGGGTGGAGCTCAATGCTGCCAAATTTTTCTCCAACTAACTTCGTGTGCATACACTGATTTTAGAGATGAGCTAGCCGGGAAGTATTTTTTACATTTCCCGCTCGATTTACATTTGGTATACGGCTTCAAGTAGGCGGTAATTCCTTGGTATACCAACTCTGGTCACACTATCAGCAGTTTTGTGAATTTTCTGTGGAACGTTGACGTTTTTGTCGTTTTTTCCGTATCAATCATAACGCTCGTGTTAGAATTCGAGTTCGCGTCGCGCATTGACAAAGAAGTTTATAAATAAATTAAAGGTCTTTGTTTATTTATTATCAAAAGACAAAGGCTCTTACACATTCTGTTAGCAAATTTCGATTTGTTTCGATTCGCATAATTTACGCAACGAAAGCAGCTGCGTCGTCAAGAGGCAGCAAAGAAGGTGCAAGAAGGCGGGGTGGCATCAGCCCAAGAAATAGCAGCGCAAAGCAAAATCAAAGTCTGCGCATAGAAACAAAATATAAAATAGAAAAATATTCAAGTGTGTGTAATTGTTTGTAGTTGATAAAAAAAATAAAAATATATAAATAAAAAACATAAAACAGTGTTAAAATTGCTAAAAATAGTACAAAATGGCGCGTTTGAAACATTTCTAATTTCAAAATATATATCAAGTGTGGGAAATAAATAGTATTATTACATTTTGTTGGTAAGTAAAAAAGTATTTTTTTTTTTACGTTGTCTTTAACATCGCCTACGTCACATGCTGTATGCGTGGGTGTGAATCATCCAAAGATATGTACGAACATTCTTTAATCCATGCACACTTGTTTGTGCATTGATTTTCCCTCTCTTGTGCACGTGCCGCATTCTAACTGGTCACGATTTCGAGTCCAATTGGACTTAAACTGGTATTATATTGCAAGCAGTCAACCCCAAAATTGTTTTTTCTCTCTGGTGTTGCTGTTGTTGTTGCTGTTGGTGTCAGCTGTTGGACTACAAATTTTGAACGCACACCAATTGTTTTGATTTATTTTGATAGTGGAAAATTACCAACCCTCTGCCATTTTCGGCTTCGTGCTCAGGTAAACAAACGGCTTTTGGTGTTACCGTGTTTGCCGGCCGTGTAGTTGCCACCCACACATGGTCACACAACAAAAACAATAACAACAACACCAATTGGCTGCACTCAAAGCTTTTAGCAGCCCGGAGCTTTCGCAGGCAACACTTTAAGTTGCAGCAGAAAAAAGCTCTGCAAATTCACCTTGCATTGGGAGTTTATTGACATTACAATGCAAACTACATAGAGAGCATAGCATATATTTCTATATTTATAAATTACATTTTTATAGGCGATAGTTAAAAAAAACCAGTCAGTGCCTTTGAGAAGCTACACAAATGATGAATGAATTGAATTTTTTCGTCTCATTAAGATGACATCATTTTGTATAAAGATATATTTAAATACATCACTTAAAAGTAGCTGCTACTCTTATACTTACATAAGCACATAAATTTGTTGTGTGCAATAAACATTTCTCATTTCTTTTAAATTAAATAAATATAAATTTGTTTTTGTAGTCCCTTGAAAAAGTTTATGAAAAGCTTTCGCAGCTTTTTGTTCTGCTTATCTTTTCTTTTTTTTTATCAACATTTATTGATTTAATGTTTACGATTTACGTTTCAATTTTTACTTGCAGTCAAAATCCGGTTGGACGCAGTGTCGCTCGCTTTCGCCGTAGAACGCGAACGTAGATAAAAACTTGTCAGAAATTTTTTCAAAAGTGTTTAACTAAAATTTACTACAATGGCGCGTTTAATTAATTTGTTGTTAGAGACTAAACAGTTTAACTGTTAATTCAAAGCGTTAAGCCAATTAAAGTTGTAAAAAATAAATCAAATCCGAAGTTTGCAATAAAGTTTCAACAATTGTTTTGTTTGTGTGTGTGTATTTTGGATTCTGGTGCACGTGAGAAAGTTACAAAAGAAGCAGAAGAGAACGATAGCATCCACATTTACATTCCACAGTGTAGAACGTAAGAGGCTCGCACTCTTTGACAAGCAGACTCGATCGATATCGTTCTATCTCTCTCTTTCATTCGGTTGCATTTACCAAGTTGATAACGGTTAATTGCCTAATGGCAAGTTCGCTTAACAAGACGAGACACAGGCGCAGATTGGCTGCGATCTCGTTCCTATCGAATATCTCATTAGATGGCACACATCGGGACACAAAATTTGGCGCAACATTTGGCAGCAGCATCTGCACGCAACAGCAGCAGCAGAAGCATTACAACAACAATACTAAAGGCAACGCAACGGCAGCGTTGGGACTCGGCGCCGGCGGTTATCACCAGCATTATCAACGAAATCATCAGCAACGTAATAGTCAGGCTCAGCAGCAGCAACAACAACAACAACATCAGCAACAACAGCAGCAGCAGAATGGAAAATATGGTGGCAACACTGCAGGGTTGCTACTCTGCAGCGCCGATGTGCACATGGGGGGAGTTGGAGATGCCGGCATCGGAATCTGTGATGGATTGGATGACTGCGGATCCACAGCTTTGGGCGGTGCCAGCGATGGTGATGGTTTTAGTGAAACTGAAAATATGGGTCAATACCTGATGAATGTGAGCAGCCTGTCCACCCACAATGCGTCCAGCGTTGTGCCGGTTGAGAGACGCAACATAAAGCGGCCCACCTCCTGTGGCCGCCAGCCTCAGCAGCAGCACCAACTACCGGGCACTGGCAATAATAGCAATAAGCAACTGTCCCAGCAACGCGGTGGCAGCGGCGGTTCTGGCGCTGAAAGCGGCAGCGATTCGGACAGCGTCAAGATACCCCTGAAGGTATCCAATTTGGGCAGCGGCGGCGGCGTCGGTGGTGGCATAAAGCTGCTGCCTCTAAGGGAACGGTAAGTTGCCTACGTCCTTTAAACTCATTAAAAAATACTAAGCTACCCGCGCAGATAGTGTGGCGCTCCTATTAGAGACTCGGTCTCTCATTACAAAGTTGCGGGTTCGAACGCAGATGCGGAACCCGAACGTACAAAATAATTCGGTGGTCTTTTTTTTTTATATTTTTATTTCAAATTTAAGTGGATTTATTATTAATAAACATAAAGATTCTCAAAATATATATTTTTTTCTGATCGCTCTAGAAACATCTTAAAAAAAATTAAATTAAAATTACGTTATTGGAAATCTTACGACTGCAATTATATATTTCTATTTGTTTGTTTGAAACGAATTCAATATTATTTTCCATTAAAAACATTTTGATCGAATTTCTTGAGGCGGCACTCTTGATTTCATAGGAAATTTTGTGCATCGCCGCTGAGCACACATGTGTGGTACCATATGCAATTTCTCCGTAAGTTAAGCCAATTGACACCTGATGTTTTGATTTGTTTATGAAACTAAAGCATTCCAAGTATAATTGCATTATTTCTAGGCTCTCAGCTCTGCGACTAATTTAATTTATATCACTGCCAACAAATTCGAAATATATTATATATTTTTAGGGGGTTTTGACGTACTTAGTTGCTGCTGACGTGGCCCCAGTGTTGTCAGTTTGCTGAGATTACAGCTAGAAGTGGCGAGTTTTGATTGCGAGAGCTAGAAATGCTAGAAAGAAAGGCTGTTAACACAGCTTTCTCCTGACTAAATAAAGCTATAACTAGCTTTTGTTTCTTAACAATACTAGCTATTTTAGCCATTGAATTGCTGTCAACACTGGACGTGACCATGAACGCTTTCGAACTCAATTGGGCAATGAGAGAACTTTTTTTCACAGCTACGTACAAAGCTAAAAATAGTGTACGGTTTTGATTCTCGCTGAATCTGTGGCGCTGTCCATTGAAATGGGCGACGTGTGCCCCGTTCAATTAACGCTAATCGAAATGCCTCATTGAAAAGCGGCTGGCAAATTACTCAGCGCCAGTATTTGTTGTGTGCATGCTTTGCGGTGTAGTGTCCATTTAATTGAAGCTTTTTTTGTGTGCCACAATTCTAATGTGCTACTGCCCCCACCCCCAGCTCCACCCCTCGCACCTCATACATCACACCGCACAGTGGGCCTGTCGTTAGGTTTGATTGTTTATGCGTTTCGCTTTGTTTACATTTTATTGACACGAAATGGCAGTTAAAAGTGGCAGCTGTTTTATCCAAAACACACGCTAACTCTATTTGACAGTCATGCGCCACGCACAATTACGCAATTATCGCAATTAACTTATAGCGTTTTGTTTATGTTATTAAAATCAAAATCATTTCTCTTCATTGCACAAAGAAAGTGCATGTGAAGCGTAGAATGCGAGAGCTGCCTTGAACCCAATTCCGTTAGTTCAAGAGCTGCCATCTTGTCGCAATGCATTTCACTCACTCTTTAGCTCTCATTTCATCTCACTCGTCTCGTTGCATTACCACTCCCTTTCCCACTCCCACTCAAAAGCTTTCGCTGTGTTTCAGTGTTAATCCATTGCTCAAGTTATTAAACTCGTCTAGACGCCACTTTATAAATAGGTGTGTACACACTTTATCTACTTTGTGCGTGTGTGTTTGTTTGAGTGTGTATTTCTCTTTCTGCTGCTGTTGTTGATATTGATATTATTGCACATTTGCTAGTGACTGCGCTTTGTCAGAGTGACCTTGTTTCCCATTCGCGCTTCGCTGACGCCCCACGACGACTTGTCACCGTCGTTGTCGCTGCTGTCTGCAGCTTTTGTGTCACTCACCTGCCTCGCCTAATTGGCTTCTTAAAGTCTGCAAGTCTGCGCTACATATTGCAGCTGAAAAATTGAAATTGTAAAATTTGTGCATTTGCACATTGAACCATTTCCACTTGCACCCAATATGAATCGACTTGAATCTTTGCCAGCTTGCTTAGTCAACTCAATGATTTTCAAAATGTAATCTAACAATAAATGTTATTAAACACGTAAGACAACATTTAGTGGCTGTTGATAAGATTAGCACTTAAATTGGTTTAAAATACCAATATCCGCTAATAAACTTTCACACTATCTAGGAAAATAATTTAGTTGTAATTCTGCCAACAACCATGTTTTAATTATGCAACATGCAATTAATAGATTGTTTCGCCTTGTATTCCCTGTTTACACAAATGTATAAACAAATTATGCACAAGTTGTTGACAAACAATTTTTACCCACAGTACTTCAATTACTCTATTTCCGTTTGTCAATGTCAGCGAAATTCTTTACGGATTCTTTATTTTAATTGCGAATCTCTCACTTCCTGGCAGGAGGGGGAACTTAACGCTGCGCAGGCGCGAAAGATGAGTCCAGCAAAATGACAAGCAGCCAAACTACGACGCAAAAGACCACAACCAAAAACGTAAACAAAATTCCACAACTACTTCATGCCAGTTCATGTTATTGGAGTTTTTTTAGGGCCAGCGAGCTTTAAAGTTGTTTTGAAATTGGATATACTTAATTTTTTTCTTAGAGTTGATGAATGACCGAAGCTTGAGAAAGAGAACACAAAACGGATGGAAAGTTTTTGCAGAAAACGTAAACAATTTTTTTGTGTCGGCATTTAGTCTAACGAAGCAGAGTAACTCCCTCTTGCCATCTCTGTCGCTCCTTAGAAGTTGCGTCATGTGTACGCTTAATTGAATTAAACGCCCCTGTTGTCAGCTTTTTGGGCTCTCTCAGTTTCAAGGACAAAGCAAAAGCAACAACGCACGCAAAGCTTAAATTGTCTGGCAACGCTAGGCGCGTGCTCTCTTTTGTCCTGCGCCTCGTCGTCGTTCAATGTCAATGTCAGGGTTGCCCAAAAACCTGTAAGCAGCGCAGCTTTTGTTCCTCTTCCTACCTTGCCAAATCGCGCCCCTTTGCCCTTGGAATTGCATCTCTCTCGCAAACTGGGTAACCTTGAGGATGTTTCTGTTCCGCAATTGTTTGCGACGTCATAGGAACCGGTTAGATTGATGCTTGTTATGCCTGGAACTTGTGAATTGCTCTAATCCTTGGCTTCCGTTCCTGTTGCCTGTTGTTTTGAATTACTTCAAGGTCATGTGGTAAGTTTTGCATTATTTATGGGAAGGGCTGGGTAAATTTTTAAAGGATTGGCCAAATATGTGTCAGTGGTGCAGTGGGCTGTAATGGAATTTTATGCAGATTTAAATAATGCGCAATTAAAATTTTACGCAACTATTTACTCTCTTAGGGCCTGCACTTTTGTGCATACCTGTGTTAACATTGCAAATACAAGCTAAATACAACTCTTTTTCTTGTTTTCTCTCTCTCCTGCTGTTTCTCTAATTTGATTGCCTCACACTCTTGTTGTTCACATGCGTGTGTGTGTTTGTGCCTGTGTATTTGTGGTGTGGTCATTCGTTGTTGCTTTTGTGCTTTGCGTTCCATTGTCGCACCATTCGCTTTAGCAAAGCTGGCGAATACGCTCTCGAGTTAAAAACAAAAAAGCGAAAAACACGTAAAGAAAACAGCGAAAACAACAAAACAAAACAAAGGAATTAACTCGATCAAACCGCTTTGAACCTCTTTTAGTCGCTTTGGCGTACTGCACACACTTCAAATAAAGTCAGAAAATAACAAAGCAAACTGAAAAAGCTGCTCTGCTCTGCTCTCTCTCTGATAAGCGACAACAAACTGAGTGACGAATCTTGTCATATGTCGGGGGTAATGTAGATTGGGGCAGGGGGCGAATTAGTCTATAGTTAAGCTGTTTATCTTTTTAGTTTGTGTTTTAGGAACTCGTCTGTTTCTGATTATCGAGCGTACAGCACGCAATACGCGTTTTAATATTTGCATTTATCTTACTTTATGAACTTAACTACATCTAGACTTGGATTTTTATGACATTTTTATGACCAAGTAATAATCGTTTTAGCCTTCAGCAGAATCTACTCCCAGTAGAGTAAACAACTGTGATAGATTTGGTCGTAAAATACCTTTTCTAATTATCTAATCAATTTACTACCGAGCGACACAAAACATTTACGAATACGTTCAATCTTTTTAGTTGTTTATTTCTGTATTTGTGATTAACTTATATATATTTTTAATCACTAAATCGTTTGCAGTTTGATGTCACGATACAGAGCTTACCTGAATTTTAATCAAGTTTCAATATGGCACGTGAGATGATTGTCTCGCACACTCTTATACTCTACTTATAACTCGAAAACAAGTGTGCAAAACACGCTGATAAATGGGAATGATAATAGTATCAACAATATTGTTGATAAACCCAAAATTGTTTTTATTTGATTTGATCAAAGAACAAAGTAAATCATTAAACATTGACAATGAAAAGTAATTATTTATACACAGTATTTTGTTTTAAATATTTACCTGTTTTTGTTAAAAATGATTAGAAAGATTGATTAAAGAGCGTATTACATATTAGGGAATCAAAAGTTATATATAACATGTTATTTATTTATATTTATTGTAGTACTTTGGGCATTATTTGTATACTGATAAGCTTTTTGAAGGTAATCACTTCAGAAATTGACGTAAATCAAAGCTATTAAAATAATCAGAATCTTTTGAACAGATTTTAAGTTTATTTTAAAACATGATAACATAGAAATCAAATGCGGATCTAGTCTTATAAATTAGGGTTTAAATGGAAATAAAAAAACTCTCCAAAAATTATACTTTAAAAATTTTTGTTTTTAAACAATAAATATTTTGAAATTTAAATACCGTTTGCTTATGGAATAGGCGCACAGATATCGACACGCATAGTCGAAAATTTTTCAAAAGGTCTAAAAAATTCAATAAATACCATCAAAAATGCTGACAGAGGCACACACATACATGTACATAAGCAAGGTCCGCCACCTGCACTTATTAAATGCCACTGCAGTCGTCACTCTCTCGCTACGCTCACTCTTTTAATCTGTCTCTTTCATTCCACTTCGCCCTCTAATCTTAGCACAAATACTGATTCGTTACCCGCACGCACTCACGCACAAACATAAATACACACACACGTACGCACACACACACACATTTGCTCGCTCGCTTGCTCTTTAAGAGCCAATAATGAAGTTACATAACCCACAAACATAGTTTCTGATGCGTGGCCCTTTGGAGGCGTCTTCTTCTTCTTCAACGTTTTGTGCGTTTACATTTTATGTAAACATGTATACATAAATATGTGTATTTGTTGCTGTTTGTATGTGTGTTTATCGTATGCCTATATGTGAAATTTTGTGTTTGTTGTGGCCTTCCCTTTGGTCTTCTGCAGCTCTGCTGGCAACTCTGCGCGCCTATTAGAATACTCCAACTAATTAACGGGTTATGACAAGCTTGGCGCCACTTCATCATATTATTGGCCCCCCAAATAAAGTTGCCTAATTAATGCAAATGATATTTTAATGAATATCCATGCTGCTGATTTATTATTAATATTACTTGTGGTATTGAAGGCCGTGTAACCTCGATCTAGACCAATTATCTCAAGGTAATTTGACAGGCGCACATAACTACACAGTAATTGGCTGGCCCTGCAGCGTATTTTTGTTTTTCTCCTTGTTTTGTTTTCTTCTGTTTATTTACTGAACCAACATTTACAATAGACAAAGAGCTAGGCAGCTCGATAAGTGTGACAAAGAAGATCACAGCAAGGGCCAGCGATTAACAACTCTGTGCTGCACTTTGCTGCGACCCTATGAAAATATCGATCACCTCTTTTGGGGTGTGTGCGTGTGTTGTGGTTGGAAGCAAAGAAAAACAGAGAGAGCGAGAAAGTGTTTTAGAGCGAGAGAGGAAGAGTAAAGCAATGTATTTAAATGAGCTCTTAGATTTATTGTTGTTTTATTTTTATTCTTTTGACATCTGGCAACTCTGATCTTGCAATTGCATAAACAAAGTAATACAAAACGTGTAAACTTGTCTCAAACTGAGTGTTTCTCGTTATAAAAAATACACATATTTCCATGCATGTGTGTATAAAATTAAACGAACGTTTTAAAATCATTTTCAAGGTGTTTCGTTTTGTTTATTTGCTTTGCGCTGCGGTGCGTGTGCCACTTATTGTTGAGCGCCTGTTGCTCTTTAGATTCGTTTTGAGCCAAATAATTCTGATTGACAACTCTCCCTTTGTTTTATTTTTGCAGCACCTTTAGCAATGGCGCCGGTGAGCCAAGTTTGCAGCCAGAGAGAAGGGCGCGTTTAAACACGGCTCCTGGAATGCCAGGAGCGGTTTCGGCTAGTGGAGGTGGCCTCAAGCGTAACTATAACATACGCAGCGGTTCGAGTGCCAGTCACATTACGGATGACAGCAGCACGGAGAGTTTGGCTCCGGCTGGCAATTACGGCGGCAGTTTTCGCAACAGTCTTAGCAAATTCGTGCAAATCAACGAGGGACGCCGAGGAGCGGCAACGGGTTTGGGACAACGGGATGAGCGCATGGTGTTGGTATCACGCAAGGTGCCATTCTTGATATTCTCTGCATTGCCCTACTACAAAGGCAAGAACGGACGGTGAGTTCTGAACGACAGATGCTACTTGAATTTAGAATTAATTGAACTTTTCATGATTTGTTGCAGCGCTGAATTCAGGAAGGAGGATCGACGTCGTCGCAATCCATCCACCTCACGTCCATTGAGTTCAATCAATGATGCACCCTTCGATCCCTTTGATTTGCTGGGCATACAAAAGGCCGAAAGTGGGCAGGTGAGTTAACTGGCATAAGTTAAAACTATAAATTATTAAATACTCTATATTTAAACTTGTTTTTAGGACATTTCCTATGGCCACTTGTTGATACCGTCGCGTCAGTATGAGAAGGAGCGCAAGAAGCACGGAAATGCCTCTACGAATCCCTCGATATTCGAAAACCAAATGGAGATTACGAGCACGGCGGCACTACGAAATCATGGCATAGCGAGGTTTGTGCTCCACACGAAGACACAACTTGTTTTATTTAACTTTTGTTTTCCTATTTTAAAAACACACACATACAAAACATTTATTATTAATAATCTTCCATTATTACATAATTCAAAAAGAACTCATGTTTCATATACACACATGTATCATTTATCATTATCTCATTGTATTTTAATAATCCAGAATTGGGGAAATGTGTAAAAGTTTTGTTTATAGTATAAGATACTTCGTATATCGCTTAGTTTGTCATTATTTTATCAAAACTGTTTACATAACACTGCCCTAAAAGGCGCTTAAAGGTATCATACAATTTTTGTCGATAAGAAAAATTGTCACATGTTGAACAACAACACAAGGGTCATTTGCGTTTAATTATAAAAAGTGTATATATAAGTAACTTACTGTCCAATTGCTGACTAAACAAATGTATATTTTGGAAAGTAGTCTTAGTCATCAGCAGTTAAGAATGCGGGATCGTATGATCGCCTCATGAATTATGTCAGCACTTGTAGAGTTTATGTAATACTAGCTAGAAATCTGAGATGGGGGGACCTTTGTAATACCCAATTAAATATCCCAAACCACAATATAATTTTGTTACCAAATTACACAAAAAGTTTCGATGCATTTTGTACCATTAACTATTGCTAATCATTTAACGCTTTGCACTACTTCGTTTCAGCACAAAAACCATAACCAAACGTCAAGGCAAATGGTAAATTTTTGAAACAGCTAATAAATAACTGTTGACCGTTAGCAACGATATAGCTGAGAGTCTATGGGAGCTTTAAAATTAATATGATTTGATATTCTTAAACGAATACCCCCCACATCTCTCACTTGTATCGTTGTGGGCTTAAACGAAGCTTTAAACGTATCCTACATTTAGTACATACTAACAACATTCTCACACTTTTCACACTCTGCACACATTCAAAAACTTGCAAACGCTTTCAACTAACTTGGCTAACTTAACGCTTTGCTCTATGTGCACTACAAACTGTACCATAGTTTGACTTGATCAACCTATTTACTGTATAGTTTTATAACCGACTTGCCCGATTTTACAGGTGTTTCACGTACGAGAACAACAATCGCAATAATGCAGCGAGTCCGACACCAGATCTAAAGCTGGACATGGACATAGAGAGCATCATACTAACTGGAGATGCAGCGCGTGGTTTGCCAGTAAGTTGGAAAAGTTATAGTTAACATATAAATCGGGTTAACTTATGTTTTCCCCACAGTATTCGGCTAGCATATTGGATGATCCGGAGCTGATTGCGGGCAAGCATCGCACTCTGCTGACGTTCACCTCGTACATGACCTCGGTCATTGACTATGTGCGTCCGTCAGATCTGAAGAAGGAGCTCAACGATAAGTTTCGCGAAAAGTTTCCGAGCATACAGCTCACCTTGAGCAAGCTAAGAAGGTAAGGAAAAAAGGACAAGTGCGCAAAAAACCGATTACTAAAATTTCCCTTTTTTTCACAGCATCAAAAGGGAAATGCGGCGCATTAACAAGTTGGACACACGCATTGATCTGGTGACCATATCCCAAGCTTATGTCTACTTTGAGAAACTGATTCTGGCCAATCTGATCAATAAGGGCAATCGAAAGCTGTGCGCTGGCGCCTGTTTGCTGCTCAGTGCCAAGATGAACGATGTGAAGGGCGATGCGCTCAAGAGTTTGATCGAGAAAACGGAGAGTGTGTTCCGTTTGAACCGTAAGGAGCTGATCTCCTCGGAGTTTGCTGTGCTAGTGGCTCTGGAGTTTAGTTTGCATGTGCCAATGCATGAGGTGTTGCCGCACTATCAACGCCTGCTCTACGAATCCTAGAATTGGCCAACGCGCTGCTATGCCGAGGGACGTTTGACGGCAGCAGCGCAGGCGGCACAGGCAGCGATGGCCTTGGCGGCGGCAGCGGCAGCAGCAGCAGCAACAAGACGTCCTCACTTGCTGCGCAAAGGGAGTCGCAAGTAGACGACACCAAACTGTTGCATACTTTTAGGCGGCAGTTTCGTACTTATATTGCATAGTTTCAGGTGTTGGATTTATATTAGTAAATAACTAACTAAACTATAAGTTTGACAAGCAACGCATAGAAAAGTCATATATATATACATATACATATAGTTGTAATACCTCCGGATAATTCCGCTTCCACAAATTAATTAACTATTAAGTGTTTATCTTCTTTTTTTTATAGCAAGTTAGTCTTAGCTATTTTTTTTCATTGGGTTTTTGTTATAGATCAAGTATAAATAATAAATAAATAAAATGACAAATCTATATACAAAACACGCTGCTGTAATATAATTTGCATATGTATGTTTCTGGCGATAACTCGCATACGATGGACGCTTATCAATTTCAGTTGACCGTGATGATGTTGTTGTTGCTGTGGTTGTCACAGTTGTTGGCGCTCATGCAACGTGTAAATATTCAAATTGAAGCGACACGATCTCTGCCTCTACAGTTTGCTGTTAGCCGCATTAACAAAGCTAACTAATCCGCCCCAACAAACCCCAAGCGTTGAGCTTTATACATTGTAGCGGAAAATCCAAGCCACCCCCCAACCACTCACACGCACACACACATACACTTGTAAGCACTTCTGACTGTTCCATCAATCAAAAATCAATAAATTATTTGCGATCGATTATTTGTCAGAGCAACAGGCGTTCAGCTTTCAGCAGCAACTGCCAACAGCCAACTCCCAACCGCTAACCGAAAATAATCAAAATAAACTAAAACAGTTCTTTTCGTTTTGGAGTCGAGTCTATAAACAAATGCGGGCCACGATAACCCACAAAAAAAAAAATACAAATAATACAAACACACAAACAGCACCGCACAGCTGGTGTTGGTCCGGTTCACGTGTCGTATGCATTACAATGTTTGTTGTTGTTATTCCTCTTGTTGTTGTTGCTGTTAACAGTTAACTCTTTATTTGCTTTTCTTTCTCTTCTTGATAAGCTCATTCGTTGTTGTTGCTGCTTTGAACGTTTCGGGCTGCCAGCAAATGAGCAGAGGCTGCCGCTACGTGCACACAGTTGGAAAGTGAGAATGCTTTTGTTCAGTGTGTGTAAATGTGTGCGCGAGTTACTTTACATGTGCGTGTGTGTGTGTATGTGTGCATGTTTCTACTGCATTGTAATCAGTTTTTGCCTTATCAGCGTTTGTCGGCGGACAACACAAAAAATAATGTGCAAGGAGTAAAGACGCTTTAGCTCGCTTTTCACAAAGGGAAAATATAAAAAATTTTAATTAAAGTGGAATTGGATTTTTACAAAGCAGTGACAGGTTGACGTTTTAAAAAATTTTTTAAAATCGATCAATTTAATAAAGCTTAAATTTTGGCAGCCACCAAAATTTGGGTACAATAACAATTTGATTATTAACATATTGATATTGGGGAAAAATTCCATAAACCACATTCTTTAATGATTGTTTATTAATTAAATTACTAGAAAGTCAAAGCCTCTTAATGTGTTAAAACTTTGAGAAGAGAGAGAAAGAGGGAGAGACAACAAGAGCATCACTTTAAAACTATGTACTAGAATAAACAGGTGCTCAAATTCAATTAGGCTTTGGGCTACACACACCAATACAGACATATACGACATACAAATACACACACGTACACAAACACAAGTTATTTGTCCAAAATACATAGTACATATGTACACAGCTGTTAATGTTTCTGTCTACCACATGCCGCACGCCTCTGCCTCACGTCGCACGCCGCATGTTGTTGCATAATGGAAATGCTTAAAACTAATTAACGCAAAAGCAAAGCCGGAACCGAATCAGTATGCGCCATCTTCCACCGCCCGCTTTCCATCCACCCCCCACACCCACAATCACACTCTGGCTCTGTATCTGTTCTGCTCATTCACTATCTCGTTCTCTATCGCTCTTCATTACTCTCGTGCTGCGGTCGTTACTGTGCTATTCTGCTGCCCTGATATTTACGTCTGACGCCTGTCTAGGCTGTAGCAGAACAGCAGAAGCAACGGTTTATTTGTTTTATTTATTACTCATTAGCACGCAAAGACGTACGTCTGGCAACGCTGATGACTTTTGCCATCTTTAGCTTATTTATTAAGAAGGCACACACCCTGCAGACACACACACACACATACACGCACATCCAACACACGCACAACAACAACACATTTCCGCACAGAAAAGTTTTTCATTAAAATCTCGTATTTATTTCGTTCATTAAGTTGCGCACTTTTTTTCGGCGTCCCCCAATTTGTGCAGGAAGGACAGGGCTGGCAAAGAGGAAGGCAAACAGGCAGACAGAGCACCCCCACATGGCCTTATCTTTGTGGCTTTTGTTGTTCGTTAACAGTTTTAGTTAGTTGGCACACTAGTTAACTTTTCTGCTGCTGCTCCCACTGCTGCTGCCTCTGAAGTTGCCCTCTGCCTTGGCCAAGCGCTCGACGCTGATTGGAAAGTTCTGTCTGCATTTTCAGTACCGCAGCTGATGGCGTTTCTTTTGCTTTCGCTGCTGTTGCTGCTGCTGCTGCTACTGTCGCTGTCGCAGTTGCTGCTACTGCGGCCGCTGCTGCTGCTGCCGCTACTACTACTGCTGTTGCCTGTCTGCTAGCTGTGGATTTCTGTGCGCCTGATACTGTGCGCCGAGTTAATTGGTTTGCAAACAAATTAACCAACGTGGGTGTGTACGTTTCCTAATTAGCAGCTTTTGTAATTAAATATGCCCGCAGCCATTCACACACAAACACACACACACGTTCGTTCTCATGTGTATGGTCTTTCTCTCTTCTTCTCTCTCTCTCTGTCTTGCTCTCCTTTTTGTGTTTGTGTGTGTGCATGTACAATGGCATAACGGTTCATGTGACTGGCGCACAGAGGCAGCTACTGGGGGGCGCCTTCTAGCTAATGAACAGGCAATCCCCTTTGTAGCACGTCCCAGTCGTTAGCTGATACGGGGAGCTGAGGGGGCCATGGCGGTAACAACGCTGACGTCCCGAATGAAAATGCATTTTAATTAGGGGTTTTTTGTTGGCCTTTGTTTTTAGTTTTTTTTTTGTACGCTGCGGCTGCTCGAAACACTGGCGCTGCTTTGCTTTGGCTTCGTTCATTAGTTGAATGGAGGCACACGATTTAGGGTTGCCGAGTAAATTGCTAACTTTTCGGCAATGGATTAATAATAGAATTTAGAGAACTAGCAATGGTAATTAACTAAATGGAACTTTTATAAGTTTTAATTTCTATATTTTATAGTTCAGTCACACATTACTAATGCCTTTTCTTTTTGCCAGCCCTGGTAACTCCAATGGGACACTGTGCGGTGGCTGGGCTGGGTGCCTTCAATAGCTGAAGTCGAGCCAGTGATGCCAGTGTGCGGTTCAATGCTACGTATACATATACATTTATATATACACACACATACATACAAAAGAGCCTGGCTGGTCCTCACCGGTGCTTGCCATTCACTGAATTGTTCTTTTTGTTGTTTTTCAATTCAATTGAATGCAATTTGAGCAGCACCGAAAAGGGTCCAATTAAAAAACCACAACAATTAACGAGCCAAGTGAGTTAACTTGGCATAAATGGAATTTTAATTGGCAACATGAGAGCGGCTGCAACAACAATAACAACAACTAACAGCCAGTCGCCAGTGAAATGAGCCAAGAGAGCACCAGCGGTGCCAGAGTGACTTGCTGAGTGCCGATAAGTGAGTGTTGCAATGCCAAACGACAAGAATGGACAGTGGATAGAGAGTGAGAGGAGTAGAGAAAGAGTGAGTTTGGAGCGTTGTGCTATGCTGTGGAGAAAGGGAGAGAAACAGCTCGTTACGAGACGGCAGTAGTTAAGTAAATGAGCATTTTGTTTCACTAATGAACACTAATGAATGCCGGAGACAACACTTAGGTTAAGCTGTATGGGTGCGTTTATGTATGTGTGCGTCCCTGTTTATGTGAATGTCTATGTGTGTGTGTGTGTGAGTGTTTGCTGGCTTTGTTGGTTTGGGGTTTTTGTGTTGTTAATTAATAAACACGAATACCGGGCCAGGCCAGACCCATTGTGTGTGTGTTTCTTTCTCTCTCGCTCTCTCTACCAAGTGTGTGTGTGTTTGCCCAGTTTTGAAGGGGTTAAAATAAGCAATTAGTTGGATTTTCAACTAGGCGCACAGCAATTGGAGAGCCGTTGAAGCCGGCAACAGGCACCGGCAGGCAGCAGGCAACTTTGGGAAGCAAGCCGACGATGTGAAAAACTTTCAAACTGTTGCCGACCAGCAAACGTTGTCGACATCGCTTCTTCTAACGAGCAGCGGATAGGGACCGTCGCTGTTGGCTTCGACGTCGCCGCCTCCGCTGATGGCTTGGGGTCGAGTTGCCTGTGCAGTGCCAGTGCCAGGGCCATGGCCAGAGCGTCAACGTCAGCGCGAGAGCAATCCGAGCGAGGAACGAGAATTGTCGACGCTATGGTATGTAAGCCTGCCACGCATTGCCCCCGACATCGTAGAACTCGCATGTGTGTTACCTGTCTGTCTGTCTATCTGTCTGTGCGGGGGATTGGACAAAAAAAGGTCTTGTGCCTTGCGGTTTTTTTTATTGTTGGCTTTAATTGCTATGTTGGTTGTGTGGATTGCCCAAATTGCGTAGCAGAACATTTGCTGCACAGGCGCCATTAATAAAAAGGACCAGGGATGTGCAATTAAAAGTTGAATATTTAAATACCCATTTAGTATATTTAATGTTGCAGCCCTTGCAAATACCAAGTCGATCGCAAGCTTTTAAAAATATGGCAAGGCTCGACTTAATGCAGGGTGTATGCAAGTGGCATACCCACAACACATCTCCAGACATGCTTGTAAATTACTTCCTAAAGTTATCTCTGTCAATTGATCTGATAAACAACAAGCCCAGAAATAAATCTACAGATTTATTTATGCATGTACTTACTCGCCCAGTTGATGAGGTGTATGAATCACATAAATGCTGGCAATAATAATGGCCATATTAAAGTGACAGCTTCGACTCAAAGACAAACAACAACAAGAAAATACAAACAAGTCTGAATTGTTTGTGTAGCGCAGGGAGCTGTTAAGACTTCGTGTTTAATTTGTCGACTTTTATGGTAATCGTCAGAGACGCGGAATCGTAGTGTTACTGTTAACTGAGATTTGCCAGACAATAAACGAAATTGCCGATCTGTGGAGGAGGCGGCCGCACAAACAGCACAACCTCTGAGATTTGACACCGCCAACCCGTTTTGAGCGTGTTTTGAACTCACGTCATCGATTTTAATTTAGCGTGTGGGTCGTTAGCTGGGCCAAAGCAGTTTCCGATGCCAAACTCACTGAGTGAAATCATATTTTAGAATATCGCTAGCGCTGGGAGTAGTCAATCTATTTTTACTACGTGTCGAGCGCGCATCGTTCAATCCAAACCATAAGTGAATTTAAAATAAATCAAAATGTCGCTGCGCAAAAACCGAAAGGACGATTACATACCGATTAAATGCGAGGGCTGGAACGGCAAATTCGAGTACACCGACGGTGCTGTGAACAATGTTTCAAAGATTCGTCGCCAAAATCAGAATGTGACCAACACCAACAACTTTTATGGCTTCAATACCGAACCGATTATCCTGCCCACCGAATGGGATGGCACCTTCGTGAAGAGCGGTGAGACACGAATCAAACCCGAACGCAATCGTTCCGATGATCAGGATTACTTTGACTTCGATACGAATCCCACCATTTTGGCACCCACTTGGAGTGGTGAATTTGTCACCGATCCAAGCGATGTACGCATCATACCTGAACGCAACTTCTCCGATCCCCGTGATTACGCCGAAGCAAAGCGTTTCAAGGTGGTTCAGCACTAAGTGAGAGTGGCCGTGGGCGTGACAGTGGGAGTGGGAGTGAGATAGAGTTTGAAAGTGGCACCTACTAACTGCGTACTCTTCTGTCTACTACTGTTTATGTTTTCGGGAAATCCAACCAATTGCTATCTAGTACTTACTTGATGTTCTCTTCTAACCTAAGCGTTGTATTTTGAGTTTTATTTATATTGATATGTATTTATTATTACACTAAATAAAAAATCAAAAATTGTGAAAACAATAAGCGAAAAGAATTTACTGGAACCTGTGATCAGTATATCTTATATAACTTGTATTTTGCTACATCGTGTGGGCGTAGTGATCGTAAGGGGGTATTATAGTTACATAGACATTCACGTAATTGGTGGGGAAAGTTTCCTGGTATCTAGTGAATGTAAGCTGTAAATCGAACAATAAGCTCAGTTTATAACGGGTTTTTAGACAACCACTCTTTATTGTTGTATTTCCTTATTTACCCAGGCGATTCCACCAATTGAGCATGCAAATTAAGTGTAAATAAGCTAATTATTCCAAACCTATATGCAGTTCAAAATACGTTTACTGGGCGAGTTTGCGATTTAATTAAAAAGATATGGATACAAATTTTGCAATTCTTATTTGGGCATGCAAAAATCAATCATAATAAAATTGATGCATTTACACAATTTGTCATAATTTAAATCTCAATTTCAATTGGGAGTGATTGTAGCAATAACAATATTTATATTATATACACGACTGTTTTGAATAATGGCATAGCTACGGTAAGTGCAATAAATATAGCAATATTATTGACAAGCATTAATAGCGACAATCTAATTTATTTCAAGTTTTCAGATGACTCTTTCTCAGTGAACAAAAATACGACAAAAATATTTTTATTAAAGTTAACAAAATTAAAAAATGCTATAATAATATAACTATTTTTGTTAGAAGTTATAAAAAAATATTAAAAAGAAACTTTCGTTTGACCCCGACGTGAATCGAACACGCAACCTTCTGATCTGGAGTCAGACGCGCTACCGTTGCGCCACGGAGTCATCTCATACATGCATGTAAATTGACTATTTAAGCGTTCGTTGCCACTGTTTGCTAAAGCCGACAGCTATTTGCAGTGCTGCCAGAGTGTGAAATAAAACTGCTATTGAATGGCTCTTCGCACCTTTAATGTAAATATTAGAGTTTTGCGAAAATTATTGAATTAATTTTAGGTACAATGAAATTCTTTTATATTGTTTGAAACAAAAATAAAATATTATGAAACTTCCATCATATATACATATATACTGGTCAAGGACGATAAATCTGGAATCCTCCTAATGCAAACTAAAACAATATTTATCGATATTTGTGCAGCATAACCAAACGATACATTCTGGCATTCCCTTCATCTTAATCGCAGCCAACTTCACATCAACGCGTTCTCGGTATAGGTTTTAGCCATTATTTATTCGCAATTAATGCGAATGCAATTGCGAAAGTTCATTCAATTCGCTGTATCTGCGAAAAAGGACTAAATTCAATTGTCTTATAATCAAACGCTCCGATTTCGCATATTTCTTACTTGCTCTGTTTTCAATTGTATTCCATCCGCCTCCGTCGTAGTGCGCGTGAGTGAGAGAGTGTGTGTGTATTTTTGTGCATGACGCGCTGCTGCCGCCATTCAAGATTGAAGTAAAAAAATGGATTTGGCAAAGCTGGACAAGATGAAGGTGGTAGACCTGCGTAATGAATTGCAAACGCGCGGTCTAGACACCAAAGGTGTTAAAGCTGTGCTTATCGAGCGTTTGCGGGCACATGTCGAAGGTTCTGCCGGCGGCGATGGAGGTAAGCCTGTGTGTGTGTGTGTTTGAGTGTGTTTTTGTGTGTATGCATCAGTGCGCTGTTTTTTGTTTGCAACTGTATGTGTTTGTGAGAATTACACAGTTTTCCACTGTGCGGCTAAGCGCGCTTTGAGTTGTAATCGCGCCTTATATAACCAAAAATACATCAATTACATGAATTAATATTGACTTGTTTTTCACGCGATAGATGGCGCTCCACTTACACCAAGCCGCCGTCAGCGTCGAACGCGTTCAATGTCGCGTTCGCCATCGCCGGTTGCAGCGGCGCCAGTTGCCACCGAACCAGAGTTGGAGACTTTGGCGGAGGAGGATCAGGTACCAGCTGAGCCTGTAGCTGAAATTGAGGCCGAACCCGAAAGGATTTCAGAAGCGGAGGAAGCGCATAAGGAAGCACAGGAGCCCGAGGAGGAGTCGAATAACATGGAACAGGAGGAGGAGGAGGAAGCAGATGGGACAGAAGAAACTGTAACTGCCGAATCCCAGGAGGAGTTAAATGAAGATGTGGCTATGAGCGAGGAAGTCACAGAGGAGAAAGAGGAGGAGGAAAAGGAGGCTGAACTGGACGAGTCAAATGACTCCAATCAAGAAGCTAAACAGGATCAATCGGAAGAAAATGAAGAAGCTGCCGTTGAAGACGATAAAGATGGCGATGGGGATAACGAAAAAGTTGCCCACCAATCCAATGGTGACAGTCAGAAAATGGATGTAGATGAGGATGCTGCTGCTGCCAAGACGGATGAGCAGAACGACAAGGAACAGGATAAAGAAAAGTCAAATGAACGTCGCAAGCGTTCTCACAGTAATACACGCTCTCGCAGCGGTTCTCGCTCGCCAAAGCGTCGCAGCGGAGAGAAGCGCGACTCAAAGGCGGCCGCAGCTGCCGAGGAGCGTACCGTAGCCGAGGATGAGCCCACCATGGAGGAGCATCAAGTGGGACTCAGCTGGCGTGAGTACAAATTGTTGGTCTTTTTATCCACATAGTAATAACTTATTTATATCTTTTACAGTTGATTCGGATCTGCATTTGCGCATCGATACGGAGAAATTCACAACGGCCAAGCCACTGACCGCAGAAATTTACTCCTTGATCTGGTCAGGAGCACGTGCCAATTACGGCGTGCGCGAGGGCAAGGTGTGCTTTGAGGTAAAACTCTCGGAGGAGTCGGTGCCGGAAAATGCTCATCATTTCCGTGATGAGCCAAATGTGCGTGGTTTCCGCGTAGGATTCTCAACACCCAAATCCCCCATGCTGCTGGGAGAAGCTGAACATTCCTATGGCTATTGCGAGAGCGGACGCAAGGCCAACAATGGTGAATTTACCAGTTATGGCAAACCATATCAACTGGACGATGTCATTGGTTGCTATCTGGATTTGGAGAGTACTCCATGCAACATCAAGTACACTCTCAATGGCGAGGACCTAGGCATTGCCCATGAGTTTGACAAAAGCATTTTGGGCGAGGAGGATGCACTATTTCCACACATTCTTACCAAGGGTTACGAGTTCACTGTAAACTTTGCTAATGCCGAGGAACTGCTTGTCAATGCCGAGCGTCCCACACGAAAGCGACGCAAGGCACGTGCAGAGTCGCACAAGGAGGACGACAACGAGGGTGAAAAGTGGAAGGTGCTCGATGAGGCAACTGCCGATGATGATGAGCCCGAGAGGAAGGAGGACGATGCCAAGACCGCCACAGCCACCGAGCCCACCGAGGAGGCTGACAAAACTGAGAATAAGCCTGAGGCAAACACTGAAGAGGAGCAATCCAAGAAAGCCGATGTCGAGGCAGAGACACAAGCGGAGCACGCACAGCCAGCCGAAGCAGCTGATGTGGCCCAAGATCAGGCCGTTGAACCAGGTAAGTAATTCCCATTGGGAATTTAATTTCAATGTAACTAAATACTTTATTTTTGCAGCTGAAGAAGCCGCTGAGGTTCCTCCCGAGACTGCAGCTGTAGCTGTGGAAAATGGCGATAGCCCTACCGAGGAAAAGAATACAGAAGCAGAGGATTCCGAGGCTGCTGCCAAGACAGAAACGGCAACCAAAGAGGAAGAAAACAAGGCCAATGCTGAGCAGGAAGATGAGGATGGTCCATCGCCAAATAAGCGCGCCAAAACTGAGTCAGAAACAGAGCAGAAGACGGCTGAGAAAACCAAACCAGCTGAAGATGAGTACGAGGATGTTGTGCCCGTGCCACGCGATGCTGTTGCTCTGCTACCGGGCTATATACTATTGGCGCTGGTGCCCGTCGAGCAACTGATTGCTGGACCACAACGCGCTGAGTCACGCAAGCAATGCGAAGTCATTCTACTGGTCGGTCTGCCCGGCTCGGGTAAATCCCACTGGACACAGAAGCATGTGTCAGAGAACGCCGATAAGCGTTACGAGATCATTGGACCTGATACTATCATATCCAAAATGACGGTAAGTAGCAGCTGGGTCAAGTCAATCAACTGTAGCTTATGCCAATATTGGTAATAACTTTTCAATTGCTTTGCAGATTGATGGCGAATCGCGCAAAACAGTGCACAAGGGTCGCTGGGATAAGGTATACGAGATCTGTTTGAACAGTCTGGGCGCACTGGAAGATATTGCCATGAAGCGACGTCGCAATTTCATACTCGATCAGGTAAAACATCAAGCAAATGACCCTTACACTGAAACACAGTACTCATACACAACAAAACGCACACACATTGACACACACACTCCTACGCACATACAACACACACACCCAAACTACACACACAACAAAAAACCGAACGAACCACAATGAACAAACAAAAAAAGAGAATTATGCGTTGATGATGATATACCCAACAGTATACAGGGTATATCTATTTATTTTATACATTATTTTTTTTCGTATGTTATTATTTTTGATTTGTACAATTTTTGCATATATGCATTTGTTGAATTGAGAGAAATGTGTGTGAAAGAAAGTAAGAAAGAAAAGTTGAGTTTGAGAGAAATGCCCAAGCGTCGTTGGGCGCCAACGTATTGAAAAAGTGTCAGGTATGTTGTAAGTTTTAAGTTGATCCGATAATTAGTTTGTCATAAGCGTGTGTGTATGTATGTATGATTTTGTATGCAAAAGTGTAAGTATTTGTACCACTGTAATTATGTATTGCATAAGCTTAAGTTTTAGGTGCAACAGTTGACTGTAGTGGCAGGAGAAGAGAGATGATGAATTGATGGAGAAAGGAGAATGGAGAAAGGAGATTGGAGATGATTTAAAATGTATGTATGTATTTATGAAGGATGTTGTCGTGCGGCAAGGAAGCCACTGTAAGTAACCAATTCTAAAAACAAATACACAATTCCAACAACGAATTCCGTATCACATTAGTATACTACTACTATACCTACTCTCTCTCTCTCTCTATCTCTCTAAATGGCGGCCGACAAACCACTCTATATATATAAATATATATTATATAAACCTATTCAATACAAATTTATTAAGTCAACTGTTGTTTCGAAGCAGATGCATTAAAATATTTGTGTTGTCAAATATATTGAAACTCCCTGGCGGAGTTTAGCAGACGATATAGTAGTATATAGTATCTACCCATGTATATATATTCGTTATATATATATGTTATAAACCAGGTATGTGTTAGTTTGTAAGCGAAAGGCGCCCAACGTGGGGCGGGTCGTTGTCAACAGAGGCAGCAAAGAACGTTTTGTGCCTCCCCCCCCAAAAAAAATCATCAACGTTTTTCTCAACCGACGCAACATATTTCTCAACCAACCCAATCAAACTGCAAACTGCAACAACAAACAACCCAAAATATGCAATCAACCAACAATCAAATCAACCTACCAAACAACCAACCAACTGTAATATTCTTGTAGACGAATGCGTATGCCTCGGCCCAGCGGCGTAAAATGAAGGGTTTTAGCGACTTCAAGCGTATCGCGGTTGTTTGCATACCCGGCGAAGATGAATTGAAACGTCGCATCGCCGATAAAGAGGAAAAGGGAAATGCTTTTACAGTTAAAGAATCAACAATAAATAACTTACGAGGTAAATATTGTCCACCACACAACCACGCAACGAAATTATAACAACCAAAAAAAAAAAAATACTTTAATATTATTGAAACAAAAAAAAAACAGTATTGTTTGTATAATGTATAGCGAAAGCGACATATCTCTATAAAAATGAACAATATGTATAATGCTTATATTGACCATAATGTAAACGTTTTTATATATTTTTATATACATATATATTTTTTATAGTTTGTAAGCAGTGCTGCATTCTCTATTTACGTATTTATAACTTGATTTTTTCTCTAGCTTTAAGCCTCATTTTTGATCAATTCATCGACCCTATCCATACCCACAAAATAATCCATCTAGCTATACAAAAAGTGTCAGCAAAATCATCTGTCCGATTTCCTAAACTTAAATTATCTTCAATTAGATATTGCTACGTTTTTATTAAAGATCTGATTCGATTTCTTGAATCCTTCTAAAAAAAAGTCCCATTTCCATTTCGAAATCTTGTCTAGACTTCAAATTCCGACTCCTTTTTAAGGGTATTCCCCATAATCCTACCATCTTCTATCCAATAAATCTTAACAGCTGACACATCACCTGCCTTCCCCAGCGCCCCTTCCACTCATTCCCTCTCCTCTCTCTCACTCTTTGTAAAGTGTAATGTGTAAAATTGAAATTGTAAAGAAAAAAAAAAAGAAGAAAATCTTGTATAACTTTTTTGCCAGTGCTAAACAGTGCAACTTTATGTATTTAAATCCTTTGCACACTCTTTTTGCAGCCAATTTCACATTGCCCTCGCTGGAGTTTGGCTGGTTCGATGACATCATCTACACGGAGCTGAACGGAGACGAGGCCAAGGCTGAGGTCAAGAAATACAACGAGAAGGGCAAAAAGGCCATCGATGCGGATCGATCGCGTGACAAGAGACCTCGCGGTGGACGCGATAATTATCGCCGTGATGATCGTCATCGTAATCGTTACTTTGATGACCGACGTCGCGAGAGTCACGGTGGCCAGCGGCACGAGAGTCGGTGGAGTGACTCGAGACGCGGCGGTGGCGGTGGAGGAGGTGGTGGTGGCGGCGGCAGCTACTCCAGTGGCAGCGGAGGTGGCGGCGGTGGCAGTGGCAGCCGTGGCTACGACAATCGCAACCGCGGCTATGGTGGCAGCGGTGGTGGAGGCAGCGGTGGCGGCCAACAGAACTGGATGCAGAACAATCGACGCAGTGGCTATGATGATCGCGGCTATGGCGGTGGTGGTAGTGGTGGTGGCGGCGGTGGCGGTAGTCGTGGCTATGACAATCGCAATCGCGGCTACGGCAGTGGTAGCGGTGGAGGAGGCGGCGGTGGCGGTGGTGGCCAACAGAATTGGATGCAGAACAACCGTCGCAGTGGCTACGATGATCGCGGCTATGGCGGTGGTGGCAGTTCACGAGATTATCGCGATCGAGATCGTGGCGGTAATGATCGCAATCGAATGGGTGGTGGTGGCAGCAATGATCGGAATCGTGGCAGCAGCCAGAGCAGCTATCGTTCCGGTGGCGGCAATCATCATCATCAGCAGCAGCAGCAACAACAACGGGATTTTCGGCATGGCCACCGCGACACCAAAGAAGATAGTCGCGGTGGCTATGAGCGGTCAGCTGGACAAGTGCTGCCCAAATATGGCAATAGCTCGGCACAAGCTGCCGCTGGCTATGATCAGTACAAGCATCAATCGAGTGGTGCCCAACATCAGCAACATGGTTCCAAGGTAAGTTAAAGAGCAACTTAAAAAAACTCTACTTAACTGATTTGTCTTACTGTTCGCAGAGCGCACTGAGCGGCAAGTGGAGCACCTATGCACAGCACCAACAGCAGCAGCAGCAACAGACGCAGCAGCAGCAGCATCAGCAACATCCACAGGCTGCTGTCTGGCAACAGCAGCATCAGCAGCAGTCACAACAGCAACAACAGTACCAGCAACAGCAACAGACCGCAGGCCAGCAACAATATTGGAGCTATAACCAGATGCAGGGTAGGTAGCGATAGCGGTTGCCAATCCTCCAACAACAAATTTAAACTTATTAACAATAGAAAACTCGCTCTGTTTGTGGCGCCGCTAATAAAATACTTGCTGAACATTGAATTTTAAATTGAAATTCTTTTGTGGTGGTTGCAAAACGAGTCGAGTTGGGGAGTAGACTACACTGTGTGTGTGTGTGTTGTGTCTAATTGTGTTGTTTGTGTGTATTTCAAGCAGGTTATGGCAACCAGCAGCAGCAGCAACCACAACAACAGCAGCAGCAACAACAGCAAGCCTGGCAAGGCACAGATCAGCAACAACAGCAATGGATGTCCTGGTGGCAGGTAAGACAACACTTACTAACACTGTCACCGATAACGCTTACTAACACTGTCTCTTGTACTTGCAGCAACAGCAGGGCGCCGGTGGAGCAGGGGCCAATAATGCCGGTGGTGGCGGTGGTGCGGCTGGCACAACGGGAGCCAGTGGAAATAATGATGGCGGTGCCAGCAATCATTATTGGTCTCAATATTCATACTCTACACAGTCCAATGCAGGCGTCGACAAGAAATAAATGTCGTCGCGGTCGCCATTTTGAACAACATTCAAACTAAAATGGAACAACAACCTACCCAACACAGACACACAAAAACACACCTACACACACAAGCAAAACCAAGTTTAAATTATAGTTTTTAATTATAAAAAAAAAACAATCACAAAAAATGCAAGAAAACAACTAAAACAAGCGGAAATTTAGCTTAGAAAGTTTTTTAGCGTTTTCTGAATTTGATGAATTAACACCAAACAGCTCAGCAAAATGAAGCGCATAAATTGCTGTTTGATTTATTGAAACAAACATTATTGCAAACAATTTTATATAAAGTAAAAGGTTTATTATTATTTGGCCTTTTCAACAATTCGAGCAATATTTACTCGGCTCTTTAAAGTAAATGTGTTTACGCATTTCTTTTTGGCTCATTATGTATCTAGGACAGTACAATTTGTTTTAATGTTTAATTATCATTGTTTTATTTTTATTAACAAGAATCACTGGAAGACAAACTACAAAAAATTACAAGTAAAATAAAATTTAACAAATAAATCTATATACAAACAAAAATCATTTGTATTTTAAACATAAAAATGGCTTAACTGTCAACAGACAGTTAAATTTTAAATAATTTAGTCTAATGGGCAACACTGGCATTGCGTCCAGTGTGTTTCGTTAAGTGCGCGCTATCGAAGATCAAGCAACATGTTATCGCCTGCTATCGATAACGCAGCGCACCCCGCAATTGTATATCAGCTGAAGAAAAACCAAAGCACTCTATTAATTTCTGATAAGGTCTTAGGTGAATTTTTGGTGTTTTTATCTAAAGCTTCAATTGACGAGAAATCCGCTGGTGAGTTGTGTGTGAAAAATGCGTGCATAGGCGATAAGAAAGCGTCGTTTGAATGACGCATACAGCGCACACCTCGAATAAGAAAAAAATTCCTTAAACTCTGAAACGACGTGACTTCAATTGATTTTTCCCCCATTTTGCAGAGCCGCAATCATGATTGGCATACAATTGTTCAACGAAATAGGCACCATTTTCAAGAATGTGAGTAATCAAAGCAGTAAAACAATTTAAATGGTGCTTAGTTCATGCCCTTCCGCCCCTACGCAGACGCCGACCTTTGCGCTGGTGTTGGAAGCTCTGCTGCTGATCACAGTTGTGTGGCTGTTGCTGCACAAGCGAGGCGGACGCCGTCTTACCAAGGAGCAGGAGGAGTATCTCATTGAACAGTATGAGCCGGAGCCGCTAGTGGGTGACACGGATCCGGAGCATCCGTTGCTGCGCACACGCCTCGTCCAGTCGAAGGTGGGCAAACGCATTGTGGTCGATGGACACGATTGCTTGAACATGGGCTCCCACAACTATTTGGGCTTTCTGGAGGACAATGATATACTGGAGGAGGCGTGCAAGTGTCTGCGCAAATATGGTGTGGGCTCATGTGGACCACGAGGCTTCTATGGCACCATGGATGTGCATTTGACGCTAGAGGATCGTTTGGCCAAGTTCATGGGTCTGGAGGAGGCAATTGTGTACTCGTATGGCTTCTCGACGGTGGCCAGTGCCATACCAGCCTATGCCAAACGTGGTGATCTCATCTTTGTGTAGGTGTCCAACTAGTTTACTTTGGTCTCTTCTTCATTCTACTGATTTCTTGCAGAGATGAGGCCGTCAATTTTGCTATACAAAAGGGATTGGATGCTTCGCGCAGCACAATTGTGTTCTTTAAGCACAACGATGCCAAGGATCTGGAGCGTCTGCTCCAGGAGCAGCAAAAACGTGATCTGAAGAACCCCAAGAAGGCGCAAAAGACACGTCGTTTCCTGGTCGTCGAGGGCATCTATCTGAACACCGGAGAACTGTGTCCGCTGCCCGAGCTGGTGGCGCTGCGCAAGCAGTACAAGCTGCGCCTATTCCTGGACGAGAGCGTCTCGTTTGGTACGCTGGGCAAGACAGGGCGTGGCATCACCGAGCAGCTCAACGTTGATGTAAGTTTACTGGGAGTTTCCAAAGGGTAATGTGACTAATCTTCTCTTCTTGACAGCGGGATGAAATTGATTTGATCTCGGCGGGCATGGAAGGTTCCATGGCCACCATTGGCGGTTTCTGTGTGGGCTCCCACTTCATAGCCGAGCACCAGCGGCTATCTGGACTGGGTTACATATTCTCCGCCTCTTTGCCGCCCATGTTGACACAGGCAGCGATTTCATCGCTGGATCGCTTTGAGCGTGAGCCAGAGATCTTTGAGCAACTGCAGCAAAAGGCGCGTCTGGTGCAGAGGAAATTCAAGACCTTTTCTAAGCTGCAACTACGTGGAGATGAACTGTCTCCCGTGAAGCATTTGTACGTGGCCCTGAAGCAGGAATCCTTTGAGGCGGAGAGCAAACTGCTCTGCAAGGTGGCTGACCAGGTAACAGCGCATTTCATTAAGTTCTTGACAACTTCATTAACCTTATCCCTATCCTTACAGTGCATTGAACGGGGTGTGGCCGTTGTGGAAGCCGCCTACTTGCAGAATCGGGAACGTGTACCAATCCGTCCAAGTCTTCGCATTGCTGTCAGTCGTCTTCTATCTGAAGCGGATATTGAGACCGCTTTCAAGATTATTGAAACCGTTTCCAGTGAAGTGCTTTAAGCTCATTGGTATTACTATTTTTAAATCAATCGAATTGCTGTTTATTGTTGTTAACGTCCAAGTAATCTAAAGCTATGTGCTTGTCATACAACGCTGGAATAAATCTAAATCACATTTCATTTTACACAATACGTTTAACAACACGTTTCATTCAGAATTTTTTAATTTTATGTAAACTTTTGTTATTTCGCGCAATTTAAATCGTCTTCCTTCCAAGTTTATCGATAATTGTTGTTTTAATTCCATAGTGTTGAGCAACCACAATATTTTGGTGGTTCCTCTGTCTGGTCACACCGACACTCAGATACGAAGCCGAAGCGAATCGAACGTACGTCGCGCTGTGATTTTCTCTGTAGTTTTGCATTTATAAAATCCGTAAGCAAGTGTTTTAAATTCAACAAATTGTATACTTTATGTCTAGCCGCCATAACTATTCGTGAACAATTTGCGTAAAATGATGCTATAGAAAAACATCGCAACTTAAAACGCACTAATCGATTTTTTCACGGCATGCCGGTGACGGAGACGCCGCCGCTAAGTGTTAATTGCCTTTATGTGTGCGTGTATGCGCTTGTGTTCGAATAAATAATATGACATAATCGATATACATATGCGTATGCGGTTGACTTAATTGACATAGTTTTTGCACTCAGCAGAATACTTAAAAGTGTCGCATATTTTGTGGTGTACGCGTCAGGACTTGGCATTTCCTTATGTACTTGCTCGTGTGCGGCGCTGTTTTTTTCACGCTTGCTTTGCTCACCATATTCGTTGCTACCAATATATGTGCACACACCATCACATATACCTATGTACATATTCAAGTATTCCCTTTTTTTATTTGGGCGTTGCAGGATGATTTCCAGGCCGCTTTGCGGTCATTTTCCAGAGAGCGGTGGCTACCTCTATAGTTGTCTCGCTCTAGCTCTTGCACAAATCGAAAGAGTTGTGACTGTTGCTCAATAATATTGCAAAATTGTATCACTGTGTATTTTGTGTCTGTTTAAGCATAAATAAATATGTATGTTAATAATGTGCATGTACATACATAAATTAGTATTTCCCATACAAAGTATGTGTCTTCAGTGACGTAAATAATTTACTACGCCCACTTGTCGTTTACCAACACTGTCATATGCGACCGCTTCCAGTCTGAGTGCGTTCTCTCATTTTGTTGTTAACGTGCGCTTGTGAACGACAGACGTGTGCGGTATAGAAAATAAATATATGTTAATATAAAACAGTGTTAAATGGTGGTGAATAGTTGAAATCTCCATAGAAGCAACTTTAATTAGTTGAAGTTGAACGTGCAATTAAATGGTTTTGTAAAATGTATAAATTATTGTGAAGTGCAAGTGCCGTTAGAAAGACCCGCCAATACCCAGACGCCATTAGAAAGTGAGCCGTGCTCGTGTGCCACTTGTGCCCGAAGTGCAGGCGACATTGAAACAAAATTGATCTTGTGCGATTCACCACCATTGCAAAATTATAAAAATAAATCAAAAAATTAAGTAATTTCATAAAAATTCTTTTTCGTTTCTCTATGCACATAAAGCAGCCGAAAACCGAACGCGTGTGAGTGCCTGTGTTAGTCGAATTTGTATGTCTGTGTTTGTGTGTGAACGACGTCCCAGCAGCACGCAATAAGAACGGAAAAGCGAAAAGAGACACAGAGGACTACGTCAAAGTTGGAAGCAGAAACGAAAGCAGAAGAAATACAGTGAGTAACGATCCCGTATACCTTTTTAAGAATTATTTCGATTTGTATGCATGTTTGTGTGATATTAATTGTATTTTGGTTAATTTCATTTGGGAGAGAAAATTCGTAGACAGCGCGCTGTTTACTGTTATGCGTGGCTGCCATTTGACCGGTGACGCCATCTTTTAACTCACACAACAAAATTTCGTGTAGTATTTTTTTTTTTTTTGGGATTGGTCAAGCACATTCCGGAGGAGTGTGTGTTTGTGTTTTTGTGCTATGCTTTGTGCTTAATATTCGTTCTCAGCACGGCAATTTATATATTTTCACTGCCTAGTCATATTAAGAACATTTTACTTTTTTCGCTTTGCTTTTTTTTCTTACATTGGGCGGGTGGGAGCTGACAGAGTTCTTCACACACAACGTACATAAATAATTTGTACGCGTTTAGCTTTCTATTTGTGTCATCATCATACAGGTTTCTGATTATAACTGCCGCCTTTATTAGCAATTTTTTTATATACACAGAAACGCTTACGCGTGTCTAATGCATTTTCACTGATAAATTGCTTGGTGTTTGTTGTGTATATGTGTGTGCTTCTGAGGCGCATCTGTTTACAAGTTTCGTCTCGACTGTGACCTACTTTTTCAGAGTTTCTTTGTAGGTTTCCATAGCTTGTTTGCTGCTTTTTGCCATTTGCATTCGTTTTGGCGAAAATCTAGTTATTTTGTTGTTTTTGTACAAATACTACAACATACCCCAAATGTGATAAACAGATTTGTAAATATCGAAAACTTGTTTATTTGTGAATGACAGAATTGACCGTAGTCTGCAGTCGTGTGCCAGTTTAAGTTTTAAAAGCCTTGGAACTTTACTGTCAAGCAGGTTGTAATTTGGCAAACATAATTGAATTGGTGGGGGTAATCAACCGAACGCAAAAAAAAAACAGCTGTTTGACCAGTGTTGCCATATTAAATTATTGCAAATGACGTGTACCCGGCTCTTGTCTGATCGCTTGTCTATGCTGTTTCCACAATCTAATCGGAACTTGTGCCGTGTACTCTGTTCTCTAGTCAGATGTGAAACAAACACATTGTAATATTTGAGAGTGCGTGTATGTGTGTGTGCGAGTGTAAGTGTGAGTACTTTTTATGCTCTTTCGGCAGTAGTTTAACCTCATTTCTAGCTTATATGGCAGCCATATTTTTATTGCCATCAATTAGCAAACACATAGGCAGTGATAGAAAAAGGGAGAAAAAGAGTGAATAACCGTACAAAATTTACTATGCATCTACAGTGAATGCCAGAAGTATTTTAACGGTCCTTAGTACAGGAAAGAAAAGAAAAGCGCATTTTCACATAAGATTTTGGTTGACTGTGTCATTTGTTTATTTTATTGTTTGTTTTAAAAATTAAAACGTTGCACCGCAACGTGATAAGCTGAACAGCGTTTACAATTTTTACTAGGGAGCGTAATCTTTTTGCATGACAATTTTTGTAGCCTCGCCCATAGCAAATCGGTATAACAAGTAATATTCAAGCGGCTCAATAGCATGATAAAAAAAGTTTATGTATTATTCCGGCAAATGACGTCATTGTGCGCATTTTCAAATAAAATTTGCTTTTTGCCTTTTGTTGCTAATTCGAATTTGCGCTTCCTACTCACACACACGTAGCATTTTATAATTTATTTCAATTTTGCCTCTTTTTTTGCATTTATTATTTTATACTCTCTGTGTGTTGTGTGTGTTTATGCTTCTTTATTGTGTTTTACCCCCTTTCGAACAGTTTTCTTTTGCTGAATTAGCTTGCTAAAAATGCCACTGCATTTGGCACCTATTGAAAAAATGTATCAGTCTGGATGAAAGGGGCTTTGTCGGACATTTTGACCGACAAACTTCAACAGGTCGCAGCAAACAACAAAAGAGCAAATGGCGCTCGTGGGTGAGAATTTCACTGTGAAGTGAACAACGAAACCGAAATAAAAGCCATTGTCATATTCCGCTACTACTGCTAGTGCCATTTCAAGTGACAAATTCAAATGTGATGAATGAACGAATGAGACAGAATACAAACTAAATCTGTTCGCATGTGTATGTTTGTGGGAGGAAGTGCATAGTTAAAACTGTAAACAATTGTGAGGTAACCTAGAAAAATCAACAAAAACAACAACAAATGTTTGAATCTGAAAAAATTAGTTTGGGTTCTGATTTCTGTTATTGTTGGTGTGTCTTTAACATGTGACGGAAGTACAATACAAACGTGTGTGTAGTAAACAATAACAAAAACGAGTGTGTGTGTTTGTATAGCTCAATCTATGCCTCACTTGATAAGAAAATCATACAACGATGCAATCAACGTAGATGCATTAAAGACTGATTGATGTTGCAACCGATTTCTCCAACTATTAAGCCCTATCTCCTCTCAGATTGTTGTCTTTCTCATTTGAATAGCAAAATAAAGAGAATTTGTGATCTGATGCTGTTGCGGCTGCGACTGCTTCTGCTGCCTAATGTATTTTAATTGAAAATTGTTTACTCATGCGTGCCGCTTATCTAATTTCCCATTGACTGACGTCAGTTGATTCTGGTGTGTGTCAGTCGGTGATTAATTGATTTACAGTTTGTAGAGATTAAGTGCATATATGATTGTGACGTTCAGTTTTGATTAATGGAAAGCTTCTTCTTTGCTATTATCACGGTCTGGCAACTCTGCTGACTGCCTGCCGGCCTCCCTAACACCAAACAATTTGTCTAAATAGCAAGCGTGGAAAATAAAAACTCGAGAAAGAACGACAAAGCGACAGCAGCATAGTTGTAGAGAAAAGTAAACTCGTCTTTGCCCAGAGGCAACTGAAAAGCCAGGCACAAACACAGACAGACACCAACACACACACACACAATCCTATGCATGCATGCAGGGAGAAAGAGTGGCAGACAAATGCATAAATAAAGAGGCGTACGTGCCAAGCTTCAAACAGAGACATATACAAACACAGACACACTGACACATGCATACACATACATGCACAAGTAAGATTAAAAAGAGATGTTGCTGCTGCTGCTGCGCTGCTGGCTAAACAACTGCAGCTCATCAATAAAACAACAACAATAACAACTCAAAGACAACAGACAAATGTACAGTTGCATCAGACAGGCAGGCTACAACAATAATAACAAAAACAAGAACAACAACAGTAAACTCTGCTTCTGCAACACAACATAAATCTTGTAAGAAAAATCAAGAGGACCATAGAGCAAAGCAGAAGAAGCAAAGCACACCATAATAAGGGGGTGTGGGAGGGAGTGAGACAAGAACAGAGATCAGACAGCAGCAGCAAAAGCTCAGGCACGACGACAATGCTGTTAATTATACCAAGAAGAGCAGAGAGTAGGTTACACAGAGAGAGAGAGAGAGAGAGCAAGAAAAGAGAGCATAAATGAAAGCACTAAAATGTCGACAATTTCTACAGCTCAAAACTAAGTTGGGAAACAAAATGCAGTTTTGTGTTGTTCTCTCTTTCTTTCTCGGTTTGAACTTCAATTGGAACTGGTCTTCTTCTTGTATTGAGTGTAAGAAGACAGAAGACTATTATTATCTCCCCTTTTGCTGCTCGCACTCCCGCGCTTGTTCCACATTACGATCGAGATTTTTAGGTTAATTCCATTTCAAGAGTTTTTTTTTTGTGTGGGCGTGGGAAAACTGTCTGTAAATTGCAACAATTTGTTTGTAATTAATGTAATTTAAAAGTAAACAGCATAGCATTAAATGCAATTCCGCTTGAGGCCTGACACACTGACATTTAACAGTGTTGCTCTATTGGAAAAAAAAGTAAAATAAAACATTTATTATAAATAAACTTATAACACATTTAAAGCAAAAATGTCAATAAAAAATCTCGTTTTTGAAATGCTTTTGTGTAGATTTCTTTTTGCCAATAACAATGCAACAATAAGCCGCAAACAAATGGCATAATAAAAAGAGGCAAACAACACACAGACATAACACAATAGTCGCTGAGTTGGTGCTAAGCAACGTGTTGCTGAATAAATGAATTCATAATGCAAAAATGAAAAATAAAAGTGAGGCACACGAAAGCCACGACTCCATTCGATTACATAATATAACTTTTATATCTTCCTTCTACGTATTGGCCAAGCCTCAAAACCAAACAGTAAACCGAAAACAACAACTCTTCAGTCATCGCGTTGCTAGACATTTTGACGTTGGCTTGTGAATTAATATATAAATAAATATGTATGTGTGAGTGAGTGGATTGCATGTTTGACCGCAAACATCATTTAGTCGAGAGAGACTTAAATTAAATAGTACATTAACACCAGTAGCAGCATTGCACGCATTACTATTAACTATTATTATTAAATATGCATTCAAGTATGCAATTTAATTAATTTTTCTTCTTTTGCTTGTGTTCCGTTTCCTGCAAGTGCGTTGAGTGTGACAACATCAAATAAAGTTAACTGATTTATCGATAAAATATTTCGTTATGCCAGCCATTTTAATTAAATAATTTTTGGGTAGTGCCTGTATTAGCAGCTCATCATATTTGTAATTAATATGCAAATTTTGTAGAAAGTGTAATATAAATTTACACAAAAAACGTTGATGTATACACAACGATAAAGTACCTGCCTGAAAAACTGCCCCAAACCGTCGAGAGTATTTCAATTATTTTTATTTAATTTTTTTTTTGTTTGTACGATGAACGCCCCCGAGCCGCCCTCTTCTGTGTACACTGTTGTAGTACACACACAAAACGAGCAGTAATACGAAATATTTTCAACGCGCGCTAACTAAAAATATTTGCATGACATCATTCAGCGTCGATGCCGGCGTCGACGACAGCAGCGCAGCAGCAACTGTTGAGGCGGCGGCATCAATAATTTTCTCTGTTTTACTTTTTTGCATAGATTTTGATTTTATGTCGGAAAATGTGCAGGAGTGAGTCTGTGTTTGTGTATATATTTTGTACATACATAGCTATGCAAAATAAATTTACTGCATTTTGTGTGGACAAGGGCCGTTAAATTGTATAGCGGTTGGCTCATTGAACTTTTCTATTTGTCTTTCGGCGTTTTATTGTTTTTTGCTCATTTACTTATGCGTTTAATTTCTCTTTTCATTTGCAGAAAAAATCACAAAATAAATAATAGTATTGAACGTGAAACAATTTCATTTTTAAGGTGAGTTTTCTTGTTTTTTAGAGTCAAAGTAGACAACTCTGCGATCGATAACGATAAGTCGAAGCCAAGTGGAATGTAAACAAACATGGCAAGAAGCAAACAGAACTTGACTAGTTGTTTATCTCTCTCGGCAAATGTTTGCGTTTCTCTGTGCACACAAAATACGTGCAATGATTACTATGGTGAATGATGTGCAAACGCACGTTCTCCCAATGTTCGATTGGTTCTCGCTCTCTTTGTCTGTTACTCTTCTCACCCACGTTCTGCCAGCTGACCGACTTACTATCGCATTTGTTGACAGTTCTCTTGCATCACATGATGATGATGATGAGTACGCCATGCGTGAGTATGTGTGTGAGAGAGAGGGCGAACGCGTGAGAGCGCAAACCACACCTTAAGCTGCTCTCTTAACTTTGCCGTATTCCGTCTTCATATCTTTCGTTATTTTAAGCTGCGAACTTACGCCAAAATTGCTATAATTAAGTTTTGTTTGCCCCAAAACTAAGTGATACTATGTGTCATCTGTAATTTGCTGTTTGGCGCCGAACTAAAAAGTGATGACTTGATTTTCTTTCGACTCTCGTTCTCACAAAACATAATCAGCATTAGTCGCTTGTCTAATGATGTCACTCGGCAAAATAAAAGAAGAGGAAAACAAGTTTTAACTGCTGTTATTTTTGTAGTTTATAAACAACTTATATAAATGTTTACAAACTTTTATAATTTATGCAAGCTGGATATACCGGTTGTTTAGCCATCATTTCACTTTCAAATAATTGCAAAAGTTCTTTAACATAAACAAGAGTTTTCTCCTTAAATGTTTTATTTAATTTATGCTAGAGATTTCTGAAATTTTAAGTGCTCTAATTGAATTAAGCTTGACCTTTGTGCTCGGCTCGGTATTTCACTCAATTGAAATTGTTGTGGCCACTTAAGCGCAAGTTTCTCGATTTATTTCAAGTACGAAAACAGTTGTACATTAATTGTAAATAAAAAAACAGAACTTGGTGCTTGGTTAAGACATAAAACCAGTTAGTGTAAAAGCCTTTACAGAACTGAAACTGTTAATCAAAATACAATAGATGATACCAAAGTGAAGTAAATGTAAAAAGAACTTTGATCATAATGAAGTTTTCTCTCTTTTGTTCCACTTGAAGTTTGGCTCGCTTTGTTGGCCCCAGTTCATTTAGGCCAACTCAAATAAATGGGTCATTGAACTGGGCAAACTTCTGTTGGCCTTTTATAGGATTTTATTATCACACAATCCGGCAAAACATTTCTATTATGGGTTTTCCCTCTTTACGCTGGCTATAAAAAACAGTTTTCGTGCTTTACTGTAGGTTGTTTTTCGGCTTTAATTTAACTGAAAGCTTAGCTTAACTTTAATGCACAAAGATAACCGTTTTTTAAATTATTAAATATGTTATCTGCGTCCTTAACATTGTATTTCTGTGTTCTGTGCCTTTGACCCGTCAACGACCTCTTGCCAATTCATATTTAGTTGTCAAGCATGACATCATTCCTCATGGCTTAAAGCCCCCTTCTCCCCTGCGAGCCGGCGCACAAACACACACACCCCCATTTGCACTTGGACCGGCAAATACGAAAAAAAATAAAAGTTTCACCCCCTAAAGCGGTGACGTCACTTCCTGTCATTAAAACAAAACAACGCCCCACTCCTCAAAGGATATTTTTACGAGTCGCGTGTGGCAACTTCCCTCCCAATTCCCTCGTCCTGTCACCAAACTTACAACTGGCGCCACATTTCTATGATTTGGCGCTGGCGCCGGCAACAAATTTCATAATGGCAGCCGGCATAAGCAAATAAAACGAGCCCCTACAAAAGTAATGGGTGAGGGGGCGTAAGAGCAGGTACAACCACCACAAGAGAGGGAATTTTTATTGGGCTTTTGGGGGTTGCTTATGGTTATTTACCGCCCACTTGTCTGTATGGGCTTGGTTCGTGTCGTTGAACTTGGAATCCTGTTCCTGTTTCTAGTTCCTTGTGCCTGGCAACACGCGATTTGACTGCAACTCACATGTCTCGATGCGTGTTTACTGTTATTTATAAAGACCAAAGACCCAGATAATCAATAGCCCAAAAGGGACGGGGACGTGTTTTTGTTAGTGTTCAGCACACATGTCCTCAACTATAGTAATTAGATACCGGCTAGTCGCATATTTGCGCCATTTAATGGAACTTTAATGGATCTGTCTTATCAAAATATTCCATGTCCGTTTAATTACTTCCGTTTTCCGTCAAACTCCATCAATTTCCTGACAGGACACTTAATTGAGCATACAACAAGCTGAAAAAAAAGTATAATTTAAACACGATTCTTAAATTAGATTTGTACATAAGATAATTCCAAAGATTTTACTGTATTAAGCAATAAACTGTATATATTTGTCTTATATATAAATATATCTGCATATATTTTGGCGTTGACCCAATGTATGCCTCAGACAGTCCATTTGAAAATGATCGTGGGTCTTAAGAACAGCAACAAACAAAGAAGCAAACAAACAGACAGACAGATAGTAAACACTAATTGTTTGTTGTCAGCAGTAGCAACAGCAGAGGAGAAGGCACACGCCAAGTGTTATTTTCACTTACTTCCTGTCTGTGATCTCATATTTGTACTTTTATAAATTCATCACTTAAAATTATCTCATTTGGTAGAAATCGGTTAATCTATCTCGTCATGCAACGCGACGCAAACTTCTTGAGGCAAATGATTTATGTGAGATTTTCTTCTCTCTTATATATTTTTGCATTGTAATTCAAGCCACGCGACTTACACGCGACTCAGTAAGAAACTGTCAGCTGTTTAGCAAAACAAACAAAATTAGCAGCAATATATGTGCCGAATAGCGGAACAGACAAAAGCAGACATAAAGAAAAGATACTAAAAGCCAAAACGACAAAAGACACCTGCAATATTTTAATACCTTATTTAGATATTCCAAACACGGTAATTTTGGCAGTAAAATGTGTCAAGTAAAGTACTTGACACAGCAGTTGTGGGTTTTAATATTCCAGTCACATAAATTACAATAAATATCGATTTAATGTTTACGATTTTTGTTTATTGGATTTAAAAATTTATTTTAATTATTAAAAATTAAATTTATAAAAAAAATTACAATCTGTTTCCGCCCGGGATCGAACCGGGGGCCTTCTGCGTGTTAGGCAGATGTGATAACCGCTACACCACGGAAACAGCTGGTGCTATGCTTTCCAAAAGCGAAGCAGTTTGTTATGCTAACAACTATTTTACGCTAGTCTATTTGGAATTGGGTTCAATAAAAACAATTTTTTTTTTCTTGAAAAATTATTAAAATCTATTTAATAAAATTCACTGCATTCGATTTTTTTCTTCTTTAATTTTCAGTAGGACTAATTTATATTTGTGCTTTTATTTTTGCTTTATAATATTATATAAAATTCAAATAATAAACCACATATTTTTGGCCTAGCATTTAAAGTTAAAATTTTATAAATTATTAAAAGTGAAATAAAAAATAATTACAATCTGTTTCCGCCCGGGATCGAACCGGGGGCCTTCTGCGTGTTAGGCAGATGTGATAACCGCTACACCACGGAAACAGCTGAAAGTAGGCTGACTCAATACCAAGCAGTTGATTTGACTCATGTTAAATAAACGCTAAATGAAACTTATTTCTTGCTAGCTTTCAACACAGGGATTAAATGAATTTATATTTTACAGAAATTGTTTACTATTAATAATTATTGAAGAGAAACAAGATATTTCATTCAAATTCGCTGGATATTTGTGGTGTTGCGGTTTTTACATCTGCCTAACGGGCATTTAATGTTAATTTACGAATAATTTAGTAATTTATTAAAAATAGTATTTATATTTATATTATAAATAAATTTTAAAAGTAAAAAAAAAAGTAATTTATAGACTCGCAGCCGGTAGGATTCGAACCTACGCTCCCAGAGGGAATCTGATTTCGAGTCAGACGCCTTAACCACTCGGCCACGACTGCTTGTGAAGGCCGAGTGTCTAAAGCGTTATACATGCCAGGAGGCAACGTTCTGAGTGTTCTGTGTTGTGTTAGTTGTTCGATGTTTTTGTCGGTCTGCGCAGTGAACTTATGTGGTGTTCTTGTTGCGAAGCAATATATAAATCTCTGTTTTATTATACGATGTAGTTAGTTATAGTTGTAATATTAAATAAGTTTTTCAGCAGATAAATTCTATCTGTTCATTGCTGTGATTTAATTTATCAAACAACTGTCTATTCAAGTCGATGAAATCAGCTTATCTAGAGCACTATATAAAAAGTATGTTCACTCTACAGTGAAAAAAGTCACTGACAAGTACAAATTATCATTATTTACACTTGCTGCTCTGCCTTTATGGTTTATTGCACTCGGCGTCATTCAGAGTGTGTTGGCTGTTTTTTTTATTTTATTTTTATACATTGTATGCATATTTGTTATTTGTCAGTACATTGTGTACTTGACGCTTTTCCCCTCGATGAGGTTGTCACTGTTCTCGCTTTTAATATTTGCTCCAGTAAACTGAACGATCTTTATGCAACGATGACTGCTCCACTGACTGAATGACTTGTTGCATTATTAAAACTGAATGAAATAATAATTTGCTCATTGAGATGATGATGATGACCTTATTGCAGGTTCTTTGAGCTCCGGATGTCAGAAATATTACGTAAGATTTCTTCAAGTCGCGATAATTGAATATGTAGTACTTGAGAAATTTAATTAACACTCTGGCATGTGTGAGAATTAAATATAGGGTGTCTCTGCTGGGGTTAATTGAGGCTGTCTTCAAGTGTTGACTGGATAATTGATAACATGTACACATAATTTGATTTTTTAGCTATCTTTTACATAAAAAGTTAGATTATTGCTGTTATCAGAATGGCTAAAAAGCTACAAACAAACACTGGTAATGGGCGTGTTTCAATGACGAGTAAAGTGTGATGTAATTGTCGACTGATAGTAGATACTCGCACTTTGGTGTTGTTGTAGCTGTTGCTTGTTGCTTTGCCTAAATTTAATTGTTGTCTTTGCTGCTAAAAGGTCAACTATATTTTCAGCGCTTTTCCAACTGTATGTGTACATGCAACAAGCGAGCGTTTTTTCTATTTTTCGTATGTGACCGCAAATTCCAATGTTGCATTACGTCACATCGCCTCACATGATAAGTTAATTTGATTTGTGTATTTGTCATTTTGTGTCTTCCGACCACTGTAATCTGATTAGACATGAATCAAGAATGTCAGGCATTTGTAAAGGTCAATAAACTGTTGCAGTAAGCAAAAATTTACATCAAATTGATGTAATTCGCTGTTGACCTGGCACAATTAAACGTATAAGGTAACCAATTTTTTCTGAGGAGAAACTGGTTTCCTTTCTGTTTGTATTTTAAGTTAAGATGCATTTATTTTGCAATTTTTATCTGCGAGTACATTATGTACACACTCCTATGTACAGGAATCTACCTACACATGATTTGATTTGTAGGGCAACACTGGCAGAAACGCAACACCTACGCACCAGTGATGATGATGATGGCTCGTTAAGTTTACTTTATGCTGCCCACACACACATTCACACACAGAGCACTTGAAAACCGTTTATTTTCTGTTTGATTTCCACCAAACTTCTTCCCATCGTCGTCATCGCCCACACATTCAGTGAGTGAGAGGAGAGCTCAGCGCGTATACGTTCAGTAAAAGTTCAATTACCTGGCCACATTGTGGTTCTCTCGCTGTTGTTGTAGTTATAGTTGTCATTGTCGCTCTTTCCCTCTCTCTAAACTGTCACTCAAAATGTATGGCACGCGTTCAGTCAGCCATAAGCAGCACTCACATCATAATTAGCAAACAGTAAAATAAAAATAAATAAATATAAAAAGAAACAGCCGTTGAAATGCAGTTTAAATATGCACAATTTGTATGGCTCGATGGACAATTGTGAACATGACAAAAGCAGTATTCAATGACGACCCCCATAGGAAATTAATTCTGCAGCGAAACGATTCAGCAATTTTTTTTAAATCGTTAGAGGGTTAAGTCAATTCAACATTTTTAAATTAATTTTAATTATAAATTTTTTGACCAGTCCATAACAGACTAGTTTATTTACAAGCGAATAAGAATTTAAGCGCTTAACTGAACAAACTTGTGAGTTGCTACGCATATTTTTCACTAGAAGATTCCTAAAGCGGTTTTTGTGCTCTTTCCTTCTCCCCTCATTCTACAAAGCAATCGGCTTCTTTGATAGGTGCACACTTTCGTTTCTCTTTCTTTTTTGCAGTAGTGCAACACTGCTTAAGCTGTTCTCTTTGCATTCTTATTGCGGCATCCGCTTTAAGTTGTCATTATCTTTATTTTAATTAAGATTGCCGTACTGTATGAGTGTGTGTGGGTGAAGCATATGCAAATATACAAAAGTTTAAGTAATTGCACACTTTGCAGTTCTCAGAACAGACAACGGGATTATTCGTATCATTTGTTTCATGATATTAATCTCAATCAGAGAGATTATATGTGCACTTGTTTGAGATTTACGCTGATGCATAGATAAAACAGATGTACAAATTAATGTTGCACGCACGTAAACAAGACGCAGCGAAATCGAAATTGAAGGTTAATACCATTTAAACCACCAGCCACCACCACCACGCCTAAAATTAAACGGGCAACGCATTTTTCTGTTGTTGTATTTACTTGTTTATTTGTTTTAAGTGGCGCAGCGGCGTTGGCGTCGTCGTCGACGTCGTCGCAGCTGCAGCTCTGCTGCTCTTTACGCTTGAGATGCGCCTGTCGTCTAGTCTTTGCCTGTGTATGTGTGCGTAAGTGCGTACGTGTGTTTGTGTCTGTGTGCCGCCACTTTCTTCATTTTGTTTTCAGCCGTCAATTTGATTTCGTAAAAAGCCAAATACATTCATATTAAAATAAAAGAAAATTATCTTAAAATAGTTTTTCCATTTCTGTTGCCGCACGTTTTATTTTCACACTTCCGTGGGCAGCAGCAGCGGCAGCGACGCTAGCTCGCTTCACTGCTTCTGCTGCTCCACACACCCCAAAATATTTTCTCAACGCTTTTACTTTGGCAACTGTCAAAAAAACCGAGAATTTATATTATCCAAAATTAGACTATTAGACTATTGTTGGGGTTGTAACATGAATATAGTCACAGAAAGAAAGCGAAATGGATAGAAAGGTTGTGACCGACTCTCAGAACTTTGGCTTTTGCCATTCACAGCACAGGCGAACAGCACACATGTAAACACTTGTATGTGTGGAACATGTATCTGTGTGTGTGCAGAAATTGCCCCTTTTGCTTGTGTGCGCTCTTTGTGCCGCTCTCTAGCTTCTTACGCTCTTCTGCTCTCTCGCTCTCTGTGTGGTGGCAAATGTGCCGTTGGGTGGTTCACTTGCGCCTCGCCTTGCACTTTTATGCAGGCGTCAGTGGCGCGCGCTCTCTGTCACTTTCTCTCCATCCTTTACTCTTTGCACCATCCCCCTTTTTACTAACGAAACGGAAACTGAAAATTTTGGTTTGTGCAGTTTTTAAGGTCAGTTGAGAATTTTCCGCTGAACTTTTCGAAAGCAGAATTAAGTACGCTTTAATAATAAAACTAATTAAAATAAAAACTAAACAATACATTTTTTTATTTATATTTTCAGCATTTTAACTAAAGTATAAACAACAAACTCAAAAGAAATGACTGAATTAGAGCAACCGCCTCAAAATGGCATAGATCCCACCGCGGGCGAGGATGATGACAACAATAAAGCGCGTCCCGCGGACATTGAACAGGTAACTAAACCAAAGTCAGCTCCTAGAATCTATAAATAATACTTTCTCCTCATTCTGCCAGGACATGCGTGAAATGGAGCGACGCAAACGCGTGGAGGCCATCATGGGCTCAAAACTGTTCCGCGAGGAACTGGAGCGCATTGTGGATTCGGCACGTGAAGGAGGCGCTGGCGCCAGTGGAATACTCCAGCAACTATCTGATATTGTGGGCGTGCCCGTTAATCGTGTTAGCAATGTGTTCAAGAGCAGCAGCTGCATGGTTCCCATCAATGATATACGTGGCGTGGAATCCATGGGTTATGCCAAGGGTGAGAAAATACTCAGATGCAAATTGGCAGCGGCATTCCGTTTGCTAGATCTTAACGGCTGGACCCAGGGACTGGGTGCACAGATCACGGCACGCCTAAAGGTCGATCAGGAATACTTTTTGGTTAATCCCTTTGGACTGTTATACCATGAGATCACTGCTTCGTCCCTCAACAAGGTTGACATGCAAGGCCAGATTGTGGAGCAGGGTACAACCAACTTTGGAGTGAACAAGAGCCGTAAGTATCTGCAATATATACACAGTATGATTCTTAAGAAACTAATCTGATGAAATTTGTTGCAGACTTTGTGTTGCACTCGGTGGTGCATGCTGCACGTCCTGATATTCGTTGCGCCATCTTTATCAGCTGCAATCCAGTGGTGGCCGTCTCCTCGCTGAAATCGGGTCTATTGCCACTCACCAAGGATGCCTGTGTTCTGGGCGAGATCAGCACACACGCCTACACTGGTTTGTTTGATGAGGAGGAGCGCAATCGTCTCGTTCGCAGCTTGGGACCCAATTCCAAGGTCATGCTACTGAGCAATCACGGTGCTCTCTGCTGTGGCGAGACCATCGAGGAGGCTTTCTATGCCGCTTCCCATATTGTCCAGGCCTGTGAGACGCAATTGAAGCTATTGCCTGTTGGTGTGGACAATTTGGTGCTGATACCAGAGGAATCGCGCAAACTTATCTATGATCAATCACGTCGTCCACCAGAGGATTTGGAAAAGAAATTTGCCGCTGCCAGTACAGAGGAGGATGCTTCAGCTGCTGCTCCTGCAGCGGCTAGCAAAGAGGAAGCCGTGCCCAGGATTGGCAGTCCGCCTAAGTGGCGTGTTGGTGGTGCCGAATTCGAGGCATTGATGCGTACACTGGACAATGCTGGCTATCGCACTGGCTATATCTACCGTCATCCGCTGATCAAATCCGATCCGCCAAAGCCCAAAAATGATGTGGAACTGCCACCGGCTGTCTCCTCGCTGGGCTATCTGCTCGAGGAGGAAGAGCTCTTCAGACAGGGGTAGGAAAACTCTATTAAATGGAGTACTAAACTTTTACTAATTTTATTTTTTGTTTCTCTACAGCATTTGGAAGAAGGGCGATCTACGCAAGGGTGGAGATCGCAGTCGCTGGCTGAACTCGCCCAATGTTTACCAGAAGGTCGAAGTACTGGAGACGGGCACACCAGATCCCAAGAAAATCACAAAGGTAGAGATCATAACATTTGAAGATAAGCCAACGACACATTAGCAAACACACAAAGTCGGCGATCGTGGCAATATCTAAACTGCTATAACCCATACAACAAATAGGGACAATTTTGTTTAAACCAGTCGATCCCATATAAAACTATAGACACTAGAAACAAAAGAGAATAACATTCCAAGCAGCCATATACCGATCTATAGGAATACAATATTCATTTCCGCACCTCTCTAACTTTTCTACTTGCTTAAACAAATATTATTCACGCATAATAAACATTTACTACACTAAGTAATAAGTGAAAAGCGGAAGGTCAAGGGGGAAAACGCCACTAAACTAAAAACATGAAAACAACAAATATAAAATGCTTTATAAATTGTAATTGTGCATTAATCAAATAATAAATATACAAAATATTTAACTAAATCGCATAATTGAACATGATTATTATATTGATGATTTTGTGCCTTTCTTTAAGGGAGTTATCAATTATTATTATTTGCCTAAAATAGAACAAAAGAAATACAATGCAAAGAAAGAGAAAGACATTTGTTACTAAGTACTACATATATTTAAAAACAATAAACCATTAAATCCATTTAATCATATGCATGTCTTAAAAATTTTTCATTAAATTTTGTTATGTTTTTAATTCTTTTTCTTTGCATGTATTTTTTTATGAATTGTTTGTTTATTTTTGACTCTTTAAGGCACAAAATCATTTATGCTTGTTACATTTCATTTCTTAAAATATAAATAAATAAATATATAATAATTCGGTGGTATGAGCTTAAATGTTTATCACAATTTATAATGCATAAACATCGAGAAGATTCAGTATATTTAAAGCATAACTAAATAAAAACAAATTTCTTTCTCTTTCTTTACGTTACCCTAAACTTGCCCTTGACCAAAACTCCATGAACCTATCGCAGTGGGTTGCCGAAGGTTCACCCACTCACTCGACGCCAGTGCGGATCGAGGATCCGCTGCAGTTTGTGCCAGCTGGAACCACAACCAAGGAGTTTAAGCGCGTCCAACAACAAGTCAGTAATTTGTGTATAAATTATTAAAAAACTTTGGCTAATTAATTTAAACTATTTAGATCAAGGATAATCGACGTGCTGATAAAATCTCGGCTGGACCACAATCGCATATATTGGAGGGCGTTACCTGGGATGAGGCAAATCGCATCAAAGATGCCACTGTCTCACAGGCCGGTGATCATGTGGTGCTCATGGGTGCCGCCTCCAAGGGCATTATACAGCGTGGCTTCCAGCACAATGCGACTGTCTATAAGGCACCGTATGCCAAGAATCCATTCGATAATGTTACAGACGATGAGCTCAACGAATACAAACGCACCGTGGAGCGCAAAAAGAAGAGTATTCATGGCGAATGTAAGTTACCTTAGAGGATTTTAATCTATTACTTTTATTAATCTTGTTTGAACCACTTTTAGATACCGATACGGACTTCTCGGAGTCGGAGGCACTCAACTCGATGCAAGCAGCGGGCGCCCATGCACATGCAAAGCACGCACAGAGTGAACCAGAAACGGGTAAGTGTTTACACCCAAGTAATACACATTTGAGTTCTTATATTAATCCAGTTTTTTTCTTCTCCTTGTAGAACATCAAGTCATACAGATCCAAACGCAGCAGGCACCAATTCCCAGCCAGGCTGAGGTCGTCCTGAGCGATGGTAAGTCCAAAACTTTAAGCCCCAATTCATTCCTCTTGTTTTATGTCTTTTATTTTATTGTTTTACCAACACACAGAGTTATGTCTTACATTTCTTCATTCCAAAAACCCAAAAATTTGTTTAAAGTTTTCTTTTTATTTTTTACGCATTCAGTTTTATTATTTTTTTATTTATGTATTTTTCTTACATAGTTTAATGTGGCAATTGTTTATATACATTCATATTTATCGCATTTATTAATTATTAATCAATCTAGTGTATTATTTGATCAATCTAAAATTCTAACATTAATTCTTATTTATGCTAATTTCCTTACTTTATTTTATTTTTGCCTCTACTCCACCACTTCAACATTAAAAAATAAAAACAAACACACAATTTTACAAAAATAATTGAATAAACAATTATCATCGAGTTAGTTAACAAAAAAGTACTCGTAGCACTCGATACTGTATCGATTTCCTTTCTGTAAAATCAAAAATTAAATACCGTTAAACTTTCTGTTAAATACAATTCTGTCTATCTGCTACTACTATTCTGTCTACTACTATTTAAGGAGTCACCTGTTGTACGGCGTGCATTAAGTGATTTTTAGTACCACCACAACAACAACAACTACAAAACAACAAAAACTTAATTCAACTAGTTGCAAAACGAAATTTCCTACCTTTTCCCTTAAAATTTGTTATTTAATTTGAATTACAGCTGCAGTTTTTATTAGTGTTTGTTAACTTTTTGTATACTTTGCGCACTTTTTTGTATTTATTTTAAAAACAGTTCTTTCTTTAAACAATTTGGCCAATTGTAATTCGAAATTTAAAATTTGTATTTCTTTTTTGTGATTCTTCCTTTACATTTATCCTTAATTAACGTAGCCAAACACAGGCGCAAATAAATTGGCAGCCAAAATTTCTATAATTATGTAGTTTAGAATGTGTGTAGGGTAAAAAAAAAAAAAAACTATAAAAAACAGGCAAAACAGCTAAAACAACAGTGAAGCTCAACAAAACACGAAAACTACTTCTACTACTACTACCACTACTACTACTTCTACTACATACTACCTTTTCTACTACCAAAACAAAAAAAAATACAACTACATGTGTGTGTGTGCAATGCTGCTGCTGCGCTTTTAATTATCAACACTCACTCTTAAAACAAAATGAATAAATTAATGCAGTTTAGTACCATACATTTAATATGTTAGAGGTGAGTGCAGCCTAAAGGATTAGTGTGTAGTACAAAAACAAAAACAAATACAGCAAAATCATATTAGAACAGCAAAAAAAAATCTTATCACCTGTTCATTACATATTTAAACAATAAAACATTAACACAACACGCTCATTTAACATGCGCTGTTAATTAACATTTTGCATTTAGTTTAGCACGACAGCGTTGTGCGCTCTCTGCCGCTGCTAATTTTACATTGCTCGCCATGTTAACTGCGCTTTGCGCTCTCCGCCTCTGCTAATTTACATTTGCTCGCCATGTTACAAATTTACATAGTTTTATGAAACTGTAGGGGACAGGGCTGCAAACGGGCTCAGTTTATTTAATTTAAAATAAATTGTATTTGCTGCCCTGTCTTCTAGTACAAACAATTTAAATTTGCGCCCTTTAGTTGAGTTTTTTTTATACTTACTGCAGCTGTTTGTTATTGCCTTGCTTTCTCAGTTGTTTTAGTCCTTGAATAGCTAAATACCACTTAACTACTAATTTAATCAAGCATGCTTTAAACCTTACATTAATGTTAACAGAATCTTAACATGTTATGTATTTTACTACTTTAAGTCTTACGTCTGTTATATAATTTTATTTTTAAGACTTATTTAATCCATTTGAAGTTTAAGAAATCCAGAAAAAAGGTCGAAAACACACAAAAAACGAAACAATGCGAATTTATGTAACTTTATTTCTCAATACTATTTTAGCCACACTTAGTTTTATTAACGGCGAACGCTCTCATACAGCCACAAATCGCAAGCCGCCAACTGGCAGAGGTAAACGAAAAAAGTTCTTTCCCCCTAAAACAGCACAGTTATATTCGTAATTGCTGTATATATAAACACATACAACTAAACTAATGCCGAATTGGATTGTTATTGGTGTTAATAACCCCCCAAAACCCCTAATAAACCATATATATCACTTGGTTTCGATATGCACCCGATTTAACCTAAATTTAGTTCATATAAAATATACTCCATTTGGCCAAGGATTCATAATCATATTCATATTTAGTGGCTAGTTGGTTGTTGATTTCTTAATTACAGATATGTCCCTATATATACGTCTAGATATGTATCTTAGATCTTGATTATCCTACGTATTTATGCCGGCGAGTTACAAGTTTATGCCTGCCGCAATCTACTGCTCCGGATTTGTCGGCGAGTGTAGACTTGAGTTGCGCTTGAGAGTAAGTCTTGTTATCCTTGTGGATATACGTATTTTCTTGGTAGTTCCATCCTAGAGATAATTTACTGATGCTCCTTTTGATTTTCTTTCCCACCCCCACACACACAAACAAACACACACACTCAAAAAGTAGTTCAAGATCTCGATCAAGGTGATGCGGAGCAAGAGCAAACTCTGATCTGCGAAGAATTCAACAAGGAGAAGTCCCCGACTAGCAAGTGTCGTCGTGAATTAAGCTCAGCTTTTCTTAGTCCTAATCCAATTACTAGTCTTAGTTCCCCCCCTTCTGACTTGACCCAGTTAGTTAACGAACCCTTGTCAGCTCCCAGACAGCTTCAGGGTGATTTATATTCCTATGCTTATGCCTATGGTGGGGGAGTGTCGTCTTTGGGCCGCTGTTGTCAGCCCCACATTTGTTCTATCCTTCTGAATGCCATACACTCGGAGCACTCGCAGCGTAGTAGCTCCACCGCCAGTACCGTCACTAGCACCACCTATGAATCCTCGACTCTTCAGGTCCTGCCTCTTGCGTCTCCTTATCGCACCTGTTCACACTTTGGCTTCAATTCGCCGCGTCAGACACCGCGTGCCGAGCACAGACACATGCCAGGACAGGATTGTGTGCGCTATCGTCCCATGCATCGTGTGATTAGCTATGAGGAGATCTTTTCTACTCCCCGTTACGAGCACTTGTGCCAGCCCTGCTTTGATCAGCTGCTACGCCTCAAGCCGGAGCTGCAGCGACGTCAGAGTGCTCCCTGCAGCACTGCCGATGATCCCGATGATCTGGTCAGTTATCCCAGCAGCTCAGTAACACCGCGTAGACTAACTACCTTGCGGGAGACAAACAATGAGCAGGATCCGGTTGAGGAGCAGGAGGAATACTCCGAGATCCTGGAACGTCCCAGTGTGCTCTGCAATGCCAGCACCCAGACTTCTTATAGCTTCTTACAGAAACTAGAGCGCTTTAACTTCTCAGAGGAGTCGACCAATGTGAACTATGACCCTGGACTGCAATTGAGTGAAATCAGTTCACCAGGTGTCCGCACCTGTTCCAGTCCAGCAGCCAGTGCCACAAGTGAGCCACCAATTAAAGCCATGCCAGATAACCAGTATCAGACAAAGTCGACCATAACGGACATCACAGAGGTGTGGAACTTTGGCAACTGGCAGCAACGATCTCTGCAGGATGGAGAGCAGCAACAACCACTCACTGAGCGGCATATTACCCTAGAGATTACCCAGCAGTTTAATCCTGTTTTGGTGGATCAGGAGCGAAACGAGGAACAGGACAGGGCTGAACGACAATTGATGTCACGCTACGAACGTCAGCGTCGCAAATCAGAGTTCGAGGAGCTCTGGCAGGATCATGTCCAGTACTTTGGAGCCAAGGAAGAAATGCAGCTGGACACGCCATCAGCGGTGGTAGAAGAAACTGTCGCAAGGGCACTGGAGGTCCAGGCGCAGGACGCGCTGTTGACACAGGGTTGGCTGCAGCAATCAACTGTTGAAGCAAGTAACGAAGAAGGAACTCCAGAAGGTCTGGAAACCAAGACACAGCTCGAGACAGTGGCCGAGGAACTGCCACAGATGTTGCAGGACTTAGAGCAGAGTCTGTGCGCTGCTGGAGAGAATCTCGAGAAGTTGGTGGCCACAGCTAAAAAGCTACAAACGCAGGAATCAATGGAAACTTCTGAATCCATAGCTAATGGTTCACTCTTTCGAGCGATTAGTCTGGAGAATATACCCGAAGCAGACGATGGTGCATCGGTGTTAGAGCCACCGCAGTTGTCCACGTCCACGGACGGAGACGAAGATCGTGAGGCGGAACTTGAAGCGGTAACCCACGCCGAGAATGAGCATGAGGAAAAACGAGATGATGAGAAGCCAGTGACGCCCTCGCCTCAACTAGGTGCCAAGAAAAAAGAGAAGCTCGAGTGCACCCAAGTCGATGAGAAAGATATCGATGAAAATGAGGAGGATAAACTGGCTAAGGCAGAGGAGGTAAAGGTGGAGGAGGAACCGAAACCAGACGAACCGAAGGAGGGCAAGACTTTAACTCCGGAGAAGGCAACTTCTGAATCCCCTGACATATTTTCTCCCTTGGAACGCGAGATTCTGCATCGTATCGAGGTGGACAAGCTGAAGGAGCGGGAATCGATCTTTGGTCGTATTGATGAGAGTATACGCAACAAACTGACACCCTGTAGACTGCGTAACATTGTTACCGATGTGGAGGAAACGTTCTCCACCTGCACACGGATCATACGATCTCCACCGACGGCTACTCCCCATCTCTTTCAGTTTAGCAGCGAACCACGCCCCTCCACCTACAGCATGCATAACATAGATGCGCCGAACAGTTCATCGGCCCATGCTCACGTGGTAACGGGACAAGCGCCACGTCTTACACGCTCCTGGACAAGCTATCAGGAGAGCAGTGAGGAGGTAGCCATGGGATCACCAACCCAGTCCACATCATCACTGGAGAGCAGCGCTTCCTCAAAGACATATGTATGCCGCAGCACTCCTCGCCAGAAGCGTAACTTTATTCAGGAGAACATACGAAACGCCAGTAGACCTCGTGCTTTTAACTTGGCCAAGGCGGCATTCAATTCGGCGGGAAATCGTAAAAATCGCAATGCGGAAAACTACAACGATTCATCCTCAGTCTGCACCTTTCAGGCCGAAGAGCGCGGAAGTAGTGCTCGTCTATGGGTCACACTACCACTGAGTCCACGTAGTTTCATTGGACAAAAACGCAGATCACCAAGTCCAAGTCGAGCAGCCTTTTCAACGACTCATTCCTCTTGCTCGTCCTACGGCAAACGTCGTAAACCACTAGGAACTCATCTGCCCCAAATACGAAAGATTACACACCCAATTTCTCTCGTGCACAAGACCATATCGAGTAGAACTTTCTTTTCGGAGACCTTTGAACTACCCGACAGTTCAGGGTTAGTCCAAGTCGAGTCAAACAGCACCTTTGAGCTGGACGATGATATCACGGGACCGGAAACCGTCGAGGAGAAACTGAATGTAACCACTAGCAGTGTGTATTACAGTGCCAACGAAAGTACTCTCACGGAAACCCAAAGAATGAGCCTGGAATCACAGCAAAATCAAGCAGTTCAAGTGCGTCTTTCGGCTGGAGAGACAACGGAATCCAGACAGGTTTGCATCGAGGAGGAAGTTACTGAGCCATCGAATGACGCGGACTCTGGTGAAAATGGAAATCCAAATGGAAACGATGACGAAATACAAGTAAATGAAGGCACTAGTGATCCAATTTGCAGTTCATCGGAAGCAAATGGTACATCAAATGAAACGTCTTTGGAAGCAGAAGAACCTATATCTGACAACCCCAACGATCATTCGGAAGATAAACCCACAAACGAGGAAGAGAAAGCTGCTTTCTCCAGCGATAATATTCAGACATCAAGTGCGGAGAATCTATCCATTGCCTTGGCAAACGAATCAAATGTGAGCGTAATCATTTTACAAGGACCGGAAGAACCAACTAGTAATGTCACAGAGAGCGATGGGGAAATTATTCTAAACTCTGTAGCCGAAGAGGACGCTGAGGAGAATGGGATTAACCTGTTGGAGGTTGACACATCTGCGTTTTCCCTAAGCTCGGTTCCAGCCGAATTTAATCTAGCAGCGAAAAGAACAATCCTGGGAAATGCTCTTGCCTTTGAAGAGAGTGAAAGTAGCTCGGTAGAGCAGGAGCGTCTGCTGGCTAATGATAATAACCTGCAGATTACCTCTGAAAACGAGTCGGAGGAAGATGATAACAAACCAAATACTTCAGCCGCAGCGGCTAAAAAAAAAAGATCAAAGCAGAAGAAAGCTGAAGATGCGAAGGAAGAAGACGATGATGTTGTTGTGTTAAGCACAAAGTGTCAGATAAAGGGCGGAACGCTACATGTGAGTGAGGAGTCCTTTGATGACATTCAACCGCCTCGATTTCTAAATCCTTTTGCCAATAATGAAAATTGGAATATGTTCGGTAACAGCGATAATGAAGTCATGGAGAGTGAAGTTGAAGAGTTAGCAGAGGAGGAGCAGGACGAGACAGAAGAGGAAGACGATGATGATGAGGAGGATGAATATGAGGGAGAGGAAGAAGTTGAGTATGAGGAAGAGGTTGAGTTTGAGGAAGAGGTTGAGGAAGAGGTTGAGGAAGAGGTTGAGGAAGAGGTTGAGGAAGAGGTCGAGGAAGAGGTTGAGGAAGAGGAAGATGATGAGGTTGAGGAAGAGGATGAGGATGAAGTAGAGGATGAAGAAGAGGAAATTGAAGAAGTGGCAAATGAATTGGATGTAACAACCGAAACCGATTCGATTGTCGCATCTGCTAGTAATCAGAGGCGTGCTGTGCGCTGCCCTTTTTTAGATAACTTGCGCATTGAACTTCGTCCACTGTTCCCGCGTGACCCAACCCGCCCGGTTCCTACTTTGTCGTACTACGTTGTGCCTCCAGGACCAGACGGTCGTGGAGCCATAGTTGTAAATCTTACTTTCAAAAAACAAACAGCTGAAAACGCAGCGGAAGTTTCGCAAAATGAAGCAAATCAAAACGTGGCCTTGCGGCAAGGAACAATAATTGATCACACCGTTAACACAGATGTGGATGAAACGGATTTGGAAGATTGTAACGCAAACCAATCGATTGAACCAGAAATCGATAACACAGATGGGTCCAAAGATTAATGCTCCTCCCCGAATTCATTTTTCTATTCTATTTCCGTCTTATAAAGAAATTTCTTCACCCCTTTTCACTTTTATACTGTGTCAAGTCAGTCTTTTTATAGCTACGTTTATAACCTGAAGAACATTTGTTTGAATTGAATTTTTTCACTTTGTATTCACATAAACGCATGTATAACTAATCCACATATAAACTATATAATATAATATTATATAACTAATCAGACATTTGGAATATGGTGAACTGTAAACTGGTAAATGGAACACAAATAAAGTTTTTTTTTATACAAATGTGTAAATATTTAATATTAGTTAAATAATGTATAGTATTTAATGAATAATGTGTTTTTAATGATTAATTTAGTTTAGTTTCAAGTGATAACAGAGTGAGAACTTTTGTATAAGTTGATTTAATCGTGTTACTGTTAATGCTCTGTTATGTTAAGCTCTCTTCTCCCTACTGTTCAAATGTTAAGTGCTGTCGTAAGTGATCCACAATTCCTTTTGTCCGTTTTGTCAAGTGTATGTATGTCCCGCTCTTACACACACACCCACACATACAAACGATTTCTATCTCACTCTCTCTTACTCCTAGCGATGTGCGCTCTTTTGGTATCGAAATACGCTTTTCTCTTTATGCCCACAACTGAGAATTATTTGAACGCTTGCGTTGAGCGCTTTCAGCGCATACACGTGAATGTCATTCACAAAGTGGATGCCACAAATCGCTCTCACAATTATCCACCACTTAGTAACCCCAACAGAAGCAACAACAACACGAACAACGACAACTCGACTGTTGTTCTTGAGGAGAGTTTTGTTTTGGATGAAGTTCCATGCAGCACACCTGTCAGACGTGGCAACTCACGTATCACTCCCGATGCAAACAGCAGTAATACTTCTTTACCACATCGCACGTACTCCCATTATGGCTACAACTGTCCACTGACAAGTGCACCCAACATCTTGCTGCACCCGGCAAACGAGTGCATCTGGGTCGCAGTCGCCAAGCAGCGCGAGAAAGTCGTGTCCTTTATAAATTTGACCACGCAGACAATGGCCGAGCGCAATATGCTTAATGTGCTTAGTGGTAACCCAGTAAATGTGGAACACGAGGTCGAACCTAAATCTGAAGCCAAAGTCAAGCCCGAGACCGAAGATCACATGTACATCTCCTCGGTGAACATTCAGTTAAAGCCGCAGCGCACGGAGCTTGATGAAGAAAGGAGCGCTAATGATTCGCTGGACGAGTTGTCGTCACTGTTCAGCTCCAAAATGGCGCTTTGCACACCGCCAAAGCCTATATTGGTACCAGAAAAGGAAACGCAACAGGAAGCGGATCCCAATGATTCGCTGGAACAGCTGACGGCACAGTTTAATTGCAAGTTGACGCTGAACAGTTCATCGCCTAGGGGAAAGCAAGCAGAACCGAGTTCTGTTCGCGACGATGACAGCCTCTATCCGAGCAGTTATGTTTCGCGTAACTTTTTGCCGGACAATCATGGCATGAGCAAGGACACCGAGACGGGAGCAGACGCACCTGAGGCGGAGCAGGTTATTTATCAGAATGGCACTGACAGCGGCTTGGGCTTGGGTTTGGGATTGGGTAGCAGCCGTGGAGCGGGAAGACGCCAACGTCTGGTCACGACCAGCAATGAGTCATCGACACAGGAAGCAGAAGCCTACAGCCAGGGCAAGCACATTCGACTAACACTGAGCAGCTCCCCGGAAGTGGAGTCCCATTTGAAATCCTCCCCCATTGAGATTCTGATCAACGTATCGCTACGCAATTCCGAGAGCTGCATGCAGACAGTGCAGAGCCGTGAGCTGGAGTTTCGCTCCAAACTGGAGAAGGTCATAGATGATGAGATGCTCTACATATCCCAGCAACATCGCTCAGTTGTCCACCACCATCTGATGAACCCTCTATTATCAGATCAACATTCACGGGCCCCGTTGGCCACGCCCACGCCTACGGTCTCCACCTCACCGCTGCTGCCGCGTTGCAATTCGGCACCAGCGTTGTGCTACACGTATAACTATGTGAACCTAGACGGTCCACAAGCGACGCCATCGACACTCACTTCTAGTCGCATCTGTGCCACTGATCCCGATGAGCTACAGCATTGGCTCTCCCAGCTGGAACTGGAGCTGCAGCATCTTTTGAATAGCATCATCCGTGCTCATGCGTTGCACAATCGCGCCATTATCTATGAATGCCGTGCGAGAATCTCTCAGTTGCGTGACGACATTGGTGTTGTGCTTAACAGAACCAGAGCCAAGTAATAGAGCGCTAGGTTTATTTAACAGCGAGATGTAACAGAGGCAAAAGCAACTCTGTTAGGGCCAGTTAACATTTTATTATGAATACCATTCTGTTAAACTTAATATAAGCATTGAATATTGTTACTTTTTCTTTAAAACAATTCATTTATATTATAATTTCATTACATGCTTTTTTGTTTATTGTATATACATAATATTTGTTACACTTATCTCGTTTTATAATAAATGTTACCGAAAGCTAAATGCAATAACTCTAAGATCCTTCTATATGTAAGTCACCAAAAACCAAAATCAAAACACACAGGTAACATCTTTGCACTTTTCATTTCTGAATGTTTATTGGGTATGTAATGCATGATTTAGTTTTAGTTATTTGTTTAGTTTTTTATTGGTAATTAATGGCTATAATTATTTTTGCATGTTTTGTGCTTGTTTTTCTAAAATTTTTGTGTACTAACCACTTGGTCTCGATACATTATCATACTGACATTCTATATGTTTTAGTTTTAGTTTGTAACATCAAAATCATTTATCATGTGTGTGTGTGCCTAACGGTAAATTATTACACATTCACATACAGACGTGTGCGAACAACAGCATTAGTAACACATGTCTGAATGTGTATAATTTTGTGTGCGTCCATTGAGTTATAAATGCGTGACATATTTCTGACATGCTTATTAATTTAATTTTTTTTTATTTTCTTTGCAATCAACAGGTGAGAACGTACAAAACGGAGACCACTCGGAGGCGCACTTAAGCACCTTCTCACAGAGCAGTAAAGAGGTAAGCTGCAGGCAATTATAGAAATGGCGGCTGTGAGCACGAGAGAGAGCTCAGAAGCACTCTTTTGTTCTCTTGGTCTCCTTTTACTATTCTGCTTTATCTTTATCTCATAGCATCGCACAGAATACATAGAGAGCACAGCGTTTAGCTATGGCCGCAACGCTGCTGTCACAGCGCTAGGCAGAGCCTATGGATAGGGCATAGAGCTTAGCTCTGCCGTCATATACATTGCAGAGGTCGCCACAGCCTGTGCAGAGAGCGCACCGTTAACATTACAGTGTTAATGATCGTGTGTCCCTCTGGTCATCGCAATAGTTCAGAATCACTTCATATTTTTAACGACATTACATTGATCGTGTACTAAACCAATTGCAAACGATATTCTCACTGCAAATTTCTATTACGGTTCCAGGATGTATCCACGGACGGTTCACCCAAGAAAGACAAGAAGAAGAAGAAGGGTCTGCGCACACCATCATTTTTGAAAAAGAAGAAGGAGAAGAAGAAGACAGAGGCATAAATTGACCAACAACAGTCTGCAGCAGCTACGCGGGCGGGGACGACAGTGTAACCGAAAGAGAGAGAAGAAGAGAGTGTAGGAGTTGGGAGAGAGCGCGAAAGTTGGGAGAGTAGCGACGAAGATGAAAACGACAAAATGAAAGCAACAACAAATACTATATGTATGAATGAGGCATAAAACAGCAACAAATGAGCAGCTACTACGACGATGAAAGAAAGAAAGAGACAACATCACCGACAATTCAAATGGAAATAGTCTCATTTAAAATCTATATAATAATTACAAACACAATCAGAGCAACACACACAATTTTTTATATTTAAATATAATAATAAAATTCGATTCGCATTCTCGACACAATTGCCGCTGTTCTATACAAAAAAAATATATATAAATTAAAAAGAAAAGCAAATCTAATAGTTCTCTAAGCGCTTAAATATACTACGTAAAAACATTACATAGTAAACAAACAAACAATAACAACAAATTAAGTTTCGAGCGAGTGTGTGACCTTGAACAACAAATTGCTAAATCCAAGAAAATATTCATTAAAAAGAAAAAGAAAAATTAAATTTTTTACAATCTATGTGCTAGTTTAATTTATAAACAAAAAAACGAACAATTGCCACACACACACCCAAACACACACACACACACACATAGAACTACGTTTATCTGTATACAAATATGCAATATTTTTATAAACAAACATTTTGATATTCTTTGCATGAGTGTGCGTGTGTGTGTGTGTTAATAAACAATTGCATGCTTTTTTTATGAATTATTCTATTGTTTTTTAGTTATTTTTTTTTAATCATGAAGGCAGCTTATTTCACACACACACACACACGTATAAAATAATTGTATTAGTTTTTTATATAAATAATTATATATTTTTATGTACGTAAAACTGTTTATACTATATATTTATATATACTCTATATGTATGTGTATATTGTATATGTAAAGCAAAAATAAATTATGAAATTGCAGCGAAAAGCAGAAACACAAGAGAAATAAAATATTAATATAACAATTTATAAATAAAGTAAAATAAAAACTTAAATTTTTTCGAAGAACAAAACTCCCAACAAAAATATAAAAAAATAAACTGCCATAGAATGTAATGTTGTAAGGCACAAAACGTCGTCAAATTGTTTATAACCAATTACAAAATAACTAAAATTAATTTATTTGGATTTTTTACAACAGTTTCTGCTTTTCATTTGCGTAACAGAAAATAAAAAACATTGCCTGAGCCTTAGAAAACAACAGCTGTTGTAACAATTCAATAATAAATATTATACAACAAAAATCACGCTAATATTTAAATTATACAATTAGTAATTATAAATTATTTGCGCAACGACAGAAGCTTATTTCTAGCAACTATTTTGTGTTTGATTTGAGGCAAAAAGTTTGTTTTTCAATCGATTCAATTTAGAAATATGTTAATATTCTCAGTGCAAATGAAAAAATTCAAGAAAACGACAACAAAACGAAAGAAATGATAAAGAAAATGAGAAAAGAAAAGTAAAAAGGGAAACACGAAGAAGCAGCAGCGATGAAGAAGTGAAAATAACTGAAGCTGAAGCTCTTTATATTCGTTAGAACCTAAGTAAATGCATATAAAAAATTATATATATATTTAAAAATTCGTATTATATAAAAACACACAACACACACACACACACGACACACAAAACATTATTAATAAAACACTTGGAAATTGTATAAATTCGTAAAAAGTTTTTGTGCGTGTGGTTTGTTGGCTTACGCGTGGTAATCTTATCGTTAGGAGAACTAAGGACTAAGTACAACTGTAGCTAGAAAACTGTAACCTACGTTGACCTCTCTTTAGGTTCTTCCTCCAGCTGCTGATCCTGCTCCGACTCCACCTTCTTGCCACCCGCCAGAATGTGCTGAATCTCCTGCAGACTGCGCCCCTTTGTCTCGGGCACCAGCAGCAGGCAGTAGATGAAGGCCACGACAGCAATGCCTGTGAAGATCCAGAACGTGGGAGCCGAGCCAATGCCGTTCTTCAGTATAGGAAACAATTTGGTGACCAGAAAGGCGGAGAACCAATTGCTGGTGCCCGCAATGGAACCAGCCACACTCTTGACATCCTCCGTGAACAACTCGGCCATAATGATCCATGGCACGGGTCCGAAGCCAATCGAGAAGAATACAATAAACAGTAGAATGCTAGTGATGGGCAGCCAGCCCAGAGATGACACCGAATCCTCGTCGGTCTCCTTCATTTGGAAGTAGACGCCCATCAGACAGGTGGTAATGGCCATGAAGAAGGCCGAGATGAGCAGCAGAATACGACGTCCAGATTTATCGATGATGAGCGTTGCCAGCAGAGTCATTACCACCTGGGTGGCACCAATCAGGATCGTGCAGATACGCCCACTTAGACCAGCGCCCACGTCCTCAAAAATTGAGGTGGAATAGAACATGATGGCATTGATGCCAGTCCACTGTTGGAGAGCCTGTAGGATCACCGCTATGGCGATGCCTTTGAGTACAATGGGACGGCGTAGTGCCTTCCAAATGTTAACCTTTGGCGCATCCTCATCCTTGTTGGTCTCCTGCATGATCTCCTTGAACTCTTCACTGATATCAAAGTCCTCGCCACGCAGCCACTTCAGTGACTTTTCAGCATCCTCAGGGCGATTCTTCATGGCCAGATAAACTGGGGATTCGGGCATAAAGAAGTGCACAGCAGCAAAGATCAGCGGCAGAATGGCGCACAGTATATTGATGAACAGCAGCTCGAGGTAGCCGCCCACAATGTAACCGTACAGCAGTCCCGAGACCGTGTTCAGCTGAAAGAAACTGCCGAGAGTGCCACGTGTGGCCACGGTGGATATCTCTGTGGAGTACATGGAGGCAGCCACACAAAAGGCACCGCCACAGACTCCCAGAATGAAACGACCAAAGTACAGCATGATGACATTCTGGGCGAAGATCATCAGCAGCCAGCCCACCATATAGGGTGGTATCAGTGCCAACATTGTGGGCCTTCTACCGATCCAATCAATGACAAATCCCACGGGAATGCACACACAGGTGGCGCCCAGCGTGAGCAGCGAGGAAACCCAGCCAAACTGGTCAGAGGACAAGGGAAACCCATAGGCCGCGTCCTCCGTCAGCATTTTCTCGACAGGAGCTGACCATCCCATGCTGGAGCCCATGCAAAAGGCACCAAAGGCAGCCGAAAAACCGGCTATATATTGAGGCAACACTTTAGCCTTAACACCGGAGGAACCGGCAACATTTTCCGACTTGGTCATGTTTATGTTCTTAACGTTTTGATGGTTGAAACCAAACTGTTTGCAACCCTTTCAAACCGAACTTGGCTAACAAAAGTTTTTACTGATAACAGACAACGTCGCAGTCGGCGTCGCTGCAGCGGCGAGTCATAAATTAGTGCAGTTAGAATATAAATCAGTTGAAGTGCTCCTAGAACTTCGACTACATCTGAAAAATTACAGCTGTTGTTGTTGTCGCTGGTGATAAAAGTAGTTGGTATAATCGCCTAGCGTGGATCTAATCTAGTGCCTAGTACGTAACGGTCAACTGTCGGTCAATTGACGGTAGAGCATGCAGCGGTGAGCTGAGTGGGAAAGCGTACAAAGTGAAGACACTCCATAAAGTCCATAAGTGAGTCGTCATAACGTGTGGCACTCGTGGTCAGTGGGACAAGTGGCAAGTCCGCGATAAACGTGAGTGTGTTTTCAAGCTTCATTGATAAGTGGATTGTTTTTGTACCAGAGCATGCAGTATGCGGTAGTTGATTGAGTCACACAATCTGTGAGTATTGCGTCCAGTAGATAAAAGGGCCGAGTTCCCGTTAAACCTCAAGCGAAGGTAAACAAATATTAAGAGATAGCCTTACAATTTGTTTATTTACACACGTCAAATCAATGGTTTAACGTGTTTTTGTGTCGCAGTTGCAATGACATAAACACCATTGAATCATTTGCTGAATGAGGCCACTTTACTCCCGTAGCCACTTGTCTTACATAATCTACATAATCTGATATCAAAGTTTATATATTTAATATTGTAGTGGGCCACTTCACTTCTTGCGCTCCGCCTCCTCCATGGCACGCATCATGGCTGCGTCATGCTTTAGGTGGTGTTCGCGTATGGCCCGCTGCAGTTCCTCGTGGTGGCTCTTGCTTTCCGGTGGATAGAGCTCCCGTTTCTTCTTGGTCACCCACTCCTCAAAGTACTCAGGCTGATTGAACATGTGAAAGAGCATTACAGGGAATGCCATGTACATGCCCATTTTGGCCACCTCCAGCACCCAGGTACCCATGTCGTATTTGTATAAAATTTGTTAATATTTGCACAAATTTGTTTTTATTAATAAATTGTAGTTATTGCGACTTCCAGCGGCTATCAACAAAAATCAGCTGTTTTTAAGTGTTGTACAATGCTCAAATAGCAACTTGCAATCAGTGCTGCCAGCCTGGTATTTTAAATCGATGGCACATCGAAAACTTGAAATGGCCCGGCAAGTTTAACCCTTATGTAATCCATAACATTTTTTTAAGCACAATGTTAATGTTAACATGTAACAACTGGCAGTCAGTGCTGCCAGCCTGGTATTTTAAATCGATGGCATATCAAAAACTTGACATTGCCCGGCAAGTTTAACCCTTATGTAATCCCTAATATTATTTTAAACACATTTCCGCTAAGGTTAATAAAATAGCTTTATTAATTGTAAAAGTGTGCAATATTTTGGAATATTTATGCGGCATGCATTTAAAATGTAAAAATCTTAAACTATAATATATATTTTTTTTGGATAAAACGCAGCCCAAAGCGAAGGCGTTCTTCCTACAACTAAATATGCGGACATTTCTGTCGGCTCGTTTTGTTTTCGAAAACAATTTCACGGAAGCAATATGTTTGAGATAAGAGATAATTTTTTAAAACCGTACAACGGTTTTAACGTTAATTGGTGCAAAGTATGTTAAATGTTTAAGACTAAAGCGCCGTTTCGCCTGGATACTCCTCTTGAGAAGTAATCAGAAGTTTCTTTGTGCGCAATGGCTCATCCGAATCCCCATTGGAAGTGTTCTCCTTATCGTCGGCATTATCCGGAACTAGGGATACTTTTAGTGGCGTATCGGCGGATCGTTTGCGACCATTGTTATTGAAGTTGCCCAACGGCGAGGCGATCACTGGCTCATTGCCATCCAAGCAGTAAAGCAAGCTGGGACTGAGCTCGGATTCATCGAGATCTTCAATGTCTTGGGTTGTGTTGGTGCCACCAAAGTCATCGGAGCGACTGGCAAATGACAAATCCGCCGGACTGGCTGTTAAAACGCTGCGTGTTAGCAAATATTCCCTAAGGATTAGCATGTTTAGTTGTAATTTATGTAAACAGTTGGTTTGAAGGAGACCGGACTCACTTGAAATCGCTTGTGAGAGCATTATGCGGTTTACCTTCCATTGCGGGATCCATTTCCGTCTCTGTATCCAGCTCCGTGCTGTTGCTGTTGCTATTACCGCTACTGCTGCTGCTGCTGGAACACTGTCTGGTAGACATTATGTACTGACGTCTCAGTATATCTGCATAGCCACCCAGCGAAGTAGCGTCCTCACTGTGCAGTGCTGGTGGCTCCAATTGCTTGCTGACCATCAGCTCATCCTGGTCGGTTTCCTCAGCAAAACAGAGATTCTGCTGCTTATCGCCATTGCCCAATGCTGTGAGCAGCATAACTGGTTTGCGGGAACGCGGAGTCATAATGGATTCCTGCAAGAATTTAAAGTGTTAGCATTTTGGATTCACAAGAGATAAAATGTTGATCTAGAGTCATGCCAAGCAAGAAATCATGCTCCACTTACCTGCATGGCCTTCGGCATGCGTTGCGTCGACTTGGTAATGGGAGACATCGAGCGACGACCCATGCGCAGGGATGGAGTACTCGTAATTAAATCGAGATTGCGATAAACGCTGCTCTGAAGTAACTGCTGATGATAGGCCGTGTCCACACCCATTTCCATGCCCATGCCGTTGGGTAGCTCATTCGATAAAGTGTCATCATCGATGATATCCAGATCGCTATCGTCCATATCCTCCAGCAGTGGTGCATCTGCATTCTGCAAGAGGCATCCACCCTGCTTGGCATCATCGCTGCCACTGGGACGACGCTTGAGTGTGGCCGATACGCTGCGAACCAAACGCTTTGTGGTCTCCGGTGTGCTGAAGGGAAACCGCAGGTTACCCATGCTGACGCCCTTCATGAGCTTGCGCGTCAGAGACTTGCCCATGCCACTGCTTGTCGTATTTGACACCTCCACGATTGGAGTGAGGGCAGCATCCTCATGGTCCTCGTCGTGGTCGTCGTCGGTGTGCACCTGTGGTCGCAGACTACACAGATTAGGCTCAGATTTGTATCGCGATGATTGCTGCACGGGAGTACAGGGATTTGAGTATTCCTCGATCTCAAGAAGACGACGATCATTCCAGGCCACAGTCTTCTTCTCGGCTACACTTAACAGCTGCTGTGCCGCTGCTGAGATGACCTTAAGCGGTGTCACACAGCACGTATCAATCTCATCCAGCTCGGGCACGGCAGCTGGCACAGCAGCGGATAACTCATGTGACTGCTGGCGACTGACTGGAGCCGATTGGCTGCTAGAGCCACCAGAGCTACTACTATCCGATGATGATGAATCTTGTGCGATTTTAAGCGATGTGGATGAAATGGATTTCTGAAGCGTGTGCAGTGGGTTAGTGCCAGTTGTTGGTGTGATTATTGATGATGGCAGTGACGGTTGTAGTGGCAGTGTACGTTTCATGGTCATCGCTGGCGTGGGACTTTGGAAAAGCACACGCATTTTGGGCGCCTTAGCATGCGATAGATTAGGCGTCTGCTCAAGGACAAAAACATGCGATTAGTTTACAAACATAAACAACTAATTAATTAGTATACTGGGACAAGGGAAACCCAATCCCAACCCACCTCTGATCCACTCATAGCTGGTAAGGCAGGCGCCCGTTTTGGAGTACGTGACATGAGGCTCTTGTGGAAAATGTGCTTTTTGATTGAATCTCCCAAGGATTTGGCGCTTCGAGTGGCCTCGTTGTTCTTCAGTCGATTCATAACGACCAGCTGCAGTGGAGTACCTGTAAGATAATTAACAGATCGGTAAAAAGTTTGTACCTATACAATTAAATAGATGTTATACCCTGTCCATTTTGTTTGTTAAACTGTTTGATTAGGCGCCGCTTCTTCGATGACTCCGGTAGGCTTTGTATGTGGGCGTAGAGCTGTGCCAGCTCCGTATCGGTTGTATTCGTATTGGTTGCCGCTGCGGTAGCAGCACGATCTACAAAAGTGTACACCGTGTTGACTGTGGAGATGTCCGAGATGGACTCGTCAAGCGTCTGCTCCGGCGACATCGTTTTCTTACGTTTGCGCTCAAGAAAGTACGCTCGAATATCGGTTGCCAGCTTGGCGGGCACAGCAAATATGTCCAAATTCCGTATAATCATGTAGGCAATAATGCTGGACATTCGCTTGGCTGTATAGTGCAGCACCTCAGGCGGCAGATTACGTGGACAGATGAGATGCGGTGTGAATATGGTTGCCAGGTTCATGGCTGTCATCTTGTTACTCTGCTCCTGCAGTGAAACAGCGTGCAGCATTTCAATGATGTGCTGCAGCAGTTCCCGATGCTCTTCGGGCAGCAACAGCAGCAACAACTGCACCGAGTTCAACAAGTGCTGCTGCCGTTCCAGATTGGCCTGTGTCCTCTCCGTCAAGTCCTGACACAAGGGTGCAATCTGTAGATGAGCTGGATAGTGAGCGTCCGTTAGCAAAGGTTCCGGCAGTTCGGCTAGAAAGCTTTTGAAAACTGTAGCACAATCGTGTGCTGAGAATCCCGCTTGCTCCAACTCGAGGGCCTTGTCCTGCTGTATGTGCAGACGTAGTTCGTTCTGACGGGAAACAGCTCCCGTCTTACGAAACAGACCTTCCTGGGTGATATCTGCGATAAAGGGAGGTGATAACTACTGATAATCTTTAGATTTGCTTCACTTACTCTTCTCCAGCATAAGAAACTGCTTGAGCTCCAAGAGATGCATTTGGAAACCAGCATCAATTTGTTGCTGCAGACACTCTGTGGGACTGTTTCCCACAGATTTGCTGCCTCCTGCTCCGGCAGCACAGCCGGTGACTGCAGCTACACTTGCTGCGGTATTTCCATGTCCTAATCGATGCTTCTTGGACAGACGATTCCATTTCTTGAGCTTTCCTTTGTCCTCGTAGACGATCTCGTGGCAGGGTAAATCGAATCTACAATTGGAACAGTTAACACACATTCTGACAAACACATACACAGCAATGCGTGTGTGTGCGTATATTCACTTACTCATCGGTGTTCAGTTCAAGCTCAAATGAGAGATGCATGCGAACGAGAGATTTGTATTTCTCATAGTTGCAGGTGCGCATGCGCGTCGCCAGTTCGAGGTCATTAAATTCATTGATATTCACGTATTCCATGTCCATTGTTGGCTATGATGAGACGCTCGATCGAATATGTATATGTATAGTGTGCGTGTGTATGTGTATGTAAGCAGCTGCGACGGCAAAAACAATAAAAACAACAACAAGGAGCGAAAAGGAAAACGGATCGGAAATAGCGCGCAGGACAACGACAATTGCTAGCGATGGTCACCGTATGCCATCCACTCCGATTGTTGTTCACATTTAATCACTAAAAACTAATTAATTATGCACTCCGTTTGGCATAATTCACTGTATGTTCCATGCTTGCTGCTTAGCTGCGTAAATTAATTGTCGAGAAAATGCAAGACGCTTACTACCAACCGCTGTGAATTGAAATACCAGAGTTGCTACGCTCTGCCAAATAAGTGTTGGTAAACGTCAAAAATAAGTCGCAGGTAGAAATATAAATTTTTAAATATTGAATTGATCATGTTTTCACATTATTCAAACATTTAAATATAAGTGCACACGTGAAGCTAACAATTTGTGGAAACATAAAATATTAAAAGTATCTTTGTTTTAACACTGTCTTTTAACTGACGTTAACCAGCACCGATACAATTTACCGCTGCCAGACGGTCTGCAAATCTATTTATTGTGGTGTTTTTTGCACAGTTTTCTATTAAAATGGTATTAATAATGCCCATTAGCCCACCTGAGCACGGTCTCTTGTACACCGCTAACAATATAAAACTCAAGCTTGGAGAGAAGGTTGTCGGCCAAGGCACTATATACATTTCACAAAAGTAAGTGCAAAAATTATTCGCAATGCTTGAAAAGATTTCTTAACTCTTGACATTTTGTTATCTACACAGCACGCTTTCTTGGCAGCCAGAAGATCTACAGGAGGGAATTTCTATTGAATGGAAGCAAGTCAGTCTGCATGGCATTTCATCGAACCCCAGGAAATGCATTTACTTCATGTTGGACAGAAAGGTAGAGTGGGAAGGCGTTTATATGGGCCGCGGTCTCGAAATCAACGGACAGAATGGTGGAGGGGATGAGGTACAGCGGCATGCTATTGCAAATAATGATGTTGATGAGGGCAACGGCAGTGATGAGGCCAACGACGATGATGATGATGACGATGATAACTTCGAGGATGCTGTTGACCAGCAACTGGACGATGTCACTGAATGCTGGCTTCTGCCTGACGATGTACACACCGTTGATACAATGTACAATGCTATGACCACATGCCAGGCATTACATCCAGACTCGGCAGACAGCAACTCGGAGCATAGCGATCCAATGGAGGATGCTGGCGGCGTTGGCATGGCGTTCGACGACCAGGACATGGTGGAGGAGGCTCTCACGCTGGGACGCAATGGCGAAGAAGTTGGTGGTATGCAGAATCTAAGCCTGGACGATGATGATGAACGCTTTGAGGATGCGGACGAATAAGGCTGAAGGCTATAACTTGAAGAAAAACTACTCCAAAAAAAACATTACATCCATATACATACGTATTTATATTTGAATCTTTATATACAAATTGTAAGTCTAAAGTTTGCGAATTGTGAACATATTTGATTAGCTTTTGGAATACTATATACTAAACGCTGTAAGCGCTCAAAATATCATGGGTTTTCTTTTTTGGCCTCCTGTTGCTGCTTTAACTCCTTTTCTAACTCCTCCTCGCTCACAGGAGCTGCCAACTGAAATTTGAGTATATGTTAAAATGGTATTCATATTTTAAAAGCATTGGGGTCTTACCGCCTCGGCTACATCCAGCATAATCATGGCCTGTTGATAGCCGTCGCTTTTGGAGGGAACTTTGTCGTAGTTCCAGTACGTGAAATCCTGAAAGGTGCCAGTGAGTCGCAGCTGGCGATTTTCTAGATGTGGGTCAGTCTCCTGTACTACTACGCCTTTGTATCCCTTTGGCAAGGACTCTTTCTTTCCGATCAAAGGATATCCCCTGAGTGCATTTGTTAGCACGCCATTGCCAAATTCTGGCGCCTCGCGTGTATAATTATTAAAATATTTATCTACGTCGGTGCATTCACCATCGCCAACGATTTTAGCTGGTAAATAATGGAGCTGCATTGGTCTCGTGTTATCCACTTGCTGAATATCGAAATCTAAAGTAATTGACATTTTGCTTAAAAAAAATTAAAACTGAACACACACTATGCAAAACAAGACAACACAAACAAACACCGCCAAAATGTTTAGTGCTGTTTAGCGATAAATAATCGGTATCTGGTCAACAATGTAGCAGATGTCGTTTACCAGCACTGCGTTTTGGGAACCAACAATAAAAATGGCGTTTCTCGTCGAACAAGAACTGATTTCTGCGCGATATTAGCATTAGTTAGTAATAAACAAAATTAAAAAAATAGGCAATGCAACATTATTGAAAATAAATAATGTAGTTTTACCAACTGAGGTCGAATAAATTGTTGCAAAATCGTACGGTACGCGCTGCTAACGTGCTTCATTCGTATTCAGAGTCGTGGTCGTCGTTGTTCATAGTGTTCATTTGCTCTCTCGTCGTCTCTCCCGTAAGTATAAAACGAGAGCAGTGCGTAAAAATCGAAAGAATACATTTGTTGCAAATGTTGATGCTGTCGCGTACGTGGTGCACTATTCATAATTCAGCGTGCGTGTTTGTGTGATTGTGTAAATATGCATAGAATGTATATATGTATGCAAATTTTATAATAACTAACAAGTGTTTGGCGGCCCTGCCTTTATTTTATTGCGAATTCTGTGGCACAGACGCACACACACCAACACCGACACAATCAAAATAGAGTAGGCACCCATACAAAGGCAGGAAACAAATTAAAGTTAATTAAGCAACTGCTGAAATACATATTGCTGCAAATACATATACACATGTGTACATAATTTAATACAATTTATGAAATAATAAAACTTAGTACTGGGTAAATTGCCTGCAACGTGCGTCGTCGTGCCCAGTGTTTATGTATGCGTTCGTGTGTGTGCGTTTGCTAGAGTGTTTGTGTGTGACATGTGCGTGTGAAATTGTTTAAGGCAGCAGCGGTAACAACAGTAACTGCAACAACAACAACGTTAACATCAGCAGCAGCAAAACAATTTCGGGTAAGTTGTGAGCTACCTGCCAAAGCTGTTTTATTTTACTATTTTTCTTCTCTTTCTGTCCGTCTGTCGTTCGGTTCGCCGGCAGTTTGCACGCCCTGCTCAACACTGACACTGATACACGCACACAGGCAGGCACGCACACACTTGTACACAGATACATGCCCTTCTAACACTTACGCACTCCATTCATTTTTACGAGTAGAGCTCAGAGAACCACCTACACAGCTAAACACTGTTACACAGATACATGTGCTTATCTTAACGAACGAACCAAACGAGCGAACGTTTTAGTTATCAAAATAATGGTGTGCGTGTGTGCGTGTGTTTTTGTATGTGTGTTAATAAAGCAATTCATATAAATTCAATTATAAAACTTATAAATAATCAGTTTGTCGCTTTTCTATTGCAGTGTGCATTTGCAGCGCCACAGCGTAACCAACTACCAAACAATTCATGAATTATAAATATTTATCTGTACAAACAATGACACACAACTGCAGTGCCAGCAATAACAACTACAGTAACGGCCAACCTCAAGGCTATAACTACAACAGCAGCAACAACAACAACAGCAGCACCTGCAGCCGAAATAACAAAAACTGAGATACATTTCATTCTATTTGGTTTCTATCTGGTTTTTCTCCACCTTTCTTGCTCCTCCTTCAACAATAATTTATTAATGCTGCCAGCGAACAACAATAACAATGTAAAGCCCTCAAAAACATGAACAACACAATTGTTCGTATGACCAATTGCTTTATAAATAAATGAATATATAAATATATTTATATATATTTTTATAAATCAACTTATAAAAACAAACCACAACTAAAAGTCTGAAATTATGAATAAATTGGATTATCCACGTCGCAATGGTACACACAAAGTTCGAATAACGCGTAAGTTTCTAACTGCTTCATTATCAACTATTACTCATTAATTTATTGTTATTTATTTTTGCAGTACTGTGTGCTAGAAACTTGGCTCGTAAGGATTTATTTCGTAAGTATACAGCAAGTGCTGAAATTTCAAGAAAATATGAATTATCGGACTGAAGTTGTGGGCGGAACTCGTTTAATTTGAATATAAACAAATGTTTAATTGCAAATTCATTGGCCACTTTGTGTGGAACATTAACCATTTGTTGGTTTTGTTTTTGCCAGCTTTATATTTCGGACGGATTTCCAATGTGTACAATATATGTAGCTAAATTTAGCATTTCCCTCTTGTCTACTTTCATTTTTAAACAAACCTCTTAGCTGAAAAACCCCCTGCCCCTACGCTTCTGACCATGCTTATTATGGTTGCCAAGTCGCCAAACCGTCGAATTGTTGTTATAATTTTTTGTTTACACATAAAAAAAAAAAAATGATTATTACTAATTTGCTTTCATTGTAGCTACCTCTCTTTTGCACACACGCACTTTCGCATCTGTGTATTATTATTATTATTTTTTCTTCCATTTTTCCCATTTTCCCATTCATTTTTTACACATCGTTGCACTTAAATCACGCGGCGGCGTCCGCATTGCTTAATACCGTCTTTAATTATATACTATGCATGTGTCTGGAACTATATGTATCTTTTTAGTTAGTTGGATATAGTTTTCATTCCGAAATACGCGACAGGTGTTCAGATAGAGGGGGTCCAAAGAAGGAGTTGCCTTTCGATCGATGTCGTAGTCGTCGTCGATTTCTATTTCTGCTGTGTCCAATGAAATGGCGTATTAATGTTAATGTATAATTAACAACGGCATGCCAAGTAGCAGACAGAAAAACAGACAGACAGACAGACTCAGTGACTTACTCACTGACCGATTCTCTATACTGCACAAATACATATAGACATAGTTGCACTATATCCAGTAGTACAGATCCAAATCGACGCACTTGGCTTACATTTGTCACAGGTGAATGTTTTTTATGCCCATGCAAATAAGTTGATGGCAAAAAGTGGTTCACTAGACGTTTATCGGTTCGCTGATTAGATTCGTTCAGCAAGTATCAGTTTTTATATATGTTTATATGTACAGAAACTATGAAAAATCGTTTGGGAAAAAACCATAGCTACTAAATAGGTACAAAATATCTGTGTGTGTATATTTTTTTGGGGTCTTACGAACGGGACTCGACGGCACTATCGACTCATTCTGTCGATCGATATAAATAGATATTATTGCCGAGGGATTTATGGAGTATGACAAGTAACACATGTTATGACTAAGTTTTTAATAATTATCACAAAACCACAGCAGAAAATAGAGATGCTTTATGGAAATCATATATCGCCTTTGTTAACACCGTCACAATCACAGTCATAGAGAGAAGTTATTAACATTGATTATTAAAAATGTATTCCAAAAGCAGAGCAGTGAATACTCTTCTGACCCTCAACTATAGGAAAGGCTTTGCATTGCCGCATCTGCAAAGAGTGCTGGGAAATCCTTGGATACCCCGTGGTAATGACAGTCTAACCTTCAAGTTAGAGGTCAAAAAGGAACAGGAATTGATCGAAATGCGACAGGAGATAAAGAATGTTAGAGCAATGACACTGGCTACCGCCTTGTTGGGACCCTCGAGTGGGAACAAAGGGAATCTGTTGGTTAGGAAATGGCCAAAACTGCCGACTCAGTTGCCAAGGTACATGACCATGTGCACCGTGGCAGCAGACAACTCCGAAGAGGGTAAAAAGATGTCTGTGAAAGGCGAAGTTTCCGTTTCCAGATCACTGTCCAGATCAGAAGTAAATGCTCAGAGCAGAGTGCGAGTGCTGGAAATGTTAAGCGATAAGAAGCGCGATGTGCTAAAAGAGAAGCAGAATCGTAAAGACCAGGATGCAAAGCGCAAGCAACAGGAAAAGTTTCCGATGAATAATCCCCAACCAGATATAACAAGATTCCCTTTAGACGAGAGATTTGTGGAAAGCGAAGAAGACTCTGCTACCTCCAGGAAACACGTGTCCAAGGTCAACACGCAGATTTCTACTAAGCCAATGGGTTCCAGGTCTTTTGCCACCACTGCAGCGCCACCGCCACCACCCAAAGATCTACCGCCTGGCACTCCACCACCGCAAACGAAGACTACTTTTGGGCCACTGGCAGATGCGGATCGGATATTTACCAATTTGTATGGACGCCACGATTGGCGGCTGAAGGAGTCCATGAAGCGAGGGGATTGGTATAAAACGCGCGAGATTGTGGAAAAGGGAGCGGAATGGATTATTAACGAGATAAAAACATCGGGTCTGCGGGGTCGCGGCGGTGCGGGTTTCCCCAGCGGCCTCAAGTGGTCGTTTATGAACAAACCGCCCGATGGCAGACCCAAGTTTCTGCTGGTCAATGCCGACGAGGGTGAACCGGGCACCTGTAAGGATCGCGAAATAATGCGCCACGATCCACACAAACTGGTTGAGGGATGTCTCATTGCCGGCTGCGCCATGGGAGCTCATGCCGGCTATGTTTACATCCGCGGAGAGTTCTTTAACGAGGCCTGCAATCTACAGTATGCCATTCTGGAGGCCTACAAGGCGGGCTACTTGGGCAAGAACGCCTGTGGCTCTGGCTACCAATTCGATCTGTATGTGCAACGTGGCGCTGGAGCCTATGTCTGTGGAGAAGAGACGTCGCTCATCGAATCTCTGGAGGGTAAAGCGGGCAAGCCACGGAATAAACCACCGTTTCCAGCGGACATTGGTGTCTTTGGTTGCCCCTCGACGGTTACCAACGTGGAGACGGTGGCGGTGGCGCCTGCTATATGTAGGCGTGGCGGTAAATGGTTTGCCAGCTTTGGACGCACTCGAAACTCTGGCACAAAGCTCTTCAATATTTCCGGACACGTAAACCGTCCCTGCACCTTCGAGGAGGAGATGTCGATGTCCACACGGGAACTGATCGAACGACATGCAGGTGGAGTCACCGGAGGATGGGAAAATCTGCTGGCCATCATACCCGGTGGCTCCTCGACACCGTGTATACCCCAGAAGGTTGCCGATACCTCGATCCACGACTACGACGGACTGATGGCTGTGCAGTCCTCGCTGGGAACGGGTGCTATGATTGTGATGAACAAGGACACGGACATCATCAAGGCCATTGCTCGTCTCTCTGAATTCTACAAACACGAGAGCTGCGGCCAGTGCACTCCATGCCGCGAGGGACTTCACTGGGTCAACATGATCATGCAGAGATTTGTCACTGGCAACGCTCAACCCGGCGAGATCGATATGCTCTGGGAGATAACCAAGCAGATTGAGGGACACACCATTTGTGCGTTGGGAGATGGCGCCGCCTGGCCACCGCAGGGACTAATACGCCACTTTCGACCACTAATAGAGGAGCGCATGCAAGAGCGTGCGGCATGCAACAAAGCTCAAGCTGAAGCCAAGGCCAAAAAGGCCAACAAGGCGTCATAAATGTCGACTGTACACATTACTTCCTCGGGTAAAACAATTGAAAATGAAATACAGTGGGGCAAAAAGCCCTTTATGCACCAGCAAATCTTTATGCAACCATGACTTCCGCTAGTTGGCCAGTGAAAGTGGCAGCTAATTGTTAACTGTGGCACGTTGGGCTAACAAATCGGGGTTGAATGACTAGATGTGGTAGAAAAGTGGGGAAATGGGGAGGAAATGATTAAATTAGCTTTAATTCTAAGCCAATTAAGAAGTGTAGGAACTTCAACCGCTTACCTCTTTTCACATAGCGTGCACGTTGATCAGTAGAGCACAGAGTCATGCGTAGCTTTACTCGTGTTCTACAGGGTACAGGCTAGTCTGCCTAGCCCATAATTTCGCTTTTTCTTTTGTGTTCTGCGAAGCATTAAATCAATCAACAGCTGCTGTTGTCCATGTTGTCCACAGCTCAGGTTACACACACAAACCTACAAATACAGGTAGAAGTACAGGTAAAGTGCAAGCAGGAGAACGAAGTTTAGGTAAACCGGGAATGGCCTTGATACCGAATTGTCTGCACCGAATCAGCAGCTGTTAATCATTGCGATCTTAAGCTGTTTGCAACGGGAGAAGGGAAGAGCTGCGAGTAGCTGCGTCTTCGTTTTGTTGATTTGACCCACTTGAGTGACATTTGACCCTGTTATTTAGACAACGCGTAAAAACAATTGTTTGAGCGTTGTTCAGATTTAATTGAAAGTCATTCAGCATCGTTTAAATAAACTAGAGCAATTTCAACTGTAGCAGCTGTTCCTTAGCCCAGACTGTAACTCATTGGGTTCAAGTATCCATCCAAGAAGACTTAAGTGTTTGCCCAAAGCGGAGTTCTAAAAATAGTTCCGTTGTAGAATAGGTTACTAAAATTTAATTACTAAATCGCTGGTGACAAACAACTGACGTCATCGACGTGAATATGCGTGTTGGGTGATAAGGCGTGGCAGTTAATAGTTTCTATGTTGACCTTGTTGCTTCAATTTCGTTTGATAAGCAAGAGTATCAAAGGCGATAAGAAAACAATTGTTTAAATAATGTACAGATTTAATTGCAGTTTCTAAAGTGTCTGAATTAAGTTAGTTATTAGATTACAGCTGCTCCTTAGCCATTGGGATTGAAAGGTGGAGTGTGAGGAAAGTTTGGCGGCAGTTGTCCATTTCCCTGTGGGCGGCGATTAAAGCGACGCTCGTCGAAGGGCGTGGCACTTGTTGAAACGGCACACAGGGCGATCAAGGCGAGCGCCAACCAGGAGAAGAAACTGCTGAAGCTTATGGCAACCATGACTCAATTGTTGTCTGACTGAGCTGTTGATGCCAGTAGTCGTCTTATTTATATTGTAGGAATCTGACAAGCGGTGATTACCCAAAACACTGAGACAGGGGATTCACAATCAGCTTTGGTTCGGTAGATAAGGCAAAGCTGCGTCGACTGTGCTGGTGATGACCTCGTTGTAGCTGCTTGTTGTTGTTGGCATTTGATGCGGTGATTCCAGGCAGCTTCTGGGATCGAAAGGTAGACGATTAGGGAAACCAGGGCGTCGGTGGGGAGTGTAGCAGCCAATGGGAGAAGCCACGAGGATTAAAAGGAGCAGCAAGTGCAGCATTATATTGAAACAAAACTTGTTGATGGTTGAGCAGTTTGTTAACTAAATTATGTCTATAGTTTGGCATATCAACCGCTTATAGCTAACTGTAAATCTATAGTTAACTTGTTTGGCTAATTTGCGAATTATTTAGATTTTAAACCCAATTTAAGCTGCAATTTTTGGCATGCAACTATGAGTTAACTGGGCTAATTTATTTATTGACAACTTTTGGTTCCAACTGACTGACTAACTGAACACTGTATCATCCAAACTGCAAACTAAACATACTTAAAAACTTCTCTACTTGCAGGTTTACCCGATCCATTTGCCAAGGTACAGGTGGATGGCACACGACAGGAGTACTCGACGGAGATAAGCAAATCGTCGCTAGACCCCAAATGGAATGCTCACTACGATCTGTTTCTGGGACGTGGCGATTCAATAACCATAACTGTATTTAATCAGCGCAAGATACACAAGGGCAGTGGCTTCCTGGGCTGTGTGCGTATACCCGCCCTGACCATACAAAGCCTCAAGGGTGCAGGATGTAAGTAGACCGAACTTAATTCCTTCTGAAGAATTCAAAATTAAACCATTTCTTTTGATCCTTTAGTTCAACGCTTGGATTTGGGCAAACTATCGCCAGACGATGATGAGGTGCGTGGTCAGATCATAATATCGCTGCTGCCCAAGGATGGGCCCTGCAGTGGCAATCCGCTGGCCATTGTTGGACCCAGCGGTGATGTGCGTGGTCCCTCCGAGGAAGACACAACCGAGGACCATCTGCCTGACGGCTGGGAGGAGCGACGCACTGAGAACGGGCGCATCTACTATGTAAATCATGCTACCAAATCCACACAATGGGATCGACCCCGAGCATCGGGCAGCACAGCGAGCACTAAGTCACCCCAGCAACGGCAAAACAATGGCAACAACATCGAGAGGCAACAACCTGCGGGTCCAACACGTTCCACGACTTGTACCAATCTGCTCAACGGTCATGGCAATCGCCAGGGCACGCGTGATCCTCCAGACGAGCGACGCCACTCAACCGAAATACTCTCCAGCGTGGGTGTGGTCGGTGGGGGCAAGGAGAACACCAGTCCCACAGCAGGAACAACAGCAACGGCAAAGACAACAACGCCAGGAAAGAAACTGACCTCGAGTCGTGCTGTGAATTCAGCGTTGGAACCTGCCACACCCAACAACAGCAGTAGCAGCAGCAACAGCACAACGACAGCGGCCACAACAACAGCGGCAGCTGCAACGACAACGACGGCGACTGGTCGCCTGCACAACAGCAACAATGACAATCACTTGAAAACGCCAAAGCATCAAACATCCTCGTCCATGAATGGGCATGCGTCTGGCGAGGGTACGCCCTCATCTCCCACTGGACAGCAGAACTATGTGAATGGCAATGCTCCGAGTGGCCCAAGTGGTCAAGCAGCGCAACCTCAGCAGGCCAATGGTTGGCCGACAACCACAGCCGCAGGTGTAGTAGCGGGAGCAACTGAGGATGCCAACAACACAAGCACATCGCCGGCCACAACACCGCCCAGACAGAGTCCCACAGCAGCGACGGCGACGACGCCATCGACGCCAGTCTCACCCACAACGAACAGCAACGTAAACGGGAATGGCAATGGAAATGTACACAGTCCCAATGCGAATAGTCAGCCGGCGGGAAGATCGGAACGCTCTGCTGGCGTAGCGGGGCCAACGGCTACGCAGCGTTCCCAGCGTCGCAGTTCGAGGCAGGCAGTGGAGGAAGTTCCCTCTCGTCGAAGATCATCGCGTGGCACACGCAATGTGGCAGGTGGAGCTGGCTCAGGCGGTGCTGGAGGAGTGCGTTATGTTTCCGCCGCTATAGCAGCGGCTAATCAAGCGGCGCGTCCATTTTTGGATCTGCCGCCGGGTTATGAGATGAGAACGACACAACAGGGTCAGGTGTACTTCTATCACATACCCACTGGAGTGTCCACATGGCATGATCCGCGTATACCGAGAGACTTTGATGCGCAGCATCTAACGCTTGACGCGATTGGACCGCTGCCCAGCGGCTGGGAGCAGCGCAAGACGGCCTCGGGTCGTGTCTACTTTGTGGATCACAATAATCGCACCACACAATTCACCGATCCGCGTCTCAGTGGCAGCATACTGCAGATGATACGACGTGGCGGTAGTGTGCCCCCTTCAGCGACACCAAATACAGCATCGCCAGCAGCTCCACCAGCAGCGGCACCCACAGCTACAGCAACAGCTGCAGCGCCACTACCAACACCAGCTGCAGCCGTGCCCAACACTAGTGGCGCAACCACAACGGGCACAACAACGCCCCATCGAAGCACGGGACAGCACATTGTGGTACCGGATCTGCCGCAGGGTTTGCTTGAGGGTGCGGATCTGTTGCCAAAGTATCGACGGGATTTAGTGGGCAAAATGCGAGCGTTACGCTCGGAACTGCAGACGATGCAGCCACAGTCGGGACATTGTCGCCTGGAGGTGTCACGCAACGAGATATTCGAGGAGAGCTACAGACTGATTATGAAGATGCGCGCCAAGGATATGCGCAAGCGCCTCATGGTCAAGTTCAAGGGTGAAGAGGGCTTGGACTACGGTGGTGTGGCCCGGGAATGGCTGCATCTGCTCTCACGGGAGATGCTCAATCCACATTACGGCTTGTTCCAATATAGTCGCGACGACCACTATACGCTTCAAATCAATCCAGACTCTGGTGTCAATCCTGATCACTTGTCCTACTTTCATTTCGTGGGACGCACCTTGGGCATTGCTGTGTTTCATGGCCACTGTCTCGATGGTGGCTTCACTACGCCCTTCTACAAGCAACTGCTGAACAAGCCCATCACACTGGGCGACATTGAGGGCGTGGATCCCGAGCTGCATCGCAGCCTCACTTGGATGCTGTAAGTAAATGAAATACTTAATTGACTTTTAAATGCTTAACTTTTACCTTTCCGATCCTAAAGGGAGAGCAACATCAGTGGAATCATCGAGTCAACGTTCAGTGTGGAGAACAATAGCTTTGGTGCTCTGGTGGTGCATGAACTGAAGCCAGGTGGGGCAGCAATACCCGTCACCGAGGAGAACAAGCGCGAGTATGTGAAGCTCTATGTCAACTATCGTTTCATGCGAGGCATCGAGCAGCAGTTCCTGGCACTACAAAAGGGTTAGTTAACTTTAAAAATCATTCAAGCACCAGTTCCTTATGTCAATCTGTTTTATTCGATAGGCTTTTGTGAACTAATACCGAGTCATCTGCTGAGACCCTTCGATGAGCGCGAACTGGAATTGGTCATTGGGGGTATCTCCAGCATCGATGTCAACGACTGGCGTAACAATACGAGACTGAAGCACTGCACCAACGAAACGACACAAGTCCTGTGGTTCTGGCAGGTGAGTAAAAATTTGAATTGCAGTTGCTGTGGTCAATTTCTTGTAGTGTTGAGTAACTTCTGCCCACTGTGGTGATCAGCAGTTGTTCTCCTTTTTGAGTTAAACCAGCTCAGCTGTTTCCCTAACTCAACGCAAATATGAGCACGAACGCAAAATGATCCAAGCAACGCAGGAAATGTCCAGCTTCTGCAAAGCTTATTTGTATGACACTTGAACTTTAAATTTAAAATCGGTTTTTATTTATGTCAGGTGGTTGAGTCCTACAGCTCTGAGATGCGAGCGCGTTTGCTGCAATTTGTGACGGGATCGTCGCGGGTGCCTCTGCAAGGTTTTCGTGCGCTACAAGGATCCACGGGAGCAGTTGGACCACGCCTCTTTACCATACACCTTACAGCGGATGTACCGACACAAAATTTGCCAAAGGCGCACACATGTTTCAATCGCATCGATTTGCCACCCTATGAGAACTATCAGCTGCTATGTGACAAGCTGACACAGGCCGTGGAAGAGACCTGTGGCTTTGCAGTGGAATAGTTACAACGCACACACACTCACACACGCATACTGATGCACGCCCCCGCATTCTAACACACTCGAAACACACATCTACAAATGCACTATATCATTTATAGACGAAAGCGATTTGAAATCAAAATTATAACGGCCTTGCGCCTTTTAACCATTTGCATTGGAATTTGTCTGTTGAAAAATATGCTCGGCATTGCTGTTTATTCTTTTGCTGCGCCTTTTGCAGTTAAAACAAAAATAATGTAATGATTGTACACACAGACTTATTACGTACATATTTATATGTGTTGCTTTAAGGCAATAGCAGTTCTTATACATAGTTACCAAGTGCATATACACCCCCACGTAAATACATTACGTACACACATATATACATATGACATACATATATCTTATTGTATTTTGCTGTCTACCCTTGGCCTTTGTTTGTTTACGTCGTGTTATAAATTGTAGTTTTAAATATTAAAACCCTTATACATTAATATACACATATACATATACATATATATTATTAAATATATATATATACATATATCATAGTTGATAATTAGGCCTAATAATACAAAATAAATACCAACAAACAAACCAACAATAACAAATTTTCAAATTGTAGGCATTGAACCGGCAATTTTGTACTTTTGTTTAGTTTTTATTGCATTTTTTATGTTTATTAATTATATTTTGTACATGATTCAAACTCACTGATAAGTTTTTAATTATTGTTAAAATTGTCCTTAAATACACGTACACACACATACACACAACACAACACAACACAAATACACATAGATAAACATTCATTGCATATTCGATAAGTATGTAAACAAATTAATTGCCCACACCCAAAAAGAAAGATAAGAAAACACACAAATGCTTGCAAAATTACTCAATTATTATTACTAGTTATTTTTTTAAATCTTTAAATAAATGAAACTTATTTAATTTGCACTCGGTTAGCCTTTTATTTTGTTGCTGGTTCGATCTGAACACACACTATTATTATTTATGCCAAAATATTGAGAAACTAATTACACACTGATTCATAAACTAACATTAATTACATTCATAGTAGGAACCCACGTCATAACATTGATATTAAAACGAATTGGACAAATTTCTAGAAAGTGATATTAGTGAAAATTTTTAAATATCTTTGAATTAAATTGTAACAATTGGTAGTTATCTAAGAGAGAGCCCTTTTGACATGTATTTCAAATTTATATACCATTGATTTAATGAGATTGAGAAAGCATAAAATAAATTAAGCATAGAATTAGCCCAAAACAAACAAAACAACACAAAACACAAATCGAACGTTAACTTTTTAGCTTTAGAGAGCTCTAGGGTGTGAAATCTAATTGAATTTGAAACTAAGCAGAAGTTCTGCTTAATAATCGACAAAGGATTAATAAAGGAATATAAATTATGTACAGAATTTGTGATTTGGGTACTTGTTTTATTTTTACAAATTTTATTTCAGGAAAGAAAGACGATTCCTTGAACGTATATTTGAGTGTGTGGGATGAAAATGTGATTTGGACGCCTTCGTCACAACTGCCGAAATAGCTCAGTTGGGAGAGCGTTAGACTGAAGATCTAAAGGTCCCCGGTTCAATCCCGGGTTTCGGCAATGACAACTTTTTTATACTTCTTTAAATTAACGCTAAGTACACTGATATAATTTGGTTTTTAATTTAATAGTTGTAATTTTAAATTTAAAATTATTTATTTAAAAACTAAAAATTATTGTTTTTTGTTTGAACTAATACTTTTGGCCAGACAAATCCAACTGCCGAAATAGCTCAGTTGGGAGAGCGTTAGACTGAAGATCTAAAGGTCCCCGGTTCAATCCCGGGTTTCGGCATTAGCAACTTTTTTGTATATTATACGATTTATTTTCTTAATTTGCAAATACGTTATTTTGATTTTTAAAAATAAAAATTAAGCAAAGACACAAACCATTTCGTTGCTGAATAGCCATTGTTCAGTACAACTACGCCAATTGTCATCCAATATACAACTGCCGAAATAGCTCAGTTGGGAGAGCGTTAGACTGAAGATCTAAAGGTCCCCGGTTCAATCCCGGGTTTCGGCAATGACAATTTTTTTTGCTACATAAAAATTAAAAATTCATTTTAAAATTAAATTTTACATATAATTATTTTATTCATTGTCTAAATATAGACATTGTTAAGTATTGCGTTGTTTTAAGCCGCCATTAATTAAATTAACGTCTACAATATAGTTACAAACTAGTATTAACTAAAAGAGCATGACTATATACTTGCTGGAAGCCCAAATAGGTGCCTCCAATTTCCATATACACACAATACATACGTAGAATAATCATTTGAATAGATTTAGTAAGAAGAAAATAGCTGGGGGTGGATAAAAGATAGAGTATGCTTGCATAAATACTTTAAAAGCTGCCTTAAACTGGTACCTAAATGAACATACTCGCATGTAAGTAAGTAATTATGTATTTTATGTTACTGAGCAGCAGTAAGTAGTATAATTAAATGATACGTATAAACTTTCGCAGCATTACTAAAGCTAGAGCGTGTGTATTTAGTCTGCAGAGCGGACTAGAAGTCCGGATCATAGTCCCGCGCATAACGCGTCCTACTCGCATGATTATTGTAGCTGTACATTTGGTGGGCATCGGCAAACGCATCGGGATACTGATGGCCATGGCCATAACCCTGCTGACTCTGCTGCTGATGACCAGCGTATGGCTGGTGTTGCTGCTGCTGCTGCTGATGATGATGGTGATGATGGCCGAGATGTGGCCGCTTCAGGGAGTCGCCCTTCTGCGAGTACGTCGGCTGTTGGTCATAGAAGTAGTCGCCACTGGTGTGGCCATGGCGCGTTGATCTCCAGCTGTCGTAGATGTTGGAGCTATTGCTGCCATGCATGGAGTTGGTGAAGCGCTGTAAGGAGTGGGAAAGTAATGAAAGTGCAGGCTTTTAAGAGCTGTTTTCCTGTTTACCTTTGGCTTAATGGGCTGCTTGGTATCGTTCCAGGGATCATCAATGTTGTAGAAATCATCCACGCCGTAGTTGTCAGCGCCGCCCATGTGATTCACCTTCAGCTCGTTCAGCATGTCATTGGTCAGCGGTATGGGCGTCTTCTTGGCGCGCTTCTGGCGATTAAGCAGCTGCAAAAAGAGACCAATTAAAGTGATTGGAGTAGGAAGAATCCCCAGAGGAAGAGTAACTAGAAACTTACCACCGTGACGCCAAAGATGACGACAAAGACGAGTGAACCAACGCCAATCACAATCACCACAATGGCCCACTGTGGAATGGGCAGATCATCCTCCGCGTTCTCCACATTTGTGTGCTGATTCTTGGCAATGACTGCGAGGAGGAAAGAAATGAATTGAGTTGGGGGTTCCCTAGATAGATTCCTTCTACACTGACTACTCACCACTGAACTCGGTGGCCACGGGATCAATGATGAACTTGCCCATTTGGTAGCTAGCCTTGACCAGTTGCTCCTCCTGTGGACTGGACACGCTGTCCGTCTCATTCTCCTGTGCATCTTTGTCGGGCAGCATCGCGGGTTTGCTGAGTGCGTCGTGGAAGAGCTGCTTAATTTCCAGCGTGTCCACATCCTCCGTAATATTGGCCAACTCCACGTAGTAGTCAACCAAGACGCTGCCCTCGCTGAAGCTATCGATGCGCACCTTCTTGTACCATTTGCTCAGTTGATTCGCATTCGAGTAGACCTCGTTGAGCTGAGGAGAAGAGAGGAGAGTTTTAAGTAGAGGATGAGATAGGGGTTAGCACGTGTGGTTAACTAACCTGAGCTTCCAGCTCATGGGCCAGCGTTTTCCACTCGAGTGTGTTGTGATCGAGCAGCTCTGGCTTCCAGGCTACACCATCGACTATTCTGATGGTCGCCTCGAGATCACAGTCAGCGGTGCAGTGTCCTGGCTTCGTAGGTCTGGGCGTGGTCGTTGTGGTGGTGGTTGTGGTGCTGGTGGTGGTTGTGGTGGTGCTGCTGGTGCCTGCCGCTGTTAATAGATCCTCAAAGTTAATGGTCTGAGCATTCAGTTTGTCAATGGACAGCGGAGTCGTTGGTGGCGTGGGCCAACCTGTGAATTCGGTGGTTGCACGCATCGGTGGACCCTTACGAATCACCAGGGACGGGGAGGCAGCGGACGGAGAACCCTCGGACGGTCCATCCACTGTTGGGTGTGGCGTGGTCAGACGGTGAGCGCCCAAGCGCTTGTGGATTCCCTTGGGGAAGACAACCTTAAATCCGCTTGTGGCCTCTGTAGTAGCAGCAGCTGGAACTGACGAAGGCGCAGCTGTTGGGGCTGTGGATTTGGGCTTGCTGGTGCTGGTAGAGGCAGGATGCTGGAAAGTCTTGGACTTGTAGTCCTTAGGCAGCAGCGAGGCGAGCAGATCATCGCTCTCCGAGGAACTGGTCTTCTCCGTGTCGTTAAGCTTGAAGCCAGGAGGCAGGAAGCTGCTCAAATCGTTCACTTTCAGTGTGGTTATGCCACTGGGCAGCTTGGACTCCGTTTCCTCCTTGGGAGGTTTGTAGCCCGGAGGCAGGAAACTGCTCAGGTCGTCGAAGGGCACAGCCACCGCTGGGGATCTCTGTGTGCTCGACGTGGTCTTAGTGGTGGTCGTGCTCTTGGCTGTCGTCGAGTCACTGAAACCTGGCGGCAGGAACTTGGAGATGTCGTCGACCAGGGAAATCTCGGGCTTTGTTGTGGAGGAGTTCAGCTTGTAATCCTTGGGCAGCAGTGCGGACAAACTGTCCTCGAACTTGGCCTTGCTGAAGAGACTCTCCAGCGGCGGAGGCTTCGTTGTTGTCGTTTTTGGAGGCTTGTAGCCCTTGGGCAGTAGACCAGCCAAGGCCACATCCTGCACAGCAACTACGCCGTTCTTAAAGGAGCGACTGATGGTAGAGTTCCTAGCTGGCTGCTGCTTGCGGTTCTGCTCCTCGTTGGGTTTCTCCGTTGTGGTTGTCGTCGAGGTGCTTGTGGTGATCTTGCGGTTCTTGTAGCTGGACTTGGGCTTGAATCCAACGGGCAGCAAACCCGCGAGCTCATCCATTTCGCTCTCATCGAAGTGCTGCACCTTCACCTTGGATCCACTGCTCGTAGTGCTGGGAGCCGCTGTGGTGCGTGGCTGGAACTTTCGAATGTTGGGCACGAAACGGCCGCTTCCGGTGGATGTGGTTGTGGCCTGCGTCGGATGAGCTGCGTCCATGTGATTGATGATTGGATACTTGCCCGAGAGCACTCCGCTCGACAGCTCCGACTGCACACGATCCAGCTTATCAATGATGCTCTCCGTGGAGGCGCCTTTTTCCTGAACGCCCAAGGATTTCTCCGTGGTGCTGCTGGTGGAGGTGGTTGTGGTGCTGCTGGTGCTGGGTGCGCTTGTGGTGCTCGGCTCCTCGCTGCTCTCGTTCATGTCCAGCTGCTTCTGCTGCTGCTTGGAGTGCACCTTCCGCTCCAGTTCGGAGAGCGTGTGCTTGGTCTCCTCCTGTTCGATGGCGGGGAAGGGCAGGAAGCGTGCTCCGTTGATGCTGCGACTGGTCTGTATGGAAGCCACAACCACATAGCTCTCGGTCACATTCTCACTTGGAGTTGGTGTCGTTTCCACGCTGGTTGCTTCGGTGTGCGACTCTTGCTCCTCCTCCTGTGGCTGTGGCGCCGGTTGCACGTCCGCCAAGGTCGTGCCCTGACTGCGTGGCGTAACTGGCGCTGGGTAGGCTGTGGATCCATTGACGACACTCTTTGTGGTCACCACGGAGATGATCTCACGTCCATCCTCGACCTTCTGCTGGCGACTTGAAGTGGATTCGTTCTCCAACTCGGTGGTGGCATCGCTTTCGCTTTCCTCCGGATCCTTCTCCTCACCCTCACCATCCTCTTCCTCGTCGTATTCGTACTCTTCCTCCTCCGTTTCACCCACCTCCTCGTCGTACTCGGGCTCCTCCTGCTGCTTAGATGTGGTCTTCAGCTCCTGGTGCGTCTCCTCCTCCTCCACCTTTGGTGGTGCTGCTTCACTCGTGCTTTCCTCCGACAGTGTCTCGGTGGTGTCCGCTTCCGATTCCGTTTGCTGCTCCTCCGTCGATTCGCTGTGCTGCTTGGGCATGGCTGTGGTGGCCTTTTCCTTGTCCGCCTCCTCCTCGACGTACTCGTATTCCTGTCCAGCATTCGGCAGCGTGGTCTCCTCTGCGAACTCGCTGGTCTCCGATGAATCCGTTTGAGCTTCCTCTGTGCTCGTGGTGCTGCTGGACTTGTCGAGTTCAGCCTCGTTGCTTGTCACCGTATCTACTCCCTCCGAGGTATGCTCCTGGCTGCTGATGGCCTCTGTCTTGGCTATGCTGATAGGTGTGATGGTCTCTTCCTGCAGCGGTAGTTTCTCTAGACTCGAGGACTCTTCGTGCTCCGCTTGAGTCTCCTGTTCTAACTCCTCCTGCTCCGGCTGCTCCTCCAACTCAGTCTCTTCTTCCTCCTGGCTCTCTGTGGTGCTCGTCGTGCTAGGCGTGGGGCGTGGCAGCTTCAGTCTCGCATTGGCGCTGTTGTAGTTGAAGGGTCGCTTGCTGACCACACTCACGGGCTCATTGATCTCGCGACTGATGAACACGGGACGTCGAGGATTCGCTGCCTTGCGTCCAAAGCTGGGACGTTCCGAGGAAGAGGCGAAGCTTGTGGTGCTGGCGGTAGTGCTGCTTGTGGTCTTGGCCACTCCCCGATGGGCACCGAAGCGATTGTAGCGCTTGCTGCTCACCTCCGCACTGCTGCCAGTTGTGGTCGAGGTCGTCGAGGGCGTGGAGGAGCCAGGCTGATAGCGATTGCGCAGCCGATAGGGCGTACTCGCCGCTTGGGGCGTGGCATCATCCACAGCGGTAGCAGGCGGCGCTTGTTGACGCGTGCGCGTGGCGCTGGGCGAGAAGCCGCCGTTGCCAAAGGGACGCAAGGCGGCGCTGCTGCTGGACCCCAGACGCTTCTCGTTCTAAGATGGAAAGATAGGGAAATGTTTGTAATGATTGAACTGTTATACTGTTATACCCTGTTGACTGGTGATGAGCTCGTGTTCGTGCTTTAAAATGTTAGTTCGTGTTGTGGAAAATCTATGACTCTTTTGGGCACACTTTTGGTCCCAAAGCAGCAGTACAGGGTCTTTTGCAGTCAGCTTCTTGGAGTGTAGCTTCAATTTTGTACGTTTAATGTGGTGCTCGTGTTGTACTACACCTCAAAGGCACGTTCCCATCTCTAGCGCCCACAACTCACTTGGCTCTATTTCTGCGGTCATATGTTAGCGGATTCATGGGAAACTGTTACTGTTACAGTTACCTTTAAAGTTGCAACACACACACACACAGTATCACCCACACACACACACACACACACTCACACATACACATTTAGCGCGACAATACGTTCACAATCTCTGCGGTTCGTCTGTCAATTGTTTTGCGTGCGAAATCTTCTCAGCTTCGCTCCCCTTCACCCTTTCCCTACTCCCTACACCCTCTGCTCTTTACCACTCAAGTGATTCTCAAATTTGTCTAAAGCGTTTTGTGCAAATTTCCAAATAGTCCATTCCATTTGCCAGTTTTTTTTGGCATTCATAATTTATGCGCTCGTATTTATTTAATTTTGATGTGAAGGCAACTGCCAAAAGAAGCGACTAAGACCACGACTAAGACTGCAACTAAGACCACGACTAAGCCTTAGTCTAAGACCTGTGACGTCTTCAGCTGCTCCTCTTCTTCTACTTCACCTTCTTGTTGTGATTGTGAGCTATTGAAAGCTGTGGCATCAAGTGCTTGCCACGCTGACATTTGGGTCGCTGCCACTTTAGGCACCAGCGTTGACAGTGCCAAGCACCACTCAAAAGTGTGTTATACCCGCAGTAAGCGCTGACTAAGCGGTGTCTCCATGTCGATGCAACACTTTGACTGCTAAAAGCTCAAATCAACTGCCGTTCGTCTCACATTTTTAGGGCTTAAACTTTCGCTTAAAGAAGACCATAAAAGCAGTGCTAATATACCACTTACACAGCCGGCTACAGGGCAGAGTAACCCACTCGAGCAACAACTCAATTAATTTTATAGCAAAATAAACTATTAACAAAAAGAGGCGCATAAATTTTGTTGCTAACGACAGATAAACAAATGAAAATGCTCCAGATAAAGCCAGGTGAAAGGTAAAACCGATTTCATTGATAGAGAGCGGGAGAGAGGGAGTTGGGTTATAACCCAATAGACAGAGAGGGAGTGCATTAAACTATGTGGTTTGGCAACTGGTTCTGGGATTTGCTTGTTTTGCTTTTGGCCAAATACATTTGCCGTTTCAATTGGCCACACGCTCAGAGAGAGAGTGCGAGAGAGTGAGGGAGAGCCAGAGAGCTGGCCAACAACTGATATTGGCCAAATCAGAGCATGGCCAATTGTTTTGTTAACTGTTATGCAATGCCCCAAAAAAATTGTTGTTTGTTGTTCCTTTTGTTGCTTTTACTTTCCGTCTGTCTCTGTGTCTCCCCTTCTATCTCCCCCACCACCAACAAATGACAGCTGATGAACGAGATCTCAATTGGCATTTCCTTACCGCTGCTGGCTCATTGAAGTGGGCCAGAAACTGCGTCTGTTGATGTGGCACATTGACTCGCTGCGTCTGTGTCTGCGGTTGGAAGCCGTTCAAACTGTTCCCCAATCCATTCCCGATGCTGCTCCCGTTGCGTATCGCCTTGGAGCGTGTAAATCCATTCGTTGGCGTTGCGGACGTTGCGACACCTCCAACTCCAACTCCACCTCCTCCAGCAACGGGCACGCCAAAGGGGCGTGGCGAGATATCGTAATACTCCGTCTGACGATTCGTTTTCTGTGGGAAACAAAACAAACAGAAATCGTTACAGTTTAGACACACGAAATACAAGCTAATTTCAGTTTGTTATCAAGTCTCCCAGGGCGGCTTTAAAATTATATGTATGTTTGTGTGTAAGAAGATAAATAACAGATTATAATTTGATGTATTAAATGTAATATTTTAAACCGACAGCTGTTAAAGCTCTTTAATGGCAGTGGGAACTTAAAATTTAACTCAGATTTGTCTATGATGCATTTAAATCAAATCCACACAAAGTCAGGCACAAATATAATATTAGACAAACATTCTTAATTGCCTGTGGTGGCTCTGTTGGCAGAGGCGCGTCCTCTTATTACAAAGCTCCAGGTTCGACTGCGACAGCATTAAATTAAAGCGCAATGAGAAAGAGGGAAGAGAATAGTGTGCGTGAGCATAGAATGAACAGTAAGAGAGAGTGTCCAAGTCAGTCTGTTATGTGTTAAGCGCAGCAGGTGACAGCGAACGCACACACACTTATGAAACAGCGAAAGGGATCTCTGAGTACAATTAGAACAGAAAGCCTGGTAGAGAGAGTGGGCAGCGCAGTCAGAGTCGGCAGCGAACAAACACACAAACAGTGCGGCGTGCACTCTGTCGGCGTCCGCGAACATTTACACAAACATCGGCCATAAGAATAGAGAGAACAGGGGAGCAATGAGAGTGTATGAGTTGCAGTCGGCAGCGAACAAACACACAAACAGAGCTGCGTACGCTCTGCTGGCGTTGGCGTCCGCGAACATTCACACAAACAGCGGCAATTAGAATAGAGAGTAGAGGAGCACTGAGAGTGTATGAGTGTGTGCGCGCCAGTTTACGAGAGTGACCTTTGTACCTCCAACTGCAATTTGTTGTTTTTTGACTATGTAAATTACCAGCAATTACAAATTGTGATTGCCTGAAACATCTACTGAAATTTCTAAATATTTTCCTGCTCTTAAGCTGCAGCGGAACTGTCTCGAAGTAATTGGTTGTAAGCTGAATTTAGGCCCAATTTCCCAATACCAATAAGCTGACAACAAAACCCTTAAGATCACATGTGACTGACTGTCTGGCTGTGCCAACAATGGGAGCACTCATCCGTACACCTGACTGACATACCTGTCCAAACTCCAAACTCTCAGACTGTCCCTACTCAGCGGAGGAGACCTTCACTACACACGTTCACGTGTTGCAGGCAATGCCAAAGAGCTTTAAAAGACTGTACCAAAGGTAAACTACACAGTTGATTGCAAATGAATTCGAGTGAAGTCGGAATCGAAATCAAAATCGATTCGAAATTGAAATTGAAAGCGGTGCCAGCAACAATAGAAATCTATCAAAAGTATTTTGATTGAAGTGTATCAAGGTCGTAAATCGACTGGGCCGCTAATTACACAAATCTCCGACAGTTGCCAACAGTTTCGCCTCAAAAGTGCTTAAAGTACTTGCTGCTGTTGTTGTTATTATTTTCTGGTATTTCTGTTTATTTCTTACTTTATTTATTGCCTTTTTTTGAAAGTTCTCCTACAGCTAGGTGCAGTACATTGTAGGGGGCGGGGATTTGAAGTTTGTTTTGCTCTGTTAAACAAATTGCATACAAAACGCGAGTTTTGTTGCTAAAAGGCGAATTTCAGTTGCATTTTGTTGTGTTTTTTTGTTTTTCCGCTTTATGCATCAGAGCTTAGACTAAAAGACAACTTCTACAACAAATAGCAGCTAATTTAGAGAAGACTCTCTTCTCCATTTCTTTAGCAATTAGAGCTACAGTCTTAGTCTGATTAGCCTTCGAGTAATTGTTAGTTACTTAAACTAAACAATGCCAAATTGTAAGCGAGTTACCCACAATTTCACTGTGTCAACGCCTGGGAAATGGGAAAGAAAGCGGCGATCAGTAAATGGCTCTTCAGTCGCTTGTCAATATGAAAGCATAAACAAATAATGGGTTAGGTGGGAGGCAGACAGCAAGCAGAGCTGTTTACTTTCACTCAAACAGTCAAATATTAATAAATTGTTATAAATAAAAGCAAATGTGTTTGAGTCTACAGTTTGTCCTGCTATCTATTTGCAAAGCAGTGTTTGTTCCTGTGCACTGCTTGTCCAGTTGCACAGAACTGCAGCGAGGGGAAGGGAGACAGTCGACAGTCGACTCTCATCCATTAGTCCAATCAGTGTCCAGCAAACAATCAACTTTGAACTGCTTAGCGAAGGTGTTGAAAATGCAGCTGAGTTGATGTGCAAACGAGACACGACCGCTTGCTGTGCACTGCTTGCACCCACAATGCAACTGCGCTAAGGCCATGACATGTTATTTCAATTAGGGCCAAAACTGGAAGCCCCTAGCTACAGCTAAGTGCGTGATCATGCTCCCAAACTGCTAATAAACAATATGATTAAACAGTTTTTACCACAGTCGGTATACTTTTTTCAATTACAAGCACGTTTTCCAAATGCTTTTCAACGCATAAATAATGTTGATTGGCTGAAAAGGCAGAAGTCGCAGTCACTTTGTATTTTCTTTCTTTTGTTTTGTTTTGGCTTTGGCTTGAAGCAAAGTGAAAGTAAAACGCTTCCAGGCCGTGTTACGAATACCCGAAATGCCTGAATACACCCACCCCCAATTCAGGTACTTATTCATGTGGTCTGCAGTTAAGTAAGTATATCGATTTGCGTCTCGGATTCCTAGGAAGCCGCGTGTTGGGAGCTGGGGTAGGCAGTGGGGGAGTCGTGATCGTGCATTTCTGCTTCCCGTTACGCTCGGGAAGACACACTTCTCTGAGATCGTGTTTGAAACTGTTTCCTATTCATTATCGACGTGCCACAAACCCAGTTTAATGGAAACCAGGTAATCTTTATACGATATTTACACTCATTCGTGTCACGCGGCAATCACTAGTAAGTAATGCTCCTTTTTTAGCCAAGTTTTTGCAATGTGGCTTAATCAAATTTCATATGTGGCATGTGGCAAGTTGTAATTTATGAATTTAATTTGCTTCGATTTCGTTTTTTGGCGCTGATTGCCAACGGTTTTTCTTTTGGACCTGGCCAAAAGAGTGAGACAGGCAGCAGGAGCAAGCGAGAGGTAGAACAAGTTACCTAATTGCTTTGGGTTGCATGCACATTTTGTGGCAGGTTACTTGCCACCCCAACCCACTGTCCCCGCTAGTCCCACTTACCTGTTACCAATTTGGTTTTGGCCAAAACCTGCATTTGGAGCTTAAAAACCGTATTTAAATTGAGTGTTGAGTACTTACGACAAACTGTGAATTGCTGCCAAAAGGTGATCCATATGGTGCACTGCCTGTTTGTTTGTTAACAACTCCAGTGTTGCCACCATTGTTCTCATTGCCAATAAAGAGCAGCTGTTCCTGGTAGGAGCCTGGAGCGGGTGAAAATCCACTGTTGGCACTGCGATAACCACTTAGACCCGACTGCTGGCGTGGAAACGAGCTGGAGGAGGGTACAAATCGATTTTGCGAGGGAAAATAATAACTGGATGCATCTGTAAGGTAGAGAAAACAGAAAAAAAGAAGGTTAACAATTATTTAAGGGGTTAAATGCTTTCAATGCCTTGCTGACATCCATCATTCAGGCCTCAACTACTCGGTTAGCCATGAAACTCGCTCGACAACACAAATCATGCTGCATAATTGTCAATTAATTGTAATAAATAAATAAATAAATAAATGAAGCCGATGTTCGATGCTCGGGGCATAAATTTGTCATGGACTGGCAAACAACATTCACTCACTGCTTTGTTTGCACTGCTTGGTGTGACCTCTTTTGCAAGTACTCGCACGCACGCACTTACTCAAACTCTGATTGATATGTAACGTCAGCTGGAGATCGTTTATCCTCGCGCACTGCTTGCAAGCAGGACTACCACACACTGTACTTTACCCAACTAATGCATAACTTATTACAAGCTTTGCTGCTGACATAACGTATTCATTCATTCATAAACAATTGTAAGCACAGCTTACCTAAACAACGAAATTATAACAAAGTGCAAGCAGTTATTAACATCATTTTTTAGCTGGAAATTGGAAATTGGCCTCGTTGAGTTGAGTTGAGTCTTTTTTTTTGATCTTTTTTGGCAACTGCCAAAGTAATACATATGTAAATAGAGCGTGGGCACCCAAAACTAACGGCAAGCAATCAACAACAACAACGACAGTAAATAGGTTTCAGCTGCAATGCAGCATGCGTCACTGTTTTTGGCTTTTTGACCCGTGTCTGGGCTTAAAAGACTGCTGCACCACGCAAAACAACATGAAAAAAATCTGAAAACTCTAAGACAAATACGTTAACACTAATTGAAAATTGAAATATCATAGCGGCGCAGTATTTCAAACGAAAATGCAGAGCGTTGAAAACGTTATCAGGCGAATTTATGCAGTCGGCAAGGAGAGGCAACGCCCACGTGAATACTGAAGACAGGGAACTCGAGACGGAGGTGCCCCAGAGCTAACATTACTTAAGTTTCACACCTTGTTTTCGACACAAGTACGAGTAGAGGTGTTGCATAGAGGAGAGTGGCAAATATATGCATGTGTTGAGGTGATTAGTTAGGCTTTTGATTAATTGATGAAATGAGCTGGCAGCAAAAGATATTTGGCAGTGTGCCAAGGCGAGCAGAACAGTGAACTGCTTGGCAACTGCTTGACAGCGAGCAAGAACGACAATGAGAACGCTAACAACTAGCTGTATGTTAGACAGTCTTTGAATGATTTCCGCTGTGGTCTCGTGCGTTGAGACGCACATCGTTAAATCGTGTGTTGAGGTTGAGGGTTCGATTTCCGCTCGTGACAAATGTAAACATATTTATTAAATAACATTTTTATATTGGAAACGACAGTTTCTTACTCTATCTTAACTGATATTGTTAGCCTTTAGCGCTTGGGCAAGAGTTGCTTGGTAAATTACCAGCCGGCAAACTCTAATCCGCTGAAGGTAGATCGAATCGTTCAGTCTCCATTGCCGTTGACACTGCACTATCGCTCCGTTTCATAAGTGGGCATTGCAGTTCTGACGTGACTGAATACAGACAAGTATTTTATTTTTGGATTATTCTATTTATGCGAGTTAATATTCCCCACGCAATCGACCCAAAAATTGAAAACGTGCGCTGATAGTTTACCTATTTTGCTGCTAGGGAATGGAGACAACCTTCAGACAACAGTTTTATGTAAATCAGACGATCGATTGAATCGTTTGGAATTTATTGTAATGTGTGAATGCAGAGAACCATTTGAATTGAAGGAATTACCAGAGCTACACAGAGATGACAACACGCAAAATGATATCACACGTTTAATTCCAATCCACGGCACGAATTTCTACAGTTTTAAACTGATATCTAAGCGACTAAAGCACGTGTGGTGCTAGATGAAGTTTCCTTAAGGCTCAAAGACGGCTTGCTTTTAACTACAACACGCTGCTTCTTTGTCTTGGCCTTCTTCATCGAAAGCGCTTCAGAATTTGGTTGTACGCTGACTGCACTCCTCTTAAATGCCCCGACTGAGACATGATCTCGGGGTAGCACCACTTCTTTGGGCTTCTTATTGGAACGCAGGGACCTGATGACATAATCGAACGTCTGGCAGGGAGTTAGTTGATCCCAAAATTGATGGGCCAGTATAAGCAGCTGTTGATCGGTTAGCCAGCGTGAAAAGTCCTTGTAGAATAGATCGAATGGCTTTTGATTTTTCAGCTTTAGCTTCCGCCCACCCTCCGCTGGGGGAACACTCTTGGTAGCCGCCTGCTGTGTGGCCAGCCAATCGGAGAAGTCTTTGAAAAGCTGCTCGGAGGGCATAGGCTTGAGGAACTGTGAGTTAACCATGATTCAGATTCGTAAAACTAGAAATTTACTTCTTTTTTTCTGTTTAAAAAATTTAAATGCTTCAACTAAATTGAGCTGAGGTTGAAAGGGAAGTATCTGTATCCCTTGAAGCTCACCGCAGCGCCTGCTACACAACAACAATGCTTTCAACTTTGCCGCATGTACAAGTGCCTCCAAAACTGTCTATTTGCAACGTTTTGGCGTTTGGCATTTGGCCAAAAGCAGTCAGCCAACAACAATGGGGCAGTCTAACTCAAAGCATTTTTAGTTTATCGCATGTCGAACATTGTCCAACGTTGCACAGTGGTTACAAAATACTCAATAAATCTATTTTATTGCGTTAACTGGAATATTTATTTTGGCTCCACTGTGCCTTTTGTTTGGCCAGCGCCTGTAATAAATGACTGCTTGACATTTACCGTTTTGGCAGCAAGAACTGCAAACTTCTTGCTACTGCTTGCCTGAGCTGCACTCTGCTACAGCTGCTCTCCTTTTTCTTTGCTGTGGCTAATTATACAATTACGTTGTGATATTGCATTTCATGCAGCTTAATTTATTCTCATTAATTTTGAATGTTGCAGCAACAAATTGCTAAATAAAAGCATGATGCATCTTGCACAGTTAACATTTTTTTTTTTTTGTTTAGTTTTTTTCGTTTGTTTGTTTGTGCGAAATGTCAAGACGCCATATTGAAAAGTCATTCAGAAGTGCAATAACAACAGCAAGCAGTGTAAGAAGAAGCAGCAACAAAAACAACGCAGTAACGACAGCAGCGGCAGAGGCGGCGGCAGAAAGCAGAAGCAGCAGCGGCAGCGGCTACGAAACAAGTTGAACTTTAAGTTTTGTTTTTATTAATCAAGTTTCTGCTTGCATGCAACTGCTTGCAATCTGCAGCATCTTCTGCGCATTGTTTGAAGGTCGTGTGAACAGTCGACTCTGAATGTTGTTGTTGGTACTGGCACTACAGTTTTAGAGCCACCAAACAAGTTACCATAAAAAGCAAACTTTGACAACATTAAAACCAGCAACTTTCTTGTCTACAAATGAATTTCAAATTGTCGGCCATAAAACACGCCCCTCAATCGTCAATTTGATGACCACTGTGTCTAGTGCCTATGCTGTAATCAGTATGTGATCATGGCTGAGAGTTCTCGCCACCTGTGAGATCATGGCACACCCAGTCTTTTATTTTTTGTTGTTTTCATGTTGTCAAATTGATGGATAATTTCATTTAATATACTCGCTTTTAATGGACTCTGTGAATGAGGTGACAGAACCCACAAAAATCCATATAAAATACAATAAAAGAGAGAACAATAAAAATCACAGCAGCCACAGAGACAAAGATTGCTATGATAGCCAGTTGGCTTGTTGGTTATTTTGGCCAACAATAAACCAAGTCAAGAAATGAGCTCAAGAAGTGGCCAACAACTGATTACTTTTTTAGCTTTCAGTCTTCAATCTTCCCGTGGGGCCTTGGGCTAACTGCTAATTAGAAAATAATAATGCGCTGAAGGTCAATGTCAAGATCATAAGCACAACATGTTTAAAATGGTTGAAAGTGAGTCAGCTAAATTGGTTCTAAGCCACGATACTCTGTAATTCGATATGTTTTAAAGATGACAAATGTCATTTGCAGCCCACACTGCTTGGTCTGTCTGTCTGTCTGTCTGTAGTTTCGTCTACTGCTCTAGCTGTCTGTCAGTCTGTAGAACTGCTTGCATCACTCCCTGTGTAGAGTTTTGCGTCACTCCCTACACACACACATTCCATTCGTTAAACTTTCGTTATCGTTTTTTTATTTCTTCTTCTACTATTTACTGCTGTTGTTGTTTTGCATGTGTTATAATTATATTTACTAATACACGCTGTGCTGCCGCCGCTTGTTGTTTGTTATTTGTTGCTTGTTGTTTGTTAATCACATATGCAAACTTGTTACACAAAAAACAAACGCCAAAGCGAAGCGGGCGTAAAGCACAGCACTGCAAAACAAAGCAGTGGAAAAGGCAAAGCGCAAGCAGAAGCAAAACAAAAGCGAAACAGCAACAACAACAAAAAAAACAATGGCTCCAAAGTGTTGCATAGCAAAATCACCAGCTGTTTTTCTCCCTCTTTTCGACTATTGTTTCAGTTGTACAAGCAGTGGGAAGGAGGGGAGGGACACATGCAGATCAGTGCAACACTTTAAACTGCTTTGCTTTAAATTACGAAAGCAGCTTAAGAATAACTTAAATAGCGTTGGCATAAATGAAACTGAAAAATAGATGGCGCCAGTGAATAATTAAAAGAATTGACTTTAAAAATCACTTTGTTTAAGGATTATACGAAAATTAAAAACATTGCTAAAGAAAATAAACTAATTCTCTATACTCCAAGCATTTTAGTACTCGTTTTCAGTCGATTACAGGGATTGGATATATGTAACAGTTTATAAATGGAGAAGTTTGTTGGATTAAATGACAGACCGTCTGTTTAAACAGCACTTGCGCAGCGACTGCACCGCCAAATTAATGTTGGTTACACCACCAAAACGGCTAAAACAAGCCAAACACTCAAACACCCACTGACTCGACCCACAACAACAAAAGCAGCTAAGAAAAACTGAGCAACAAGTTAACAAACTAACGGTCTGACAACGCCAAGAAGTTAAGGCCAAGTAAATGTTATTATGAACCAGTTTAAACAGTGCTTTTAGCCAATATTTATATTGTCTATTTTGTTTAATTTCAGTTCGAATTGGCAAACAATTTCCGCTATTGGCATGAGTTTTGCCAGTGCTCAGATATCCGGCATTTGAGCAGAAATAGTTGGCCATAATCAATCATGTATTGCCAGGGACAAGACAGCAATTGTTGTTAGCTGGAAATGGAACGCGGCTAACACCCGCACAGAGCTGAAATCAGTAAACACAATTAACCACATTCTAAAACTGCAAGTCGAGCAGAAGGAACCTGTTTGTGAGTCGTGCTTTGGACCAGGCCGTGCTAAACGTGGCCAATTAAACAATTGGCTTAAACACTTGACTCTCTACCCGTCTCTTTCACTCTCACACTCATTTAAGGGTGTGTTGACTTGTTATTTATTCAGTTTGTCTGACATTTTTGTCAAACGCTTTTCTTGACCACATTCCAGGGCCAGGCCAAGACAAGTTACACAGAGAACGTAACAAACGACTCTTTGGATACCCTGGGAAAAGCATGAGAAACTCAATTCATTCATTTAACAAAACGTTAAGCAACAAACGAATTAAAATCAGTGGAAAGCGCTTAAATTTATACAATTTGTAAATCATTTAAGTTTAAGCAGCGTCGACTACTGGGCGTGGCAATTAAGGCGTTAGCGGAAGACAGCCAAAGAGGTGGGCAAAAGGGAGGCAGATGAAGCTTATGTAACTCTCTCGCTGAGGGTCAGCTCAAAGCAAAACAGAAAAGAAAAAAAAAAAAAGAAAGGCAGCCAAACGAAAGTGAAATTTTCTTGGCTACACGCAGCGAATTTGCCCCCGTTTAAGGCAGTTGAAATTATCATGACCCATCGATGAGGCCGCGTAACCAAAGCGCACGAGTTTGTTACTCAAATTGATTTCACGGGCAGCTTCCGAAAGGGAAATCAAAGATCTCGAGATTTGTTTGAACTCATTAAAACCAGAGAGAAATGTTAATTAACAGACCTAATAAACTTGTAGCGCCAACAGCTTAACAGTGGAGTGGGCTACGCTTAACATAATTCTGTTAGCAGCACGAACCTGCAAGCAGCGTGAGCGAGACAGCTTGCTAGCTAGACACACTGCTTGCATTGCAACTTTGTAAATGGCAAATGAACATGGAAAACTTCTTAGTTGGGAAATTCTTTTAGCCGGTTTTCGATTACCACTCCCGGCAGAAACTGGTTCATTCCAAGTTTTTGGCCAGCTACAAATACAGCATGCGGGTGGCAATGTCCGCTATGCTGAGATCCCCACTGTCCCCCTCCAGGCCACTCATTTTTGCAGTCACGACTTGTGTTTAAAGCAGTTCACAATTCCCTTTTCCCGGTTCCCTTCACTGTTTGGCGGCTCGTGCGGGGTCAAAAGCTGCAGTCAGCGCAGTTGAAAGGCCAACAATCATTTTGGCCATTTATAATGACTGCAGTTTAGGCATCATCAATATTCTAACAATGTTTGTGGCTCTGCTTTCATCACACTCTACTGCTAACTACACGCTTTTGACCACTTCCTCTGCTACTCCAGTGTTTAAGCCAGTTTGTTTTTGAGGTGCGACTTTGTTTTGTTTATGTTTATTTTTTATTATATTTCTGTTTATGTTTATGTAATTGTTAAAGCGTGCTCTACGCTTTACTCGCCACTCTGCTCTGCTCTAATAAAGGCAAGCATAAAAAAAAGTATATTGCAAATATTATAAATAAATTACAAGCACAAACGCAAATGCAAACGAGTTTTGTTGTTTTTTTGCAAAACTCTAGTTCGAAATGGGAGCTAAAAAGTGAAACAGACAAACTTGTTGTTGTTGGTAAGTCGCTTTGAACTGGGCTTGGCACCAACATCATGTGGCAATAAATTGTGGCCAATAATAGAGTAAACTTTGTTTAGAAAAGAAAAAAATCAGCAAACAAACAGAGAAACCGACGAGTACTTGTATTCAATTAACTTGAATTCTGCATTCTCTACGTTCTAACCCAGTGGGAAACTAAGACAAAGTCCCGGTATATGACTCAATGGGAATTAGTTTAAAAGTGTATCAAGCATCAGCATCTAGATAATCAACGCAGCTGGAAATTGATCCAATTCCAGCCAACGACTTGACTACAAATCATCAAAGAATTCATTAACAAGCATTTCATTAAGATTCAAGCAGCGTAGCAATAGAGGTAGAGGGAGTGAGAGAGAAAGAGTGTGAAAAACTGTTAACTATTTGAATGCCTACCAAATTCTTCTGGCAGCGCGACACAGTTGCCTTTCCAAACCAGATCTTGGCTAAGTCGTGGCCTAAAAGCTAAGCTGGAGACTGTTGGCTGAGTGAATGGTCTGGGATTGTGACTGCCTCCACGTCCAAGTCACACTCATCATCATCATCATCAGCAGCAGCGGCAGAGGCAGCAGCATGATAATCGTGCTGCTATTGTTCGCATTAGTGTTGGGTTATTAAGTAATAGAACTGTTTTGTGTCTGCTTTGCCACTCAAAAGACTGCAAGTACTTCAAAAATGTCGTAACGCCAGTACTTACTGCTGTTGCTACTGCTGCCTGCCTTTGTGTCAGCTGCAGTTTTTGTGTTGGCGGTGTCGTTTGCGGCTGAAAAGCAAGTGCCAAAATTTGCCACTCAAAATTGAGTAATAGCAAAAAGTCTAAGAAAATAAATTATGCACTTTTATGCAGAAATACATGCAACCCACACAGAAATCAATGTAAGTAATATAGCAAATTAGACGACGTCTTATCAGCTCTAGTGTGGCTGCCTGGGTAGAGGCGCGCACTCCTGTTTTGCAGCTCGCGGTTCGAGTCCCGTAGCTGTTGCCAAATTTTTTAAATTAATAATTATAAAATAAAATGCATCAAAATTTAAATATTAAACAAGCTGAGGAGGTTTCACAAGTCGCTTGCGTTTCCCTTTTGTAAGGTTAGCGTAGAGAAACCTGCAAAAAAAAGTGGTTTTCCTTGAGAGTACGGTTAGCCAAGCAGTCCAATAAATGTCCACATATACAACTGTGTGCGATTCCCTTTGACGGGAGACTTTTAACTGCTTTGTTGTTGTTGTCATTAATGCAGCAGCACTTTATATATATATGTATTTCAGCAGGAAATGATGGCCTAAAGCGTCCGCCAACAATGGCAATGCAAGTAAATGCAGCCCAGTAGGTAATTTGGCTTGACCAGTTACCAGTTTTCCAGTTAGCCGCTTAACGAGCCAAGCGGCATGCATAAAATATGCGCTTTGTTCGCCAACATTTTTAATAAAAACGTCAAGATAATGTACATATATGAGTAGGGAACAACGGCAACAACAATAGCATGTAACCCGACTTCCCTTTCAGACATGGCGACAATGAATTGCAATTTATGCGCTCTTTAAAGCTCCACGGCTCCTTCACTTGGGCATCAATTGATTCACTGCCCAAAATAAGGAATTCTGCCGACACACGCATAAAGAAAAAGCTAAAGTCCAACTGAGTCATGCACTGCAACAAAGACGGCTGGTGTCTTGGGTTTGTCAGCAAAGCCTTAAATACTTGCTACCTTCATTTTGCACAGTGTAAAGCAGTGTAAGCGACACAATGACTACGTACTTCACTGCTGCACACTGTTGCACTGCTTGTTGGTGTGCACAGTGCAGTTTAAGCTTCGCATTTCAAGTTCTTCGCGGAGGCGTTTTGAGAAGACACTCGAAGAGCAGCGCCGTCAGTTCTGTGATTTGTGATTGATATTGAATTGTGTCTTTAAGCCCGCTTTTGAGACGTCTGCCAAGTTGTTTGCTCAGAAAACACTTTAGATTGCATGGCAGTCAGTCAGTCAGTGGTTCATTGAACTCCACAGACTCCTTAAAAAGAAAAATAAAAACAAAAAAAAAAAACCGATGAAGCCAATTAAAATTTGCCGAGTGCCAAAACCACTTACGGCTCTAGTCAAGCATTGAGTATGGCTTCTAGGCAAAAAGCTCACGCATCAAATGGCTGCCACGCCTCCCCTTTAAACTGGTCAACACACCCACCCACAAACAAGGCCCAAAGCGTTGTTGGCGAATATGCAAAGCGAGACAAGAAGAACAGCAAAAACCATTAGAATCATGGACTGGCCAGAGAACCTTGTTCTTCACACAATAAATCACAGCCAAGAACCACAACAATATGCTCTGTGATTACAACAACAACAAGAATAAGAACTGAATGGCCAACTGAAACTAAGCCAAGACCGTTGACCATTTTGGCTCGCTGGCCAATCTATTTTACGGTCTAAACTTTTTGTTGCCTGCCTTTATGGCTTTGTTAATACTCCCATATGAAAATTATGCGGAAAATTACAATGCACAGTTTTGGCAACGATTTAATCGTCAATTATTGTAAATTATAATAAACTTTTTTTTTCTTGGCTTTTATGTAGGCGACGCACAAGTCAAACCGGTGAAAGAAACGGCTAAGAAATAAAGCTGATTTTTGATCAAACAAGTTGAGTAATCAAGTGGAAAGAACGGTAGGTACAAAAGAATTGGGTATGAATTCTCCGAGTATTTGATGAGTGGTTTCACTGGCAGAATACCCGTAAACTAGAGCGTAAGATTATAATTATTGTGGAGTCATTCGCAGTGCTCAAAAGTGTGAATCAACTTGAACGAATTCAGCCAAAAATTCCCCAATTTTTGGATATTTAAAGATATATCCGGTTTATGCATTAGCATTTGTATTAATCATTGACAAGTTTAATAAGAAGAAAGTGCCAAGAATTCTCGATTTATAAACAAGATTTCTATAACTTAAAGTTGACTAAAAAATATCTTAAAAAACGTAATTAGTTTTAGACTTTTTTGCTACTTGCGTAATCTGCAGCTACAGGCGCCAAATGACTATCAAAAGGGCGCAAAAAGTTGCACGCAAATTTACCTTGAAATTAAACGCAAAAACTGAGCAGTCAATAAAATGTGTGTTATGTGCACAATATTAGACACAAGAGCAGAAAAAAAAACGCATTAGCTGTTGAATCGGAATTGGCTAAAAAAAAGTTAACTTTTATGTTGGCCATTTGCCATTTGCACTTTGCAACAAAACGGAAACAGCCAAGAGAAGAAGAAGAAGCAGCAGCACTTACTGCGTTGTTTTATAAGAAAAAGTCGTACACGTACCGCGACTGGCATTTATGGGTCAAGGATTTTGCAGCTGTAATCAATTTGGTCACACTCCATTGGCGCTGGCTCCAGCTCCGGCGCTGACTCCAATTTCGGCTGGGTAGGGCGGCAAAGTTCAGCAGGGCTGCAAAGTCCACAGGCGCACATACACACACACATACACATATGCCATTGCACACCTGGTCCAGCCTCAACTCGTGTATTTTCAAAATATTTGTGCCTGTTATGTCATTTACTTTGACTAGACATTGACTGCTGCATCTAACCAAACAGTCCGCGGGGGGTTCGCAGGGTGTGTGTGCTCCTTTTGTTTTTCTTTTTCATTGGCTCCAATTGAAGCCATGCATGGGCCATGAGTCACGACGAAGTTTTGGGTTTTGTCAGTGTTCACAGACTTTAAATGAATCATTTAAGTCTGTCTCAGCGTATCAGTTGCACTTTTATTTGTACTTTTCGACGTGTTAATTAAGCGTTTTTATGCCGATAGCAACATATTTTTAATAACAACCATTAGCAAGCCGTAAACTTTTAACGATTCACCAAAAAGAACTAATGAACGAATTCTTAGATTATCGATTATTGATGATCGTTCATTTGAATGCCAATCTCGATTGGCAAATACGATAACATTGTGATGAACTGCGCAGTTGGAATAGCAAAAAAATTCAGCAATTAAATGAAATGTGGAACATTTAAAATAAATGTAAACTTAAGTACGCGCTAAATTAATTACAATTAAGTAAATTTTACGAGACAAATTAATTATGTTGGCGGCCTTTTTAGAGTTGCAAATTTCGTGGGCAATAAATACTTTAATGAGCGAACGATTTACAATTTACTTTCGCCCAATTGCAAACTTGGCAATAGCCAATAAGCCAAAGCAATGGCGCGACACTTCCGTTTAAAGGCCAACGCTTTCTTTTTGCCAAATGTTTATGATTTATGGCCTGACCATTTGTCAAATGAAATCGGCGCTGCCCCCCGCGCGTTCTGCTTGACAGCACGGCGTCAACAGCGACGTCATTAACCAGGGCTGGCCAAAGACCGATTTAAAGTCATTAAATGACCTGACTCCCTGGAGTCAAACGGACAGTGGCACAATTGCAACAAGTTGGAAAATGCGAAAGTGAAACAAAATGCACATCGAGATAAACGAGGAAAATTCGTAAAACAACAAATAAAAAAAAAACAAGAAAAGCCAATTAAAAGGGAAAAGCGAGCAAGAGAAACGAAACGAGCGAAAATAAATGCGTTCAATGCACTCCAGCACTGGAAAAGGCGGCTGTGGGCGTGGCTCATTACACCGACGAGAGACACAAACAAACGGAGCTTCAACTGTCGATTGTTGTACGTGTGTCTGCCCGTGACTCATGGCTGAAACGTGCAGGAAAAACGCTTTGCATACAGAAAATGTTCAAAGCACATAACTCAAATGTTGGTAACTACCAATTGGTAATCTCTGCATTTGTTGTTGGCGGAAATTGTAGGTATGTACGTTACCAAGTAAATTAAAAACTAGGTAGTGCTCTAGCTAGGAAATTGTTAGAGGATTGTCAATTTACCTGTCTCGTTTAATTGTGAAGAGGGCAAGTAAATTCCAATTGGAAGATTAGCTTACAAAGCGCGCACTGTTATTTTTGCTGTACTTTGTTTATACTACGATTTTTATAAGTTTCTTTCTACTCGACACCCACTAGAAGAATGCAATTGCTGAAAATTAGCATGCAAAAATCATTTGGGGTCGCCAGCTGAAACACACCCTGAAAACAAAGGTAAATGCCTAAATATAATGGCATTTTTCAATGGTATTTCAGCGTTTTTTTGGGGGCGCTGCTTTAAAAGAAAAATTTGAAAAAGTCAACACAAAAATGTCAGCAACTCAGCGACGGAAGCGAACAGTTTTTTTGGGATGAATTGCAATTACTGCAACTGACATTTAAAATATATGGTAGAGTTGGCTAAAAAATAACAAAACTTCACATAAGAATATAGATATGAATCCAAAACTCAATACAACAAAATAATACCGGATTCTGATTAATAACCAATTAAAAAAGCTGTTGAAATGGTCCAAAATATTAAATAATTACTTTCAGAAGGCTAACATGATTTTTTATAGAAAATTAAATATTGTATTAAATCTGCGATCTAGTCCTTACAAAATCAAAATAAATGTAAAGAAACCAAGTTTATTAAGTAGTCTGAGAATCATACGTAACAGAAATACGTAATAAGTTTGGAAAAATAATATTAATTATAATCAATATAATTTTTAACGCATTTGGAACTTGGAAAAAAACGTTTTGATCTTTTTCATTTCTTCCCAAACATCATAATGCTGTTATCCAGTGCTGTGTGTGTTTACTTGCTGATGTGTGTGTATTAGTGTCTTGATTTGTCATGAGAACTCTCTCACTGTCTCGCCTGCTGTTAACTTGTCCAAAAGTTCAACTTGAGCTTACCTAAAACGAAATGAACAAAATGAAAAAAAAAGGTATTTAGAAACGGTTTAATTTTCTGGTTTTAAACTAATGAAATGAAAAATAAAATATTTTAATTAGTTTTGTTTTTTTTTTCAGTAGAATTCAAACACAAGAGTACAGGTTCTCGGGGCGTGGCTAAAACAATGCAAGGTCACCTGCTAAACTGAGACAAGAAAACGGAACAGTTCAACTCGTTTTGAGTGAAAGAAAAAGTAATTTGAACAGATATTACTGCCGGGCATTGTTATAATGTTATAACTATGATTTGGACACTAAGATAAAGTTATTCATGTGTATATCTTTTTACAGACATAATGGCGAGCAAAAGACAACGATGGGAAACGAGTTCACAGTTCAGATGGTCAAGGTTAAGCTGGGCTGAGATACACAAAAGATAACAGATTGGAACTAAAGCAATTAGGCAAGAGAAGCCACTCCAAATCCTACTCCATGGATTAGACTGATCGTTTACAATTTAAACGCTGCTTTATTGCTGTTCCCATAACCCGTAACCCGAAGGCAGTTAACAACAACACTACACACGGCTCGTGCCAAGCAAATAAATATATTAAAACTGTCCAAAATAACAAAAAAAAAGAAGTGCAAAACAAGTTAATAAATTGCTAGCCGCACCCGCTACAACTTAGACAACTGGACAAGCAACCAAGTGATGTTGCAGGAAAATTCGTTGGATTTCCCAGTGCTCGAGGTGAAAAAGCTGAGAGAGGAGACGACACATGTGGAGTGTTAAGGAGTAAGACTTATGGCTGCAGATCTGCATAAAGTTGTTATTATATTAGTGCAATAGTCGCTGTCATACTCGAGTTTGCAATACTCTAACTAAGCAAAGGCTTATTTGCTACCAGATGGAAGTCGGCAACCCTCATTGTCTTAAAGATGTGATGTACATACTCAGCAATGCAAGCGGATCAGAAATATTTATAGTTTATGGGTTTGTAGTTGGATTTGAACACTAATTTTAACAATATCACTTTAAGTTAATGATATCTTTTCTTTGTAGTGTATCTATTATTAGTTGTGTCTGCTGCGACTGACCGACCTACAACCTACACGACCAAGTTTCCCCTCCAACAACAACACGATGACGAGCGACTCGAATGCGTTGCTGTTTTTGGTAATAAACGAAGCGTTAAACAAATTGCATTACCGCAACTACAACAACAACAACAAGTGTTACTACTACTACATGATGTCTAGATTTGTTTTGCTTTTGCTGTTGTTGTATGCAAAGCGTCATAAATGAGGGCGCTTGACGGCATTGCCGCCTTGGGCGTAATTACAGCAACTACCAAAAATGGTCAAAAGAGCGAAAAATTATTACACATGCCGCCACTGCGGCTGCTGTTGTTATTATTGTTGTTGTAATAACATTTAAGCCAACAGCAGCAACAACAACCGTTTAGGCAAATGCAAGACAAAAATTAAATGCAAATGACTGCCAAAAATATAAAGAAAACCCAAAATTTGGTTTAAAAATTGCCAAATATTTTTGATGTCTGGAAATTTTCAATGTTTTTCCGCTCTGGACAGGAAATTAAATATAAGATTGAAATGCATTTAATTAAGCGCTGTAATTTCAAGTGTTAGGCAACAATAAAAAATACACTACATAAAAAATATATAGCTTCTTTTTAAACTTAAACTAAGCGCGTTAAAATGAAATAGTAAAATAAACTAATTTAGAGTGTAAAAATGTTATAAATTGCATTAGACGCCTGAAACTAGTACCATTTTTAGCATGAAATGCAAAAAGACTTGAACAACAAAACATGAAAAACTAGTTGAGTACGGTAAATTATAGCCAAAGATAAAGGCACACATAAATCAACTGGGTTGGGTACGAATAGGAAAAGATTGGAAAAACAAAGTCAAACCGAATCTCGAACCTCGAAGTCGACGTCGAAGTCAAGACAACAAAGAGCAAAACTAACTGCACGGCAATCATTGGAAATAATAATAGACCACAGAACGGATTGATTCGAATCTGAGCGGCAAAAAAACGTGGCTCTAAAATAGAAAATTGATTAAATTATGGTTAAGAATTAAAATCAACACACAAGTCGCAAATTGCGCACTTGTAATTTAATTGCATTGAAGGTTTGCCAGCGGATGGAAATAGATAATAAAATGTAGCTCAAAACTAACAGGAAAAGAACGAAAAATCTTTAGAAATTAAGGTCGGAATTAAATGTATAACCATGAAGGTTTAATAAACTTTAAATATTGTAACGCTAGGCAGCATCGCTTCCGTAATTCAATTAAAACTTTTATGCAGCACTTAAAATTAGTGTAAGTCTCTAAAAAATTAATTTTAAACCTCTAACCCTGACTTCAAATTTAAATAGTTTACAGTTTGAAGTTTTACTAAACTTACAAGCTGCAAACTCAAGGCCCAAAACGCCCAAAATTATTTCGAAAACTGAAGGAAAAAATCATTTACAAAAAATAAAAGACTAAGATGACTTTAAGCTGAAAGTTTGGGTTAATGGTTTTCAGCTTGATAAATTCAACTAACTTGGCAAATTGCTCAAAACTCACAAAATGCAATCAGCGCAGCGTCAAGACAAGAGTCGAGGCAGTCGAGCCAACAAATGACATTGAAATTGCACAATAAATGGAGGCATTAGCCAAGGCAGTAGCAAAACTGTCAGACGCTCATTGAGCCACTCACTCACTGAACTCAAGTGTAGTGCTACCAATGAGGTGTGTCTTGGTTAGAGGCTGGCTTTGGCTACTAAATCTACTTATCGATAGCTTTGCCATCTCTAGCAGTGATGCCAAACAGCTGATCACAATTTGACTGTGAACAGTTGAATGAACTGTTAATACGCCCACTGTACACGAGCAGTGGCAGGAGTAATGAATATGTCACGGGCAGCTAAGGAGAGAGTGGAACAGCGAACAAGAGAGAGCGAGCAAGGCAGAGACTTCTGAACCCGCACACACACACAGACGCGTCGTGTTGTGTCGCTAAGCCGCAGAGTTCAAAGCGAAGGCGTCGCGTCTTCTCTGCTCTCTACTCCCCTCTTTGCCACTCCTTCGCTCATTTGTCGTTGTTGTTAGTGTTGTCGCCAGCTGTCAAGCCGCGATGCCAGCGATAAGCTGCCTAAAAGCAACTACAACAACACGAACAAGAGTTAACAAGCAAATCCTCAAACACTCTCAGTCTCATAACTTGCACGTTGATCTTCAGCATAAAATCTACAGTGAGCGCATAAATTTATACAGCATGCAGAATATAGCGACAGCTAAACTCGCTACATTGTATAAATCAACTTTTATATATCTTACTGAAAAGAAAGACAAAGTACTGAAGAGTAAGCTAGAGGATTTATGTTCGTAGTCTACTCGAATTATAGTCTTTACTGGAATATAAATTACAGAAATAACTATTGGTCGAAGATCATTGACATACTGATCAGCTTAAGCCATCCTTGGATTTATTATACTATACTATACCAGGGTAACTTAAAGTGCGACTCGCCAAACATTTAGCTAAGCTTCGCATATTACTCATACGGCCAACCGAACATAAATCAGTGCTATGCCGTGTGTTGCAGAGTGTTCTCTGAATGGACTGTGCAATTTGTCATAAGACTAGGCGCGAGTGTTATCAATGATTTATTTGCTTGTTCCGTCAATACGATGAACGTACCGGCTAGAAGCTGCAGGTGTAGTTGAAGTCAAAGAAACTATTACGATGCTTGAGGCTCTGTATCGACAGCGATGCTTTTGGTCGGAGCGGATGTCAGCGCTTTTTGGCTCAAACATTTTTCATGGACCATGGGCTCAATCAAGCGAGCGTCGAAACGGAAACCGAGTGTTTAAGGTTATTGGCCCAGGGCTAAAAACGTTTGCTTGAAATCACAATTTTTTGGCGACTTACCAAGGTTTATGCTCAAGTGTCTCAAAATATTGTATGACCAAATGGGGATACAATTCCATCAATTTGGGAGCAGGCACTGCATCCATAACTGAGAAATTCTTCCATTGGGCGATGAAATAAATCTCGCCACGCATATTGAAGGATTTGACGATTCTCTCCAGAGCCAAGCCACGATCGACGCCAAATGGTTTGGAGGACGCAGCGAGATTGTAATTCCATTGCTTTGAATCGAGCTCAAAGCTTTCGGTGCTTGTGTTGCTGCCACAGCTGCCATTCAGATCCGGGGAATCAGCGCGTTTCAGATTTCTATCGGCGCCGCCATCCTGACTCAAGCGATTCGAACGCACCATAGGCTTTTTGGGAGTGTTTGGTGGATTCAATAACACATTGAACTCAGCAAATTCAAATACTTACCTTTTCCTCGAAGGCATCGGCATGCATGGTCTTGCGACGACGCGCGTTAATTCCTCCGGGTGAGGACTTGAATAGTTTTGGCGGCGGCTCCTCAACTTTCACGGACACACCTCTGTTGAATGTCTTTTGTTCCTGCCATTGTGGTGGCAGATTCTTCACAGCTTCCACAGATGGCTTCAAGGTGGCTATTCTGTCATTATTTCGCTTAGGTGCACCCAAAATGCTCTGATCACGATTACAATCTAAGTTAAGGCCATTGAAATTGGAGTGCATTAGTTTCTGTTTGACTTGCTTCTGCATTTCTTCCTCATTATCGCTGCTGTCGCTGCCACTGCCACTTCCACTAGCACTACCGTTCTCGCTCTCGCTGCCACTAGAATGCTCACCGCTGCTGCTCTCGCTGCTCAATTGGAGCTCTTTTTGTAACTCCGCACTCACATAATTGTTGTTTTGCTGCTGTGGTGGATTTGGCTTTGGCGGTAGTTTCTTGGGCCCCGGCTGATGCGGCTTCTTCGACTTCTTTGGATTCTTAGGTTGCTTAACATCGTTGACTCGCTGTTTGGCGCACTGAATCTCAAATTGGGCCACCAGAGTCAGGCATTCTTCGGTTAGATATTCAATTGGCTCCCATGAATTGTGCTCCGATGAATATCCCTGCCACTTTAATAGCAATTCACAACGGCCATCAACATAGCGCTTATCTATAACTTTCTCAACAGCGTGCAGTGGAGCCTGCTTTGACTTTCTGCAGCGCGCAGCTGGAGTCACAGGAGGCTCGCGAATATTTGCTCGCTTCAGTTTTGGCTGGCGAAAGGAGTCCGCCATTTTGTGAATTAACTTACAGCCTATTAATAGTTTTTTGGGAAAAAGCAGCTTAGTCAAAGAAAACAATTGTATCACCTTTCAAACGTGACGCTGTAAGCACTTTACCTGTGATTGACAAATAATATTTCATCAAACTAATTGAACATCGTGCAGTGCGAATTAAAACAATATTAAGCGTCAAAAGCCACAAATGCAACACTGCACTGAAAAATTGGCAAGGATGCCAGACTTTTCAAGCGATCAATTGAACACCACAACTGAACCATTTGAACAATTAGGAATGTGGTTCCTCTGCTCGCTTTGTTAGTTCAGTTGAGCATTTTTTAAACAGGGAAAACGACGCGCATAATTTTTGTAAAAGAAAATTTAATGAATCCAGTCGGAAATAGTTGTTAAACATTAATGTGCTTTGTTCATACTGCTTTGTTTTTGGCTTACAGCAATAAAAGCTGCCCTGCACCTGCAAATTTCCACTCAGCTTACAACGGGTTTTTATTTATCTGCACTAAACTAGTTTTCCGTGCTCCTTTTACAACACACAATCGGGGCAAGTGTAATTGTAGTTTAATATAACTATAGCGGAAATATTGTGTACTGCACAAATGTAACTATTTTAATTGGCCAATGGCAAAACATAGTTAGACGCGGATTTTATAGCCTTAACTTTGTTTGCGTTATAAATTGCATGTTTCTATTGTGGGTATGTAAATTTCACTTTTCACTGTTATAATCCACTGCGAAAAGTTGAATTTTATATGCATACCCACCGCAGACAATGTCATTGGCATGTGTCTTATTATAGTGCAGAAAGCGACAAATTTTCAAAATAAAAGCTACATCAAATCTACTAATTACACAAAGATGTGTGTGTGTGTGTGAGTATGTGTTGTGTAGGCATTCGACTCTTTCTTTTGATGAATGAGTCGTCATGTTTGGCTGAGTACTGGTAGACCTGGTTATTTGATTTTTTTACACATGTGACAGTTTGAAGAAAGAAATAAACAAACAAAAAAAAAACAGTTACGTTTTTGTGCGCAAACTTGTGGAGCAACTTGTGCACTTCTTTCACTTGCTTTCATCAGAAGGCAGATCTGTATCGGTAGTGTCATCTCTGTTTAGCGCATGTGATTTCACGCTTTAATTCAATAACATTAACAGCTTGTCATAGAAATGCGAGCTAAGTGCGACAAGGAGGGCAATAGCCAAAGGGTTTTCAAAGTCAACACATGAGCGAGCGGAGCGGATTCACTTTCGTTTTTATTATTATTGTTACAAAATATCTACTCTCTATAGACAATTCCATTGGACAATACATATTTAGTGTTTAATTTGCATAGTTGTCGGCAAAAATGCGACCAGAAACTTGTTTTTTTTGTTTTGTGCGCGACAAAATGTCTGCATATAAAATAAATGTTGAATTTCTTGATTTCGTACATTTTCAACACACGCACGCAGATGTGTATAAGTGTGTGTGCGTGCGTTTGTATTTTTGGCGGCTCGATCATCAGCTCTTCATTAGTTAGTTAATTTTATTAACGCTGTTTTTGTTTGACAAGTTTTCATGGCTTAGTCTTAGCTGTTTTTGTATTGAATTTTTATTTGGTGTCTACGCTGTTTGATTTTTGTTTCGGTATTAAATTTCGGTGTTGGTAGTAGAAAGGTTTTATCAGCTTTATTTGCTTGGCAACGTTGTTACGTAAGAATTTTGATTTTAATTTGTTGGTTTTTCGTTATTTGTATTTTTGTTAGTTTCGCTTTGTTTTCTATTGATTAAACATGCTTGTTTGTGAATCTCATGCTGTTCCTTTTGTCGGGAATTTGTCAATCAACTAAATATTATGCAAGTATAATTAAATATTTAATAGCGGAAAGATTTAACTAAATTCAATTTAATTAAAAAATGTTTTACAGGCATTCATGACTGCAAGGGAAATAAGTAAATTGAGGGCATTCCCTTAAGGAGATTTGCAAATATTTAAATTTGCATACATAAAAGAATATAATTTCCCTTTGTTGTACCGTTGCCGATTGTGCTGTAAATATTTGTGTTTACACTGGGATATTAACATACATTTTAACAGTCTGCTGTTGACATAGTGGCATGTTAACACATTTTTAACAGAAAGAGTGTCATTTTATTACAGCAGCAGTTAAAAGTCGCTCCCAAAAAAGTTGATTGTAATATTTACCTGTTAAGTAAATACTTAAAAGGGGAATTTTTATTTGTTCTGTCACTTTTTAATCTGTTTATTATTATAAGCACAGTGGTTGATTCAGCGTTCTGGCTAAACCTCTTGAATGCCGTTAACAGTACGGTGCGGAAGTACGTGTTTTGTTTTTATTTCTGCTTAAAACTTATTGAGTTTTTTTCTTCTTTCCGTTCGGTTAGTTTATTTTTTCGTGACAAAACCCAAAGTTTAATATTTAACACGATTTTTATGGTCTCATATAGTTTTTTCCATCGTGTTTTTAGGCTCTTGCTTGGTGGCCCAGACCTTGTTAAAGTTCCGTCCCAAAAAAAACTGATCTCATGGCTTACAGTATCAAGATAAATTAGCATGAAGTGAATCAGAGGCACAACAACAAGCTCTTTTAGGCTCTTTGGCTGTCTGCAATTTGAAAACACACAAATTGTACTCAAAGATAACCTCAAAAACATTGACAAGAAGAACAACGGCGGCAACAAATAATCATCATAACTTTATAATGTTAATAACTGCGACAAAAAATTATGAGTATAAGATCTCCACGCAGTTTTCAAAAATTCAATTTGTGTGCACTCACACACACAAGAGTAAAACAAAAGGAAAAACAACAAAAACAAGAAGAAGCAGAAGAAGGGGCAGAAGGAGAGGGGAAAAAATCACATGTAAAACTCACTCACCTTGTGCGCTGCTGCTGCCGACGCTGGCGCTGACACAGCAGAAGCTGATGAAGATGCCGACTCTCCACACTGTCATCCGCATCTGCGTCGGCGTCCGTTTCGGCTGCGACGTCGACGCGCGCAGCGCCGTTCGCTTGACAGGCATCGTTTTTGTTGCTTTTTTTTGTATCGTTTTCTTTGAAGGGATTTTAGAGGTATCCAAAAATGCTTTTGTTGGATTTAAATTGCCGCTTGCTTGTAATTTTGTTGTTTTGTTTAGAGTTTAGCATTCAATTTGTAAATTATTAGCAACTTATTTGTTTTTTCAGTATATGCATTTTATTTATTTTTGATTATTTTTTTACTTATTTCACATTAACTGCCAAGAAACAGGTTTAAATTTCATAAAAAAAATAAACTCTTGAAACATTAGCGAACAGCGCGATTTAGTTACCGTTAAAATGTAATTAATAACATTTGTGATTGAATTTCTTTTAAGTTTTCGTCGTGTTTTGCAAAAACCGTAAAGTTCAAGGCTACGCGGCGTATACGGAATATTTGGAATATGCACCTGTGTGTGTGGTTGTGTGTGTGTGAGTGAAACAAGCTTTATGCGCTGCTTAGTGATATATTTGCAGAATGTTATGGCCCATAAATTAAGCTAAAATCAATAGCGAATTTTAATAGTCTTGAAATCTGTTTATGAAACTTGTTGAGATTAAATTACGTTTTATTTCAAATGCTAAAAATTCTCGCTCGTTATTTATTTAAATTAAATTATTTGCAAATTTCAAATTTATTAAAATTGGTATTTGCGTCTCTTATTTGCTGCTTGCCATTTTAGCCATTATCTTTAACTGAAATACACACGGATACACACACGTACACAGCGCTCGCAGCACGAAAAAAGTGGTAATAAATTTTCACCTGTTGCACGAACGCTTTGTCAAAAATTAATGGCAATATTCACCTTGAATTTGTCATGCTGTTTGTATATTTATAACAATTTTTGCAAAGATTCACTCATCTCAGTTGATGTTGTTGTTGGTTTAAACAATTATTTAGTTTGTTGTTGTAGTTGTCATTTCTATTTGAAATTGATTTCTTAGTAAAACTTGGCAAGTGAGTGTAAGCCAAGTTAACGCTGCGCCTCTCTCTCTCTCTATTTGATTTCTCGTTTATTTAGCCTTGGTTATTAATATTTTTTTGTCGCTTTAAAGACTCGTGTTTAATTAATAATTTGTTAATTAATTTGCTTTAATGCATTATTCTTGGAGGTCGAAAAAGAGAAGGCGTAGAAGACACGACTTTTATGTTAATGCTCGACTGGGCTAAGAATGAGCTGTTAATTGGCCAACACACAAGTGCAGTGAGGCAAAAACAAACTGCAGCACGCACAGTGACCACACACATTGGCAAACATTGTGCGATTTTGGTTTGATAGTAAAAACAGTTGAAACTTGATTTCAATGCAAAGTGAAATTTTCCAAACGCACACAAACACATGCAAGTAAAAGCACGTAAAGACAAGTTGCAGCAAAAACACAACAAATTCGAAATCAACAACAACAACAACAGCAAAAAGTAATGACCGAATAACTGAACTGCTTTCGGAGCAATGCGAAAGAGATGGGCATAGAGTGTATGTGTGTGTGAAGGAGAAAAGGAGTTGTGAGCGGGGTAGTGGGCGGGGGTGTATCACTTTTATGACGTTGCCTGCCGCCGTAATGCGAATTTACGCGTTTTGCATACATAAAGCAACGAAATAACAAATAAGAAAACGAATTACAATTTAAGCCGCACACACACACAAAATCGCTGGTAATGGAAACCGTTCGACGACCGATCAAACACGGGGAGCAAAACCATAAAGGTTGCGACGGGACGCACTTGCTCCACTCAAAGCACTAACACACGCACAGAAACACTAACACACGTTCACGTAGCACATATGGGAGACCTACAAATAAGCAGCGACTTTGGCGCAGACGTGAAAGAAGCCAGCGTAGAAAAAGAAGAAGCAGACAAAGTTTGTTGCGAGAGCAACAACCAAACTGAGACGCGTTTCGAATCGAACTGAAACTGAAGAATGGCAACGAACGGCGCGTGAGCGAATTAAGCATCAGCGGCTAAAACGTGTTTCAAGCTTAGACAAGTGCACTGCGCAGACAGAGAGCGAGAGAGCGCAAGACATTGAGAGCGAAACGGAGTAGGTAAGCAAAGAGAGCGTCAAAGCTGAGCGCCATTAAGCCAAGACTTAAGCAGTGTTGTTGTTGTTTGCTTCTTTCGTTTTAGGGCTGTCGAGCAGTTCAAATTTGCAGACAGCTTACTGGAGTATTTTCTTTCAGGCTAGCGCATACAGCAACCACAGCGTGGTGAGTTATGCTGCAACTGAACATTTAACGACGCGTGCACGCACTAAACGAAAGTTGTGTAATAGCCAAGACACAAACCAAAGTGACAGCTTTTTGGGTTTTTTTGGCAGACAAAAAATTTGGTAAGTATTTGACTGCTACTTTAACTAATGTTTAAATTAAATTAATTGTTTAAAATTTATAATTAATTAAATATTTCTCCACCAGGTTAAATTCATTAGACATTTAAAATTGGCATACAAACCTTAAAGAAATCACTTTCCTGCACAACAAGCTTTAAAGGCTTCAACTACTCCTCTGTGTGTAAATTGGGGAAATCCCACTGCAGTGAAGAGTGTCAGGGATTATGTGCGTGTGCTGAGAGTGCAGCCTAATGGAGTTGTCGTTATTGGTTGGATCTCCTTTTGTGGGACAATTCATTGGCTGCAGGTGAACGAGGCCAATGATTTTATCCATTGATATCGATGTGACATAAGCGTCCGCAAATTGCTCGTTTGCAAATGACAAGTTTCTGTCTCCTTCATGGTTGAAGGTGCTGTAAAAAAAATAGGGCTCTAAGTTGTGGAATTTTTAATACCCTTTTTGGGAGCTAAAAATGTTTTTAAGAGCTTTAATAATAAAAGGTATGACTGCTTTAAACGAAAATAAAGTCTAAATTCTCAGCTAAAATTCATTTTCCAAGCTAATTGTATGCTTAACTTTAGCATTTCTTATTTTAAACCAGTTTAACTAAACTTTAAGTGTTATGCAATCAGCTGACATCATGGGAATACCCCTGCCTTAGCTCATAGTAGAGTATTTTCTGTTGCATGCAGCAAGGGGCACATTGACCACCTGTAGTCCAAAAGTATGCAACACTCATTCAACTCTTTATCTGAGCGTCTGTGTGTGTGTGTGTATGTTGTTTATTGTCCTAGATTGTCTGTTACAGCAGCAGAATTCGATATTTTAATCTATTCTGCTGGCAGCTGACGTTGACAGCCTCAAGACGATATTCGCGCAATTTTCTTGCCATAGCTTAAATCGAAAAAAAATTTGCTTCTGACACTTTTTTGTCAGTTTTCTTATTTTCGCATTTTCTCATTTTTATTTTGTTATTTTCTTTTTTTTTTTTGTAGACATTTTCATACATATTCTGATATTCAGTCTAGGATAAATATGAATACAAATAAGAGAAAGTCACAAGATTTTCTGTGTCTTTGGCCCCGACAACTGTAGGAGTGTGTGTGCTGTCTGTGTGTGTGTGTGTGTGCTGTATATATACGAATATTCATTTTGCTGGTAAGTCATTTTCGCAAATACACAAAAATCAACCGAAAAATTTACTTTTTGTCTTTCTTTAAGCAGCTTTCAATCAGTTTAAAGACAGTTCTGGAGAATTCAGGTATGCGGAAAGAGCTTTAGCTACAAACTATGGAAATAACTCTAGAAATAAATACATATTTAAATGCTTTATAAATATTTGCTTACTACGTGCTTCTCCCTGCAAACATGTGCGTCCATAAAAATGTCATAATTCGAGAGGAAAAAGGAAAATGGTGAGGAAAAACCAAAAACCTAAACCTAAATTCAACCAAGCGATTCCTACGGGGTATTCAGAAACACGTACTTAACGCTCACTTTGCTACCCGATTGTCAGTCTCCAGAGAAGACGAGGAGCAGTGCGGGGGGACGGGGTATAAGTGATGAAAAAATGAGGCCAAAATAATTTGTCATTATTTAGCATGCAGTCAAGTGGAAAGGGGGCAACTCAACTGACAAGAGCAAGAAGTAGAACAACAAAACAACCTTCAACTTGGTCAAAAAACTTGTCAAGTTCTCGAGGAGTTTTGTACAATTTGAATTGTCATCGCTGCAGCTGTGCCACTTACTCCACCTACCCCTACAGCCTGCCAAACTCCATCAACTTTTCCACTCGACAAACGCCATTTTGTTAAGTGATTGCCAGATGATTTGACAGTTACAGTTGAAGCTGTCAACATGTCAATTGAGCGAAACTTGTAAAGGAAACGGAAGTGGGTACCAAAGATAACTTATGGTCTCCCTAACCCAATTGGTAACTTGCTGCAGCCAAAGTTGCCCTAAAGTGTGCTAAAAATAGAAATGGAGTTGGCGTCTAGTTTACAAGCACAGCTTAAAATAGAAAAAACTTGTATAGAAATCAAAGCTCAATGTCAATTCGTCACTGCTTAAACCACTTGGGAATTACAATACGTTGAACGTTTAAATATGCTAGGAATAAAGTGGTGTGGAATTAAAGAGCGTGTTCTTGAATGTTTCCTGATTGTTTTTATTTTTATTTCTGCAGTTAAGTTGTAAAGTTTGATTGTGGCTAAAACCACATTGTAACTGTCAAATGTTTTACCATAAACTCACAAAGTACTTTTTGGTTGAAAGACAATTTAAATCAAAGATAACTTTTGCACTACATTTTAATGAGTTTCAATAAAGTTCTTATGAGCTTAGAAACTTCTCCGAATGGCTCTAAATTGCAGTTGTTATGACTGAATCTACGCCCGCTCCTCCCTGTCTACACTCCCATCTCACTTTTTCTGCTCTCTCTTGATTTATTTATAGTTTTTCGTTTTTATTTTTATCAATTTTCGACACACGCGTTACTGACAGACAACTAATAAACTGACAACGCAGGACTAACAATTTAAAGCTTCTGCTTTGTTGGCCATCACCATCGTCATCATGGCCTCTGTCGCTGTCTTGGCGCTGCTTATTTCAATTTTCTTTTTGGCTGCAGCTCAAAATGATTGAGCGTCTCACTTTGCTGGTGTCTTATTTGATTGAAAAGGGTTTTCCACAACTTTTGCCCTCTGTTTATACCAGCGAAACCAACGCAAACAAATCAAATCGACGATGCGCATAAGTAGAATAACAAAAAAACACAAACAACAACAAACATTTATTTTATTAGCCCTTTTTTTTCTGCTGCTGTTATTATAAGAATTATGTATTACTTTAATCCTAAGGCAAAGTTCAGCTCAACAATTCAGACAGACAGCAAAAGTTGTGAGAACTTTGTCTCAAATTTGTAACTAATTAAAAAAGGGCAACCAAGCTGTCGATTTCAATTAAACAAACTAGAAATATTATAAAATAGACTATGTAAAATTTATTTAAAATCAAGGGGTAAATAAAGATATCTATAGCATATTTACCTTGAGTGGATTTCCACAGCTTAGAAACTGATGCGATTTGTAAGTCAACAGCAATACGAAGTATTTTTAAATCCACTTTCTGGCACTTTGCACCTTTTTGGGGAATCCCCAGAGAATGGGCAAGTGAATGGCATTTTGTTTTGTCTTGTTTTGACCTCTTGACTTAGGATTATTCAGGCCTTTAACTCATAAAGAGCTCATATGTTTATGAGTTTATGCAAATTTCACACGCTGAGTTGAATTTCTTATGAATTTTTGGCCATAGTTGAACTTTCAATAAGTACGTTGACTTTTACTATTTCCAATATGTTTTTGTGGCATCTTTAACTGTGTGCAAATCTAGGCGAATGTCCTTTTTACTATGCGTATATGGTGTACGCGATTGTTCTTGTGTGAATTTTTCATTTATGGTCGCTTTGTGTCCTTTCTCTCCCTTCCACTCCCTTGGACTGTGATGTGGGTTCTCTGCTATTTTTATAACCTCTCTAAATTTCGTCTCCTTTTCTTTTATATTGCCTGTTCTGTGGAAGCAATAAACGTAATCAATTTAAGTGTCGCATTTTGTTATCCAAATAAATTCCGAAATTTTTACGAATTTGCTACGCATCAATGAATATTTGTCGCCCCCAGGCTAAATGATTTTTTTGTGCTTAATTCGCTCGGATTCACAGAACATTTTCATAATTGACCCAAGCCTTTGCTTGGCCACATTTAATTGGCCATACTTCGGCTCGACTTCGTGCTCTGCTCGTACACGCTTAATTATTGTCAATCACTTTTTGTCTAGCTGCCGCACGTGTCGGCAGTAGCTTTAACTTAACCCGCATTGTGTCACATTTGATGCTGCTGCCGAAACTCTATACACTTTCACTGCAATTAGGCACTGGGCTGAAATGTGGTCAGCATGGGGGAAGACTCCCCCAAAGTCACGATTCAACTTCAAACACCACATAAACCACCCGCTGAGATACCGCCTGCTGTGATTGTTCCCAGTAGGAAGTGGCTCTACTCGAATTCTCAATGGTTACCAGGACAGCACGGGATAGGACAGCACACGACGACGACTATAAGATACGGGCTTAGTCTGCACACTTGACCGCTTGACCGAAGGGTAATAAAGTTGTAAATGCCCGAAATAGACTCGAATACGAGTGGCTAGCTTAAATTATATAGGTGTGAGCTTGGTGCCCCGGGGCCACTAATAAACTCTTAGGCAATACGTGTGGCACAGGGTAACGCATACATTGTAGCGAGGGGCGTGGCAAGCGGTGTGTAATTTCAGCCAAATTTATCGAAAGTCAGCAGGTGATGATTTTTGGTTGTGCGTGATGAATCCTGCTTTAAATGGAGCGTGTAAGCATAGTGTGCAGATAAAAGAGTTTATGGGTTTAGCTCTTAGAAGTGATTGAATTGATATTTATATTGTACATTTCGTTTCACGTTTAATTTATTTAATTTTAATCAAATCATTTTAAACAACAGCTGTTTTCAGCAGCAACTCAATGGCACTCTGGCAGCTTAATTAAGATCAATGAACTAAATGCAACTTGCTGGCAACGCTCTTAATATGAACTACTTTTCGTTCACTTAAAGCAACTCTAGTTATCTCCCTTACACTTTAAGGATCTGCAGTAAACTTGAAACTTTTCCGCGTTGCCCTTTGCTTTGTACACACATACACAGTGGAGTCGCAGTGATCTGATTTAATGACATGAAATAAATTGCAATAGAAAATGTTCTGTGATTGCAAAGATATCAAATTCTGAAAGCTAATTAATCTGTTACCAAGGCCACTCATCTCAACCGCGCAAAATTCAAGGGGTAAAATAACTTTATAATGTAATCAGAAAATCTGACTGTTAAGTAAAATTATATTTTGTAAACGAAAAGCGTGCGGAGCTTACTTTAAAGGACTGTTTATATATATATATATAAATATATATATTTAGAATGCATAGACAGTTGCTGAGACAGTTGTTGTTGAAAGCGCACGACTTAAGCGTTGTCTTGGCAAATGCTGAATGCCGACGGCCAATGAAGATGCCCACACAGAAAAGGCCTACGTGCGTGCGCCCGTTCTCTTTCACTCTCTCCCATTCCCTCCCCCTTCGTGTGTTTGTTTGTGCTTGCTCGTGTTTTTGTCGCACCAAAGTGCCCTCTTGCTTATTGAGTGCCAATTTTTATATCGTTAATGTGTTTATAAGTGTGAGTGTGACTGAGTGCGTGTGTGAGCCTATGTCTGAATGTATATGTGTGGATTAAGCATCTTGCTGCTTTTCTTGTTGTTCCTTAGCATGCTGCTCAACGCAATTTACGATTAGCAAACCCCACACCCTACCCCTCCCCTCATTTCTTCTTGCACCTTTTATTTTGTATTTACATTTGTGTTGTGGCATCTGAAATCGTTTTATTTATTTGCCATAGTGAACCTTATAACCTCACACCACGCTGCGCCTACTCACACCAACACACACACGCAAACAGCCACACATATGTTTTATACACCTTTGTCGCTTGCCGTTATTATTATTGCGTGTGTGTTGTGGTATGCGTAGGCAGATGAAGTATTTTATTTGTGTGCGTTTGTTATTGTTAATTCATTACGGCTGTTCTCTCATTGCTGTTGTTGTTGTTCTTGCGGCTTTTAACTGTCAAGACTCTTAGCGCGTTCGTGTAAATTAATATTAATGTTTTTTAAATAATAAATGAATAACTTAGCGCATTAAAGGTACTTAATTTGTTTCTCAATAAAAAGAAAAGAAGAAAAGTCCTGAATTTGATACCAAAAACATTATAAATTATTTTCTTGCTTAAATTGCTTCAACATAACCTGAAAAAGGTACACTTTAAAAAGTTGAGAGCACTTAGAAATACAATTTGAATATTTAATATTTAAAATGCTTCAAATTTATAAATTCCGGACTCTTCAGTGCCAATTAAGTGAATTAAATTGCATTTGCATATTTGATAAGCACTTGGTCAACTAATTAGAGGTATTGTAACATCGACTACCAATGCTCTTAAAATATCAAATTATTATTCCATTGAAGCCGCCACAAATTTCAAATAAAATGAGCAACTCAGTTTACAATTTCGACGGAATAACGAATCTTAAAAAAATAGGAGATAAAAAAGTGAGCAAAAAATAGAAATGGAAATGTAAAACCAAAAAAGTGTGCGAGATTTTTGGCCAAGGAGGTGAAAGACATTTCGGAAAGTTAATAAAGCCAAGTGGAAGTAGAAGAAGAAGTAGAAGCAGAGGAGTAAACCACTCGAGCTGTTCCGATGACAACTTGACGTACTAGCTGATGCTTCAGCAGCATCATTATCCGCAGCAACTTTATCATATTGCCCATTCCAAGTTCACAGCCCAGTGACGCGACGAGCTGAAAGCGGTTTTATTCTTTTTAATAAGTAAGCAGAAGAAAAGCGATTGAAGGTAAGCATAAAAGACCCTGTACTTAGTTGCGGTAACAAGTACAAACCTTTGAAGAATAAATATATATCATAGTCGCTTAGTTTTAGGCCAGTTTAGTCAGCTACCAACAAATAGTAACACATAAACTTGTTTTTCCGGTGAAACCAGCACACCCTCTTTACTTTTCCCAACTGTCGGTCTTAAAAGAAAAATAAATATGGCCAAAAAATAAGTATGAAGTCATTTCAGTCGCTTGATAGAAACTGATGCGATGTCATCATGAAAAGAAATCGGAAAAATCTGCGACAATTTTCTGACATTTGAACCGAACACCGAACACCCCGTCAATTTTGTTTAAATGCAAATGGTAATTCAATTTGTGCGTCTGTCACTGGCATCAAAGTTAAGCAAATACATATATGGGAAAACGCCCGAGATTTAAGCTGATTGAGTCAACATCAATTTGGCCAGCAGCTAAAAATCGAACTGGGCAAAAATAAACATTGCTTAAAAGCCAAAACCATTTCCGTTAGCTCACACCTAGGGCCGTGCCCGGAAGTCCAACCAATTAATCTCCTACGGGCTTATCGGCCCGCTAGCTGGACAAGCCACAAAGTAGTCGCCAGAGTATGTTTCATTCCAATCCCAATCTCAAACAGAGTTCCAATTTCAATCCTTGAGGAAACCGCTTTTAGACGCTCCCTGTTCCGGTTACGAATTTGAGGTCGCGACCCGTTTGCCTTTATCGTTAAAAGTTGCGCAAGTTGGCCATAAAAACTTTAAGTAGTGTGATCTGTTTTAGCAGGATTATGGCTAAATTTAGCTGTTTGAAATAAAAGATAGCTTAATTTTGTGAAAAATTCTAACTTAAAAGTTGTTTAAATTTCATTATCGTTGGTATTTTTTAGCTTTTTCTAGCCATTTTTAGCTTGAAATGCTGCCCGCACTGCCTGTAGCTGCGGGAAATAAGATATTGCGAGTGAAAGCGGTTGGGAAAGTGTAAAAGCGAACAATAGACAGACATTCTGTGAAAAGAAAGCAACAAATTTGACTGCATTTGACATCAAATATTTCCCGTTTGACGCATTGAAAGACATTTTTCTTGCTTTTGAGATATTTATTGCAACAAATGTTTAAAATCTTTTGGACACTCAATACACAGAAGACACAAAGTATGCTAAAAATTTAAATTTAAGATTAAATATATTTACACAGTTTTGTTAACAATACACTCGGCTGTACAGTAGAAATTGTTGGTGTGTGTGTGTGTGAGTGTGTGTGTGTGTTGTGGGCAAATTGATTTTCAATTTGTTTTTGATTTTGCTATTGTTAAGTGCATGCCAAGCACGTAATTTAGTTAAATCTTAGCCGTAAATCTTATATACGTAATCATTTTAATTAAATTTTCGTTAGCTTAGAGCCGCATTGTACGGCTGCAATACTTTAGTATGGGACACACAGACATGTTTGGTATTTTTTTGGTATTTTGGTAGCCGCTTAAAATTTAAAGACTACATGAAAAACACATTAAATTCATGACTTACATTGTACATGCTTCCTGGTTACTGAAACTACAACAAAAGTCATCAACTTTATATTAAACTCATGATGTGCTGCCAAATCACTTTCCTTGAACCCGAAATCCCTCAAGTAATTCCACCAAACTTTTGGCTAACAAAATACACTTTAGGGTGTCCTGTATTTGATATGGTCAAGTTCTTTCTTTTAGCTAAAAACTTGACAGTTTTTTTTGGGTAAATATATTGAATTTGTCAAGTTGATTATTCTTTTGCTAGTTTCTGGTACAAGTTTAATATGCTGCTTAACGTGGCTTAAATTGTTTTAGTTGACTTCCTGTAAGCTCCGACTTGCTTGGACCCTTCCATCTACTCTGGTATGCGTGTGGCCAGCTGTGTGTCCTTTATGGGCCCAAATTCACTCAGTGGCGTAAACTCATAGCCCGTTTGCTCGTTATGCGTTATGGGCTTAATGTTCGAAGCGCCGTTTAGGCCGCCATTTGCCAGCACTGTAATCGTTGATGTCTCCTGTAGACGACAGCTACTAAGTGTAGGTGTGTGTGATTAGTTGGGATTTGTCTTAACACTGACTACTCACCTGCGTAGGGTGCTCTGATAGCAGGAGTGACGGGACTGATAACGCTTCGATGATGTGCTGGTCAGCGAGGTGTCCCTGTGCATGTAGAACGTGTCTCGCTTCTTGCGTCTTCCGCTCGCACCGCGACAGAACAGGTATCTGGATGGAAGTGAACGTAGGATTGGTATTTGGGGGCATACTTTTGAGGGGTCTTTTAGAGGCATTGCTTTACTTTGTGTCTCTGCGGAAAGCCATCAAATTGAAGCATAAAAAATATTTATAGAGTCTGCGATTTTTGATTGCAATTCGCAAATGAAGGTCATAAAAGGCAGGTAAGAAAAATTGGTATTGAAATGAAATATTTAAGGTATTTTTGGTAAATTTCGCAGGTCAAGTAAACTCAAGTGCAGCCATATACGTGCGTCAGTCTCACAATAAACCCCCTCTCAAATTTAATTAAAATCATGTACGTCTCGAGTTTTTACAATTTCGTTGATGTCTGAGAAATTGCTTGACCTTGGGGCATAAAAGAAATAAAAAATTGCAACAGAATTGCAATCAGAAATCGACAGAAGTTTCACGCACAAGTTGCTAAGCAGGATATACGTATGATGTATGAGTTGTGTCCAAAAGGACATGTGTTTGGAAAGTTTTGCGAAAAGTTTGTAAAGTGTCAACATGTGAGGTTATGTTTTCTTATGTTTCTCTGTTCGTTTTTTGTGCTTGTTTCGTTTTGTTAATGTGCGAGTTGAAGATACACAAACAAAAAAAATAGAAGTTTGCAGTTTACAGTTTGCTTACGCTTGCAGAGTAGTTTTTACAGTTATAGTGCTTGTTATCGATAAACGAGAATGGGAGTATCGCGTTATCGTTATCATGCTGTTATCGTTAGTCAGCGGCTGTGATGTGTATGAACAAATACCTATTGAAATGCTTGCGAAACGCTCCGCTCACAAAGTAGAGAGCCACCGGATTGGCACAGCTGTTGGCAAAGGACATGCAGAAGCCGACGATGCGCAGGACATGCCAGAACGTGTTATAATCATGTTCTGCCGTTGGCCTGTAAAGACAAGAACGGAAAGGAAATGGGGGATTGTTTGGGGGATCAGAAACAGTTACTGCATGTTAACATAATGGAGACGTAAGCCAACGACAAGCTAGAAAATTGATTGTGCTAAGCAAAACGGGTCAAAACGCATTACTCATACGCAATGTGCGACCATTACTCCTGGCACACAAAGCAAGACAAAGTCAGCTCCGTTAACTGATGCATGGACAGTCATAAATCCACGAGTAGTCACTGTTTTTTAGGCCCAGTAAAGAAAAACACGCAGGTCTTTTAGGCTTGTCAGGTACAGACTGCTTTAACTGTAGCTAAATGATTTTGTTTACCCTACAGGGTCTTTTACAGCTACCACTCTTGTTCTCACGCTTGTCGTTGTATTACACAGCTCGCAGTCACTTACCAAAAGTAAAACCAGAGAAAGAACAAATGATAAGGTAGAAAGCATATGCCAAAGATGACAACGAACGCCAATACCGTTACGGCAACCTTGCGCCGTGCACGAACCTGCAAGAACAGACAGCAAAGCACAAAAGAGAATGAAAAGAAAAGGAAAACAGAGTACGATTAGGATAGGAACGATGCCCAGAAGAAAGCTATGAATTTATTTATGACTGCCACAGAAAAGCACCGTAATATTCATAGAAATTTGGTAGAACAGAATACGGCATAACTCACCTGTCGAACGGCGCCCTGCATCTCACCGGGCACATTGGCCGAGTACATCAAGTGCAGCGCAATCAGCACATAGAAGATGGCTATAATCACCAGTGGAATGGCATAGTAGACCAGAAAGTGTAGCAGTACCATCAGTTTGGCATAGTTATGACCCCAGGCCTCCGGATACGGATAGCAGACGACAATTGTTTTCTCCTGGGCAAGACCAAGTGGCTAAGAAAAGGTATAACCAGTTATTTACAGCTGTAAATTAAACTAAATTAAATCATACCTTTAGATTGCTGCCAATAAGAGCTGGCAAACCGCAGATGATCGACAGAAACCAAATGGAAACTGCAATGCCCAAGGTCATGCGAGTGGCTCGACGTCCGCCTCCTGTGAGAAGAGAAAATGTAATAACAAATGTAAGTAAAGTATGTTATTTAGCGCTGCACGCTGCACTGTTAAACTTGACTGTTAAACACATAAGATCGGCCCTAGAAGCACATAAAAGAGGGACAAAGCATGCGATCAGTCAGTCGCTGCGCTTCAGTCGATGAGGACGGATCGTTACTTTGCTGCTGTTCCCGCCTTGCTGCTCCCGCTTTGCTGCTCCCGCCTTGCTGCTCCCGCCTTGCTGCTCCCGCCTTGCTGCTCCCGCCTTGCTGCTCCCGCCTTGCTGCTCCCGCCTTGCTGCTCCCGCCTCTCTGTTCCCGCCTCTCTGTTCCCGCCTTTCTGTTACCGCCTCTCTGTTACCGCCTATCTGTTACCGCCTCTCTGTTACCGCCTCTCTGTTACCGCCTCTCTGTTACCGCCTCTCTGTTACCGCCTCTCTGTTACCGCCTCTCTGTTACCGCCTCTCTGTTACCGCCTCTCTGTTACCGCCTCTTTGTTCCCGCCTCTCTGTTCCCGCCTCTCTGTTACCGCCCTGCTGTTCCTGCTCTCAGTCTTCTGTTGCCGCTCTCTTGTTGCTGTTACTCTGCTACCGATACTACACTTCCTCTCTCCAGCGTCTGTTACTGTAACTGTTACTCTGCTAACTTTGCTGCTTCTCCTCTTCTACTAACTCTCTCATACCCTTGCTCTCTTTGTTTTGTTAGGAGGATTTATGCGAGTGTGTGTGTATGTGTGCTTCTATTCTTTTGTGTAAGCAATGCAAAATACAAAAACAAATTTTCATATTTTGTTTCTTATCTTAATTTTTTGCCAAAACGGTCGAATAACAACAACTAAAGCTGTACACGCTTTTTGCCTCCCTTATGCGAATGCAAATGTTTTGCTGTCTACACTTGTAAAATTTTAATTTAATTTAGAGCTTGCAGCGCAACGATTACCAATTCAAAAAGTTTTGCAGTTTTTCGGTCCATAATGAAATGTGTTTGTCTTTAAGTCGTTGAAGCACTGCCTTTAATAATATTTTCTTTTTCTCTTCTAAAGGTTATATTATTACCATGTGCATGGAATTTTCGCAGTGGGTCCACAATGGCAAAGTAACGATCACTGGAGAGCGCTGTCAGTGTAAACACGGAGACGCCAATGGACACATCCTTCATGAACTCCGAGACAGTGCAGAGGAAACTGCCCCAGGGCCAAGTCTCCACGGTATAAATGGTAGACACCAGCGGTACAGTGGTTACTATGACTAGTAAATCAGCTATAGCCAGGGACAATATGTAGCTGTAAGTAGATAGAAAGTAAGTTAGTTTATAAAGCGCACTCCCAGTGTTCCTGACTTTGCTATTTTTCTCATTTTCCACGCCTGTAATAGATGTCAACCTTTAAGACTTGCTCACTCCATAAGGGAATGTCTGGAATTTCAAATGGGGAAACTTCGAGACGTTGTTGAGATAAACAAGCTGACCCCGCAGTTTTTATACATTTTGAGGGTCGTTCTAGCACGTGTTACTGCGAATTCGTTGATTTATGTACATTGCTCTATTTTGGGGCAAAATTTACGCGCCCTTTGTCACCAAATTGAGCGTAATGTTGTGCATTTCTGTCAGCTCGTGTTGATAAAATTGATTTATATACAGTTTTTATTAAAATATTTCATCAGACAAAATGCCAAAGTGCTTAAGGACTTCAAGAGCATTTTATGTTGTATATACACAAGATTATATAGCCGAGATATGAATACATTTAATTGTAAAGAGAAACTTATTTGTTGTACACTTGGTTGGCTTCCTTTAGTTAATCATGAGGCATCTGTCTGGGGCTGAAAATGAATTACAGCTGTAATTCAGAGTGTGATCTCATCTAACTAGTTATTTTACTTCCACTTTCACAGCCATATCCCACACATACAATAAATAAGCTGCATGTGGCACTTTGTAGTGTGTGTGTGTGCACCATCAAATTACATTTTTGTGTGGCACGAGCAACCGCCAACGACCGATAAGGCCAGCCAACACTGAGAAGTTCTTGGCCAACAGTTTCTGCAACCATAAAATGCAATTTCACTTTAATGTGATCAGTTGACATTTTCGTTTTAGCTCTTCTTATTTTTTTTTGCTGAATTATCCAAGTATGCAAGTTTTTTATGGTAAAAGTAGTTGGCTTTGGGCCAGCGATAAATTTTAATACTATACCCTGTACACATTGAAATCAAGTTAGCATTGGTTAACTACAAAAGGGTTTTTGACTAACAAAGTTATAACTACTTAAAAATAACTCAATAAGTTGCGCTTTGACTGCAGTAAAGTGTAGCAGAAGCTTGTCAAGTGGTTTATCAACCATATTCTACCTGACAAATTACAGAGTCACCTGTGCTCGGTCAGCTGTCCGCTGTCCCTTGTCAAACGTCAGTTGTGTTGCATATTTTAATTGGACGCTTGGGGACTGTTGACTGCCGTTGAAGTACTGCAAGCGGTTAATCAATGTGTGCACTGATTGGTATGTATTTTTTTAAAGTCATAATTACATACTAGGTACTAATTAAACTTGGTTTTCCCACAGATTTTTACTACAGTCACGAGCTTAAGGACAGCGCATAGGCTAAAGCGAGACAGCTAGCTGATCGTGCTATGCAGCGTTGCCACTCCGTCTGTTACTTAACAGCACTGCTAAACTAACAGCTCTCTCAGCCAGTTTTCTCCTGCAGCTGCTGTAAAATGCATTTTTCTTGCTACTCCAATAAAATTTATGCTACAGAGCGGTGCACACTTAACTGCCACAAGATTGATAAACTTGCGTAGCCATAAAAACAAGTTGAAAGTTATGTGAACTAAAACTAAGTTTAAAGCAAGCTGTGCGGCACTTAAAGCGCAGGAAAGTAGGCAACAACTTTGTGACATTACGCATACGTTAACATCTTTTGTGGCAAAATCAGCAGACGGCGCATGAATTTACTCATGACTCATGACTGAATCGCATTAAAGGCTGTGACCCAAAACAATAACTTGATTTATGCCATTCAATTTATGCAAAAACAAAAATTGAGACACGTACCACAAACAGGCACACACCCGCACACACTTTAAGACACCAGCATGGCTAATTAGCTCGCACAAGCAGCCGAAAATGTATTTTTAACCATTTTGTGGCAACATTTGCCGCAACACAAGCTAAGAGTATCTGCTGCGACTGTGAAAATTGTTAGTAATTTCTCGGCAACAACAATGTGACAGGCATTGAGCAGTCACCACGCCCACACGCACACATATGTACATAATTAGATACGTTCGACTTGACTCGACACGACTCTGCATGCATAATTTGGCATACTCAAAGATTTTACGCACAAAGGTCGCGCATAATTAAATTAACTTTAAGTTGGTCATAAATCAAAAAGGGATTTTAAGGCGGAAAAGCGGAATATGCTGACAAAGGAATACCCTCTACTGGAAGTAATTATAGTATACCCTAGTGTATCACTGTTTAATAAACTTTGCAAACTACTTTACAGGGTATTCATAGCACTTTACTCTACTCACGTGTTTGGCACATTGCGCATCTGTCGCACGCTGAGAAATACCACAATTAGTGTCCCATTGCCGAGCACACCCACCACAAAGATTAGGGCAAACAGTATTGGCACTATATAGGTCTCGGGTCGTCGGCCATAGGGTATATACGTTGTCTCTGTGGTCGCTAAGCTGATGTTGCTATCATCCAGGATTGATGTTGCCTGTGCCGTTGTCGTCATGGCCAATTCCCACAGCAGCCGTGTGCCATTGAAATACGTTGACTCGGTTGCTGACTCTGTGACGTCACCGTTTGCCATATCCAAATTAATGTTATTCATGCCGGAGCTGTCGCTATTAAAGTCGCTGAGCAAAAGACTTGTCATCGCAACTGTTTTTTAGTTTTCGAACTATTTAAGCGTAAACTATTAATTTAATTTCCTCTCGCCTCGTTTCCTGTTGCATTTTCCTCCCTCGTTGTTTTTTTTTATATCCTTCCGTTGGTAAAAAGCATGTAAATTCCCTTTTTTTCTATTTTCCGCTTGTGCAAAAGTTGTTGATGCGAATTTCTAGCGATAAATTCAGTAGCTATTTGTTGTTGTTTTGCTGGTTTATTTGGGTTTGGCTGTAAACAAACAATAAATGCAAATAAACGTACTGTAAAATGAATTCAATTTTAGATTTTTCGTCAAAATTAAATTGAGCATAGTTTAATTGCATTTTTCAGCTGATTTGTAATTGAATTGGTAGCAAAACAGCAGTTTGAAATCACTAAATAATATTGTTTTTAAAGGAATTGTTGGGTAAATTGATTTTAAATTTGATGGGGAAAAAAATTAAATGATTTTAATGAATTTCGAGTAGAATTTTGCATAATTTAATTGCTCTTCTTAACTGTAATAAATATTTCAAGCCATACATAAATTAAATGTCCAATCAAGTTAAAAAATTTAATTTTTGCTGTCAAATGAGAATCAGTTTTGATTATGTAAATTTGTCAATGGAAACGTTAATTGGTCACTACGTGTGTTTTAGATGCACTCAGGTGTGGCAGAGAACTACAAGTTTGCAGTGAACCGAGCAGAGGAATAACGCATAACGGTACATTCATATTTTTACGGTAAACTGAATGTGAACGCAGTGTAGAAAAGGGAAAAGCCAAGCAAAGATTTCAATTATCAGCAAATCTCACAAAGAGCGAGGAGAGCGGAGACTAAGGGAGAGCGGAACAGAGAACAAAGAGAGCCTCAAGCGCCATTGAAAGTTGCCAGGGCGTCAGTAACATTTTATGACCCACTGTACGGGTGGGCGCATGTGTGTGTGTGTGTGTGCAGTTAATGGCTGGAAATGTTATGTGACTGCACAGCGGGAAAAAGTCAAGTATTTGCAGCTAAAGCGCTAAATTTAGTGCACTTAAGTAAAAGGCAATTTAAATTGAATTTAATTAGTGTCACTTGCTTTAATTTAATATAAATTTAGCACTACAAATTTCTCTCTGTGTAGGCGAGAATTTGTCCTTGTCTTGCTGAAATGGCACTGCAGCTTGATAAGAATATAAAGTCGCCAAAGAACATAATTCTGCAAGCCAAAGCTGCCGGTTGTTGGTAAGAAAACTCCGTTTGCAATTAGCTGAAAAAACACACCCACACACACCCACACACACTTAGACACACCTACACACACACCCAGTCAATTCATTTTAATACACCTGTGTTTGTTTTAATTTGAAATTGCTTTAAAAATTCCGAGTCAAAACTTACGCTCACTTCATTCATTTGCCTGCAGTTTGTAACGATCAAAAGGCCAAAAGCCAAAGTTTTTTGGAGCTTAAAAAGATTGCTTAGCACTCGAGCTAAAAAAGAGAAGTATTTCAAGTGCTTACTGTGCACTTTATGCTATCTTTTGGCACTAGAAAGTGAAGTAATTAAAGTAAATGAAACGCAAACTTTTTCAACAAACTAAACTACCCCTTGTAAGGGCATGCCAAATAAACTCCAAACTGCCATGAATGTAAATCCAATGGAATTTAATTAAATACAAAACACTAGTACTTTTAGCAGTTCTAACTAGTTTTCTTGTAGCCAAAGAGAATCTAGTTTTAATTCCTGACTTAAATGATTGGCAGCATCTTAAGAAATTTTCCAGGGATTTTGCGGGCTAATTAAACTTGTTTTGAAATCACTTGGCAGCATTCAATAAAGCCACCTGAAAAGTTTTCAGTGAAAAACTTGTGCTGCCATTGTGAAAAGCAAACGAATATGAAAAGTTCCAACTGAAACTGAAGTTCGTTTGTGTTTATCTTTTACAAAACACAATTTGCCAGTTATTATGTAACTTTCTCATTGGCCCATTCAGCTGTAAAACTAATGATACAAATTTATTTAGCAGCACAACTCAAGCAGCTTTAAATTTATTTACTTGCTGACTTAGTAACTGCAAAGGTTTCTCCACGCAGGAAGAAATAATTAAATTTATTACATCGCATAAATTGTTAACAAATGAAAAGCCTTTTGAGTTAGCAGCAGAACAAAAGCAGCACTAATTAAGTATTTTGAAATCATTTTGCATTGTTATGCGAACATTTCAATAATTTGCTAAAGTTTCTCGCATTTTTGGTGGCTGCTCTTTGATATAAAGTTGGTTGGATGCCCAAACAAAGTGTCGACTTGTTGGCATTGTTTGTTCTGCTTGTAATTAATTTGTTAACACAATGCCTTAAGGATGTCAACACACACATACTCGTACAGTGTTTGCTTGTCACTTAGGCTAATTGAAAATTACAAATTGCAAAACGTTAACGGAAATGTAATTTGCGTTAAGGCGATTATAAAACTTTGCTTATACTTTAATTTCCTCACTTCTCTTCCCTAATTAGCTCGAGTTTCAGCAGCATTTTGGTATGAAAAACCTGTTGGGAAACCTAAAAAACGTACCAAAGTGACAGAAATAGCAGAAAGTAAAGTCCATTGATTTATGACAAGTCGCTTATCTGACGACCATCTGGATACCACGCATTTATGAACTCTCAACGCATGTGTTGGCCTTTCACACACACACACACACAGACACTCAGTGAGTAGATTTGATAAATCAATGCAATTTATCAACAGTTCACTTAAAATCTGTCGCGTGTTTTTTTTTTTGGGCCACTTTTATCTCAACACAAACATGCCCGTACAACACTTTCCCCTGTCACTCCGCAGTCAGTTACAGTTACAGTTCCATACGTATGCGACTAGGAGTCTTATCTGTCAGCCGCTCGGTAGCTTAGTGCGTCTCCTAATAAATACAGTTAAGTCGTTTGGTTCAGCCCCCAAAAGCAAAAAAAAAAGGGCGCATATTTTTGCTGTTATAAATAACGCGAGTCGGTGTAAAATGTTGGACTCGTTAAACTCATTGTTTTCTTTATGTGTGCCTAAGGATTCATTGAAATATGCCTTTACTTCGCCACTCCCACCTAAACACATGTATTCCCTACTCCCCATGCTTCCAAATGTTCGACAAAGATTTGTGACTGGGCATTTGTTTGGCGCCCTGTAATTGAATACGCACAGCGTGCAAAGAGTGTGAAAATATATGCTACCAATATACATTTGTAAACCAAGCATAATAACTTGGCAAATACATGAAATAATAATAAATAATGTAGTAGGCCAGGCATCACACGGTCATACTCAATCAGCTGTTAGAATATAAGTATAGGTATAAGTAAGTATAAGAGTACATGAATGAGCAGAAGAATGAGGAGTAAGAAGAAAAAGAGAATGTGAAGGAGAGTTAGTCTAGAGAAAATCACGAGACAGAGCACAAGCTCTACAAAATAAGAGGAAAAATAAGAACGTTTAGCGATTAAATGAACTTGTGAAATAACTTGTGACTAAGTGAAAAAGAAACAAACAATAGATTATATAAAATAAACCTGTTACAATTAGAAATAAACACTTTAATATAATACTACAATAATAAGCAGAGTCATGAGTATTGCTTACAAAATTACTTTAGTAAACATGAGCTAAAATTATGCAGAAAACCAATCAGTCATTCTATGTGTGAACTGTAAACAGTCACAAGTTGTTGGCAGCAAGTGCAGCAGTCTGGCAACGCCCGCACTACAAAACAACACACAACAGCCTGCCGTCTCGCTTGCTCCTGCCCTGCAGTTATGTCAAAAGTAATTTTAGCAAATTTCATAACTTAGTTGAATGCAAAGCGCAAGATTATCGTCAGATTCCATTTGTGGGCGGTGTGTGTTTATGTTTTGCAGAGACTGTAGTTGAGTTATCATATAAATTCGTTTATGCTCACTCATAAAGTGGCATTAAAAAATCAAATTTAAAGTTCGCACTTAAACCATTTATACAAATAGTTTCACACACACACAAACACACTCACTCACACATGCGTCTACTTTATCACTGCACAATGGCTAATGGAATTTGCGGTTTATTTACAGCTTAAAGCCTGGAAAATGTTTCATATTCAAATTGGTTTTGATTTAAAATGTAGAGCAAAGTGGCTGATAGCAATTATCTGCATAATTAATCTAACAGCTCCAACCATTATCTTTATCTTTATGAATTCTCCTATTATTTTGTAGCGTATGCAGCACGCGCCTGAAAGTATGCTTTTAAATTGCTCACACCGGAAATCGAGTGTCGTGGCGCATTGAGATAATATTTCTGGACTCCCCTAAACAGGGCGTCAAAAAAATATAAATTTATATTGTAATTTTATCGAGCTATTTGGAGAGCATGAAATCACCAGCAAGCAAGGGGCGTGGCGCAATCAATGGCCCGTATTTATTGGCTGAGTGGTCAGTGCGAGCTGCAGAAATAGCTGGAAAGTATTAAATTTTCTACTTAAAATAGATTTAAATTTAAATGAAATTGTTGTAAATCCGAATCCCAACTAATTTTCTGACATGTCTAATTCTAGCTTTAAATCCGCTCAACTGCCAACACTGGAAGTACTCAAATGTTAGCAACTTTAAATGCCAGCTGCGCCTTGTTTCTAATGTCTTCTAATAGCAGTGGAGATTTCAGTTAAGCTGCCGGCCCAAAACCCTTGCCAAAATCTAAACTAGTCAAAGTTGAGCACAAATGCCGAAAGTGCATTAGTTTTTTGGGGCACAAAAGTTCATGTGGATTGCTAACAATGGGAATTTGAATTGCAATTGTCTGCTGACAAATTAGAGTTTTGAATTCGTTGCAACTAAAACTTTGTTGTTCTTTTTTTTTTCCAGTACACAACAGCTGCAAATTGGGGTCTTTTGTGTCTCTCTTTTGAGCAGTAAACCTAATGAACATTTTATCCAAATGACGCAATGATGAAGTCTTTATAATTGAGACAGTTCATCATGGTGTTCTTATGTAACACATGTGCTACGTAATTAAGACAAGAACATTACAATTCTCTCCTTTCTGCTCTCTGCTCTTGTCATCATTTCCAGCCACACTCTCCTGTAATTCTCCTCAGTTTTGTTTAATTTTTTTCTGCTCATGAACTTCGCACCATTTACTGCTTAATTTGCGTAAATTTGCAGCACTTTCACTTGCCATTGACATGGGCTAATTGTGCACAGAGGAATGTTATTTTTGCTACCTTTTTTTAAAGGTTATAGCCCAGCTTTATGCACTCTACAAGAGTTGTATTTAATTTAATTACTTAATATATTTAAATTCTATAAAGTAAGCTTAAGATATTTTAAAGAAAACTTTATAAAACTTTGAGTTCTTAAACGTCGCTATATTTTTTTAACACCCAGCTCAGCTAACTAAAGTTAATAAGAGCTTATATTTTTGTGTCCAATAACAAACACAATATCGGCGCTGAATTTTTCTCTTAGTTACTTAATAAACCCACAAAATCTTAAGTTTCTTTTATAATTTACACTACCTTTAGTACCTCCAACTGGGCTACAACAGTCTAGCACCTCCGGAGTAGCAGTTCTGCTTGTTTTGACCGTCGCTGTGTCGCGTCCTTGCGTATGCAAATGAAGTTGCTGTCCGTGATTTATGCACTAAAGTAATGGTGTTTTCGCATAAATCCAAAAGGGGACCCGTTCGCTTGTTGTGCCAGACAGTACAAAAAATAAACATTTATAAATAAAAGCAAACAATTTGAGCACAATAGCAATGCAATTGCAGTACATGACAATTTCATTCTTCACGCCATAAATTTTAAAGCAAATTCAAAGCTTTTGTTTACTAAAAAATATTGGGAAATAAGGAGAGCCCCTAAATACAGCAATTACTCAATCGATTTGCAGCTAATGGCACCTGCAAGTGGCAGCGACAGCGACAGCGACTAGTGAAGGACTCCAGCAAGGACTCTATTTTGTAGACATTGACTGATGTCTGCCAGAGAAATCCAGAGAAATGTTACCTAATTTCAGATGAAGGCGGATTTCTTTTGTCTTCAGTTCATTAATTCAAATTTCTCACTTTGTGTGTGTGAATGTTGACACTTTAATCTAAAGCATATTCTTGGCCAGAACGCGTCAAAACCTAAATGCCGTCAATTTGCATAATTCCACCCACTCTGCGTAAGTTTTTTATAAGACCTGTAGTTAAGTAAAGTGTGTTGCGGTGTTTAAAGTGAGTGGTAGCAGCGTTACAGCCTTGAACCTCAGCTTGTTTAGCCTAAAGTGTGCTTATAAGTACAGGGTCTTTAGCTGTCGTCTGTCTGGCTTGCTAGTTTTTTATTCTTTATGCTTTAGTTTGCCGACATCTCTTTGAAGGTCCGAGCGCTTCATCAGCAGCAACAGTTTGAGTTTGACTGCCTCTCGACACATAAATTACGCCGGATCGTCTCGTTTGCTGACTGACAGACTTTGTCTCCGACTTGCCTTCCCCTACACTCCCCACTCGCACCCGCTGTACTGACTACAACCATCAGCCATCAGAAGATAGATACAAGCATATATCATTTTCATTTGGTAATTTGTTTCCCATTCCGTTGGCACTCGGATAAAGCCATTTGTGGCCAAGTTGGCCCACAGTTAATTGGTTGGGTGTCGACAATGGAGCTGCTAGTATTAAATTACATGACAGCATACATGAAAGGTGGCTACAAGGGCGGAACTTCGACTACAACTCGGCCCTAGGCTGAAAAAGGGACCTCATTAAACGTGTGAAAAACGCCAGTGAGTTGTCATTTATGAATAATGTGGCAGATTTCTCTTGGCTATTGCTATTTTGGCTTTAATTGTTGGCCCATTTAACGGCAGGAATTTAAAGCCGGTAATGGCCTAAAAGTTAACAACAAAAAGTTAGTAGCTTAGTAGGAGTTACTGGTCTGTTCCTATTCTACTAGCTTTAATAGTCGATCAATGACTACGCAGCAGCGTTGCCAGATTGTCTAAAGTCATAACTGTACTCCACTCAGCTTTAGACCGTTAGGAATTTAAATGAACTTGTTAAGTGAAAACTTAATTGCAAGTGCTTTGAATAATTAAACACAGCAAACTCTCAGAAAGGTCAAGTTCAAATGCCATAAGTTTGTGCACTCAAAGCGTAAAACTGACATGAATTGAGACAAGTAATGATAAATTAATTTCCACTGCGAACAAACACAAAACACTTGTAATACTATAGCAATCCTTTTGTGCAACGAACCGTAGCCAAAGTCGATGCCAATTCATTAATTCCAAGAGCGTGCGCTTATCAAAACTGTCTTACGGCCAAAGTGCAAGTATTAAAAGGGACAGCTTTAGTTAGTTAATTAATGAGTATTGGCCCGCACGCGCCAAATAATTAAAAAACACATTATGAAATTAGACAAGGCCAAGAAAACCAGTTTCAATAAGCTAAGAAAAGCAGGAGTCGGTCTGAAATGTAGCATACTTAGCAGGGCGGTGAGCTGAGCGTGTCTGAAAAACGTTGCCTACTTCTGGGTGCTGGGATTTACTATGCTTTATAATTAGACATTAAACGCTTGGATTTATGCTGCTCTATTATCGTAATACCCATAGATAACCGATTATCTAACGCAATAAAACCATATTTTTAGCTAACAAAGGTAATAAATTATTTGTTAACTGCTAATTTTCACATTTTACCGACTGTAATGCTGTTGAGATAACTTTAATACAAGTCACCTGCAATATTTGTAGGTTGCCGACTTTCTACTTTCAGTGCTGACCCACAAGTTGTCTAACAATTGAAGCCTTACAGTTTTTTATTTATTTTTCTACAGATAAAAAGAGCTCGTCTTTAATCTTGAGCTTTTCATCAACAGTTGAAAACAATGAAATCGTTGAGCTTCTGATTCAATTTGAACATCCAGGAAATACACTGGATTTAAGTTAATTGTACGAAAACAATGGGGAATACCAATATCAATAGAAGACAAAGATGAAGACGACGACGACGACCGACAATGCCACAAAGATGGAGACAAAAGCCACTTGCATAGTTCAGCATCATTAGTTTTGTGTTTTGTGAAGATTGGCATTGTTGTGTGTATGTATTGTGGGCTCATACACACAAGCACAAACCCACACACACACACAACCGCAAAGCACACTCAATACACGAGACTCCGAACTGTTTCCAGCATTGACTTCAACGTCACTTTTAGCAGCCAATTGGTAAACAAAACTCAAATGAAGTCAAGTAAAATATCAGACTGCAGCACAGTTGTGGGCGTACAGTGTATTTGGTGTGTGGTGAGTGGTGAGTGGGCTTTGATAGGCGGTGGGTAAACAGAACTCTCAGGGATGCGCTCGTCATGGCTATGTTTGATAGCACTTATTGCGCATACGAGGCGTTTGCACAAAGCCTTAAATTCTACATAAAACCAAACACAAAGACGAACGAGCAGCGCACAAAACTACAAAGCAAAATAGTAGAGCAATCAGTGTTGTCAGCAAAAAAAGATAGTTTTAGTAAAAGTATTGAGAAATCAAAGGAAAATTGAATATCTAAAACCAGTACTTATGTTAGACAAAGCTTTAAAACATCATGAAACATTTGCTTTCTAAAAGTGCTTGATATAAGAATAAGATAGTAATTTAAGTACTAAACTTCTAGCTATAAAATTGCTTAATTAGCAACACTGAAGTCACACAACATGTAAGTACAACTTTTCTTTCGCCATTTTGCCTGAAGCTGATGCCTTTTTCGATTTAAATTGATTTTGTTCACTAATGTTTGCTTCTCTAAACATAGCAAAAGCTTTTAGCTTAGCGCCGGAACTAGTAATCGATGCCTATAAAAAGTTATCGACGTTCAAACAGATCGCAGTCATCATAGAACAGTCTGGCAACGCTAGTACGTACCCCCCATCGCTAGAATGCATTGATTGCCTTCACTAGCTTATTGCTATCTCATTCGACAGCTCGGCTTTGGATCCCAAGAGAGATTCGCTTAATTTTTGGAAACATTAATGTAAATAAGTGTGTATTTATTTGAGACACGCTCATTTGTTAGTCAATTAACTGCAATTGTTTGTGCTTGATGTTCACTGTGCGCTGCTTACATCACAGTCACATGCAGCGAAGACCATACACATACACACTTGTACACCCACACACACACACACTGTGGTTTATAGGAACTTAACGAATGTGCATTATAAAAATTTATGACTCATAGAAATTAAATGACAGCCATTCATAAGAATTAACAGCGAAATTAGCTCAGTGGCCGAGACAAACTGATGGTAGTCAAGGCTACTAAACTAAACGAAAAGTGTGCGAAATTGGTAGCATATTGTGGTAGCTACTCCAGCCAGAACAGCAAGTGGCTGGATTAATGGACTTACAAAGTTAGGCCATAAAATTCAAGGCCAAGAACAACATACACACACGAGTACGTACCGGAAGAAAGCCAAAGAATTATGATGAATCTAAATTCAATACACTGCATAATTAATTAACTAGCTAGGCGGGGTAGAATAGTGTCTTATACTAATTAACATATTAATTAAATACTTAATATATACTTAGGGGTATAAATTATGCTAAAATATGGATAAGTAATCACTATACCAACTAGAAATAAAGTGGGGGAAAAGTCTAAACACCTAACGCTAGATGGCGCTGGTCATAACTTCTCTGCTGTTTATGGTATTTAAAAGAGAAACTTTCTTTCAAACAGCATTAAATTTCGCTGCTTAAGTGCAGGGTATTAAAACGCATAACCCTCATAAAAATGGTTATTAAAAAGCTTTTCAAGTGCCCAGCAGAACTAAGAACATAAGAGCTAGAATAATAATAAATAAACTATTGTATATTATGATAAATCCACGCATGCCAAAAATCTGAAAAAGTTTATTTGAAAAATTTCGCAATTTTCCGCATTTTTCAATCCGGTAAAGATAATAATATTGTGCCCAAAAATAGGCTGGGATGGCATCGGTACTGGCACGAGCGTGTCCAATATAAATGCGACTAAAATTGTGATTCAGGTGAGTGAATTTTACGAGGGAATTTTAGCTACTTTGTTTATTTTTGCTGGACGCTATCTGTTTAGCGCTGTCGCTTCGCTTAATTATAAACAAAAACTTTTGGAGCGCTACCAACAATATTCGAGAGCACGCCTCCGATTAAAAAAAATACATATAATAGATATAGAACATATGTAGACGGAAAAAACATTTCGGACAGCATCCATCAGGTTGCAGTCAAGCTGAACTACAGAACATAATATATACATACATATCTAAATGTCTATATATCCCGTCCGACAATTAGACAAAAGCCATAAACATTTTCATAAACTGTTGTTTGCCTATAAACGCTGCATGTTGGCCAGCACACGTTTAAGCCACGAGCAGCATTTCCTGGCAAATAACGATAAAGGCCACGCGCTAGTCCTCCATTTACACTTTTAGCTGTGGGCCTGGAAACCGCAGTATTTTAACTCTAACTTATTTACTTAATGCGCTAGACAGACAGCACAACAAGTTTACTTAAGTTAAAACAAATAGAACTTAAATTAAGCAGGAATATCAGGTTTACTTAAGTGAAAAAGGGGGCGAATGATTTTGCCATAAATCCTTCGAAAGCTTTATAAAATCTGACTAAACTCTCATTAAATTTATGCAATTTATTTCGCTGTTTTAATTTACTTTTACTACTCATTTTTAAGAGCTTTTCGCTGTACAAACTATTTATATTTTAATAAAAATGGATTTAAGTTTTTAGCAAAATTCTTAAAGTCCCTGCATTTTTAAATGGTCTTTGTGTTGTTTTCCTGTTCGGCATTTTTCATTAGTTGCTGTGAGAATTGTGGTTTTTTTCTTGTGGCTTTTCACACTTTACATTCATAAATTTCTAAAGCAAATGGTTATGAATTTCCTGCTACCAAACTAACACTAGATTTTTGTCTTTCTTTTGGCTTCCTGTTTAGAACAAAGTGTTTTTTATGAAAACTAAATATGTTTTATCAACAGCACTCAAGTCCAATGGGAAAAGTTGATTAAGTTTTAATTAACAAACTTTTATAAGTAGCTTGAAAAGAGTGGATAAACAGCAACAAAAATCATAAATTATAACGATATTTCAAAAATATTTTAGAATATAGTAGTCTAAGTTGTCTTAAAGTCTAGATAAACAATTTTTATAGTTTTAATAAGCTAAAATCAGCCACGTTAACCAGACATGAGGCCAATAAGGATATATGTACATACATACGTTGTAAAAGTCAGGAGGGAAAATGCATTAAATGCAAAATGCCGCACACATTAGATTTTTCTCGGATAAACAATACATTAATTTGCCAATCAATTTTCCCGTATCTGTGCTGTGTCAGCTGTCAAATGGTAAAAGCTCTCCGGTAAATAATTGGCCGTAATTTTTCTGGTTAACTTATGATTTCCAATACGTGCATTTTGAGCGACATAGATAAACACACATTTACTACAATTTTCAAATATTATTTATTGTGCTTACATTTGCGTTTTAAGCGTTTTTATTGTTTCCTTGTTATGCTATCTCGTGCATTTCAAAAGTACACAAAAGTGTGTCCGGAAAATACACAAAAAGCACTTGAATAAATTGAATCGGTTTTAAATTTAGTCTTTTTAGCACTTTTCAATTCCGATTGGAAATTCGCACACGAAACCAGCAGCGAGACCGGAAACTGACTTCAACGCTTGAATTTTCGCGCTATGTGAAAGATTGCCGACTTCCGCCGCAATTGCCGCCAGCTGGTGAACTGGCCACGACAAGCGAACGCAGACGACTTGTTGGCTGGCGCGCGAAAAGTTGTCGACATGTTAGCCATGGTATACCCATTGAAAGATTGCTAGCGGGGAGTATTGGCTGTAAATGCCGGCTGTTTAGTGCGCATGCGCAAGTCTTTTTTGTAGTTAACATTCAAAATCTAAACAATTTTAGCTCCAACATATATTTTTACGCTGTTAGAGTCATAACACTTATTTATTACATTTGTTTTGATTTAAGAACTGTTAAGCATACGCGGTTCTGTTAAACTCAAAATGGTACTGTTATGTTAGAGTTAGAAAGTCCGCCAATTTAAATGTTGCAGCTATGTTAACAATTGCTAAATCTTCTAGCTATTTTAACAACGCAAAACAATTTAAATGGCCAGAATATCCAGTAAATTATAAACTAAATCAAATATTTAAGATTTAAATAGACATGGCAATTATAAAGTGAACGTATTTCAGTGCTGCAAAATTAAAAATCTTCCGCCAAAATATCGATACTCAACGGGCACATATCGATAGCGTATACTTAAAGCGCGCATTTCTTAGCGCCAACGAGAGTATTGGGATTGTTAGTTCAGGTATTTCCATCTGCAGTTAACAACATTGCAAAATATAGTAAAGGGTCTAAATTGTATAGACATAATACATACATTTAGTATTCTAATTAAACTGTCCAATTGAAAAAAAATACAGTTCAAAAATAAGTGAATAAGTTCATTTACTCATTTCACTGACTCGTTCATTTGAACTTATTCTGAACGAAACGATACAACTCTAGTTTATTCCTCTTTTCTTTGATGTCTTGTGAATGACATCGTTTTGCTGTAATAATTGTGAGTTATTGTGAAAAGCGTGGCTAATACCTGGCTAAATTAGTGCTGCTCTCTCAAGCAGAGTGTTCTGCGTGTATTTTACATCGCGAACCTATGGATAAACATTGTAATTGTGGCAAATTTTTGCGGTCAAATATTTTGCAAACGCCATGTTGGCCGCTTGCACATAACCTCAACCGCCACAAGTGACAGTCCCAAATTAAAGCAGTTTATAATTTGTGTACGTTTTGTTATTTTTTTTATTTATTTGTATATATATTGTTTCAGAAGCGGCATAAGCAGAAGTCAACAACATGTCACGTTTCTTTGCCAACGGATCCGACTCGGAATCCGAGTCCAGCGAGGAGGAGGTCCAAGCACAAAACTACAACAAAGCCGCCAACTTCGTAAGTGTCTGAATCATTTAACAACAATAACATAAATTAACAATATTTCTCTGCAGCAATTCAGCGATGACGAGGAGGAGGTGAAACGTGTCGTACGCTCCACCAAGGAGAAGCGATATGAGAACCTCACAGGCATTATTAAAACGATACGTAACCACAAGAAGATTAAGGACATCCCGAACACGCTGAGCAGCTTTGAAGATTTGACGCGCGCCTACACAAAGGCGCTGCCCGTCATCTCCAAGGAGGAGAATGGAATTACGCCACGTTTTTACATTCGCTGCTTGGCTGAACTGGAGGATTTCATCAACGAAGTGTGGGAGGATCGGGAGGGACGCAAGAATCTCTCGAAGAACAACTCGAAATCGCTGGGAACGCTGCGTCAAAAGGTGCGCAAGTATATCAAAGATTTCGAGGATGATTTGGGTCGCTTCCGCGAAGCACCCGATCAGGAAAGTGACGTTGAGGAGGGCGAGGGTGATGCCCATGACAGCGATGCGGATCGGGCTGGCGCTGATAGTGATGGTGGTGTTGTCGGAGTTGGAAGCGGCAAATTGCCTGATCAATTGAAGGCAGCAAAATTGGCGCCATCTAAAGCGATTGTCGACGATGATGATGATTCGGATGATTCTATCGACTGGGATTCGGATACCACATCGGAAACCGAGTCATCAGAGGATGAGAATCAGTATCAGAATATGCGTGAGCGTTTCCTTAAGCGCACCACCGAGAAAGAGGACAAGGATGATGACAAGAGGAAGGATAAGCGTAAGGAGCAGAAGCACAAGGTGCGAAAGCGTGCAGAAGACGATGAGGATGGCGAATGGGAGACCGTCGTCAAGGGCAACGTTGTTGAGAAGCCCAAAATGTTTGAAAAGGATGCGGAAATCGATATTCCTTTGGTGCTAGCCAAGCTGGTGGAGATTATGTCGGGACGTGGCAAGAAGCGCACTGATCGCCGCTTGCAAATTGATTTGCTGTTCGAACTCCGCGACATCTCGGAGCAACATGCTCTGGGCACGCCTATTAGCGTCAAGATTCACTTCAACATCATTTCGGCCATTTTCGATTACAATCAAAAGATTTCGGAGCCAATGAAGCTGGAGCACTGGGCCCTGCTGCTGGAGGTCATGCAGAGCATGCTGAAATTGCTTCTCGCCAATCCTGACATCAACATGAGCGAGAGTGTCGCCGAGGAGCACGAGGAGTATGGAGCTGCACCATACTATATTCGTGGCTGTCCTTTGGCTGCAGTTGAGCGTCTGGACGACGAGTTCACCAAGCTGCTGAAGGAATGCGATCCCCACTCGAACGATTATGTGACGCGACTCAAGGACGAGATCAATGTGGTGAAGACCATTGAACTGGTTGTCCAATACTTTGAGCGCTCCGGCAGCAACAACGAGCGTTGCCGCATTTATCTGCGCAAGATCGAGCATTTGTACTACAAGTTCGATCCAGAGGTGCTGAAACGCAAGCGCGGTGAACAGCCAGCAGCTGGAACGGGACCTTCCTCTGTGGAAGTGATGGATAAATTGTGCAAGTTCATCTATGCCAAGGACGACACGGATCGTATTCGCACACGTGCTATTCTGGCCCATATCTATCATCATGCGATGCACGACAATTGGTTCCAGGCTCGTGATCTTGTGCTGATGTCGCATCTGCAGGATAATATCGATGCTGCAGATCCTTCGACGCGTATTCTCTACAATCGCATGATGGCCAATTTGGGTCTGTGCGCTTTCCGACAGGAGAACATCAAGGATGCCCATCATTGTCTGGTTGATCTGATGGTCACCGGTAAGCCAAAGGAATTGCTTGCCCAGGGATTGCTGCCCCAGCGTCAGCACGAACGCTCTGCGGAGCAGGAGAAGATTGAGAAGCAACGTCAAATGCCATTCCATATGCACATCAATCTGGAGCTGCTCGAGTGTGTCTATCTGGTGTCCGCTATGCTCTTGGAAATCCCCTACATTGCAGCCCATGAGTTCGATGCTCGTCGTCGCATGATCAGCAAAACGTTCTACCAGCAATTGCGCTCTTCGGAACGTCAATCGTTGGTAGGACCACCAGAGTCGATGCGAGAGCATGTCGTTGCCGCCGCCAAGGCGATGCGTTGTGGCAACTGGCAGGCGTGTGCCAACTTTATTGTTAACAAGAAGATGAACACCAAGGTGTGGGATCTGTTCTATGAATCGGAACGTGTCCGTGAGATGCTTGTCAAGTTCATCAAGGAGGAATCGCTGCGCACCTATTTGTTCACCTACTCGAATGTGTACACCTCGATTAGCATACCATCGCTGGCTCAAATGTACGATCTGCCATTGCCCAAGGTGCACTCGATTATCAGCAAAATGATCATCAACGAAGAGCTTATGGCCAGCCTGGATGATCCTAGTGAAACGGTGGTTATGCATCGCTCGGAGCCATCGCGTCTACAGGCGCTGGCCATGCAGTTCGTTGACAAGGTGACCAATCTGGTGGATGTCAATGAAAAGGTGTTCGACATGAAGCAAGGCAACTTCTTCCAGCGCGGCAACATGGGTAACCGTGATCGTGGCTACAATCGCAACCAGAACAATCAAGGTGGCAATTGGGGCGGCCAGCGACGCGACAATCGCAACCAGCGCAATCGCAATCAACGTGGACACCACAAGCAACAGCAGCAGCAACAACAAGTCCAGACCATCGACGAGGAGTAGACACTTTAGTAGCGTACCATAAACAAATCCAACGAGTACACTGGGTGGAAATGGCTCTACGATTGAGCACAAGGCAATGGAACAAGCAAGGAAGAAGGAGATGGGAATCTGATAACAACTGTGGTCAGACCTCCGGTTCAGTTTAAACCTCTGAATCGGAGGTCTGCGCACTCTTCTTTCGCCATTTCAATTACTACTGTACTGTAAATTTGTTTTTTTAACGCTCATTATGCTTAAAAACTATATTGATAAATGCATTTTGTATGAACTTAAATCTAAAGTGCGCAAGTCTATGATTAAAATAAACTGTAAAAGAAAACTACAAACCACAAAAACAAGAAACAAAAATAATGGGTTTTACTAGACATATATTTTATTAAACAGAAACATTTATTTTAAATTTAATCAAAGCCTATGAGGAATTGTTAGTTTTACTTTGGCGCCAAGAGCTTTGAAGTATTTTTATCAATACCGTACCAGCCGATAACACAACAAAAAAGCTCAGTACGCTGTTATGATACTATCGAAATAGACTATCGATACGATATCGGTTATCTTTTTGCGGCCAGCGCACATTGTATTGGATAATAATTTAACAAGTTGCAACTTGCAAATTGTTAATTAAACTTAAAAATAAACACTATGAATAGTATTGGCGAGGATTGTAATGAGCTTAAGAAACAATATGATGCATGTTTCAACAATTGGTTCTCTGAACGTTTTCTCAAAGGTCAAACAGATGATTCCGTGTGTGCGCCTATTTTCAAGGTTTATCAGGAGTGTGTAAAGGTGAGTAGCAAATTCTTTTTCCAATTGGCCACATCATGCTTATATGTACATACATAATTTCACCCAATGTACAGCGTGCCATGCGTGAGCAGAAAATCGAATTGCGTGAAATTGAAACAGATTACACCACCGGCTCTGATTACGACAACAGTAGTGGGAGTGGAAGCGGCGCCAAGAGTTGACCACACACGCACAATCTAATGACGTCTAATACAACTGCAACAATCACAACAAGCGTGCCACACATTTCTACCAATCTTGAGGCACCCTTTGGGAGCGAGGATTCATTCCAGCAACGGCGCCGGCACAAACGCGGCTCCACAATCTAAAAAGAAAGTAAAAATGATGTAGAAAATGGTAGTAGAGAATTATTAGCAGCTTTTTAAAATGCCAGAATTGTATAAAATTATTTAAAGTTATGTATTTTAAGTTTAAAATGATTTAGAGTTATCCACTAAATTCTTACAGTAAATGTTTGTAAATATATGTTTTAATAAACACTTAATAAAATTGATTGTAAAATTGTATAAACACAAGAACTCTTTGAGAGAGCAGAGATCGCATTGTGAATCCCAAAATGCCTTATCAGTGCAAGTCGACCTTCGGGTCAGGTACTTCCCAACGCTTGGACTTTTTGTTCTAAGCATTGTGGAGGTGTATAAAAGCAGATGGAGCATCTTTCCAGACATCAAACAGAAAACACACTTGTAACCATCAACATGCAGTTCCTATCCACTCTGATGATGTTCCTGCTGGTTGTCTGCGCTGCTTGCATGCAACTGATCAACGCTGAACCCTTCAACACTCGTACTGGATTGGGCGGACACGGTAGGCCAGGTACTTTGCCTCCAAACCGACCACAGCAGCCTAACTTTGGACCCTCACGTTGGTAATCTAGCACAAAGACCACTAGAGTATATACAGGAATAAATACAAATATAAATTGAACAAAAACTGTTGTATTTTCACTTCTTAAAGCATATGCTCTTAATATAATCAAAACATAAGCATATGTTCCGGTTTAATCAATATTTTGACTTATTATCTATGTGGATTCGAAAGCAGTGACTCAAAACACCAACAATTAAAAACGTTTCTAGTCAAATGCCATCAAAAATGTGTATTTGCTGCTGACGGAAACTTAAAAACCTACACAACTTTTGTCTTAAAATTAGAAACAGAAATGTTGGCATCTTTACTTTGCTCCAGCAGTAAACTTGGAAAGCTTTTCCAGCAGACCAATGTATGAGGTGTGCTCATGGGCGGTGGCCAAGTCGGACAGTTTCTCAACAAACTCATTGCTGATACCCTTCTCCTCCAGCAGATTCATGAGAAGATCGTACAAGTAACCGTCTAGCACATCGCCAGCAACGGCATAGACTTTATCGTTCCATTCGCCTTCATAGATTGACATCTCATCAATGGAGAACACATCGTTGTATTCACCCTCCTGGGCTTCTCCTTGCAAGAAGGAGCATGTGAAAGACACTGTCGAGTTTCCCTTAATGATGTCAATTTCGAATTGGGGCTTGCTACGCATTTCACCCAGCTCTGGCTTGTCAGCATTGGGATTGATCTCTGGCTCCTCTTCGCTGTCCACAGTGTGGTTCACATTGAAGTTGATGACAATCTTTTCTTTGTCCGATTGCTTTACCAATTCCACATCGGCGCCAGACAATTTCACGCTGAAGCCGTCCAAGGTGCTGGGAACAGTTTTGCCCTTCTGCACCTTGCGTTCTGCAACAATCTCCTCGGTGAGGAACTCCACCAATTCGCGTTCACCTGAGAAAGTAAAGAATTTATTTAAAACATTTCTTATTTATGTTTCTGGATTTCATCAGCAGCACGTTTTTGAGGTTATGTAATTGTGGACCAACGAAGACCAATCATTCTTATATGTGAAATTAATAGTCTGCTTGTCAATTAAAAACTCACCCTTTGTGTGCACATTGCAGCCACAGGTGCAGTTAATGCTGGGCTTGTGCACATTTAGTACAGTAACGTGGTCATTGCCTCCTGAACCCACCGCCGCCGGCTTTTTGGTCATGTGCCACAGGCTGCGTGTAAAATCACGCTTACCCAATGCACCGGTGGCTGAGCTTGCCAAGCTGGTGAAACGCAAAGTAGCAACCTTCAAGCTGTTCATCTTGTTATATAATATATGATTTGTTTTATGGAAATTAATAGAAAATGTGCTGCCGCCTTTGTGTTGCAACTTGCAATACTCTTACATATGCCGATAGCGATACCATTCATATTTATTATTATCGATAAGCGCAAACGCTCTTCTCGATAGGTGGCAACGCCACAAAACTACAAATGTGCGTACGGTCAGTTAAAACAAATGAGTGAAAACATTAAAGAAAAGCTTTTGGTATTAGTGGAGGATATCGATGCTGATGCGGCTGATCAGCATCCTAGTTGTCCACATGGCCCAACGGTGCTATTTTATCGGCAAAGTGAAACTTCCAATGAGAGCTATTACGCCTGCTCTGCTCATCGCAATCCAAAGTTGTGTGCTTTTCGCTTGAATCGGGTTCAATGGCAAGGCAACAAATTCAAACGAACCACAGATGTGCTTGAATTTCCAAAGGCCAAGATCAACAACGATACTGATCCAACAAATCATCTGAAAGCACTCTCGCAGGACGATGTGCATGCGCAGTACTTCTTCGATGAGAAAGCATTGAATTTCTTTGCGGATCAATGCCGATCGCTGGAAATCGAGTAAGTCACACATAGCTACTGTATATAATTGTATATCTAAACTCTTATCTCTTTTGTAGTAAAGTGATTTGCATGGGCGCACCACGCCTTCACTTCCATCTTCGACAAAATCCAAAGATTCAAAGCTTCCTGCTCGATTTTGATGAGAGGTTTGGAAGCTATTTGAGTGCGCAGGAGTTCTGCCTATATAATATGTGCAATAATCACTTTTTCTACGACCGTACACCCTTCGAGTTGTTCCTAAAGTGTGAAAGGTGAGCACTTATTTACTTTATTTGATTTATTTTTAACTAATACCTTATTTCACAGTAATGAACGCCTGCTAATTGTAACGGATCCTCCATTTGGTTGTCGCACTGAGTTAATAGCCCACACGCTGCGCTCACTGACGCGTCTGCACAATCGCATTAACGGACTGCCCTTGACTCCGCTGCCTATATTCTGGGTGTATCCATACTACATGGCCAACTACATTCAGCAGGATATGCCAGAGCTACAAGTCTGTGATTATAAGCTTAATTACACAAACCATGAGCGGTATACGAATGTGGGCCCCTCCCGGCGTTCCTATGGCTCCCCGGTTCGAGTCTTTACCAATGTGCCACTAAAACTACTGAAACTACAGCCAAGCGAAGGCTACAAATACTGTGACAAGTGTGAACGCTACACAGGCGTGGAGAACGTGCACTGTGCTCGCTGCAACAATTGCTGCTCGCAGAATGGACAAACCTACAGACACTGTCACATCTGTGAGATGTGCGTCAAACCCAATTACGTGCACTGCCAAGACTGTCGACGATGCAGTCAACGCGAAGGTCACAATTGTCAATTGTATCAAACCAAGCAGCGTTGCTGGCTCTGTGGTCAACGTGGACACATTGAGACCAAGTGTCCAGTTTGGTCGCGATTAAAGCACGCAAGTCGTAAGCACAAGAGCACAAACCAATCCGTTGGCTGCGTTATATGTGGCAAAAATCACAGCGAACGTAAGTGCAAACTTCGCAGCAAATACTTCGAAGAGTCACAGTTTATGGGTCAAACTTTGATAGCTGTTCGTAAAAATTGATAGCCACTATTTAATCACTGAAAATACACACGATTTACGTTTTTAAACACTTTTTAATACCAAATTCAGTTTAGTTATCTTCTTAACACTCTTGAAAGTGCGCCAAGGGGGACGCAAAATGAATGCACATGAGGAGCATGACCACCATAAATTGTGGAATGGATTATTATCTGCTACAAACTTACAAAGTTGTGTAGCAAAGAAGTCAATTGCAAAATTTTGACAAAATTATGTATAAAGTTTACGTTTATCATTTAACGACGGGTAACTTAAGCTTAGACAATAATTAATTTCAAGTGGAAAACACCAATGCCTCAAGAAACGGAATGCAGATACCACAACAGCGATAATTCATTTGTTGCTATTGCTAATGTTGTTATTATTGTTGTTGTTGTTGTTTGGGCCACTGTTGATATGAAATCTGATGACGTTGACAATTGGGTCGCGCGCCGCGTTCGTTTGTTGAGGTGAAAGTATTTATTTGCTACGATGAAAAATGTCTAAGAACGGTTGTATTTGCCCCAAATGTGAAGCATGAAGACGGAGGCGATGAACAGCAACGACATTACCAAAACTGGAACTGGTCCACTGCAAAAACATAAAAAAAAAATTTATGAGTAGAGAATTTATAATTAGCCGAAAATGTATTTATACAATTAAGTATATAGAATAATACTTACACTTTAATGCCTGGGGAATCGTCTGTGTAGAAACGCCACATGCCACCAGTGCCTGCTCCGCCTGGAGCACGACTCCTGGCAGCTGTTGTTGTTGTTGTCTTTCGTTGCTTCAAAGTGCTGCCACCGCCTGCGCCAGCGCTACGTGGCGCCGACAATTTGCTGGGCGAGCGTGAACCGCTGCCAACGGACGTTGAACTTGCAGGAGCAGGCTATAATTGTTTTTAATTGGCTTAGAAAACATTGATTTCATTTTAATACAACTTTTCACTTACCATTTTAATTTATATGTCTAATTTTATTTAAAAGCAAAATGTGCACTAAGTTCGTGAGTTCTGCGTGCTGACCTGGAAAGTGTTGAATGCGTTGAATCAATTTGACATTTCTTCGTGTTGGTTTCGTGTTCCACGTCACCTGCCATTCGCCCAAAAACGTTACCATGACAGTAACTATTCGATAGGTTTCTACGCTCCGATAATTTCTCTTGCGAGTCTAGCTGATACATTTTTTCGAATTGAGCGCGAATTTAAAAAAAATCTGATAAAATGTTAGTAACAGTTTTAATATAAGACATTATGTATGCAGTTTTTCAAACGACTACAATTAAATATAATTAAATAATAAATATATCTTCATCAATACAACATATATTTTTGATCTTACGTTATTTGTTGATAGTAGTAAAAATTATACATTCAATAAGGTATTCTACTGGCATATAAAAGTTTACTGGTTGTGTAGAGAGCTTTATTTAGTTTCATTCATTTGTTTTTTTCGTCTACTTGATAGTTGTATCTGAAAAACAAATAATTATGCAAAATTCAATTCTTCTTCTTCTTGGATTTTATTCGCGTTTTTCGTCGGTTGATTGCAATTAACTATCGAACGCTGAAATCGCCGCTTATTATTTTGTGCCACTATCGATAACACAGAATTTATATCTACCATAATTTTCCCGTGCGAGTATGAGAAAGATTTTAGTTAATTACCACAATTGTGATCTATATTTGGTTAAATATTTTGTACTTCGTATGTAAAGAAAACCTTTCGTGTGGGATGCAAATTTGGTGAAATCGCAACGGCTTGTTATGTTTGACAAATTGGCAACGCAAAGTCGAAGCTAATGCAAAAACACAAGCGGCAGTAAATTGCGAAATTAAATAACATGGAGGATATAGAAATCGAATATCTAGATGAGTACAAAGACTTGGTGCTGCCTGGTAAGCTTTAAATTTACAATTTACATAAATTTACTCAATATGCCACTAATTTGTAATGAACCCAGGCATCAAAACAAGTGGTGAGGGACGCGCCGCAGCTGTAGCGTCATTAGACCAAGCGACGCCGCGTCCATCGCAACGTAGACGCAGCTCCTCCGATTCAAGTAGTTCCTCAATAGATCCGGACATTTTTCAAAAACTATTTGATGGAAAGTTTCTTGATGACGAACTACTCAATGAAAGTAAGTAAACTAAGTCTACTTTCATTTGTTTTTCTCACCTAATGTAATTTTAACAGGCGGCTCGAGTGCAAAGGGAAGATTTCGTCGTAGTTTAAGTCCATCGTCGAGCGATTCTAACGATGCTCTGGATGCTCTGTATAACAGACAAAGCAGCAGAAAATTTAAGTCCAATAAGCGCGATCGACTGGATTCTTATGATTCCTTAGACGATTTGGGTATGTATGAATGAATTGATAATTTTGAAAATCTAATTGTTTATTTGTATTCTTTTAAGGCGATGTCCTAATGGGCTCATCCCATAAGCTATCACTACACAAGTCCAGTTCAAAGAAGTCACATACTTCGCACAGAGCCTCTCACATTGTGAAGTCCCGAAGTGCCGACAGTAAATCGAATCTAAACAAACCTAGTACCTCTTCGTTCGCATTCAATGCAAGGGAGGATTTATCTAAAGCTAATGGCTCCTCAAACCATCAACCAATGAGTGCCAGCAAAAAGCCTGTAACTATCGTAAAAGCTCATAAGCCAGACTTAAAGCCATCCAAGCTTGAGCCCAAGGAGGATCCTTTGCGTAAGTTCTTTATCCTGCATTCAAAAAAGGTAAAATTTACCCTTACTTTACTTTAATTTTAACAGATTTGCGGGAATTTGATGATGATTCGGATAGTGATTCCTTTGAATTTGAATCTGATTTTTACGGCTATGACTATACCGATGATGAGGACAGCATTGGAGGCAAGCATATTATCAACATATCAACGGATTCAAGCTCAACGACTTCGGTGGCGGGTAAGTTGCCTTCAAACAACTAGTTGATACTGCCAAACCTCTGATAATATTTATAATGTGCGTAAAACAAACCGTGTAGACTCTGTGACACCTGTTGTTTCCGAGGACGAGGGCCATCAGCAGCATGAGAGACTGGATCCTCAGTCGCCAACTGACAATAACGAACGTCTGCAATCCTATTTAAATAATCTAGGTTGTGCTGAAACACCACCGTCTAGACACAAACACAAAAACTATAAAAAATCGCGTTCCAATGATAAAATGTCATCGACTCCTCCAACTCCTCCAGTTCAAGAACAGGTTAATCAATCCGCTAATCAAGCTCTCGAAGAGGGTAAGTTTTTCCAAATGACATTTAGAATTGCTAAAGTTTCACGTTTATCAAATATTTATTTTTTATCGTTTAACGTTTTGCAGACAAAAAAGTGGTTGATGATGAGCCCTCGAGCAGCACAAGCACTAGTCAAGGTCCAGTTTTCAACAATACTGAGAAAGTCTTTGGCGCCGATTATGTGGATGCAAATCTCACCTACAAAACTGTTGAACGTTTAAGCCAAAACTTAGCGGAACAAATAATTAATATTGATGCTGAGCGAACGCTTGAATTTGCGAGGCGTTCTGCATCAAAACCACGTAGCAATTCCTCCTCCAAAGCAATAGCCCCAAGTGCTAATCCTCTGTCCAGTAGTCATGTGCGCAAGCTTACCTATTCTAACGATTCGTTGGACAGCACAACAACAGCAGCGTCCGACAAAAGATTGCGTCGAACTAATAGCGACGGTGCATTTACCAAACGGAAACGCGGCAAATCACTGAAAAAGCGAATATCCCTGGCCGAAGAAAAGACCAAATTCAATCCTCTGTCGCCTGCTAAGGACAATCCCTCTACAACACACAGTGAGGAAGGGAAACCTCAACCATCAGAGTCGCCAAAGAAATTACTTGAAACAATAACAGAGCCCGAACCAGTTACGCATATTCAGAAAAGGAAGAAAAGGGATAAAAACCCAGCGATTGAAAAGAAAAAGCGGGGCAGACCTAAGAAGCATAAAACAGTAACGATTAATAATAAACCAATTAACGATAACATTGATATCGCAAATCGTTCTATCGATAATGAAACGACACCAAATCAAACGGTGCAAGGAAGTCAAGTAGAAAATAAAATGCCGCTGCTATTAGACACTATGCAGACTGATGAAATGTCAACAATGTTGAACTCAAATACTTTGGATGGTCCAAGTAAACCACTACTAAGTAGCTTAACTCTGGACCAAGAGCACCTGAACAGACAAGAAGACGCAATGGTTGAAACAGAGGACCAAAGTATAAATCAGCCAGCTGCAGACGATGTAACTTACTTGCAGGAAGCTCCAACCACAACTGAGACACTCAATGAACACGCCATGGAGGACTCCTCGCTCAGTGCGGACACTGAAACGTTTACTAAAGCTGACGAAATGTCAAAGTTGGACAATGTTGAGCAATGCAAAGTTGGTGAATGTTTTAATGAAAGCGTCTATGTGTCTGCAATGGAAGAACAACAGGAAACAGTTGCTGAGAATATAGAGATGGGTGATAAGGATCAAGAAGTTGAACAAATCGGAATAACAGCGGAGCAACTTGAGGAGAAAATGCGCGTTATTGGATTGTCGGAAGATAAAGAGAAGATGGAACTTACAGAAGAACAGGAAGTTCAGCATGAAGAGCAGGTAACTGGGGAAGAACTTACGAAAGAGCAGGAAACTTCGGAAGAACAGAAAACAACGGAGGAGCAGGAGACTTTGGATGAAAACTCTGAAGCACAGGAAATTACTGCAGAAAATGCTGTGGAACCTGCAGTTGAAAGGGAGGAGAAAGTCTGGAAAACTCTACGATCTGCCATGACATTTCCTTGGGTGCACAACATAGCTGAGAATGCTGTGAATGAGCAAACCGACGATAAATGTAGCTCTGAGATGGAGAAAACTTTAATAGATCCTCCAACAGTGAGTTCTGAAAATAAGTCTGAAACGAATACCGAAAGTATATCGGATCAACCCAATATGAAAACGCCCAGTAAGAAAAAGAAAAAGTTAAGCCGATCTCCAAAATCTAGCAAATCACGCACAAAATCAGCTAAATCCGCCAAAAAGAAAAAAGCTACACCATCGACAGTATTAACCGGATCAAGTGTGGACACAAATAATGAGGACACTACAGTTGACAAACCCACAATCCAAATTATCCCCTCTTTTTCTGAACAGCCAACAAATGATAATATTCCCCAGGTGAATTTTGTCAGGCAAGCGCTTGAAATAGCCGCACCTCCGTCCGAAGAAAAGCCGTCAAATGATAATAAAACTCCTGTTGTGGAAAAAGCAGAAACACAAACATTCGAATCAGCTAAAGTTAAGGAGACTCCAAGAATTGAGATGAAAAATCTCAGATCAAATAGAATAAAAGCATATGAAATAGATATCGATATTAAAGAAACGCCAATGCCACCGAAAGCAGTAGAAATTCCAAAAGCAGAGAATATAGCTCTGCAAGTTGAACAGACTGTTGAAACGACTGTAGAATCAAAGAAGCTAAAAACTAATCTTTCTGCTGATAGGAAATCGGTGAATATCAAGGAAATCAAATCCGACGATGTGAATCTTGGTGTAGAAAGCCCAAAGTCTGTAGAGTCTATAGAACCTAATGCAATCGTACAAAATCGTTTAACAAAATGTAAATCACGCAAAAAAATCAAAGCGCCAAGAGCTAAAAATACAAATCTCAGTATAGAAACCCCAAAATCTGTAGAGTCTGTGGAATCCAATGATATTATAGAAACTCCTTCAACTGAAAGGATCGAAGAGGCCATATCTGATTATCCAGCTGTCGGCTTTGAAACTTTAAAGTCTGTTGAACCTGAAGAATCAAATGTAATTTTAAAGAAACGTTCAAAAGGAAAAAAATCGCGCAAAAGGAAACGTAAATCAAATGAGGATATATTGTCATCAAAGGAGGCGGAGATTCAAATGTCTAACCTGTCTCTGAACTCGGAAGACAACTCAGTTAACCCAGTTGTAGCACCAGATCAGTCGGTTGTAGCTAAAGCAAGTATAGTATTCGATAGCAAACCAGTTGAAGAAATTGAAGTCAAAAACTCCGAAAATATTGAATCATTAAACGAAAGTCTGATTACCGACGATAAATCGGAAAAGCAGGTGCCACAAGCCCAAGAAGTTGAGGACAACCAACCAATTAAAATACTCGAGGAAGTGCCAGAGGTACACAACCAGAAGGAACAACTAGATATGTCCTTAACCAAAAGCATAAAAAAAAAGCCACGGAACTTAATGCACAAGGAATTGATGCAGGAAGCCAGTGATATGGAAGGTAGAACGACTAGATCTCGTGCCAATACACCAGTGACGCGGCTAAGATCTCGAGAAAGGGAAATCGCTGAGAATTCTGGAAGGGAGAGCACTAGACCCAGTCGAGTGTGCAAAGCAATGACCTACGCAGAGTCTCCGGTTGTTAATCCAAAGGAAACAGATCATACGAGTGGGCAATCGGTTGAAACGGATGCTGTGGAATGCAAGGCATCTTCGGAAGAAGTAGCATCTGCAGAACCAGTTAATTCTCCCGAGACCGAGTCAGTGAAAATAACGAAGGATACTGAGGAACCAACCCAATCAGCAGTAGTGGAGAGCGCAAAGGAACCCGGCAAAGCTGAAGTAGTGGAGAACGCAGCGGAACCCAACAAATCTGCAGTACTGGAGCACGCAGAGGAACCTATCAAAGCTGCGGAGGAACCTGAAAAACTTGTAATTGCAGAGAACGCCGATGAAGCTAATAAATCAGTTAATGTAACGGGCTCTTCCCGCAAGAAACCTAGAAAGTCAAAGCTTCGATTGAGCTCCAAGAAAAGCAAAAAACATCTAAGTACCAAAATGGATAAAGAGGCTTCCTTGGAACCAGAGGTGCCAGCATTAGTCGAACCTTTAGCTCCAAGCACTGGTCCCTCCACAACACCAATTATTACTGAAATAGAGGCTCAAAGTTCGCCGAGCACCTGCTCTTCAAGTCATACATTCCGTAAGCTTAGAGTTATGTTGAAGAAACATCCGCCACAAGTTACCCAAACACCTCTGGGTCTGGAGCAGGAGCCGGAGAAAGGGGTAGATGATTTAGGAGAGCAAGAATTGGATGCAGCTGAAAAGGAAGTGGATTCCATGGCGGAGGAGGAGGGAGTCGATGTTAAATCATTGGAAAATAAATCCGAACAAGAAGCTGCCAAAGTTGAGGTTCAAACTGGGGTCGAAACCAGTGAAACCCCAGAACTAGGATTGGAAGTGCCTGACGAAGCTCAGCAGAAATTGGAGGAGTCGATGGCAGAGGATGCGAATGGTACAAGTCCGCAAGGAACAACAGGTGTCGACACGAACGATGACGACATGGGTGCCAATCAGAGTGCGGATGACCCTCAACCAGATGGTTAATAGAATTACTATAATTATATTTTTTTTATTTCCTGATCAATTCAACTTATTGACACTTTTTCTAATATTTATTTATTGTTCCCCTTTTTCTGTGCTCTATAGCCAAGAAACGCAAGCAAGAGAAGCTATTGATGGCCCCGCCCGCCGCACCAAAGCGAGGATTATCCTCTGGAAAATCAGGTGAGTATCTAGCAACAAAATCAAAGAAGGTTTGAAGTAATATATTATTTTTAGCATTACGACGACTTGAGAAACAAGCTGAATTGGATGTACAGCCTAAGCAGAAACGTCGTAAAATTGGAGGACATTTTGTGGAGTTAAAGACTCAAGCTGATGGCACAAAGAAGGTTGCATCTCCTGTGATCCTGAAGCCGGGCAAAGTGAATACAATGAAAAAGCACGTGACTATTGCATCACCAAAGAGTGTGGAAATCAATCAAAGGAAAATGACAGAGCCACAGTTGGACAAGTCCACAATGTTGACAACCCTGCCACAGATGGACAACTCTGTTATAATCACAAGAACAGAAATTGGCCAGTCCCCAGATCAGTTCCAATTCAAGCGAGCAGAGCAAGCGACAACAAGCGGCATTAACATCTCCGTCTCAGTGGTAACCAACAGTCCGCCCAAAAAGGTGTCAACTCAAGCCGAAACGGCCAAGAAGATACTGGCACAGACTCTCGCTCAAAATCCAATCAAAAACGATGACAAATCATCGCTAGCTCCGATTTTAAAGTCAGCAAGCAAATACACAAAAGCAAAGACGGAAAAGAAAGCTGTATTTGCTGCCAAATCTGACGGGAGTCAAGACGTCAAGAAAAAATCAATTGTCAAACTGGCAGCAGCTGCACCAACTGAAGCCTACAGTCAGGAATCATATGCGACAATAAAAACGGAAGTTTATCCACTTGCACAGCCCGAAGTCAAGAAGTCAACTAAGAAATCCTTAAGCAAAGCCAAGACTAAGGAATTGTTGGTGCCCACAATTGAGCCAAAGGAATCTTCTAAAGAACCTGCAAAGCGCGCGGTGCGTGTCCACAAAACAGTTGAACGCAGCATGGCTGCAAATCAAGTGACTCGTGCGGGCAGCGCAACCAGATTACACAATACTGAAGCATCGATACCGCCACAAACGGCACTGCCGCAAAGGCAGCCACGCAGGAGTCAGGCCCAGAAACTGATCGCTGCGGAGGCGCAAGCTCAGGCAGCAGCGTTGTCTGCTCAGGAACAGACGTCGATAACGCATACAACTCAAGGAACCACAAGCAGTTCACGCAAACGCAAGTCACATGCTCCAGCAGAGACAACGCTTGCTAAACGTGCCAAGGAGTCGGCTCAGTCAGTGGCATTCCCAGTTCGCATCACAGCTGCCTCTACCGTCTCCATGTCCACACAGACCTTAGAATCTCCGCCGAAGATGCGCAAGCTGCGTGTGCGAATTAATCGTAGTGTGGTCAAGAAATGGCAAGAGAGTCAACTAAAGCGGATACAAGCGGAGACTTCAGCAGCAACCACACAAGCAGAAGCTGCAGTTGCACCAGCTCCTGTTGCCAAAGCTCCAGTGGCCCCAGCTCCAGTTGCCCCAGCTCCAGTTGCACTAACTCCAGTAGCACCAGCTCCAGTAGCACTAACTCCAGTAGCACCAGCTCCAGTTGCACCAGCTGCAGTCACTAAAACGATTCCAGCAGCAACAGCACCAGCAAGTACGAGAAAATCTCTGGAACCAAAGCAAATTCCAACAGCTTCCAAATCGGTGCCGCTTGCAGTTCCTTTACCCGTGCTGGAAGTGAAGGCGGAGCAGGAAGTGCCAGATGTGCAGCAGCTGACGGAGTCGACGGCCACAGAGTTGCCAGAGCCACCTACTCAATTGGAAGCGAGCGTAGCAACGACATCACTGCCGCAGGTTACCGCTCCCCCAACCGGAACCATTGCAATGATGCCAAGCAGTGCTGGTAATACTGGTGCAGGTAGCGAGCTGACTCCCTTGGCCAGTTCCAGTGATTCGCACACTTTTGGAACCACTCGAATGTTCTCGTTTTTGTATCCAACTCGGTATCAACGCTCCTATGCGAATGTGGGACTCGACTTTTGCTGCCCGAATCTGGATGGGCCAATGCAGGCCATTGATCCGACTCGCTTGCATTCGAAGGTGCAGGTGCCAGTGCTGGAACTCCCTCAGTATATGGTTATAACGACCAAGATCATCACAAAGAACGACCAGAATATACCGCAAAAGGTACGTGCCAAACTGGAGCAACTGGCGGCCAAGGATAAACTTCCCTCTAGCATGCAAACGGTGCCAGTCTCGTCTACAACGTCGGCTACTCCAGCTTTGCCAACAGCTCCAGCTATGCCGCCAGTTCTTACACCTGCTGCCGCCACTGCCCTACCACCACCTTCTCATACCGCTGTCAGTCATGTGGAGCGCGTGAGCAAACCATTGCCACAAGGTCAAATTCTGACCAATTCAATTCAATCTGCTCCTACTACATCGGCTGCAGTGACTCAAACTGTCGCTGGTTCACCGCCTGTGAACGATATGTATCCAGAACTTTTGCAATTGCCTTCCATTTGCCCAACGGATAAGATGCGTGTGGAGCTGCAGACACGAGTCCAACTCTTTGATGCAGTGCTCCAGAGTCTAGCCAGACGTGCCTCTGCTATGACTGTCTTGGAGCGTCAGCGGGTAATTGAGAACATTGTGAGGACCAGTACTTTGATGCCAATCGACGTTGACGTGGGCACCAAGCTGTTGGAGAACTATGTTTGTTATCTAAACGCTACAACGGACATCCTTTCGATGCCTGTACCAAGACTACGTCCCGTCAACACAACCAGAACATCGCAGCCAGTGGTTAATAAGCCAAATAGCTTTGGAGTGCCTGGCACGCCAACGCAGCCTATCAGTGGACGTCCTGATACTAATAGTGTAGCAGCTGGAGGATCTGCCGAATTGGAACTGTCGTCTAACAAGCGTCCCATTTACGACAAAGATCGAATCATTGGCTATCAGTACACCACCCCAAAACCTATGGCTTTAAACAGGTCGAGTTTGCGTGGAAATATCGCTGTCCTCTCGTCACAAGTCACCCGACATGGTACGTCCACCAGAAGTGCAACGGGATCTCAGACTGCAAAGCAGAATAACAATGAAATGATGATGCCAAATGAAGCTAGCAATAAGGTGAGTTATTCAGCTGATTACACATTATTTTACTGGTTTAATCCTGTCAAAACTTTCAGCTCGCTGTAATGAACGCAGTGGCAGCTCCACGAGCCGAACAGAGTGTGGGATCAGCCAATGCGAATCCTTTACAGAAATCGTACCCGCTGAAAACTCCCATTTTGGATAAATCAACGGCTCGACCTAGTGCGTTCTCTACTCCAGTTGCTGCTGGCAATGATAAAGGATCAAGTCGCAATTTATTTATTGTAAATCAAATTAGTTCGTCGCCGGAAGAATGCATTCTGCCCGATGCTGTAAATACTTCGTCTGTAGCGGCCTTGGAATCGGAGATTAAGGGCGAAATGGATGATGCAGATATCTTTATAACATAAATTTATTTTTAACTGCTAACAATAATTGTACTAAGCACCCGTTAAATTTTGAAAAGTATTTTAAGTTACTTTACCATAACTGTAAGTTAATTATTAATCGATTACTGTTTGGCTGTTTTGTGGCGTCTGAAGTAAGCTCACAACAATTTGGAAAGAGAATGAAGAAAAGAAAAAACAAGCCAGAAAGATGTATAACATGTTTTGTCAACTTTGGGGACAAGTTTGTTATAATTGCACGCGAATTTACGTCACTTTTTGTAACAATAAAAAATGTATCTCGCTAGCCATTCACGTTATTTTTGGGGGCGTCTAGCTAGCAATTTCTTCCAACTCTTTCAAATTCAATATGCGCGCGTGATTTATCAGCAAGTTGGCAGCCCTGTTCACATACAACTCTTAAACGACTGAAAGCGCTCGTATATATGTAAAATATATCACTTGGGTTAAAGTTGATATAACTTAATACCGCTTATTTAATTATATTTGATTTAATTTGCAATTCAGATGGTGCAGAACGCCTGTAATGTCAACAGTTCAAATTTACCAGGGCTGCTCACATACCATTCCAGGGCTGTAAGCTTAACTTAAGGAACATATTTATAATTACTAAAGAAAGATTATAAAGCTGCACATTTAATGTTAAGCACATAACATGTGGTAATCAATATTATTTACCAAAACCTCGCAGCATAAATTAATTTTTCATGGCTGGCAGTTTATTAATACATTAACATATCACTGCTACGTCACACTCTCACTGCACTCTCTGAGAGCGCAGCTGTTGCTGTTCTGCGCATAGCGCACCTTACTTATGTATTGCTGCATGAATTCGGCGTTCTTATAAGCGAGCGAGCATGGAAAACAACAACAGTTTTCGTTTGCCGGTTGTTTGCAACGCATTTCTTTTAAGTGGTCTCCGCATCGGTTTTCGCACTTGTCGCTGCTATTGCCGTTTGTTGTGTTCGTGGGCGCGCAATAGAATAGAACAAAAACAATACATATACAATCAAATACAACAAACAAGCAAACATACATACATATCAAAGAGATTTATTTACATATATAGAACTGTGAGTGTTTTCCTTTAAGGACAGACAATAAATATATCAGTTAATGTGCGATGGCGGTTGAAATAACAAACTCAATATTATCGCTACAACCGACGGTGGAAATGGAGCCATTGCCTCAACAAACATTTCATTGGCAGCTCGAGGATTATGCGTATTTTCACAAGTGTGGCGAAATAACAACATCGCCAGACGTGCAATGTTTTGGCTTCAATTGCGCATTTTGTCCGGCAATTTGTCTGCAGTTCTCGGTCTTCGTCGATCACATACGCGGCCATCACATGCAGGACATGCGACGACGCTACGAGGTTGCCAGCGAGAAGAGCGAGCAGACGACGCAAACCGATTTCAATCTAAAGCTAACGGACTGCAATAACTTCCAACTAGACTCGACAGCAGCGGCAGCAACAACAACAACTACAACGGTAGAAATGGCCACAACAAATGCGCGCCTTGATAAACGCGCCCTGATGAAAAAATCCAATTGGAATGATACAATGGGTACAACAGTGGGGTCGTTAGACACACAGAGTGCTGTCACTATGGGATTGTTGGATGTGAGCATGGACATGAGCATCGACCTGGCTGACATTGTGCATGCAGCGCCACAGACAATAACCAGCAACAGCAACAACAACAACAGTAATAATAATAGTGCAGCGCTATTACAGCTTGGCAACGCAGCAACAGCTACAACAACAACAACAACAACAACAACACCCGCCGAAATAGACTTCGTTTATGTTATGGAAAATCCATTGCCACCCTCGCCGCCACTATCAGCTGACATTTCGAGTGACGAGCAGAGTCCGCGATTGTTGCACTCGCTGGATCCATTTGAATTGTTGCCTGAGTCCACAACAACAACAACAACAACAATAGCAGCAGCAGCAGCAGCAACAACGCTGGAGGCATGCCCCAAGGGGGCGTTGTGTGCCTCTAGTCAAGCACCGCGGTACGAGACGCGACGCGTGGTGAGTTAATCTTTGATTCTAAGGCCCTTTTTCACCTAACCCCCCATCGACCCCTACCTTTCAACTGCTGCCCTTACTACCGTTTTGCGCCATTTTGCTGCCGTTGTTGTTAACGTTGTTTTTCCCTGTTTTTTATGCGATTCCGTAATGCAAAAAGGGGTTTCCGTAGTTGTTGTCGATGTTGTCGTTGTTTGTGTTGTGTTGTGTTGTTTTGGCCCTTTGTAAATAAGCCCGACAGCGGACCGACACGACCTTCAAAATAACGGTGCATTAACGGCACTGGCAACAGCAACAAAATACCAAAAAGTGTGTCGCATTTTTTTTCTGCATACCCTGTAATAAATGGACAGCTGGCGGTAGGTTGTGTTTCAGAAACTCTTAGCAAAAATTAAGGCGCTTAAAGTTAAATTAAGGTAGGGCTTATAAAAATACTAACTGCTGTTTACCAACACTGTTTTCACTTTTTTAAGGACCTTTAAAAATAAAGAGAAATCATTTTTATGCGCTGCTTAAGCGCACAAACTTACTACAGGGTATCTCTACAGTCGTGTTGCCGTTTACTTTTATTTATTTCCATTATTTATGTCTCCGTTTGCCGCCCGCTAATCCCGCAATATAGAATTCGGGGGAGGCTACTGACCAGATGTACTTTGACTACGCCAAATCCAAAGGTGGACACCGATGAGGACAACTGAAGCACCGGGGCAGGCAATGTAGGAGACTGACAGACAGGCAGACAGACAGTTCATCAGCTTCACGAGAGCTTCGCTATTTTTACTTTTTACTTTGCTGGTTTTCCACACGCTTGCGATTCATCCAATTTTCTTTTGTATTTTTGCTGTTGTGGAAATACATTTGACGCCAACAACAACAGCAACAAAAACATTTGTTTTTCAAAGCGCACACATAATAATTTATGTGCGACAACAAAAAAATCAAGAAATACGATTTCAACAACAACAAAAATACAGAAGCAAAAAAAAAAATAAAAATAAGCAAACATTTGGGACAAAAACATTCGACTTATTTGGAAAGTTTATTTGCTATAGATTTTTGTTGTTTATAATGAACTGGCTATTAGATATTTAACATTTCAGTGAACTCATAAATAAATACCACTTCAAAACGTTATGGAAATTTCAATAAATAGAGCAGAATAGTGCTAGACCCATACAGCACATTATAGTCTACACGCTGATCAGGCAGTCAGCTAAACCGCTGGAGAAACTGTTTTGCTTTACTATAATAAGCGTTTCCGCTTAACTAGTATTTTTAGTACTTTATTATATAATACTTGTCACTTTTCTGATCATCATAGATAGTCTATAACGGGTAGCGTATGAATTAGTCGACTATTTGAGGTTCCTTTCACTGTTTGTTGATGTTTGCTGGAAACTTGGAGAACACTTTTGGCGCTAATAACGTGTGTATTTAATAGACATTTGAACGGACCCAAACACCGGACATGTTATTTATACGTGCATGTCCAAAAGTATATATATTTATATATTATGATACCAACAGACATATGGTTTATATATGTGCGGCGCGTCTGTGAAGGCTACAAAAATTTTACGAGAGTTTTACAAGTTTATTTGTGAAAATGAGTGCGACAGAATAAATATTTAATTTTATGCGTTGTGTGCTAAAAACTTGGGAATTTTCTAAACTACATAAAAGTTAATGAAACTGAAATGTTTTTGGACATAAAATGTACTCCTCACCCCACTGTAGTCTTTAGAGTTATGTGCCCAGTGTGCTTTGTAGCCTAAACCCACCAAAAAGTCAAACCAATCCAATATCGATAACAGAATAACAGAACTCAAGAGAATACAAGTGCTGATATTGTGCCAGACAAAACGCTAACAAATGGCATTTCTATACAATTACGAGTAATAGTAATTTCTGTCGAAGCACTTTTATTTCAATACCCTGTAATCAGTGGAAAGTAGGCCAAGCGGGTTGTATGTGTGGCAGTTGGAGCAGGGACTAATTAGAGCAATAAAATATGCGGTAAAGCCCATTACAGTAGCGTTGGTTAAAGCATAGCTTAGCTATTGCTACAGGGTATCTTTTGGTCGTTATAGCCCTGCTGACTGTTATCAATATGGGTAGGTCTGTTGCTGGTTGACGTTGTTGCTATTATCTATAAAACGTGAAAGTAAACAAGCAGGCAAATTATCTAAGCATCGATTAGGCCACACGCACAGTGGTGCAAAACATGCACAAAAATTAAGTGGAAATTTTGGTGTTTTTATACTCTCTGCAAGAGTATATTGGGTTTGTGAAAATGTATGTAACAGGCAGAAGGAGGCGTGGCAGACCCCATAAAGTATATATATTCTTGATCAGCATCACAAGCCGAGTCGATATAGCCATGTCCGTCTGTCCGTCTGTCCGTCTGTCTGTCCGTATGAACAAACAGATTTCAGAGATGGTAAGAGCTACAAGTTCGAGCTTGGTCTCAATCGATCACATATTTAGTCAGTCAATACAAGAATCTTTTTTTTTTTCGATGCCACGCCCCATTTGCCCACAATGAGCCAAAAACCAAAGACACCTCGGAAAAAATCGGTGTTTTCGGCGAATATCTCAGTAACTATGGCACCTAGGATCACAAATTTTGGTATGGAGGTTCCTAGAGACTGAGTAAATGTCATGCCATCAAAAATTTTGGGCTGCCACGCCCCCTTTTCCCATAGGAACTAAGACACTATTCAAAATTCAATAAATTTTTATGGCGTTTCTTCTTATCGTAGAGTATTCTAATTTATAATTCGTGTGGAGACTAACTATATCAAACTATCCTGAAAGGTGCATTAAAATCGGACTATAAACAAGGAAACTAGATGCGTTACAACATTGATAACTGAATGCAATATCGTGTATGAGTGCAAGCGAGATAGTAACATACAAGCACTTGAGCGGCAGCGCTCAATGTATGAGTGCAAGCGAGACAGAAACATACAAGCACATGTTCGAATGTTTTCGCTGCCTGCGTGGCGGCAGCGCTGCTCACAGTCGCTGGCCGCGCCGAATACACACATACATATATGCATCATACATTGTCTTTCGTATATGTATTCGCATACAGACAAACAGCTGTATGTTTTATTATGCTTAGATTGTTTTTGTTTCAACGTGTTTTAATGCAAGTACTACACATTGTATATCTCTAGACCGATTTTAATAATATAATTCGTGGAAAATGCAGAGAGTATTATACGGTAGGGCGTGCTCGACCGTACTTATCTTACTTGTTTTAATTAAGTCTATCTTGCGTTGAATCTGAGAGTTCTTTAGCCAAACACTTGAGCTTAACTTTCGTTTATCTGCTTTAATAATTTCATCAGTCGCATTTCGAATCCAAAATTCCAAATCCCGTCTAGCTATCTGGATGGAGCATCATCTTGCTCTTACTCACACCCACTTAACGATAGCGATATTGGGCCATAAAAATAATAATTTCGATTTTTTTTTTTGTTGACGTTGAAAACAACTTGAGAGATAAGGGGATCGGGACACAGTTCCGTCATGGGCCTACAAAAGGTTTTAATGTACATTTAACCACCGGTAAATTGGTATTTTTAGAGCACCAGTCATAAAATAACAAAAAACACCTATCGCAACTTGGCTCAATTGGAAAGCATAAATCATTGGCCAACTGAAGTATTGAAGTGTACAAATCGCCGCACGATTACTCCATATAAAACGGGTCTTAAGCAATACCAAATATGATCGCGAATAATCGGTTGATACCAAGAGATAATAACAGAAATAGTTAAGAAAGTTTAGAGGGGTAGTACCACCCATTCTGGTATATGTATATCTGCTGATAAATTTAAATAATAACCAAATCAATCTATGCTAAAAAGTGCAGAATATCCCCCAGTCGACAGTTATTAATTGTTTTTCTTGCCATCAGTTTATGCACATGCTAATCGTTAATAAACAAAATAATATAACTCAATTTTTATCAGCTGAACTTATTAAATAATTAACATGTTTAATTCAACATTTGTTTAGCATGTTTTGACTGCGTTTCTTTTCTGACTTTAAGGCCAAACTCGACACCCACGCCAATGCCTCGGGTCTCTGATCGATCAGCTGATTTATCAGACTCGGCTTTATAATCAGTCTAATTAAATTACGGCCAACCGCCTTGTGACTGACTGACGAAATTATTTGTTTATAGTTTTAGTTGCGATTTCATTTCCCTTCCACTGGCACAAATAAGTTAATAACAGCGCATTAGCGTCCAAATTGATTGCAACGCCAGAGAGTTGAGTACTTAGCGTATTATCTTTGATTTTTGATTTTTGAAAACTTGAGTATTTCTAGTACTAATTGTCGATGTTGTTGTTGTTGCTGTCGTTGTCTGGATCGATGTGGAAATTCATATTCAAAGCGTTGTGTACACGTGTCTCAAAAGCCTTCGACGATTTATACCTGTCTTTACGACCACATTGGCTTTGCGAGCATGCGTCTCATGTTCATACCCTGTAAAAAGGTTTAGTTCAAGGCGGTACATTGATTCTGCTACCGTTGTGTTTTCCTTCCCGGTTTCCTTTATGCTTTCCCACCTAGGGTATCTCCTTGGTCTGCTCTCTATTTGGTTTCAGGTTAGCATTGCATGTTTTGTGGTATTTTGCGCCATTCGCTTGCCGATTATCATATGGACACACACGAGTGATATAATTTTTTATGATACATTCTGCCCACTTGCATATATTTTTTCGTAGCATACAAATGAGCGTTACGCATGCCGTGTTACCAGATGGCTGCTATACTCCCATTTTAGTTGGCCTATAAATAGAAAGTGGGTCAGAAATCAACATCTATAGAGACAATTAAACTGTCATTGATTCTAGTTAAACTTTGCCAGCCTATACTTTATTTTAACTCCCTGTTTTAACTGGCCATGCCAGCCTTTATGGGTAGTATTTCCTAAGCCAGTTGGTCACACAAATTGTAATTAGCTTAAAAATTCAATGACACCATTTCCAGGGCAAAGAATTAATGGCATTACCATGAATCTTTTATTCGCTCACTCAGAGCCGCTGAATGTTAAATCTATTGACCAAAAACCAGAGCCTCAAAACCTCAACCCCAATTTCCATGCTCACACCCACATACGTGTTGATGTACTATGTCTGTATATATAGTATATAGTCACGCATTTGGATCGCTTAGCGTACGCGTTCTAATTGTCACTTCCCAGGGATTTAGATGGGTCCAATGTTCGGGGTATGGGGTTCGGGGGTCTCGGAGGTCTATGAAAACTGATAATTACCAATTGGTTTCGCAGCTAAACAAATTTCTTTTGATTAATTTGTGTGGCACAATAAGAAATTTGAGGCACTTGCCCAATCGACGACGTTCTCACATCATCAAAGAAACTTATGACGTTACCCGCATTTTTATTTTTTTCTCTTAGTGCCAAATGTGCAATAAACAATCATTTTCAATTGAACAAATGTGCAAGTGTCTCACACACACACTCTTACAAAGTCGTAAGCAAACTGTTAACAATACACCCCGAGATCGGAGCGATGAATATGATATATGTGCAGCTGTCTTTGTTGTCGGTTTGTTTCTCTTTTTGACAGTCCAGTATTTGAGTTTTTTTGGATGCCATTGGATTTTCATATTGATATCGCCACATGGCACAAACATGACTGTTTCGTTTTTTACCTTATCAGTTAAGAGTAACTCTTGTTATATAATTGAATAAGTTTGCGAGATTAGAACGGGTTCATTTCGCTTCGTAATGCTTTGTTTAACAGAATTTAACTCAATTAGAAAGCTCAATTTGGCACAGGAAATAAAGGGAATGCAAGGAAGTGACTGTAGGACGTACAGTGTTGTCAGTAGGAGAAGGGACAGCGACTACGGTATACGCTATATATGTAATTAAGTTTGATTCATGACAATTTTAAATATTTCTACACTTGTCAACCCCTTCCAATGACATTCCCAACGCTTCCCCATATCTGACACTACTAACAAGTTTCGACCCCTTTTTCTTTAGAAACTATACGTAAATAACGAAAACCAAACTTGATAAATGGGTCTGCGCGATCGGGTTTCAATTTGTTCGAGCCTTGAGCAGACACACAGCCCATCTGGTGCCCTTGTTTGTTGTTCTTGCTGTGACTGCCTCTTTTATTATTGAATTTTTATGCAATTTTGTTAACTGGATCAATTATTTCAATTGCGTGCTCAGTAAACAGACGGCTTTTATGACGCAGAGGCTTCGTCAATAGCGTACAACGGTCAAGCCCCCAGAAACGGCGCCAACTATACGCCTGTGTGTGTGTAAGTGTGTACACACCACACCCAAAACTAATTTCAGCTGTAGTAGCAGTAGTTGTCGTTGTAGTAGTGTGGCCCTTTTGTGTGAGGAGCAAACATGGCGAGCTGGAACTGGAACTGGTAACTTGGAACCGAGAGCACTGCAAACTTGTCGTGAACATGAACATCATCACCTGAGTTTTGCCATTGTTTGGCACGCTCCACAAATTGTCCGCGCCTTTGCGGTAGAAATAAACAAACAGGCAAACAAAAACAGCTGCTCAGCCATTTAATGGAACTACCCATAACAGACCCCCCAGCGCATAAGGGGCCCCACCCTTAGCACCTACTAACCAAACGAAGTTTGTACATATTTTTCCATTCCTTTTCACCTGGCAGACAAACGTCAAAAATTGTGAGAAGGGAGAAACGAAAGCACAGGAAATAAGGCGGAAGTAAAGAGGGGGATAGGGAGGGGGTGTTGGGCGCATGTGGGGCCAACATTATATTTGTTTAATTGCACTCAGTTCGCTACGGTAAACTTGAGTTGCTTTTGACTCTGTTCGGTTGGATTCCTTTTGGGGCGTGGTTGGTCGACTTTTAAATTGAAATTTTTAGTTAAATGTTTTATATTTTTTAGTTTAGTGCAATGTTTACAACTGAAGTGGTTGTTGAGGTCAAGGCTTGAAATGCTTCAGCTGTTTCAATTGGCTAACGGGTTACACAACTGCCGTTAGTCACTTACCGTTATTTACCGCTTTGGGTAAGGTCAAGGTTTGGAAATAAATGTTTTGCCATTAATCAGTTGAAATTTATTGGATCCAAATTGCGAAACAACGCATACAGCTGGGGTTCTTTGAAGAACAAAGAGTTCCTTATATATGCCAATGTGCGACTCTTTTAAAACCCTCTAAAAATAACCCGCATGCTTTGTAAACTTTTCTGTTGAACCCGTATCTTCCAGTTTCTAGCTCTAGCTTGATGTCTGTGTGCCAATTGAGGAATGTCGTCTACTCCAATTCTTTATCTGCAATTAATCAATATTTTTATTGATTCGCTGAAAGGGCCAAACAATTGTTAAAAATCAAAATGAGCGTCACCAATTGCACCACAATCGGACGACAACTTCAATCAATGATTATGGCAGATTTTCAAAACAGAACACGTCTCATTCTCGGCCCCGCAACAAGTGCGAACCGGATAATTCTGATTAAAAAATTCTCTCGTAAATATTATAATTCCAAAGTGTAGTGTAATTTGAAACAGTACGCAATAATGCAGTTTTAAATGCCAGACATCGCCGACGTTCATACTCTAACCAATTTAATATTTTGCAATTAGTTGAAAAGAGTTGCCAGACTTTTGAGAAATATGCATAGCAAGTTTAAAATGTGAAGTTGGCTTCGGCTAAGCCAGTGATCTTACAGTGTTGTAAATTAATTGCAGTTCAATTAAAGGACTCCACTTTAAAGTTCACAATTGATCGCATGGATCAGCTGTTTTGCAGTAAAGTTTGATTTCCACTTTTGTGCGCTTAGGTTCCACAGCTTGTGGTACTCAAACTTGTGTATGCTTTTCTTCAATAAATAAACGTTTGTATTTCTTTGTCAAGTATTTTCTTGACATTGTTCTTATTCATTTCATTTATTCTTTGTGTTTGTGTGCTCTTATTCTTTTTGCCCATTGTTTTGCGTAAGTGATAAAGGGCATGGCGAAACTCCCCTTTAAACAGATCTGACAAAGGCGGTGGAACCATATTGCTTAGTGTGTATGACACACGCGATATGCCCTTGAATTATTCATAGATTTCATTCATGCACAACTCAAACAAAGTTTATACAGTCTTACATATGAATGTGTGTACACGTGTGTAGTTGTGTGTATTTTAAAAGTTTTTATGTGAGTTTTGGATACGACAAATTGCCGGTTGCTGGAGGTTCAAGAAAACCAAAACAATAATAGATTTGTATGCACATATATGTAAGTATATGTGTGTTTGTATGTATGTACATGTGTATGTACTTCAGAGAGTTGTAGCTCCACTATAATTTTGTGCGATAAGGCATGTCGATGACGAGAGCGACGCTGGCGCAGAATTCCAAAGGCCAATAGCCGCTGATATTGTGCACAGTGGCAGCAAAAGGGGAGTGCAGGGAGTGTGAGCTGAGAGGGGGGGACTTTCCCTTTTTGTGTGTCGGGCGATCATGTGGCATTGTTTTTCATTGCTCGTATCTGTGAGATACAAGTTTATTTACTTACATCCATTATTTATTCTTTCTACCAGGCAATGCAGCGCAAAAAGAAGACTGCGGAAGAGCAGCAGCAACAACAATTACAACTGGAATTACAGCAGCGTCAACAATTGCTGCAGGAGCAGACAGCAGCGGAGGAGGAGGAGAACGTACTGGAATTGACGCCACCCGCCACACCGCCCACTCCGGTGCCACCCACATCGCCGACGAGCAGCGTTGCCAGCAGTGTTGACTTGAAGTTGGTGAGCAAATATGAACAAGAGCCACTTATGTAATCGCAATTGTTGACCTCTTTACAACACTTACTTTATCTCCCCTGTCTCACTCTCTATCTTTTTGTTCCTCAGCGCACTCGACGCGAACTCGAGCGGAATCGAGAATTTGTATGCTCCCTTTTGGTAGCCTATGAACGCAATGAGAAGCTTTGGAATCCCCAACATCCTGGCTACAAATACAATGCCAAACGTAGTGTCTATGGTGAACTGGCTGCTCCTCTCCAGGCCGTCTTTCAGATACCTTTGACAGGCGCCGAAATCTTTGCTGTGCTCAAGGAGCTGCGGGGTCGCTACCGTCGTGAGCTGAGCAAACTGAACGCCTTGGGTGGCAAGTACAAGTCGCGACTGTGGTACTTCGAGAAGATGCACTTTCTGCGTGGCGTCATCGAGCACAAGAGGGCCGAGAGGGAGGCAAAGGTGAGTGCCAAGTAGCTAAACTTATCACGCTCTAAAACTTAATACCTCTATTCCCCACAGAGCGAGTCGGCGGAGAGCGAAAAGTCCAGTGAGACGGACAATGAGTCGACCACGAAATCGGCACAATTCCGTGAGGTGCTCAGCTGCATCATTGAAGCATTCCGTCGTCAGGAGAGCCTGTGGAATCCCCAGCACTTTGACTACAGCAATTGCTGCAAGAAGGAGCTGTACAGAGAAATCTCAGCGGAGCTGCTCGAGGAACTCAACTATGAAATGAGTGGCGAGGATTGTTATAAGGAGATACAAAAGCTGCGCACTCGCTATCGCAAGGAACTGCGCATGGTGATCAAACACAAGGGTCTATATCTGCCCAAGCTTTGGTGCTACGATGAGCTCGAATTTCTGCACAAAATACTCCAAGATCAGATCTTCAACAAGATCAGCAAGGTAACAACTAGCAAAATTTAACAACTCTGTAGTCACCTTAACTAATCTCTTATACTTTATAGAAAAAGGGCGTTGTGGAGACAAACCAGAAGACCAAGTTCATCAATGCCAGCTGCATTAGTTTCAACTCCCAGGATGATCAACTGCAGTTTGTGGAGATCTATCGGAACTATCCTGCTTTGTGGGACGTCGATCATCCGGATTATCGCTCCAATGCGTATCGCAATCAGGCGCTAAACCAAATGCTCGAGGAACTGAACACCACGTTCCAGTGCGTCTACACTTCGGCTCAGCTGGAAAAGACTCTGTTTGAGTTACGCAAAGATTTCTCTGCACAGAAACGGAAAATACTCACAAATGCCGCGGGATCCATTAGCATACCACTGCTTCATGCGAAGCTTGGCCAGTTTCTGGAGCAGAACCTGGGTCCATTTCGTTGTGCCGAATGCGGGGAGCTGATCAAAACCTGTGATCAGTATAAGGTCCACCGCTCCGGGCATGACGGCACACAGCCCTTCATCTGCACCCTCTGCGGCAAGGGTTTCCAAATGCCTTGTAACCTAACTGTGCACATTCGACGCCATCGTCGGGACTTTCCTTACGCCTGCGAGCAGTGCGACAAGAGATTTGCTACATCCACCGAGGTGGCCATACATATGCGTACTCACACCGGAGAACGTCCCTACATTTGTGATCTGTGCGGCAAGTCGTTTAAGACGTGGTCTTTCTTTGACATCCATAGACGCACTCACCTCAACCAGTCAACGTTCCATTGCCCCATCTGTGATAAGGGATTCTACGAGAAGAACCGCTTCACCGATCACATGAATGCCCATTTGAACATACGCAAACATTTGTGCACCGTTTGCGGAAAGACTTTTACCACTTATGGCAATCTCAAGAAGCACACCGAGCTCCATCTGGCCGTGAAGAAGTACAAGTGTGCGGCTTGTGGCAAGCGATTCGCTCAGTTCGCCAGTCTGCGGTGGCACCGACGGCGTGAGCACAACTCAGAGCAGAGCCAGCTGCAGCAACAGGAACGGGAGCGAGAGGAGCTCGAAGAGCTGGAGGAGGAACTGGAGGTGTTGGAGGAGTCGTAAATTAAAGATAGACAGTTCTACGCTGAGATAATCACTGTAACGCGTGTACTTATCAGATTGTTCAAACATCGTTAAAGTAATCTTTATAAACACACACTTAATTAAGTTTGCTACTTACTAGTTGATGTCTCATCGCTAATCAAACGCTTAATTCATCATTAATTAATTGAGGTTATAAATTAAGTAGTTTTATGGCGAGTTCAATTGAAATGTTATCAAAAAGATTTACAACATAAACAACTTTGAAATAATCATAATCTGTAAAGTGACCAGCAACAATATTAATTCTTAATTAGCGATCTCACAGTTTATATACGTATATATATGTAGCTTAAGTAGCCAATTATGAAATCAATTAAAAAACAATTTCTTTAGAGATTAAAAATTGGATTAAGATAAATTAATTTATTTTTAAAGCTACCAAATCTCTCTATACGATGATCAGTCAGGCTAGAAACTTATACAAACTTATACAAAAAGCAATAACTAAAATTCAGTCAACTATCTGATCCTATCTAACCATATCAGAGTTCTATATAATATTCGATTTCACTAAATTGTTGCCATAAAAAAAGAACGGAAAATTAAATGCTGCAATGAGTAATTTGCAAATAAACACAATGCAATGAACTGTAACAAAACAATTGCGAAAGAGTGTGGCAAAAAGAGAGAGGGACGCGAGAGAGAGAGAGAGAGAGAGCGAGAGATGGTAATAAACAGATAAGTCATGGGCGTAGAGAAATGAGCAACAAACAAATTGTGATTGTAGTAAGGGGATGAGAGGAGGCAAAGGGGGCGACTGGCTTATCTTCGAATGCAGTGAGATATCAAACAAACGCCGACTCATTGACAGCTCTCTCTAGGTTTATAAGTATAAATAAATGTATAAACGCATATTTCTTTATTAAAATTAATTGATAGCCGTATTTATTTGTATGTGTGTGTATTTTTAGTTAATTAAACTAAGCTTACTCTTCGGCCTTATCTGCATCTGTACGAACTTAAGGCTCTTGAAGCTATACCAATGATCCCAAAAGATGGCCTGTCCATTGTCCGTCTGGTTCTTAAAGTACTTGCCATTCAGATTGCTAAGAAGTGGAAGATGTTAAGACGTAACTGGAGTATTTGACTCGCCACTACATACCTTCTGGAGCAGAAGTCATACCACCAGGCACCATGATGATGCACTGCGCAGTTCATGTGGGTGAATTCATCGTGATCCCTGTCATATGTGGAGAACTTCATCTTGTCATGTGTGCGCATTGCATCGCTGGCATTGCCCTGATAATGACCCAGTAATTTCATCGCGTAACCCTCCTCTTCGCTGCCGATAAGAAAGTTGGTATACAGAGCATATTTTTGGGTGCCATTGAAAAGACGCAGTGTGACGTAGAGCTCGTGGGGCTGGAAAATGGTTAGTCTGTGCAACTTTTCCAATCCTATGAAGAACTCGCCATTCAGTTTACCAAAACCTTGGCGATACTCGTTCCAGTTGCGATAAAAATCCACAGATCCGTCCAGACGTCGCTGAATCACAGTCCAGCCCGGACCGGCATCGGTCTGACCATCGCAGGGCACCAGAAAGGGTCGAAAGTCGGGCAGTTGTATCAAATGAATTCCTGATGATTGGCCAAACGGTAGACAACTATTGGTTGCCGCCTCCCAATCCGCCAGTAAATCATCTTTTCGTTCCCTGAGCTTGGATTCCAGATGCACCACTCTCAGTTTCAAATGTTTTATGGTCTCCACATTGGTTGAATTGAGTTTCTTATAGATTTTCATAAAGTGTTGCTTTCGTTTCAGTCTCGTCTCTAAAATGCTGGACTTTTCTTGCAGTTTCTTGATCTCTTCCTGCTTTTCTGCCAAAGTAGCGACGTTGGTAACGTTTTCAGCTGTGCAGGAATCCAACAGCTCCTGATACTTTTTAGCATGATCCTCTTCGGTTTTGTTAAGAGATTGTAATTGATTAATCTCATTCTCCTTTTCGTTGATAGTGACCACATTTTCGGCCAATTTGGACAAATAGACGTCCAGGAGATCATTGAGATCATCTTTGCTGATGCTGACCGTCTTATGAGCATCTATTTGGATTTCAGCCTTTTTCGGACTCACTATAAGCGTCTGATTAGCCACAGGCACTTGGCTTAATGTACTGTTTTGACACACTTGAGTTTTATTATTGACATCCAGACCACAAGCTTTAATTGGATCCTTTTTCTTAGTAATGGGCACTGTAACTTTTCCATGTAAAGACCACGGAATTGCAAATATTAGCATAACCGCAATTAAATAGTTTTCTTTCATACCGTATAGTTATATTACTGACAGTTTTCGCAATACTGAATAGTAACCACAAATAAAACGACTGTTTAAATGTAACAAGTAATCAGGAAGCTAAGCTTTTGTATTTGTTGATAAGAATTGCATTGCACTTGAAATATGAACAAAATACAGTGGCTGCATGGCAGTTCCGCTAAACATTGCAACTAAAATATTTTAGATAAGCGCAACAATCTCTAAAAAAGCGGCATACACAGAAGCAGTCCGTGGATATTCGTTTGAATTATGCGCCCATAAATCAAGTTGGCAGCACCGCACACACACTCTTAAAGTGCATGTATAGGCATCCCTCTCCCACGCATGGACCACTTAATATTCGAGTATACAGAATTTTTCTAAACGGAAGAAAGTTGTGCGTGATTTGAGCTCCGTAAAAATATTTAAAAACGTTATTAAATAAGAGTTTTAAGTAAAGAAAATAATGTTAAATCAATCATTAAGTGTTGCTTTATCCGATACAATACAAAACAGTATGAAAATTCTTTTAAACTAGTGTTAAAATCAAGTTAACATCTCAGCCTATTAAACGCGACTCAAACCAGTTTTCAGTCAGAAGTGAATTTCCCAACTTCATAGCTTCAAACAAAGCGCATACGTCAGCAAGTGCAGTCGAGTTTTTATAAAAAGTTTTAATATTTTATAAATTAAACAGTAAATAAAACTATAAAGTACAATTTGTGTATTAATTAACTGAAAACAGTGTAAAGCATAAAACAAAGTCATGGAGTTCGTGACGAAACGCGTACTTGAAAATTCATATGCAAGAGGTCAGAGCACATACCACAGAGGGTGCTCCGCTGGCCAAAGCAGCGCAGTAACTGCAGAAAAGACTTGATCGCGTTAGTGTGCGTGTGTCTGTGTGCAGCAGCGCAGTCAGCGTTAAATTTTCTCTACATGGCGACTGCAGTCGTCGCACGAATGCAATTTGAGTGTACAAAGAAAACGAGTCGAGTCTTTGTTCGTTTTGGAAAACCAATGAAGCCATTGAAGGGTGTGTATACATTTGTTTGCCTTTGTGTGCGTGTGTATGTGTGTGTATTTTTAGACTCTGCTCTCTGTTTATCTTTTGTTTGCTTTTCTTACCCTTCAGTTCTGTTCAGGCCTTCCACTTAGATGAAATCAGTCATGAAACGGAAGATTCAGTCATGAAACTGTAGCATCCACCACGTGCATTTGGGTCATGAATTTTATACAGGCATGTCCTAGGGCCTCACCGATCGGTGAGACGTTCGCTTCTTTTTGCAGTGCTGATTCATGCCTGAACATAGAAGTGAATTGTGACATGTTTTCATGACTGAAAGTATATGAAGCCCAGTCATGAATCCAGCCGTGAATTTAGTCATGATTCATGGGTGAAATTTTACGAAATTCAGCCATGAATCTAGGGTGTTTTCATAGGTGAAACTATATTGAGCTATTTTTGCTATAAAAATTAAAAATTCCTATTAAATTAGTCTTTTAGTGTTTATATATTTTATTTGTATTATAATTCAACACATCATTAATATTTTAAACATATTTAAATGGCACTTTTGTTGTTGAGTGCGTTGAGTGTGTTCGCTTTGCTTATTTTCTCCATCGTCTTTTTTTATTGTCCTCTTCTAATGCTTCGCTGAAGCTTCTGTCTTAATGCCTTTTGAAATACAATCGATGTAAATACAAATACTTTTAATTGTTTAAATAATTGCTTTACATACCAAATAAGAGCCACACACGTGCTTGCGTTCTGAACTAAAGCAACAAGAAACTAAAATTCTCTGTCTTTTTGACACTTGCATGAACATGACAGCAATTTTGCTCTCAATATTGAGTGATTCTACTCGTTTAAACACTTCGGGCCGTGTTTTGTCAGACGAAGAGCCATTAGCTTCGTTAAGCGATGAACGTCCGCTTCGCTTTTCATGACTGATTCACCACCTAAAAAACGTTTTGTTTGCCCAATTGCTTCGGCTTTTGCTCTGGCGTTCGTTTTGTCAAACGAAGAGCCGTCAGCTTCGTTGAGAGATGAAACGTTTCATCGCATTCATGACTGATTCACCCCTTCAATTGCTTCGGCTTTTGCTCAGGCGTTCGTTTTGTCAAACGAACAGCCGACAGATTTGTCGACCGATGCACGTCCGCTTCATTTTTCATGACCATTTTCACTCATCGGTGAATTCAGCTGTGAAATGGAAGCGGTTCATCCAAAGAGAACTGAAGGGTATTTTCTGCTCTCATGTGTATACAAAAATGTAAAAATGTGTAACTAATTTTCATTGATTTTCCGCTTTCAGTTGTGACTGTTTTGTGACCTGCGTCAGTTTCTGGCTGTGCAGCTCATCAACGTAACCAATGGGAGCTGTGGTAAGTGACCTTTAACCCTTAATTGGGTCACACCAGTAGTTGCAATCAACTTAGTTGTCTCCATACAGAATACGTGCGTCACTTTCACTGGAAAATCAATAATGTTTCTTTCAAAAATCCGAAAAAAATTCTATTTATATGAGGAATGAGACAAAAATTTTTGTTTTCAAGTATTATATTCTTTATTTTGAGTGGCTACTCCATTAAATTTTAGAAAGTAAAGTTGTTAAAATTACATAAATATTTATTTAGGTCAAGCTTGATAAATTAGTTAGAATTTATACTAATGGAAGTAGACAAATCAGTTAACTCGCCTTTCAAAATCACATTTTCTATTTCTCACGGCACAAAACTGATCAATCTTATGTCTGACACTATGAGAATGACCCAAAAGTTGGGAAACAAACAAAATTGATTAGTTTTATCTATGCGTCCCTTCAAATTTCTTATCAGTCGAAAACCACTTGAGTAATACAAATCGAAATTGTTTACTTTCAGTTCAATAAACTCGGGCTAATGGAACGAGAACTGATAAGACGTGATGACGATGAGCTGGACGAGAGCAGTGCCTGGCAGGATTTGGTATTTATGACTACTATTCTACTTGCTACAAAGCATCGCTAACGATTCACCAACCAACCACCCAATCAATCAATCAACACATACTAAGTATATCCCAGGCAGTGTAACAGAGTGTATCACGATGTATTATATTCAGATTTTCTATATATATACCATATATCCCCCCATATACTAGATTCTAAGTGTCTTTGCAGATAACCCACAACAAACCAAAACCAAACTACAACAAATCAACGCAGCGCTAATTAAACTTTTCTCTATAAACTCCACCATTCATACCTTTTATTGTAAACTATAAAGTCTCTATGAAAATTATACTTACGGTTTACTGGAAACCTTTGCAGCACCCAAATACCAGACTGCCTATGCCTGCGAAGGTAAGAAACTGACCATCGAATGTGAACAGGGAGACCTGATCAATCTAATACGAGCCAACTATGGACGCTTCTCCATAACCATCTGCAATGACCACGGCAATGTGGAGTGGAGTGTGAACTGCATGTTTCCCAAGAGTCTCACAGTGCTGAATTCCAGGTAAGCCTAAGATTGCTCTCCGTCTGGTAGTCAGTTTTTATACAGTTGTCTTTTCTCCCTATACAGATGTGCTCATAAACAGAGCTGCAGTGTGCTGGCAGCCACTAGCATGTTTGGTGATCCCTGTCCGGGCACCCACAAATACTTGGAGGCACATTATCAGTGCATCTCGGCGGCACAGACCTCCACGACCACAAATAGACCCAGTCCACCGCCTTGGGTGCTCAGCAATGGTCCGCCCATCTTTGGCAATGGCAGCGGTCTTATACAACCGCCAGCACCACCGCCACGTCTGCCCACACTGCCCGGTGTTGTGGGCATTCATGGCATAAATGCTGTGCATGCAACGCCCACACATGCCACGCCCAGCAGCAGCACTGCCACCTTACCTGGGGGTCGGCTGAAGGGCGTAACTAGTGCGAGTACAACCACCAAGCATCCGGTAGGACGTCACGATGGACTTCCTCCACCGCCACAACTGCACCACCATCATCACCAACACACGGACGAGACCACGCCCACCAAAGCCAGTAGTAGTGGAAATACCAGCAATGTCACAGCTCCATCCAATACACGCATACTCACAGGAGTTGGTGGCTCTGGCAGCGATGATGGCACACTGCTGACCACCAAAAGCTCTCCCAATCGCACGCCAGGCACAGCAGCTAGTGCCACCAATGGCAGTCTGGGCTCTGGTGGGGGTAACAGCGTAGTGCGCACCATAAACAACATAAATCTGAATGCAGCTGGCATGGCAGGCACCGATGATGAGTCGAAGCTCTTCTGCGGTCCCACACATGCTCGCAATCTCTTCTGGAATGTAACCCGTGTCGGAGATGTCAATGTACAGCCGTGTCCTGGCGGTGCTGCTGGGATTGCCAAGTGGCGTTGTGTGCTTATGAAGCGTCTTCCCGACTCGGGCTACGATGAGTACGACGACGAGATGCCCACTGGGAGTGGCAGCAACACAACACCGTTGCCTGCAAGTAGTGGAGCTGATTGCATGCAGAACAGCAGCAACTGTGAGCCACCGGTTAGCATGGCACACAAGGTGAATCAGAATCAGCGATTACGCAACTACGAGCCCACCTGGCATCCAATGACTCCAGATTTGACGCAGTGTCGAAGTCTTTGGCTAAATAGTTTGGAGATGCGAGTGAATCAACGCGACTCCTCGTTGATATCCATTGCCAACGATCTGTCCGAGGTGACCAGCAGTAAGACACTCTACGGCGGAGATATGCTTGTGACCACCAAGATCATACAAACCATGTCGGAGAAGATGTTCCACGACAAGGAGACCTATCCCGATCAGCGACAGCGCGAAGCCATCATCATGGAGTTACTGCAAGGTGTGGTTAAAACCGGTTCCAATTTACTCGACGAATCGCAGTTATCCTCTTGGCTGGATCTCAATCAGGAGGATCAAATGCGTGTGGCTACCTCCTTGCTGACTGGTTTGGAGTACAACGCTTTTCTGCTAGCCGATACCATCATTAGGGAGCGCAATGTGGTCCAAAAGGTCAAGAATATACGTGAGTAACAGCATTTGGGAAGTTATCTGCCTTGTGGTTACTTAATTGGCTTTGTTTTTAGTGCTTTCCGTGCGTGTCTTGGAGACGAAAACCATACAAGGAAGCGTTGTGTTTCCGGACTCGGATCAATGGCCGCTAAGCTCTGATCGCATTGAGCTGCCTCGCACGGCGCTCATTGAGAACAGCGAGGGAGGATTGGTGCGCATTGTGTTTGCCGCCTTCGATCGCCTCGAGTCGATTCTTAAACCCAGCTACGATCACTTTGACCTGAAGCGTGCGCGCAGTTATGGTAAGTTTTGGAAAGAAAGATTACTATTATCTATACTTAATAATAATATCAATACTTAACTATTACCACTTCAATACAGTGCGGAATACAGCGATTTTGTCTAACGATAGCGATGCATCCGCTGGCGAACTACAGCAACGCATACGCATACTGAACAGCAAGGTAATCTCGGCCAGCTTGGGCAAGGGACGCCACATACAACTGTCGCAGCCCATCACGCTGGTGCTGAAGCATCTGAAGACCGAGAATGTCAGCAATCCCACCTGCGTCTTCTGGAACTACATTGACCAGTAATTAAGCTACTTAACTTTAGTATCTGCATATGATTAATATTTAATTACTCCTTGTTCCTATAGTGCCTGGTCTGCCAATGGTTGCAGCTTGGAGTCAACGAATCGCACTCATAGCGTCTGCAGCTGCAATCACTTGACCAACTTTGCCATACTCATGGACGTTGTGGATGAGCACCAGCACTCGCTGTTCACCATGTTCGATGGCAACATGCGCATCTTTATCTACATCAGTGTGGCGATCTGTGTCATCTTCATCGTCATTGCACTGCTCACACTGAAGCTTTTCAATGGTGTCTTCGTAAAGGTAAGAAACGCAAACTCCTCCCAGTTGCCGCATCAGCGTGCGGGTAGCAGCAGACGCCAGCAGAATAATATACGCGATCAGACGCACGAGTCTTTGACACTGACCACGCCCACTGGTCCCAACAATCACAACCACAGTCACAGCAACAACAACAACAATATGCAACAGCAGCATACAAATTTCATACAACACAATTCCATACGTAATTCGCATCGCAACAATTTGAATTATAATCTGCAGCAACAACAGCAGCAGCAACAACAGCAAGTAGTTGCTGCTGCAGCTGCTGCTGTGGTGCTCTCACACAGTCACAACAATCACAATAACATGAATCAACCGCAACGTGGCATGCAAATGAATAATTTGAATTTGAATTTACATCCGCATGGTGCACAAACAACAGCAGCAGCAACAAACACAACAACAGCAGCTGCTGCTGCAGCGGCAGCATCAATTGCAGCTGCCCTGCAGCAACATGCAGCACATGTGGGTGCGGCTGCTGCTGCTGCCAATGCTGCGGCTAGCAACAATTTAAACATTAGCCACAATTATCTACAAGCAAGACAACAGTCACAGCAGCAGCATCAACAACAGCAGCTACAGCAGGGACAGCAACAACAGCAGCAACAACAACATAATCATAATCATAATATTAATGTTAGCGACGGCAACAACGCATTGGATGCCAATAATATTATAATGCAGGCCAATATGGATGACTTGCAGTATAAGTGGTGGTGGTGGTGAAAAAAATCAAGCAATTAATTCATTAAACAGACAATTGTAGGCTAGACTAGCATATATATAGATATATACGTTAGTGCATAGGCTAGTTCTTTGTCGTGTTAGCTAGTTAGTTATTAAATCGAAGGACTAAGTGTCCTTTACATGTGATATAATCCTTAAGTAACTCAAATTGTAAATCTTAACTTGACTAACACGAGGCAAAGCGAGTCCTAAGACTTGTCTCCATCCAGTTTTAGTTAGTTACTTACTTAGTTAGTGATTTGTCGTAGCAATAAGTTTAGCGCATTTTTCCTTAACCTTTTCGTGGGGGTACTCACAAGTAATCACAACACATTTAATACACTTTTGGCATTTTGTGAGTACCCCTAATGTTCACATTCATTATCATTATTGTCTAACAAAAACTAACTAAACACAACAATATGAAAGTTCATAATTCATATTTAATTATTTATGCATTTTTATGTTCTTTTTGTGTTTGTATGTAATTAATTAATTAATTAATAATAAAAAATATCGAATGTTTCTAATACTTTCTTGTATAAATGTTTTGCATTTTGTGTTTATTCATTTCGTTGTATTTTTGTTGTAATTTTAGTTGCTTGTTTCGTGTCTTTGTTCTTTATTCATACTCATAATTTGTTCTTATTCTATAAATATGCGCTAAATTTATTCATAATTTATTTCTTTCGACAATTTCACCACCAAAAAACCACCAAAATTATTGTTAACTAAATTAAGTTAAAGTCCAGCTCAAAGCGTGACTAGAAGCATTGTTAATTATAAAGTATTCTGCTGGCGTTACTGTTTGAATCTTTGTCCAAATCTATTCCAAATCTCAACTTATATGTATCTCTTTCTCTCTTTTCTTTCCCCCTCTCTCTCTTTTGCTGTCGCACACACCTGTAGTCCGCACGCACCTCTATTTATAGCAGCATTTACATTTGCCTTTTGGCCATTGAGCTGCTCTTTCTGCTGGGAATCGAACAGACCGAAACAAGCATATTTTGTGGTTTCATTACCGTCTTTCTGCACTCTGCCATACTCTCGGGCACCGCCTGGTTTTGCTATGAAGGTAAGCAGGGTCTTTATTTACTAGGAGTCGTTTCTTAACTCGTTTCTTTAAATCTTAGCCTTTCATTCGTACTCGACGCTCACATCCGATGAACTGCTTCTGGAGGTGGATCAAACGCCCAAGGTTAACTGCTATTATCTATTATCCTATGGTTTGTCACTGAGCGTGGTGGCCATCTCATTGGTGATCAATCCCAGCACGTATACACAGAACGATTACTGTGTACTCATGGAAGCCAATGCCCTCTTCTATGCCACCTTTGTGGCTCCCATTTTAATCTTCTTTGTGGTAGGTGTTTCTTGCATTTCATGCTGAAGTATTGGCTAATCCTTGAGTCTTCTTTTTGTAGGCTGCTCTTGGCTACACCTTCTTGTCGTGGATCATCATGCGTCGCAAGAGTCGTACTGCGCTCAAAACCAAGGAGCACACGCGTCTGGCCAATGTGCGGTAGGTTTTTGGCATCTAAAACATTTCCTAGAATTCCATTTAATCACTTGTATCTTCTTTGTGTTTGTTTAGGTTTGACATACGCTGTTCCTTTGTGTTTTTATTGCTGTTGAGCGCCGTGTGGTGTTGTGCCTATTTCTATTTGCGTGGCGCTAAACTGGACGAGGATGTAGCTGCCATCTATGGCTACTGCTTTGTGTGCTTCAATACGCTGCTGGGCATCTATATCTTCGTATTCCATTGCATACAGAATGAAAAGATTCGACGAGAATACCGCAAGTATGTGCGACAACACGCCTGGTTGCCCAAGTGTCTGCGTTGCTCCAAAACCTCTATATCCTCGGGCATTGTCACCGGCAACGGAGGACCTGGAGTCGGTGGTAATGCTGTCAACTCTGCTGGCACTTTGTCCAAGTCCAAATCGAAATTGCCGTTGGGTACAAGCGACGAGGCTCGTGATGAGTTGGAGCAACAGCAACAACATGAACTGCCAGCTACAGAGGACGCCATCATCATGGGCGCCAGCTCCGACTGTGAACTGAACGAGGCACAGCAACGACGCACACTCAAGAGTGGACTCCTTACGGGCAGCTTGCAAGCGGCACCAGTTGGTTCTGTGGTGCTAGAGCGAGGCACATTGCGTTCTGCTGGCATTGCCAGCGTTGGACACGCCTCACCCACCAGCTCGGCAGGTTCCACCCATCTCATATTTGCCCACAAGCAACAGCAGCAGCAGCTACAGCAACCGGGAGAAGCATACTATCATCAGCCAGACTATTACAGCTGGAAGCAGGCGCCGCAGCCTCAACGCGAGTACTACAACAATGCAGGAGCTAGCCCCGGTGTAGGTGGTATGGGCGCTGCCTCGCCACAGCAAGCACATGAAGTATTCTATTGGACACAGAAACACAACAACCAACATGGCAAGAAGAAGCGCGGTGGAGGAGGTGGTGGTGCAGGTGCTGTGCCCGCCTCTCCGAGTGGTTCATTGCACAGTCGCGTCACTGCCGCATCGCAGGTGCTGTTCTATCCATCGTATAAGAAGACCAGCGGCCTGAAGCAACAACAACAGCAGCAGCCGCCAGCATCACAACAAGCCTATCCACATTATGCCGAGGCATTGGATCCACCAAATGCTGCCTACTATCAGCAACAGTTGCAGCAGCAGCAACAAATGCGCCAGCAGCGTCAACAGCAGCAACAACAACAGCTGTCCTCGGATGAGGAGCAGGCGGAACAGCATGCACATCTGCTACACTTGCAGCATCAGCAGCGTCGCGCCGGTGGACAGCAGCTGCCAGCGCCTCCGCCGCACATGGCGCAGTATCAGCAGGAGTTGCTAGCGCAGCAACAGCGCCAGCAGTATAGAAATAAGCATTCCAACTGTGATCTTAGCCAGAACATGAGCTTAGGCATGACCATGGGTATGGGCATGGGCATGAGCCTTGGCGATGCCTACTATAATCAAGGCGGCGGTGGCAGCAGCAATGGCGGTGCTGGTGTTGGCGGTGACGGTCCCGTCTACGAGGAGATCTTGAGTAATCGCAACTCGGATGCGCAGCACTACGAAGTGGGTGACTTCGATGTGGATGAGGTGTACAACAATAGTGTCGGCACTGGCGTCTTTAACAACATGCGCGCTGCAGTTGCCGCCGGAGGCAGTCGCTATGGTGGCAGTCTTAGTGGAGGCAGTGTCTCCTCCAGAAACAAGCAGCACCAGCAGCAGCTGCAACAACAGCAGCAGCAGAAACCACCACCGCGTCGCTGTGCAGCTGAGGATGATGATGACGACGATGATGATGATGATGAATATGACGATGAAGTGACGGCAGCGGATCAACTGCATGACAGCGTCTGTGATGATGATGACAATGAGAGCGATTTGGATGATGATACGCATGGACTGCCGCCTCAAAGTGATGAGCGCATGCGTCGCCTAATGGCGCTCCAAGATGAGGATTTCAAGCGGCGGTTTCAGTAAGTTCCCTTCACTTGAGATGCATTTAACTCTAGTAATGCTAATCCTTCCTAATCTTTGCAGGCGCCAACAGCGCAAGAATGGGATGCCATTGGATTATGGAGCGCCAGCACAGTCCGTAACAGGGGCACATCAGGAGCACAATAATGCGGTTTTTGGGATTAGCGGCGGCGTTGGTGAGGGCTCCATGCGTGGCGCATACCGGCAGCAACAACAGCAGCAAATGCTGAGTGTCAAGTCACCGAGCGCACGCTTGGCGGTAAATGAGCTATTTGGTCATGGTAATGCCGGACCGCCACTGCCACCGGCCAACCAGACGCCAGCACAGAAGCGTCAGCAGCTACAGAAATTATCACCACAGTCCACAACATCATCGTCGTCGCACACATCGCACAGCAATCCGCAGCATGCACCTCCCACACATCATCTCCAGGCGAATCCACAGCCAGCAGCGGCTCGTCATCTCTCAGCCATGCTAGATGAGAATAACACAGTACGTTGTTATCTGGAGCCACTGGCCAAGTAGGGCAGACACTAAGGGAAGGCAACAGAAAGTAGCAGACACAGCCCAGACAGGCAGGTGTCGTCTTAGGCAAAAATTGTAGCTTAGGTTTAGCTATACAACTAGTATTAGTCGATTAGTTGAAATGATTAAATATGGAGCATTGTGTGAAACAACATGCTATCATGTCATGCAAATACGTGCAGTGATTCGAGAATCCCAAAACTTTATATATATTATATGTATATGTAACTCAATTAGACCATAGGCTAAAAAACCAAGCAACCAATGCGGAGCAAGCTAAAAACAATATGCAAATGGAATGGATATTGAAATTGATAATGATAACGATAAAGATAATGATACGATATTGTCGGAGCTGTCTCTCTCAATTTATACCAACTCGATATATATATATAAATGTATGTACTGTATGTATAATGTAATACTAATACTATGTAATGTATGTAAAACGTATGTGAAGCGCATACATGTCACCCACATGCCATTTTTAAGTAGTTTACCAATATAACTATGCATATTACCTATTATATATATATTTATGTATATGTATAGTAATTAAGATCTGAGAACGAACTGTATGTAAATGATATCTATATATATATACTATATTTAGAGCAAGCATATTATATATTTTATGTAATTTATAAGATGTCTATTGTTTTTTTAATTTTTTCTAAACGCTGATTAAGAACTTTAAGCTAGAGATTTGTTTTGTGAAACTGCTTTAGTCTGGTCTCAGCTTACGAACCAAATCCAAATGTTTTTGAATATTTTATTTTTTGATTTTGCAACTCGATTTATATGCCATTTGTTATTGCATTTCTTTTGAGCGTATTTTAAGAGAACCAGCAAAGCATTTCAAGTGTACATTTTCATCAATATAGTATGCTTTAAGCACAGAATTATATATATATGCATATATCATATAGGACACTTATTTTGTACTTTATTATTTTGTTTATTCATTTTCTTCGAGAATAAAGAGCATTAGAAGATCGCTTTATTAAATGTACGAGTACGAGACATGAGAAATGTTATTGCTATATATTAAATGTCTTTAGAAGCATGCTAAATAATTCCTCTTGCCTAGAATCGGAGGAGGGTGAACCGAAAGAGCAACATATACCTAATTCTATATAGCAAAGAAAGATTTCAACCAAACCTCACTTGTTAACTAGGAACTAACTGTAAAACTGTAACTCTTTAAACTAGCATACATACACTGAAAAAAAAACTAAATGAACACATTTATTTCCATAAATATGGCTCTAGAGAATTTCCACGCAAGTGTACAAAAAAAAAACACACACAAGAAGAAGTAAAGTGCAAAAGTAAAAGAAAAAACTTATTAAAATTAATCATTAACTAAATATAAACTGCCTGCACAGCTCTTTCCCAGTCCCCAGCATGAACACAAATTGCAATTAAATAAAAAGTAAATCAATATAATACAAAAAAAACACAGAAACCAAACTAATTACATATGAGCACGAAATACACCGAGAAAAATTACTTCTAAATCACAAGCTGCTCCTAATTTTTATAGACGAAGAAAAACAAATTTACTAACAGCATTAACTCTAATTAGGTGTAAATGGATTGCAGAATGTTAGAAAAACGGGCAGTTAAGGAAAATTGACAAACAGAAAATGGTTAAGCAGAAATGAAGAGAAACTAAATAAATCTATATTAAAAAAGAAAATAAAACTGAAATATTGAATGTATAGTGTTGCGCCTCCTAGTACTACTTTATACATATATATATTGAACAAGATATTATATAGCGGATATAAGTATATATATGTCGCAGCGTGATTTTCATCGTTAATGCCATTCATATTTACAGATTTAAAAGTGTAGCGCGTTTCTGTTATTGTGTGTCGCTGTCGTTCACCATCACCGGAAAGGAGTGAAGTCACCCTTCCACCACTCAACCGACCACCACAAAAACAGAGTCGCACTGGCGATATATCGGTCCATCGACACACCACCACACTTTCCCGTCACTTTCCCTGTTACTGTGTTGTACATTGTCTCAAGTGTTATACAACACTGTCTGCCTCTTTAGGCGCCAACTTCAAATTATTAATTCAATCTCCTACACGGCCTACCTGACCAGTCACACGTCCCTGTGTGATTTCGGACACATAGTCACATTTCCATTTATTTTCTCTTTTTTTTTTTTTTTTTTTTTTTTTTTTACATTTGTATTTCACATTCTTTTCCTTATAATAGGTTCACAATCTTTAGCTTAGTCCATTAAGCTTATTGTACAATTCGTTTTCTCTTTCTTCGTACTTATTACTTTTCAGACTTTTACAGTTTTCTTTTCACAAAGTTTCATCACATATTCTGACTCCCGCCATAACAAGTCCATCTGTTACAGTGCAGTCTCATATCATTAGACTCCCGCCATAACAAGTCCATCTGTTACAGTGCAGTCTCATATCATTAGACTCCCGCCATAACAAGTCCATCTGTTACAGTGCAGTCTCACATCATTACACTCCCGCCATAACAAGTCCATTTGTTACAGTGCAGTCTCATATCATTAGACTCCCGCCATAACAAGTCCATCTGTTACAGTGCAGTCTCATATCATTAGACTCCCGCCATAACAAGTCCATCTGTTACAGTGCAGTCTCACAAATTCATTTATTAAGCTTACACATTATTCTATATTATTCTATTAGTCTTCATATAAGTCTTCTGTATTTTGATTATTTGGCAATGCTTTTAAGAATTCGTGTGAATATTTATAAGTTCGCTTATTACTTAAAGATTTTAACAGGTATCGATCCCCTTTTAATACTTCAATTATTTCAAATGGTCCCTTGAATTTTGGATCAAGTTTAGTTTGATGACGTTCTTCGTTTTTAATCAACACATGATCACCCAAGTTATGCTTAACAATATTCGCTTTGTTTTTATCAAATCTACATTTTTCATATTGTGCATTTTCATCCATGTTTTTCTTAGCATCTTTTCTTATATTATCCCTATCTATATCGTTATCATTTTCTTCAATTATTGGCAACAAACCAAAAGGTCTTGCATCTTTACCAATTAGCAATGCCAATGGACTATACTTAGTCACTCGATTTGCCGTGCAATTCATAGCCAATTGAACTTCTGCCAACGCATCCTGCCATGATCTCTGACTAGTTTCAACTGCAGTTAGCATATTTTTCAGTGTGCTCATCACACGTTCTACTTGTCCATTGGCTCTACAAGCCCCCGTTGCAATTAAGTGTAAATTGATTCTTTGAGAGGAACAGAATTCACGAAAACCTGAACTTGCAAAACAACGACCTTGATCTGCTATTATCCTAGTGGGTAAACCAAATATTGATACAACTGATTTCACTGCTTTGATACAATTTTCGGTATCTAAATTCAAAGTATGGTAAAAATACACAAACTTTGTAAAAGCATCTATTAGAACGATTACGTATTCCTTCAAATCACTTTTCCCGCTTAATTTACCAGTTATATCAATATGTATGGTGTGCCACGGGATTTCTATCTTGGGAATTGGATGCAATTCCACTTGCACTTTTCCTACAGGAGCCTTAGATATTTTACAAGTAATGCAATTGTCCACAAATCGACGCACATACTTTGACATATGTTCGAACCAATAGTAACTATATACTTTATCTAAAGTCTTTTCCCATCCGAGATGCATGATAGTTTCGTGTACGTGATTTATTACAGCCCATCTAAAGCCCCTCGGAATTACCGGCAAACATTTTGTTCTTCCATTTCGTTGAATCTTCCTATGCAATATTCCCTTTCGCAATTCATAAGTCCTCCCTAGACTATCTGGCAATTCATTGTTTTTATATTTTGTTAATAGGTCACATATCTCCGGGTCACGCTGTTGTTCAGATAACAACCAATTATCAGTCACCTCTGTCAAATTTATTTGCATTTCTGGTATTTTGATGGCATTTTTAATTTTCTCTGATACTGGATTCCGTGACAAACAATCAACATGCGCCATTCGATCGCCTTTTCTGTACTCTAAATCAAAATCAAAGGATTGCAGAAATGCCCACCATCTATGTACTCTGGGAGTTAAATCCAACTTAGTACGACTAGATTTCAGAGAATTACAGTCTGTGTAAACGACGAATTTGCGTCCCTGCAAATAATGACGGAAATGTTTAATACCATTAACTACTGCTAGAGTTTCTAATTCATACGAATGATATCTAGATTCAGCAGGAGAAGTGCATTTACTGTAATACTCAACAACATGAGGGTTATTATCTATCTTATGTAACAATATCGCTCCATAGCCTATTGCACTTGCGTCTGTATGCAATTCTAGTGCATGCTTTGGGTCAAATATGATTAATACTGTTCAATGGTTATATTAGCCAAAATTTGCTGGATGCTACATATTGAGTCATTGCCAATTCCATTTAACTTTACAATGTTATTAATACGTTTCCCCTTAAATTTATCTGCTTTGCTCTCCTTCACTAAGGAACATTCTGCACCAGAATCGAAGCAAAACGGAACAGACTCACCGGACAGATTAATAACTCCAGACGGGGGAGCTATTGTGCAAATGTCCACACGCTTCTCATAAACCTGGCCGCTTCCACCAGCTCGGCCCTTGGAGCAAGATGAGGCGAAATGTCCTGGTTCGTCGCACTTGAAGCATCTTATGCCAGACCGGTCCTTTGGTCCAGCCGTAGTGCCTCCATTGTGATTCCTTCCCATGTTCTTGCTCTTCTCCAGTCTGGATCGACATTCGGCGTACTTGTGGCCAACCTTTCCGCAGAAGTTGCACTTCATCTGGTTCGAAAGCTTGGACTTCTTATACTCCTGTGTAGCACACGTCTCGCCCTCCAAGTTGCGCTTTTTGAAAGCATGCGCATGTAGTTGTTGTTGTAGCTCATTGAGTGACTTGACGTTTTCAGTGAAGATCCAGCGTGACAATTTGTCATCCAGTTGAGCCATGTGTGCCAACGTTAACGACACTGCAATCTCTTCCAGATTTGTAGACTTCCACTTTGACAAGAGCAGCGTGACGATGCGAGTCCCATATTCGGCGGGACCTTCTCCCTTCTTGGGTCGGCCATGTAAGACGTTTAAGAGAACAGCTGCATTGGTCTCAACTCCGATGAATCGAGCAGTGAACAAATCCTTGAACTGCGTCCAAGTAATGCCAGCGTAGCACACTTGTGACAGCCACCGCGAAGCGCTACCTTCCAGAGCCTTGCTCAATGCCATCACTAGTTCGCTGCCTTCGACCGTGTTGTCCGCCATGACCAAATCCACCGTAGTGCACCATGCCGAAGCGTCCGCACCATCGCCATCTGGGTTGAATTTCGGGAGCGTCACTTGTTTTGTTTTTTTCTCCACAGAACTTTCAGATGTCATCAAGCTTTTAATTATTTCCATGAGACTCCTGTTCTGCGCTAAAAGCGATGTGATGTCAAGATTGGGAGGCTGAGCAGATCCCACTTCTGATGTCGCAGCGTGATTTTCATCGTTAATGCCATTCATATTTACAGATTTAAAAGTGTAGCGCGTTTCTGTTATTGTGTGTCGCTGTCGTTCACCATCACCGGAAAGGAGTGAAGTCACCCTTCCACCACTCAACCGACCACCACAAAAACAGAGTCGCACTGGCGATATATCGGTCCATCGACACACCACCACACTTTCCCGTCACTTTCCCTGTTACTGTGTTGTACATTGTCTCAAGTGTTATACAACACTGTCTGCCTCTTTAGGCGCCAACTTCAAATTATTAATTCAATCTCCTACATATATATATGTAAATGTATATTTACGATTATGATGCAAAACAAAGGCCGATATCTACAAACTTCTTTTTTGTCTCTACATGTTTACTTTTGGATGAAAATGTAACAATTACAAAACAAAAACAAATAGCAAAGATGAGATCAACTCGAAACAATATGGAAAAAAAAATGTTAATGTACACAATTTTTCTAATTAAGACAAATAAAAGAAATATAAAAATATACTTTAATGCATATATTCTTTTCTATAGTTCAAATTTTAAATTTGCGCGCGATTTTAAACTGGTAGTTCGATTTCTATCGATATCAAACAGTCTGGCAACATCTACATCTGTAATCAATCTGGCAGAGCTTAAGGATTCCCACTATTTTCGAGGGAACTAGTATGTTTGGTATAAAGAGTCACCAGTGACTTCACTTTTAGCAATACTATACACAATGGCCGAGTTTCAATGGCCGTGGGAGTACACATTTCCACCATTTTTCACGTAAATAAATAAGCAATAGCAAAGTGTTAACCGTCTCTAACTGATACTCCATCCACAGCTTGCAACCACATGAAGAAACACGCCAGCAACAGCTAAAGGTCTGGGCAAATCTCTTTCTCAAATACCTCAAACATGCAAATCAATTTACGATTGGTATCAACGATCAAAACTTGCCATTATTTTGGAATGAATCCATAAAACGTCGTTTGTCGCCAGAGCTAATACTGCTGATACTGGAAAATCTGCAGAGCAGTGGACACGCAGCGCCACTGGACAAGAGGCGACAGGAGTGGCAGGTCTATTGGTACACTCTGGAAGAGTACGGCAATATGGTGTATGACTGGATTCAGGAGACAGGTCAAACAAATAGTGTGTGCACGCTCTACGAGATAGCTTCTGGCGAGAGTACCACCCAGTTGGACTTCCACGGGGTGGATGAAGCTGTTTTGCTGAAAGCATTGCGTATTTTGGAGGAGAAGGGCAAGTGCGAGCTTATTGAAATGGATGACAGTCATGGCGTGAAATTTTTCTAGGTGTGTGTTGTGTATTGCTTTAAATTAAAACCATCTCGTAGTCCTGTGTAAATAAAAATTATATAGTTTCGTTTAAGCACAAATGCATTTTATTAAAATAAATATTTAATTTTGCTTAATGAACCAGATGAGCGCCAATAGTTCGATAACTCAGCTTATCGATCTGCTTTGCTGGACCCTGTTCATATGAACTACTTCACGCAAATCGTTTGTTGTTTTCTTTTCGACCGCCAATTTTTTGTTTATTTTACTAAGAATTCAGAAATAAAATGGTAAATATTATTTGATTTATAATTAATTTATTACACAGCTTGTAATTGTTTACAGAGCGTTGAGGACTTGGTCAGGGATAATGCGCATTTCTTAAATATGCAGTCGGTGATGCAACACGCTGCAGTTGCGTCCCTCACATGCACAGGACCACGCACACTCGGCCCCGACCGAAAACCACACCGACTGGAGATCTCCAACGAGGTGTCATTTGTTTTACCAGCCACAGAACTGAGCCAAATTACAGTGGAGAACCTCAGCTTACAGTCACCACTGGAGTTTATCGATTCGTGCACCTTTCCCGACATAGACGCCATTAATGCGAGTATAGTGAAACGAGAACTTGCTGAAGAGTGTAAGCGTAAAGTGCGCATGCAGTTGAAGCAGTTAAAAGATCGACAGCAAAGTGTGATTAAGGGACAACAGGCCATCGATCGCGAGACAGAACAACTGCAGTTACTTGTGGACAGCCGTGTGGCGAGAAGAGAAAATGAGCAAATGTTGCAGGAGCAAGCCGAGGAGCTGGCCAAGAAGGAGTTGGAGCTGCAGCAACGGGATCAATTGGCGCTGCTTAGGCATAATAATCAGAAGCTGCTCTTGCTCACTATCGAGGCAGTGTCACGTTGCCACAACAGATTTTGTGGCAAATACGAGGCAGTGACAAAACTGCTGCTCACGTTAGACAAAGAGAGCGTTCAAGCCTGTGCAGCAATCAATGTGGAATTGCGTGAATTGGGCCAGAAGTTTGATCAGTTGTTGGGAAAAATCAAAAATGGCAACAGCGAACAGCCTGAGCTGAGCAGCGTTTTCATAGCAGAACAGTATTGTCAGAACCTGGACAAGCTGGAAGATGAACTGCATCAACAGTTGTCGGAGCAGGAACAGCAGCTGCTCAGGAAAGCCAAAGAAGAAGCTGAGGAATTGGAGAAGCAACGCATTGCCGAAGCCGAAAAGCAGCGACAACAGCAACTGGAGGAGCAAAAGAAACTGGAACTCGAAGCACAGCAAAAGGCAACTGCTGAGGCAACCGCTGCAGCTGCTGCGGCAGCCACAGCACAGGTGGCGGAAGTGAGACCTCCAGAGCCAGCCACAGCTCCAACCACACAACCAGCGGCAGCTGCCACGGGCAGCATCTCCACCAGCTATGTGCATCCCGTACGCCTGGCGTACTACAACGAGATTATAGCATTGTATCAGGCTAAAGTGGATGCAGTGAAGCCGCTGCAAACGGACGAGGCCTGGAAGAAGTATCGCACCAATTGCCAGAGGACAATCAATGTGCCGCTCAATGCCATCACCGCCTCCAGTCCGCAACATTTGACCAACAACTTCGACAAGTTGTACAATTTCTTTGCAGGACAGGCGGTGCGGACCACAGATGGTAGTACCATAACCATTAACGATCATCCACTGGCTCGAGACTATTGCATTCTGTTGATGGCCAAGAAGTTTGTTAGCCAAACGGACACAGCTATCTCCAGCAATCCGCAAGCAGCCTTTCCCTTTGCCTCTGTGATCAATAGCTTCTGGAAGCTGCTGCCTGACTTTGGCCAGATCTTCTTGGCCTACATGTACAAGGAGTCACCGTATCTGGTGCCCTACGTGATACCCCAACAGCCCGAACAGACTCCTGAGCAATATCTCAAGACCATGGGGTACCGTCTGTCCGACAGCAATGAGCTGGAGAAGCCAGACATGTTTCTGAAACGGCAAACGGGCATTGCCCGTCTCTTTGCGGCTGTGATCATTACACCCAGTCGCAAGGCGGATGGACCCACACACTCCTTTGGACTGGAGGAAGCCTGGACCTGGCTAACCCACATAATGCTGGTCAAGCCGCTACCCGACATTTGTGCCACCATGATCATGGAGGTGCTGCAAACGCTCGGCTTTGAGCTTTGGCGTGCCTACGGTCAGAACTTTCTGAAGCTGCTGGTCTACATACAGTTGGTCTATATACCACAGCTGACGGTCTACGACGAAGGTGGTCCAAGGACACGACTGGAGATGCTGCTGTCGAAATTTCTACGAGAACGTCAGATCCCACAAGCTGTGGGTGTGCTGCCCCCTGGCTTCTGGTAGCAACAACCACTGTAATCTTTAATTAAGTTCAATGTTTAGTCTAAATTCATGTATTTTCAATCCATTTCTGGTTGGATTAGCTTAATCCTTGTGTAACTTACAGGCCCAAAACTTTGTAATCAAATTTTTTGTTATAAAAACATTTTCACATTTTAAAAAACTCCAAAAATGGTTCGTACTAAGAGCAGGAAATCGAAAAGCTGCTGTCAATCCCAGCGCTCCAAGTGGGACACAAGTAGCCATAAGATTTGTCCACGTTACACTCGCAATCCGTTCCTAATCTTTCTGCAACAGTTCCGTAACAATGAGAAGCATCAGAAGTACAGAATGTCCGCCTATGAGAGCTCTACAGTGGCGGGTTACCTGTGGCGTTGCATGTCAGAGGCGGAGAAGCGTCCCTACATCCGCTTGGCCCAACAGCTGGACTACATGTACAAGTCGCGCAACAGAAAGGTGAATTGGGTGCTTTGTAAGCTGCGTGAGGTCATGGCGGATGGTAATCTGCAGCTACAAGGCATGTGGAGCTTGGCATCCCAATTGATGACTTGGACTGACTGTGTCATGGACAATGTGTTTTGTCGGCTAGAACAGGAGTCCAGCGATGACTGTGAAGACTGAACCTCAAAAAAAATATTTGACTGTTTTCCTTTTAAGCCAATTAAATTTTTAACTGTGTGTAAGGATTTGCTCTTGCTTCTGGCCAGGATTTAAGTGATGAACATTTGAAAGTCACAATTTTATTGATCGAAAGTTGCTAAAGGCAAAAATCATTATATGAAGAACATTATGCAATTCAATATCAAACTATAACAAAGCGTTTTGCTTTCCGCTGCCATGGCAATAACCTAATCCTCTTCATCATCGTCGTCGTCATCATCATCAAGATCTAAGTCTGCCAGATCCAAGTCGGTAAACAAATCTTTGTTAATCGCGGGCGCACTGTCAGCGCTGTCCAAACTGGCCGCTGCATCCTCAGCTGCTGCGGTTTTGGCTGCTTCCTCTGCCTGATCGAGTAATCTTGTGCTGGATGCAATCGTGCCAGAGCCATCGACCTCTTGGGCGGCCAGTGAAAGGGCAGCCAAGTCGAGTTCCTTAAATTCAACAACATTTTCATCATCGTCGTCCTCACGTTTGTAGACCTCGTAGGCAGCATCGCCATCCTCCATGGGTCCATCATCGACCAGATCTGGATTGAAGCTGAACATTTCACGACCAGAGATGCCAAACTGTTTGCCCTTGCTGAAGTCGCTCTTCTTGCGCTCCTCCTCGGCAACCAACTTGGCCTTCTTCTCCTGCAGCTTGCGCTTCTTCCAGGCCAAGAAAGATTCTAACGTGACGCGAGTCTGATTAGGACCCAAGGCAGCACGTTCCTTCTCAATAAGATCGACAAGCGAGATCTCTGAGGGTTTCTCCTCCTTCTTCTTGTCCCGCTTGAGCACATAGCCGGCAGGCAGAGCGTGACGATAAATGCACTTCTCGCCGTTGGGACACTCCCAGAACCAACCGTATTTGGATTTCTCCACAGCTTCCAGGAAGTATTTGCAAATCTGTGTAGATAAATACGATTAATAGAATGGGAAGTATTAATTTGAAATGGATTTATTACAATTTCTGTGGTGGGTCGACGTTTTTCTTCTGAGTGCTTCTTGTCGACGACCTCCTTGAGCTTGGCATCATCCCAGTTGGTCATTAGATCATCCTCGTTATCACGCATGTCCACATAGATCGAACGTTTCTCCACCTTGTTCTCCTGCGACAGATCGTGGGAGAACTTGCACTTGTCTCCCTTGGTACAGGTGCCCTGCTTGAAGAAGGCACAGACCACAGACTTGGGATCCGTACCCTTCTCGACCTTTTGTGTCTGCACTGGCTTAAAGATCATGGCCATTTCACGCTGATCGGCCAATTTCTTCTCCTTCTCCTCCTTGCGCTTATCGCCATCCTGTCGCGGATGATGGCCACCGGCCTGTACCTGCTTCTGTACTTGCTGTATAAACTTCTGCTGCTTGGTGCCTTTCTTGTTCTTTAGGCCAAAGGTTTTATCCTGTCAGACAAATGAAAATTTTGAGCAATTTGTTGACGTTGTACATATTTGTATTTGGTTTTGTCTGTCGTGGTTCCTGCATTGAGGTTATGTCTCACAGAGCTGCTGCTACTGCTGCAGACGTGCAATTTTTTGTTTACCTCAATCACTTTCTCCTTCTTCTTTTGCTCCGTCTTTTTGCTCGGAGCAGGTGCCTTTTTGGGTGGCATTTTGTGGGCAACAACAAATTTAACAACCTGAAATAAAAATCCGAGACTGCACAGCTATTTGTTATAAATTCTAGTTGAACGGACTGACTGCAAAGCCGTCTAAAATGTGTAACGCCGGCGAACAATTAGTTCCAATTGGAGAAATATCGATATACGACCACAGGGTGTCGCGTCAAAGACTGGTATTCTTTTTTCAAGCGTCTGGCAACGTCTGAAATTAAACACTTGAATATTTTAATCGAATTTATTTCAGGTTGAAGTCTTAAGCTTTAAATTTTGAGAAAACAAGAAAATGTTTTCAACAAAGTTTAAGCTTTAAATGTGCACAACTAATTTTATTATTACAGAGCGCCACCTATTGTCTGTTGGCGTAACATACACCTATGTTTGTTTGCTTGTCGTTTGCGGCTTGTCCATTTTCAAAACAAAAATAAATAAAAACATTTTAAAATTCTTCAACTCTTTTGTTAGCTACCCAAATGAGCTGAACAGTGTATTGTAGTTGCACACATGTTTTATTATTTATTATTTACGTATTACGGTTGGCATGGCTGTGTCCGCTATTTATTATTTTGAAATTTAAAATTTGTATGCCCACTTCAGCGCACATGTTCAAGTTGTACATACATATTTCAATTATCTTCTCGACATATCTTGCTCTCCCTCCCCTTCATAGCCAATGCTGAATTTGTTTTCAAAGGTCTGTTCACTCACACACACACACACACACAGGCACATGTGCTCGCTCTTCGTGGGTGGCCCTTAATTCGTCGTTGCGTCATGGGTGGTCCAACTCGTGTGTGTGTATGTGTGTGGCTTTGCTTCGCTCTCTCTCGCGCTCGCTCTGTCTCCATCTTTGTGTGCCTCTCTTTGCCTTTGAGGGAGCGAGAGAGTGCCCCCACTGATCATTTTCTTGTTTGATAATGCGTGACGTTTTCATATTGCCATCTCGCTCGCACTAATTTATGCTCTGCGGTTCACATTTTGATCCTTCTGCGTCTTTTATTCGAGCATAAAATTAGCAATTATTTGTGCTTTTATTTGTTGTTCTTTCCCTTCTGTATTGTGGCTGTGCTCTTTATTGGGTTTCTTAAGTGTGCGCCGGCTTCTGGGCGCCCTCCAGCTCATCGGTGTGGTCTGAAATTACGAGTTTAGCTTTAATTCGAAAAAACACACACATTTTTTTATCTGCCCATTTGGATTTCGTTCATTTTCTAGGAAGAATTCTGTGCAAAAAAACAGAAAAAATCGTTAAACAAGTTTTATAGTTGCTTCATTTTGTTATTTAAACAAAAAACAATTAAGCATAGCAAAAAATAAAAAGGGTTTCCATAGAACTGAATTAAAGGCCTTGGGAACAGAAACAACATTTGGTTTATTATAGGCAGATTTCACTGTACACACTTAAAGGAAAATTAAAATATGCCCCGAGAGCATTTAACAAAATTATGACAGCAGCAACAAGAGCAAATGTTGTTGGCAACACAAGAAAACCGTTTCGCGTGCAATGTTGCCAACAATTATTTGTGTTGTTGACAGCAAGACAGATATCAGCAGCAGCAGCAACAATTTGCATTGCGGCCAAGACAACAACGGCAGCAACAAAAACTATATTGCTCTGACTGTTGTTGTTGTTGCTGCTGTATAATTTACAGCGTGAAAGATCAAAAACAAGGCGCAACAAAGATGAGCAGTAGCAGCAGCAGCAGCAGCAACAGTAACAACAACAGCGGCAACATGTTGCCAGTGCTGCCCCTGCTGCAGCCAGCTAACTTGGCTAAGATCTGCTGGGCCTCCTGGTGGTCCCCGCTGCCAATAACCGCCTGTCTGTTCTGCAGGCCAACTTCAAGTGTAGTTGCTGCTGTCAATCTTTGTGGCGAAGGCAAATGTTGCTACTGTTTGTTATTGTTGTGGCGGGTGAGAGCAGCAAAGAGAGAGGTAGTGGGATAGAAAGAGAGAGAGAGACAGAGGCAGCTTATAATTGCATATAGCGCCAGTTGCAGTTCCGGTCGGTTGAGTTTTTCCCTGTTTCGACTTCATGTTGCTGTTGTTGCACGCGCTTTCTTTTTTGCGGCGCCGCCGACAAGCGCTGTCTGTCTGCCAGTGTGTGTGTAAGTGTGTGTGTGTGATTGGTGAATGGCATGTTGCCACCCAAGTTGCCAACTCTGTGCCTTGGTTGGCTGCTCAGACTTAATAGCCGCTTTCATTGGCCAAAGCTTGAACATTCAATCAGAAGACCACACACAGCGCCCAGCGACGACGCGACGCCGACGTCGCCAGCGGCAGCGACAACAGCAATCAGTGTTGTCATTTTAGACATTCTAGTTAAGTTAATTTTTTTGTAAAATATATACATTTTCTTAGCTATAAAACTGGATTAAAAACTAACATTTTTCTATAAAATTTATTTAATTTAATATTTTAAACTCATATTTTATATTAGGTACTAACTGAAATATACGCTTATAGCTTACATAAATAAATGTAGCTTTTTTTGGCTTTTAAATTTAAAAAAAAAAAATTTTATTTCCACAAAGTTTTTAAAAATTAATCTTCAAATAATCTTTAATCTTTATAAAATTCCCTTTAAATTTTTGTTAATTTTTTTAGCTACTGCTAACAACTGTTTTCTTTATAGCTATTTTCTGCCAGCACTGCCAACAACATCTCTTATGCAACACGTTAAGTTGCTGCTCAGCCCAAGCTCCAAACGGTAGCAATTCTTAATTACAACAACAGCAACAACCACATCATCAACAACAGCAACAACAACAACAACAATTCAATGCTGCGACCATTAAGATAAATCGGAAACGGATATCGCTAATGAAAAATTTCCATATTTATGTGCCGATAAAAACGCTACAACACCAATCTATAACTGCGTGTGTGTGTGTGTGAGTTGTGCCCACCAACATCGACCACTTGTGTGTTCAAGTTGTGCGTGTTTTTTCTATACTTTATAATTATTATTATTGTTATTGTTATTTTGTTTATGTCCATTTTGAAATGTGTGTCGTTCCATTTATTTGCCGAAATTTTATATAGGCTATTATAGAGTTTATTTATAGATACAATACCCTGCAAATATTAAGCGGGAGTGATATAAATTAAGGCAATATTTAAGATTAAGACTTAAGATTGCTTAATCTTAAGGGCTGGCTTTGCTTGCGTTTAGAAAATTATAAAATTTAATGGCTAGATAGATTCTGGAGAGATATATTAGCTAAAATTTTAAACAGATCGTGGTCTGAACTGTTTTTAAGTTTATTTATTTTAATATTTGTTCAAATTTTCGAAATTTTCAAGTCTTTAACAAATGTTTACCATTTTTAGAATGTAATATCAATTTAATCATGATTTAAAGTCTAAATTAAACACGCTTCAGGTTTAGGTTGATCAGGAAAGTAGCGAATGCCTTCAGTCTTTGCACATGCTACAGGGTAACTGTTAGTCGTCTACTTTCTTTTACTTGTGTAGTTTTGGGGCACTGCGTCAAGTGTATGGCTACGAAATGATCATGTTAATGCGATTGTGTATCCCATTTGGGGCTCAAACAGCAATACGATACAATTGTTAGAGGCGCATGAAATTGCCTGCATGTCCAAAATATTCGAAAGAAAAAAAACAATAACCAAAAAAATGAAATCAATAATGTTGAAAACGTTGAATTGAAATCAAACAGAAAATTACTCATAGCTGGGCTGCCATAGAAAATTAGCTATGAATAAATACATGTGTGTGTGTGTGTGTGAGTGTGTGTGTTGTGCATGTATTTTGAAATTATTTTCTTTATGGGGCCGACTTATGGATCACGTTGGCCACCAACGAAGATGACGACGACGACGGCGATCCGAGATGGGGCCGCCATCAGCGACGCCATAATAAATGATTGATCGAACACAGTTGTGTGTGTGTGTGTGTGTGAGAGCGCGCGTATTCGCTCTCTGTGCATGCGTGTGTATGTGTGTGTGTGGGGATTGCTTTGCGGCGTTGGCGGTGCCGTTTGATTGATGCGCTTTTGCTGCTGCTGCCGCAGTCGCAGTCGCTACGCTGCTGCGTCTGTGATGGCGGTTCACATTTATATTTTTTCACGCACTTGGCTCATGTTGTCAGTGTTCTGCTGCTTCTTCCCCTTCCCCTACCCCACCTCCTACTTCTCGTTGTTGTTTTTGGCATCTTTATGCTTCAACACAACTGTCAAAAGATTTGCCCACAGCAACAACAACAACAACAACAAAAAGCAGAGCAACAACAACAACAACAACTTCGCTGTTTTGTGCTGTTTGCAACATGCTGTGATTTTTATCGCCGTCACACACGTCGTGTGTGGTCCCATCTCATCCCGTCGCATTTCAGCCCCTCTCACTGCTCGTCTCACCTCCTGCCATGCCCATTTCAATTCCAATTCCATGTTCATGTCCATGTCCAGTTCCAACATAGTCCGCCACTTCAACTTCCAAGTCGCGTTGTCATTTCGCTTGTGTGTGTGTGTGTGTGTATCTGGGATTTGGATTGAGATTGGATTCGGAATTGGGATTGGGTCTGTGCTGAGTTGTTTCCCCTTGCAGGCATCGATGGCAATCGCATAATATTCGAATGCTCAATGAGCATAATTAATTGGTCTGTTAACTTAATGTGAGCTTTAAAGCAGTGAATAAGGACAAGTCTTTATGGACTGTAGGGTATACCGATGTTCGATCTTAAGATACCCCTTAATGTATTTTATTTCTTCTCCTTCAAATTTGCAGTAGTTGTCAGACGAATTTTCACAGTCCCATTGACCTTGCCATAAATCTCCGAGGCTCAACAAACTTCAACACACACACACACATACAGCGGCAAACGGTCAACTTATTTGTTAATGGCCAACGTCAAGAGCCTATAAACAAGGTCACAACAACGATCATTAAAAGTGAGTCCAATGCTTTTCCATGAAAACATTGCACATAGGAATACGAGCACACACACACACACACACACACATACTTGGAAAGGTCATGGCATACACACAAATCAGAGATCGGAGTAAACACACAACACGTGCTATTTATAGGGAAAACGAGCAGTCAACTTCCTATACATACACACATATGTGTGTGTGTGTGCACAAACTACTACTTGTATCTAGCCCTTAATGATATATGAGCCAGTGGTCGCTCTGTCTGTCTGCCAGTCCGTCGTTTGGTCAGTTTACACGTTTACACGGCTCGTTGCCATTTGCATGTCAACAATAATAGTATTGTTAAGTTGCCATGACGCGTTCTGTGGGTAAATAAAAACCATATGGGGGTTCAAGAGCGTAGCCAGGATGTAAAATAGACAGAGGGAGGAGGGGGACAGCACTCACTTTAAAAGTTTTTAATAATTTTTTTTAGGCAACAAGTAGAATGCAGTATTTTCGATGCGTTGATTGAACAATTAATTCCGATAACTAGTTCCGATTTGTTTAATTACTGCACTTCGATAGTTTTGCATGCAGAAAAATACCAAAAATAGTTATCGCTGGTGTTGCCGCCCTGCTCTAAGCTTAGAATATTTTCCATAGCTTTGCAGCCCTGCTGGAAGCTGGAAGACATTTTGTCAGCTAATTAAATTTTGCGCATATATAAAAGTTTTTATTAATAATATTAGCAACTGCTGTTCAGTTTCGCTTTTCTTCATGCTTAATTCGAATTATTGATGATTGCTCAATCGCAGTGCACAGAGAGTGGTGAGTGGGAGGGGACTCGAACACCGCATCGCCTACTTTGAGTTGGTTTTTGGATCTGGGTTTGGATACGCTATGGGTACGGGTTTGGTCTGCCAAATTGCCTGGCGCAGACTGCAGACCACCATGATCATTATTTCAAATTTAACGCAGCGACTTGGACGTCGCACGGTGGCAGTTTGCTTCGCTGACAGTTGTAGGCAGGAGAGTGGTGGGAAGTGAACGCGGGGGGAGGCAGCAGACAGCGCCGCACGCGGTCCGCGGCTTAAGATCAAAGCAAGCGCCAAAATGAAAATTATTACAAAGTGATGTAGCATGACTAAATACAATTTTATGTAGGCATTTTGTTGTTGCTGTTGTTTGTTAGTTATATTTCTACACTCCATCAGGCGAGGAGGGGCAGAACACAGGGGGAGAGGGGGTAAGATGAGGTTGGGGTTACGGACGCAGAACGGAGCACACAGGAGCCATAAAATGGAATTACACGCATTTACACAACCGCAGAACAATCATTTCTTTCTCTCTCTCTTTTTCTCACTCTCTTCCTAGGTATCTACGTATGTGTGTGTCTGTGATAATGTCTAAATTTGGCCTAAATGGAGTTACCTGTAGAAAACACATTTTGGTCACGATCGAAGGTGGCCCCTGCTAAGTGCCCCTGCCCATTATGACTTAAGTGTCATACATGAGTCATCTTTCCCACTGCCACTTTCAGATTTAGTCTCCGTTTCCCTACTTCCCCCCACCCTCTCCCCGTTCTCTGTCTTAGGCGAGACAAGCGTTGGTAATTGCCGAAGTCGAAGCGCAGTGAACTCGGCTTGGTGACAATGACATCTTACCTTATGCGGGTGGTGATCCGTAACCGATGTGATAACAGTCTCAGCCTTCGTAATGCCTCGTTTCCTGTTGTCCTCCGGCATTGGATTAATTGCGGAGGTCTTTGTGCGTGGGAACGTCTTGGCAGCAAGTAGACACAAGGAGATTTGCAGACTGGAACTTAACTGAGTTTGGAATTAAATAGTTAACCACAAAAAAAGACTAAATTAAGTTATGTTATTGCAGGTATTTGATTATTTACTCCCTTGTCCTACCCGATTCGACATATTTCCACGTAGAGTGGAACAAATTCGTTGCATACGCGGCATCTCAGACATCACCTAAGCGGCACAAGAAGTTAGTCCCACTGGGTAAGTAGCACTCTATAAGTTTACTATACATAAAAGTACACATAACGAACCCTAAATATATAACTATAAACTATTTACCTCAATCACCTGTTTCTTATACTCGCACATATGCCCACTGTGTTAGTGTATACGCGGGAACGGCAGCAAAAAGCAGCTCGAAAAAGGAATTAAGTTGAAATGTTGATGGGTGTGGGGTAAATCGCTCTGGGCTCTGTATCTGCTCTGCCGCGGCCTCTGCTGCCACTGTTCTACGCTTAATGCGATGCTGCTGCTGCGCTGCCGCAGTTACTGTGCAGTCTTCGTTTCTCTTTCCTTTATCCTTTGCGATGAAATCAATAAATGTAAGCAACGATTTTTTTTTGTTGGGGCCATTCAAAGCTTCCAGCACTCAAACACACACACAAGTACACACATGCTTACCCACATATGTACACATGCACATATCTATACGATCTACAGCGTTGCGGATGTTTGCATGTGTATATTTGTATGTCACTTGGCCCTGACTGTGCTCAGAGCACATCTATCTATTCGTACGTAATATGTAGGTAGGTTAATTTTCAATTCACGGTGGTCGCTCATCGGACCCAGATTCGTCCGTCCCAATCTTAGTCGCAGTCGCAGTCAGCGTTTCAGCTTCTGTCTTTCTCTGCCTGTTCTGTTGGTGGCCCCAAAAAGTTTCCGCTTTCAAATTGCCTGATCGCTTTTTTTTTTCTTCTTTGTTGTTTTTGTTTTATCTCCTTTTCTTTTTCTCTTTCTCTTGTTGTCCCCTCGTCGTGGCTTTTGCACAATGTTTCGAGTGGTCGCTGGTAATGTGTAAAGTGGGATTAACATTCGTCGACGGCTACCGTTGGAAGGTCTTGGAATTGCTGCGACTGACTGGAAGCCTGGAAATGCCAATTTGCCAGTCTGTTTTGATGTTGTTGTTGTTCCTCTTGGTTTAATTAAGCGCATAATCATATTTACAGTAGCTGCAGGCGCAGTGTGATTTATTTCATGACGTGGCACAAAATTTGTAAAATGATTTTATTTATTTTTTATATTTCTTTCATTTTATGTTTTGTAATTGTTGCACGTGTTATTTGACTCAAGCAATTTGCGGTCAAATGTTTGTTTAACAGAAGCTTTCAAAGCAATTACACACTTAATGACTTTAATGATATAGAGTAAAACACAATCAAGTGCAGAATGAGCAACATAAATCAATCAAGAAAGTAAACAAATAGATCTATAAGAAACTGGTTCATTTTATGTTCACTATCGAAGTTCACTGCTAGTTCACGTCACAAGTTCACCAGTTTCATTTGTGCTGAACGCATTGAACTGGTCGCCATTAATGGAACTCCACAAAAGTGTGAAAGCTGCATTGACAAATTTATATTATTAATCTTATTACTTTATTGCTTTGCTTAAATTTGTTTATTTACATTCATTTACAGTTTCTTTTGCGTAATCACATTATTTTATAATATTTATAAACATTTTTTATTCGATTTGAAGAGATTGAAATGCGCGATTATGATTAATAAATTGATAAAAGACGAAATTACGTCATTGGTAAAAGGTTTACTCATCATCCTCCATCTCCTCGTCCGTTAAGGTTAACCAAACTGAATCCATATCATCTTCAACCATTTCTGGCTCTGGAACAGCTTCATAGACCAGATGACTTTGTTCGTCTTGGGCTGCCACTAACTTGGCTAATTGATCCTTCAGATCCTCGACTGCCGCAACATTTGCACTTAATTCACTTTGGAACTCTTCCGTTTTCAATTGTATCAAATTATCCATTTCACTTTGTTTAAGTACTATTTTTTGAATAGTATCCATGTGTATATATTCCATATGTGCTAATCTAGAATTTAGCGTTTCCAGATTAACAAATTGTTCGTTATTGCTGTTAGCTCCAACCACATTAATGATTTTCATCACATCATCCAGCAATTTATTCAGCATCGGCTTTAACTCTTCATTGGGTCTGTCTACCTAAAGAAACAAGGGGAAAATTATAAAGATTTTGAAATGATTTTTGGATGTTCATTTTATTTACCTTCAGTTGGGGAAGGTGGAAAGCCGAGCAGGATCTCCATGAGCCCAGTAATAGGCAGACACACAATGATACTTTCCACATATTTTCACTTTTTAAGAACATTTTAACGACTGTTTTCACTGAATACTGAAAGCAATCTGATCTCTGTCACGTATAACACTTATAATGTCAGCTTTTCAGCGCCTGACTTGGACGCAAAATCGCATATTATGCACTAATATAGTATTAATAAATGGCTATATACTGTTATCAGTGATTACAACTTAAGCTGAATAACAAAATCAGGAATCTATAGTCTATAAAAGTAGTTCCCCCAAGTGATTAACCGTAACTATAAGTTCGCTTCTCGTTATCTTAGATTTCTTGGCTAACCCATGGGAGCTGGGGCATTATCTTCTGTGTGATCAAGAAAAAAACTGTTGTTTTCTTTTCTCTTGATGAACAGAAATATCCATTAAAGCCAAAACAAATTAATTCGTAGAAAAAGGTGTGAGAAAATTAAGTTGTCTTCCGTTCGTTCGTTTGGGCCAAAATAATCAATTTGTTTCGCAGAATTGTTTCGGAAAACACAAATCGCTTTAACGAAAACTACGGAAACTGAATGTGAAAGAACCCCAGATAAAGAGTGAGAGAGAGAGAGAGAGAGAGCAGTTTAACGACTTCTGTGACAACAGGTAGCTACAGTTTGAAGACTTTGATCTCTGCGAAGTCGCTCGAATAAATTGACTTTTGCACTTGTAGTAAAATAAAGCCTGCAAAATACACAAAAGGATGCCCAAAATGAGATTAACTTAGGTAACAGAAAAAAAAATGTAATTATGACTCGCTGTTGCTGTTGTTGTAGAAAGTGTGAGTCCCCGAACAATAACCAGAAGCCTCTTCTTTGATGTCTTTCTTCGGGCATACATGCATCCCTATATATGTACCATAATACAGCTCAATTTGATGTGAGTCCTTTGGTTGAATGCCGCCAACATGTGCAACACCTGAGATCGAAGATCGGACAGCTGAGATCCCTGATACACAGCTCGACATTTATAATCTACGAGCAGAGCAGAGCGGTGTGCGTGCGTGTGTGTGTGTGTGTTGTGTAATTCTGGCTCTCACTGTTACACAGCTGGAATTCAATTTGGTGCACAAACAATAAAATGTCTTATTTAGCTTCGGTTATTAATGATGAGTTATGAGTTCAGACCTCCTTCAGCGTCCTGCCCATCATCATCATCATCGTGATCGTCATCATTATTATCATTGGGAAGATCAAAAAGGCAGCAACATTGTGACCACTCAATGTCTTCTGGGAAGGTGCAGCAAATTGTCTTTGATGTGCCAGTTCTGCTGCTTTAGATACTCCCCAGGCAAAAGATTCGCAACTGGGGTATGCTAGAGTTTACAAACTGTTTGTTCCAAGGGAATTCAAACATTTTTCATTGTAATAAACTTTAATTTCTTTTATTTTAATTTAATTTAAGACATATTTTAAAGGAGCACAATAGACTGATACGGCAACACTTGTCCTGCCATGCAACTCTGCGCTTTCACCAAGCTCCTGCGTTCATCTGAACTAGCTCTGAACTCAACTCCACAGCCTCTGCTCGCCATATTTATTTTATTTGCAGCAGCTTATCACTTATTTATTTGGCTCTAATAAATTGTGCACTAACACTGCACTCAATATTTGCAATTCTGAAAATTTAATTAAAATACAACGAAAAGAAAAAGTGTAGAGAGAGAAAATACAAAACTACAACAACAACAAGTTAAACATTTGTCACTTCCACACTCTTGATCTTCCGTGGAAAAGTTGTAAGTTCATTGGAACCGAACTCCCACGCAATGTATGCAGAGGCAAAAAAGACAGTATGCTGTTAACTCGGATCATTACACGAGAGTGCGACCAACTGCCAAGACAACAAAAAGTCAAATAGTCGCAGAGTCAAACAAACAAATAGATTCTCAACATGTGACAGTGTTGTTGGTAGTGGAGGAGTCGGGGAAGAGGCTACACTCATGACAATGGAGTTTCGAGTTTTTTTTTCTTTTATATACAATTTTTTTTTTTGTATAGATGCGCAGCCACAATATATTAAGAAAACTGTCAAAGCTGAATAGAACTTAAGAGGTTTAGCGCACTCTTAACGTTTCTTTATTTTTTCTTTTCTTTCTTTCTTTCCTACTAGTTCTTTTCTTTTTTCCAGTCACTTTTCTTGCTGGTTTCTGTGATGCGAATAGAAAATTAGTACCTACCGCAGTCTGACTTTGTCTGTGTGTGTGTAGTAAAGCCCGCATCGTATCGATAAAGTTATTAACTGGCATCTTTGATAAATGGGCCAATGGAGAAACTTCCGGTATGCCTTAGTCCCCGTCCCTAGGCTAAGGTTTAAGCTCATAAATAAGCTGGTGCTGGCAAAAATTTCATAGAATTTCAATTTCAATGGGTTAGAACTGCCCACGCAGAGTTGCCTCGAATCCGTCCCGTTCCCGATCACGACCCGGAACGAGGCTTATCAAACGAGGTACAGGCCCCGACGTGTGCGGTCTCGGTGAGGACCAATTAAAATGTAACGGCGGGCGGTGAGCTAACAACTCAATACAATGTAAACAAATGATATACGGTCACAGACCCGGTTGAGATCTGTAGATCAGTACGTAAAGGCCAGGTTTAGAGGTCTCAATTGAAATGTTTTCATAGCGCTTACCTTTTGGACCAACGCGACAGCGACAGGCCTCACAGCTGGACATGTTACGGGCCTCAATCTTAGTTTCAGTTTCTGATTCAGACCCAGTCAAACCCAGACTTGGTCTAAAAACTGGCTTTGGTTAACGCACATGCAACGCAGTCACAGTCACCGTCACAGTCGAAGCAAATGAATTTCTAATAGATTTTCTCATTTGATTTCAGTTTGTCGAAAATGTAATAAAACTGGCCTAGGTCTGTGGTTGTGCCCGAGTCCAGCCAGTCGATTGCTTTGGTGTGGTCTCCGCGAGATGCTATCTCTGCCAGATACGTCGTCCAAAACAAGTTGAGTTGTCAACGCAACTCCACAGGCTAGTAAAGTGTGGACTGAGTTATGGCCTCGTTGCGTTTCCAATTGAAAACAGGCATTTGCCTAACTGATCGCATTAAGCAGTGCAATTAAGTATCTCTGATTGATCATAAAATGGCTCAACTTCAAATAGAATAAATAAACCAGATTATGTAGCTCAGTCACGCAGTGTGAACGTAGCATAATTTTAAGTAGTTCACTTACCTTGAAGGATTTGCAACTTGTTCGTTCATTTGAACTTAGCTATCAAAAAGGAGTAACTTATCGAACCAGCAGCAAAATGAAAATATTTAATTAAATTCTTTAAGCTAACTACAATGTTTAATTGTAATAAATACCTAAGCCAATAAGTGAGCCTCACTTTACACACACACAGACACAGTGAACACTCGATATCTGCGTAAGCAATTGCTACTCTTATTACTTCACTTCAAATCGATATAAAAAAAACTGAACGAAGAGCGTTATGGAGCAGCAGAAGAGAGGGGAAAGAAAGGGGAAAAGAGGCAAACGACAGGGGCCACACCGAATACCTTCAAGCCGTAAATAAGCAACTCAATGAGTTGCACAGCCATAAGCCGAACGCCAGCGCACGTGCCTCATAAACCACGATGCGAGCCGAGATTCAAAACCCGAGAGGCGAGTGAGACAGGGAGGCAGGGGAAGAGAGAGATAGAGACCACCCAGGCTTCGATTTGTGCAGTCATTCCACGAATTCTTGGCAAAGCTCTGACAAAGCCACCAGACTGAGAGTCCAAGTCCAAGTGACTGAGTATGAGTCTGAATAAGAGTCAGGCCGTTGCTGGCTTTAACTGTGATTGCGTCTTTATGGCTTTTGGGCACTGCTGGCGAATTCTACAATGAAAGAGAGAGAGATAGAGAGGTAAAGAACGTACGCGGGGCGAGGCCAAAACACCATTTCACATTTCACCAGCTTATGAGTAAGGCAAAAAGAAAAGAGAAGAAAAAAGTTTTAGTATGCTGAGGATGTCGTTGCAGTCGTTAGCTGCGTCATATGTAAGCCTGGACTCGACTTGGCTCTGAGTTGGGTCTGGGCCCGCCTGGTTATTGTCAAAGTCCAAATTATGCATGCGTCTCTAAAGATATGTTAATGTCTGTTGGTTATAGCTGACACAGCGCCCACGCAGTCGCATTGTCATGGTCGTTGCTTGTAATCGCAGCCACAGCAACAACAACAACAAGAACTGTAATAACAACAACATCGACGACGACGTCGTCACAAAACGAAATTAATTTGACAACCAACGCAAAACGCATGCGCCGCTCTCCCGCTCTTACTCTCTTTACCTACATCTTTTTTTGCTCTTTCGTTCCACATCCTACCCGCTCCACATGCCTAGTGGAACGTATCTGGCATGTGGAACGTCGACAGACGCAGTGACGTAGAGCTTATCGCCTTACTTTTGTATCTATCTTAAGCTTGTTGTCGTTGTTATTTTTCTTTTTAGACCCCGTACTCTTTAAAAAAGAGTAAAGGGGGTCTATTAAGTTTGTCAGAAGCGAGATGTGCGTAACAGGCAGAAGGAGGCGTGGCCGACCCCATAAAGTATATATATTCTTGATCAGCATCAACAGCCGAGTCGATATAGCCATGTCCGTCTGTCCGTCTGTCTGTCTGTCTGTCTGTCCGTCCGTCTGTATGAACACCTGGATCTTTTAAACTACAAAAGCTAGAGACACCAAATTTGGAATGAAAGTCCGTTAATGATGTACGCAGATCAAGTTTATTTCAAATTGTTGCCACGCCCCCTACCGCCCCCGCAATGAGCAAAAAACCAGACACACCTCGAAAAAATTTGTGTTTTAGGCGAATATCTCAGTAACTGTAGCACTTAGGAGCACAAATTTTGGTATACAGGTTCTTAGAGACAGCCTTAGTATAATGTCATTCAAAATTTTGAGCTGCCACGCCCCCTTTTCTCATAGGAACTGAAAAACTCTCCAGATTCAATGCCTCTTTGAAGGCATTAAATCAAATAGTACAGTGTTGTAATTTAACATACGCTTAGAAAATAACTATTTCTAACTTTCCTGAAAGTGGCATCAAAATCCTATGTCAAACAACAGAGAAATTACGGTTCAAAGTCGAAGTTATTTTAAAGCAAAATCACTGCATGCGCGCAACACATACAAACAAACACAGAAACATACAAACATGTGTTTGAACGTTTTCTCTACCTGCTGGCGGCAGCACTGCCCGGAGCCGCTGGCCGCGCCGACCAATGCTATACATACACACATATGTATGTGTGCACATACATATATGCAAATAATCGGAAGAATGATAGAAAAGGGTCGTGGTGCAACTGGTAGAGTTGCGGCGCAATGTGGAACCTTCGCATGGATCGCGGGTTCGAGTGCTGACGATGACAGTTGTTAATTTATTTATTTATTTTTAATTTTAATTCAAAATGTAAATATTTAATTTTATTTTTTTAAATTTCATTTGAAAATTTTAATTTAAATAAAATGCAATACTATGGGAGTACGGGGTCTTTTACAGTCGGCTCGATCGACTGTAGCCTTTCTTACTTGTTTATTTTTATTTATTTCTCTTTTTTGAGCACTGATTTTATTGTTATCATCCTCGCAGTCACATTAACACATGCGACTTGCGAAATGGGTTATGAGCTTAACTGATGACCGCTTTAGATTGAGGAAGCACATTAATGCTACTCCGGTAACGATAACCAAACAGAATCCTTATGAATATCGTTTTGGGTTTATTGCTAAAAGTTTCTTCTTATTTTTTGCCCACTCTATTCCGCTCTAGTAACCACTAATGCCCACCTACAAGACTTGGAGCACTGGACCACCCACATGCAGACAGTCAAAAGCCTCAATTAGCCAACGAAGGCCACCCACAAAGCACTTTCCATTTGAGCAAACATAAGCCTAGTGGCTTTAGTGGTTAGTTGTTGGTGGTTTTGGTGTTGTCGCCACGCGTAGGTTGCCAAATGATAACCAAAAAGCCATCGATCCGTCGTAAAGTCGGATTGGCTCAACCATAACAACAACAACACAGTAACCACAAGAGCAACAACAACAACATGGGCAGCCAAAAACAACAACAACAAGCCGCAGAGAGCGCGCATGACAGGACCACACAAGACGAAGACGAAGAGACGCTGGCAAAGCCACACACAGGCATAAGAGAGCGAGGCAACCGCAGAGCGGCAGAGACTGGACGCTTGATTACATGAACAAACGAAGCGACGCGACAGCGACGTCGACTGCGAAACAGGCGATTGTTGGACGCAGTCGCTTCGCGCAACCGCAAAAGTCGACGCCAAGATAACGAGTAAAAAAAAAACAAGAGAGAAAAAAAACAAAAAGAGACAACCACAAACAAATTTACCACACGCCATCGTCAGGTAAGGGCAACGTTGTGTGCTTGAGTAAGAGAGAAGTAGGAGGCGAAGCAAGGGGGAAATAAAGGTGGACCGACGACGGCAGCGACTTGGGCGAGTCAGAGCCACACGTATTACCGGTGGCAAATAGTAATTATTACATTAAATGCACCGCAATAATGCAGCAGCAACAACAACAACAAATGAAAAAGGAGGAGGCAGAACGACAGCAGCAGCTCCAACGACTAGCCATAAAAATTGCAACGATGCACGACCCCGATTCCCGATCCCGGGACCGCCTCTCAAAGTGGCCATCCTCCTTCTAAGCGAATGCAGTTAAACCTTAAGTGGTGTAGCGAGTGCTTCACTGCCTCCACGCACTCTTCTCTCTCTCTCTCTTCAGCCGAGCTGCCGTCTCGGCAATGTTAATGGCGTTATAGGCCAATGACAAATGCAATTGCCTAGCGATGTGGATTGCAATGCGGTAGAGGGGGAGAGGTCCCCGGCTTTGGTGCGCTATAAATTAAGACATTATACGATTAAAAACAAACAGGCTGTCGTTAAAAAGAGAAAGAGAGTAGCAGCAGCAGCAGCAGCAGAGTGGGAAGCAAAGAGAGTGACAGGGGATGGGGGCAAAAGAGTGCAATATTTTGGGCTATCTGAATGTGCACTGGCCAGCCTCCCTTGTGCACATCATTCACTCAAATCGATGCCGATAACAATAACAATTTCTTCCCCCATGTATCAGAAAAAAGAAGTAGCCCAATCTTGCATAATTTCACCATCTATCTTGATCTCCCCCTTTTGTTTTGTGTGGCAACCCCAGTGCTGCCAGAATTCCCTGTGGTCCTTTTCGGATTTGAACAACAGCTGCTCCCATCCCCAACAATAACTAGAGCAGTTGCCTGCATGTGAATGATATCGGAAAACAAGGCGACGTTGAAAAAGTTGCCGCGCTCTAGGCAGGCAAGGCAAGGCAACTTCGTTTCAACAACAACAACAGAAAGTCGATGCTGCCGCAACTGAAACGGCAAATGAAGCTCTCAACCGCAACGTTGGTGGTCCAATGGCAGCTGCGCCGCTGCCGCCACACAGGCGCAGCATTTGAATGCCCATGTACATGCACACATACATGCATGTGTATGTAAGTACATACGTGTGTGTGTTCCTCTCTTCTTATCTCTCTCTTTGGTCGCCCGTGTGTTTGTTGGGTTTGGGGAGCATTGGAGCTGCGTTACGCTGCAGGCGAATTGAGCAAAACAAAGTGCAAGTCATTGAGAGCAAAAACACGAGAGTCATGCGGTGCGATGTCAGTGGTGACAAACGTGAACACGACAACATGTACAGATTTTACATTTAGCTAAAACAATTAATTAAAACCATTGTGTAAATTTATTAATATTGTTACATTTTGCACTCCTTAAAATAAAACTCATGTAATGCAAGAGTAGCATAGTCACGACTCACGGCCATCTCTAATTTCCAATGTGCTCAGCAAAAAATGGCGCAATCTGTGGAGAGCGCAACGTAAATGGATAAAGCTAAAATATGCGACCCGCGAGACGGCGGCAAAAATGCCGCCCATGTCGCCAAAATGCGCCACACGCAATCTACAAACAGAAACGTGCATGAACAACAACAACATCAACATCTTGGGGACTTGTCTCCCCTTTGACTCGCTGCCGCAACGCCAAATAAGAGAGAGCACAACAGAGAGTGTGAGTGTGAGTGAGAGAGTATAGTGGGATGGAGAGAGCACGCAAGTGTTTGAGTGCAGGCGCACTCAGCTTCAGCAATAGCAAAAGCACTGCCATTCACATTGATGTAACGTTAGCCAGGTGAGAGAGCGAGAGAGAGGGCATTCTTGAGGTATGTTTGGGAGTATGAGCTGTCTATGTGTTTGTTGTTGCTTTTGCGCTGCTGTGCTGTTTTTGTGTTGTTGCTGCTGTTGTCTGTTTGATTATAATAGCGGCTTGCGGTGGGTCTGGGCAATGACGTTGCATTTGAATGTGACTTCGAGATCGACTGCAATTCGAACGCTAATTTTGTAATCTCTCTTAGTTTATTTTTTTTTTCTCTTAGTTGTATTTTGTGGAATGCAAATGCACACACATTGGACATGCGCCAATTCAGATACTATTAATTTTCATTCATAAACTGAAATCGTTAATAAACTTATTTATTTGGCATCTTTTTAAATGCTCTTTCTTTAATTTTAGCCAAATTTGACCTGAGATTCCATTCTACTTCTGAAACAAGGCAGGGAAGGACCAATATCGTGGGGAGGAAAATAACATCCTGCTCATAATTTTGCTTTAAAAAACATGGTAAAACAGATATCAAACACATGTTGAAGGAAACAGCAACAAGAACACATGGAGCTAACAAATTTGCCAACATTTCACAGGCTGTGCAAAACACACACACACACATTCAGGTAAAGCCTGCCACGCACGCGTTCCACAGGCACACACACACACAAGCTCCACTGGCGTCGACGTCTCATCGATGCTCGCCGCAGTTGAAGGCCGGCGTCAAGCAGAAGAGAGCGGGCAGCAGAAACAGCAGAGAGGGAGCCCGGGACCAGAGACCACCCACAATGCCGGCAGCCGCTTTTAATGAAGCAACAACAACAAATTTTATTTGGGTGGTCGCTGCAATAAAAATAACAGCAACAGCAACAGCAACAGCAACAACAACAGCAATAACAATAATAAGAATAATGCCAGCGGGCGCACGTCTTGCACATCGTGTGTGGCCAAAGCTAAAACAACAGCAGCACAAACAGCAACAACAACAAGAACGAGTAAAATATTAGCCAGCGCTGCCCATATCTTGTTTAAACAATTTGTTGCTAGCTCTGTCAAGTTTAACATTCGTCGGGAAAGAGTAACAGTAACAGTAACGGCTTCTGAATAACAGTATCTATGTTATTATGCACAAAAGAGGCCAACTTAGCCATTACCTATAAATATTTGCATTTTGTCTAGTAATAGTAAACAATATAATAAAATAATAATTATTCTAAAAAGAGAAGCGCTGATTTATACTACTTGAATATTTTAGAGTTTATTCTTTCTGTTAGTACTTATGTTTAAGCAAATTTTATTCAGAAAGTTACAGGGTATAAAAAAAGTATGAAAGATGTCAAACTGTTAACTAAGAGTACGATGTAGCCCTAGTTGAGAGCAACGGTTGCGCTCAAATCAAAATGGCCGCAGCAGAGCAGCAAGAGGACCAGCGCGAGAGCGAGAGCATGGGAAAAAAAATAAGAGAGTCTTAACATTACACACAGCAACGGCAGCACGCTAATGAAGTTGTAGGCCTGGCGAAGTTGCGTCTGCGGCATGTACTTCTCTCTCTGTCGCGCTCTCTCGCTCACACCGCCTGTCTGCCTGTATCTCTCAATTTCGTTGTCTGCATATAACATGCTCATTTTGAGCTTAACAGTGCCATTTTGAGTTAACAGCAGCGTAAAGTAAAAACAAATGTGCAGCAACAACATAAAACGTCTCTGTATCTCTCAGACTGCGTGCGATCCTCGAACGAAACGGTTGAGCTCACTGCGTGAGCGGCACTAACGAAACGCGTTGAATGCAAATTTTTGTATAAGCCGAGCTAAGTTGATAGTGTACAATAAAACGGTGTTGAATTATATACATTCTTCATGTATATATATTAATCAATATCCAACAGAAATCAACAAGTCCCACAAAATAATGAATTAAAAATTAAAAGCAACAACAGCAGCCAAAACGAAACGTCTACGTGCGCAAAGTGTGTGTAAAAAAATAAAAATACAAAAGCAAAGCGCGCAGCGAGAGTAAAGAGAGCGCAAAAGAAAAAATATAAGAAAAACGTGATGCAGCATTGTGTTGGAAATTTGTGAGACGTACGCGTCGCGTCGGTATCGGAAAATATGTGAATTATGTGTGAAAATTGTTGAAATTATTGTGGAAAATGTGCACAAATGCAGAGCCTAAGTGAACCAATCTTAAACACGAGTTTTCATCGAGTTGACGCCACTGCGAAGTCAGCAATCACAACAAAACGAGCGATAACGACGAGAGAGCCGTGTAAAAATGTTGTTTGCGATGCAAACAAAACAAAAAATGCAGCAAACAATTAAGTTAGAAATTTAAAAAAAAAATCTATTGTTTTTTTTTTTAAACATCAATAACAAAAATAAACAATACACGCACACAAACGTGTAGACTCAACATACACACATACACGCATACAGACAGAGATCTGAAAAGAGCGAACGTGAACTTCAAGCAGATTGGTAGCACTTTTCTGTCGCTGTTAGTTAACAGAATTGCTTCATAGAGCCACCGAAGCAGACATTTAACAGCTGAGAGAACGTGTGTGTGTATCGTCGCCCACACTCCCTGCCTCACAAGAAGAGCCAGTACACAAACACAATAACACACATACTCATATCAATATGGATAGGGATAGTCTACCGCGCGTTCCGGACACACACGGCGATGTTGTCGATGAGAAATTATTCTCGGATCTTTACATACGCACCAGCTGGGTGGACGCTCAAGTGGCGCTCGATCAAATTGATAAGGTAAGTGACAAAAAGATTCTCCAAGGGCTCAACTTCTCCAGCGCGAGAGCGGGAGCGAGAGAGGCCTAGCTTTGTTTAATGAAGCCATTAAGCCGTTCAGACAGTTTTCAATACAATTTATTGACGATATCTCTCGCCGTTTTTTTTTTGTTGTTGTTGTCGCCCATTTGCCGCGTTTCGTTTCGTTTTCATTTCGTTTTTTGGTTTTGCTCAATTTATTTTAATAGAGCTGTTTGGGAGCTTGACAGCGGCAGAAGGGAGGTGGGGGCGAAGCGGTTGACAACGGCGGCGATCATTAAGCTTTAAGCACATTCGATTTCTTATTGCTGTTGTTGTTGCTGTTATATTAATTACTATGCTTAAACGAATCCGCAGCGAATTAAGTTGTAAAAGACTGAGATTTTGTTGAAAATAAAATAAATTGTGTGCGAAGTATTTGTTTTAAGACTGAGCCAGTTTTTTTAAGGCACATTTTGTTATGTTCCTCTTCGCCGCTTTTGTCGCTGTTAATTAACATCAAAATGTTGGGTAGCACTGCACAGTTTTGAAGACAGAAATAGATAAATGTTGGTGTGTGTGTGTGTGTAACAACAGCAACTATAATGCACGTCAACTGTTGCACAAATCAAAGCTTAAGCTAGGTATTTTCTCTTGGCTCACCACAGGGCTAGTCCCAAGTGCCTCCCCTCCCCTTCCCCCAACATTCCCCAAAGACCTCGGGACTCTAAACTTGATCTCAGTTTGCAGAGCCACAGACACAAAAAACAACTTCATTATTTTGTGCTACTGTGCGGCGGCGTCGTTGTTGGCTGCTCGCCGCAACAACAGTAACTAGTAGATGAAAACTCCAGTAGTGGAAACCGACTTTTATAGACCGCGTAATAATTTTGATGCATTTTATATATCAATCTCTCGAAATTATTATGTGTTAAACATTTTGTAATCATCTATTCATGTCGATTTAGTAAGTGTATGTTTTATTCGCTCGGTCCAGCCATATTTTATCTATAATGCCCTTTTCTTTCTGATAAACCTAATAAACCATATAATCCTATTGACTACGCGGTCAGAGTCTTGACTGCAGGAAGCAACAACAACAACGAGTGCCAAAAACAGTGAAGCTTTTGAGCTGAGACGTCGACAGCGACGGCGACGGCTGCAGGAGCTCTCTTAATGCAAATGTGAGGAGAGGGTAACTGCAGACGAATGCAACAACAAGCAAGAGAGCAACAAAAACATTTTTGATTTGCTCTTTGATAAATTGAGTTTTACAGCTTTGACTCTGCGTTTGTAAAATGCACACTGAGTAGAAGTTAAACAAACACTTAACGAAATGTGTAAATGAACTCTGACATGAGCGTGATTTAATACAAAGGGAAAGATAATTGGACAAACAATTCTACAAAAAATAATAAGCTATAGAGTATACAGCTGTCGAAATACATTTGTTCTTTTTTTCATCGTTCGCTTTCATGTGCTGCTGTTGTTTAGTACACTGTTCAGTTTTTTTTCTCCATCGTCGTGGTCGTTGCCAAAAGCGTTCTCTGTTTGTTTTCTTCTTGCTGCTGTTGTTGTTATTGCTGCTGCTGCGGCTGTCGAGGAATTGTAGAGGCCGCCACCACACACAGCGCGTCACGTCAGCTAGAAGAAACACGAACACACACACACATCAAAATGAGTATGTTTGTATGCATGTAGTACGTACGTATGCTGCTATATCATGTGAGTGCGGGTGGCCCATGACGGAACAGGCAAAAAAAAAGCAGTAGAAAGAGGAAGAAATAAGAAGAAACATTTCACTGACGCACGCGCTTTTGACTGCGCTCAGTAGCCGTCAAACTGTGGCAACTGTAGCCTGGAACTTTTCTCGCTACTTCTCCTCATCCACATCCTCGTCCATTGCCTTTTGCGGTGCTTTTTACAACTTGATGTCTTCATTATTGCGTTGTGTCTCTTGCTGTGCTGCTGCCTTCTCTTTAGTCTCTCTTTTTGTCTGTCTGACTGTGTGTGTGTGTTTGTGTGTGTGCATCTCAATTATTTCTGGTAACGTCTGCACGCTGTTGTGTTGTAACGTTACAAAGTTTCCTTTGCATTGAACTTCTCGAAAGTTGTGGGCAAGCAACGAAGCAACGAACGAACGAACCAATCGATTGATCGCTGCAGCATCGCAGCAGCGCAGTTGACTGAGACTGAGACACAGCGATTGCAGCTGAGGTGTGGTCGTGCATTGTTTTTGTTGCTGTTTCCTTTTTGTGGTTGTGTTTTTTTGTTGTTGTTTGGGCTGTTGCTCGTGACGGCGCCGTCGTCATTGACGATGGGCGATTTATTTTAATGACTCAATTTAACGAAATATATTAAGACATTAATATTGTCTAACGAAGCCAGCAAACAAAAGCAAAGAGTGAAGAACGAATGAAACAAAACAAAATGCATTTTTTGTTAATTTTATTTTGTAGTTTTCGGTTTTTGTTTTTTGTTTTTTTGGCTCGTTTCGTCAGACTATGCAAATTGCTCGGCGATATGTTTATTATTTTCTCTGCTTGCCATAAAAAGCGAACACAAAAGAGACAGGCAGGAGGAAGAAGGAGAGGGGAGAGAGGGAGAACAAAAAAATTCCATTGGCAACTGGAGCTACTGGGAGGTCTTCTGGCCTGCCAAACGTGACGTATTCCGCACTGAGGTGAATGCCAAATTGAGTTCTTATTGTTATTGTTGCTGTCTTAAATTAATCATAATTTTCACTCCCTTCAGACGTTAAGACTGGTCCTCAAAGCGGGTATGCACGACTGTTACGTAACTGTTTGAAAGCACATGTGCTTGCTACAGGGTATTTGGTAGTCGGTGCGGCTGTTTGATGAGCGCTGCGAAATTTATTTATGGCAATGCCACACTATGGATGCAGACCATGTACGATTATGTATCTATAAGATACATTTGTATATTTACATATAAATTCATGAATGAAATCGTCGGTGTGGCCGCACTGCCTTCCCCCCTCCGCTCCACCCACGATGCCACTATCCCAGTGTGTCTCTCTCTCTCTCCCTCGCTCTCTTGCTGTGCCAATTGTAAAGCACACAAAACCACTCAACACAGGAAGTTGAGAAACATTGGCGGCATTTTGAAGAAGTTTTCGTTGTTGTTGTTGTTGCTGTTGTTGTTGTTCATGTGGCGGTGGGTAACAAATTTGTTTAGTCATGCCGCCTCGATCTTTTCACAACAGCACATGAAAAACAAATATTTATGCGTCTCTCTTGCTCCCGCTGCCTTTTTACCTCACCCCCTCTCGCTTTATTTGTTGTAACTGGAAATTGACATGGCCAAAATGGAAAACCAGTAGCATAAACTCTCAAATCATAAATAAGCAGCTGCATCGTAATCACTCCGGTAAACAGACAGCGAAAATTGTTTTGCATAGTAAATAAATGAACAAAAAAATGTTTGCACTGCGAAGCTGAAAAAGATACACGACTTTTAGCCGGATTACGAAGTTGGCTTAAGTTTAAGGCTGTAAGATACTCAACTAGTGAAAAGTGAAGAGGCTGGAAAGTGTGAGAAGACAGTAGAGAAATTAGTTAAGTCTTTTATATGGTATTAATAAACCTATTCGTTGTTGTATCTTAAAGATACTTTCTGTGGTAGTACTGCTAGCTGACTTTCTAAGGGTAATTTTGGAAAATTAACTTTATTATTAATAAATAAAGAAATTCTTAACTTTTTCTTGAGCTAAAGTCAACACGTTTGTCTTGTATCTATAGCTACAGCTAACAACTAACGCCTTCCTAGAACTGCAAGAGCCGCCATTGTCTCAAAATTACAGTTAACTTGTTAAGACCCGCCCAAGACACTTCCTTTCGGCTGCCGCCCTCGAAATTTGTATCTCTCACTTTGCGTTACTTTATCTGTGGCTCAGTTTTCCACCGCTGTTTACCCTCTGTCAACTGTAAGCCGGAAATGCTTGTAGGCGTGTGAGAGATATCTTCATTTCTTTAGCCTTCTCGGAAGGGTCGCTCCGCTCGCCGCTCACCACTCACCGCTCGTTTCTTGGAGCTGCAACGTTTTATGCAGGTACAGCGTTAAGCTACTCCTGGAATCCTCATGAAATCCTACTGAAAGGAGGCGTGTGTTTGCTTAAGGATTAGTTTGCTCACAAGTGTCTGCTCCTTTTCTCTTCGGTCTTCACTCCTTCACCACTTGAGACTCGCTTCCTTTGATCTCTCGTTTCTTCTGCTTACATAACATTCCATTCGTGGTTTGGCTTTCCGCATAAAATGCATAATTCCCTCTCTACATTTATCTCCAGAGTTACGTGTGAGAATGATATAGTATGTGGCTTACACCTGCCTTCCACCTGTGCGATCTTATCGGCTCTAATCTTTTTATAATATTTGTTTTCTTAATTTTGTGTGCTGCTTTACAGTCTGCATTCGTTACGAGGGCTGGGGAAAGAAAGTATCTTAAAAGCAGTTTAGGAACTTGAACTACATATGTGATCCTTTGAGGCAACGCTCGCTACTCCTACGCCTAGACCTTCTCCTACCGCTGCTCATTCCCCCTCAATTAAAACTAAAAATACCCACGACGCAAATGTGGTATCAAGTTGGTGCCCCAAATAGCACCCACACGTTGCCTTGCCCCAAACAATTGACAGCTCAATTTTGAGGCAGCTCACACCACAAAACACACACACACACAGAGTGAGACAACTTTATTGGGGGAACTGGAACTGGAAGTCGAAAATGTGTTTTTTCTTTTCTTTCCTTTTTGTATTTTGTGTTTTAGTCAGCTTCATTAGGCTCGGGTACGAGCTGAGTCAAGACTCGAGACCCGAGACCCGGGACTCAAGTCGGGCCCTACCTCTGTTTCTGGCCGCACATAAAACTGTTATTGTCTTCATCAGCGTGCCCCAGCAACGGGGCACAGCGACAACAACAACAACAGCAACGACCAACGAACGTAAGACGTAAAAAAAATCAAAAGAATTATGAAGACATTAACTTGACCACACAGCAAGCAGCAAGCGAACGAACGGAGCCGGCCGGCCGACAAGCTGAGAGCAGAGCAGCAGATAAAAGTAACAACAAAAACAACAACAAGCAAGAGCAGAAAAATAAGTATAAGGGAAGGGGAGGGGGAATACCAGCAACAATAACAGCAGAAGCAGCAACAGCGCAGCCGCAGCAGCCGTCGCAGTAACGAATAAGATACCAAAGCAGAAGACGAAGAAGAAGAAGATGACGACGACGCAATGACATTGGGCAGAGCATGAAACAGATGGACGAACAGACGGACAGAGACAAAAACAGAAACACGGGTAGGCTTGAGACTGCGACTGCGGCTGTAACTGCGACTGCGACTGAAGCTGAGCTACAGACTCTCTCAGACTGAGACTGAAGACAGCAACAGAGAACGAAGCGAGTACCGGAAAGAAACATTCAAGCAATAATCACGGAATTCACTGAAAAAGCAGTTAACGGACAGTCGGGACAAGCAGCGGACACAACAGCACACACACACACATTCATGCATGCAACTCTCTGTAGGGCTCTCAGTCCAAGCCTAAGTTTGACTCTCTTGCCCTTGCCCCTCTTTGCCCTTGCCATGCCGTGCCATGCCCTCTTCGTTTCGATTTCGATGCGTGTGTACCTGTGTCTCAATGAGCGACGTGGCCGCCTTGGCTACCTGACCGACAATTTTGGTATGTGTATGTGTGTCTGTGTGGTGCGTGTGTGTTTATGTCGGTATCTCTGTTGCTGTTTCGTATGAAAATAATAAAGAAATTAAATTGCTTAAAAGCAAAGCAACACACATCGTTGTTGTTGTTTGCGGGAGGCAGGTGGAGTTCAAATTTACAGTCGATGGCATAAAGTTAAAGTTTATTTTATTTTTGGGCTTTTTGTTTTCTTTTTTGGGGTTACAACGCCTACGCCGCAACATCAACAAAAATTAGTCAAGGAAGAAAAGAAGAGTGAAATTCAGGATTGAACAGATGGCTCTTTATTTTGCTCTTGGCCCCCCTTCGCTCTCTTGAGCTGCCTCGCTCGCTCGCTCTCACGCGTTGGCTGTCAGTGGCAGTGTTTGTGTTTCGCTCTGTCGCCTGTGAAATGGAGAGGGTTGCAGTCTCGCTGCTGTTGACGCTGCCTAACGGTAACCAACTGAACGAAAGCAGACTGACGATCAGACGAACAGTTTCAGCTGCTCCAATGACCTTCAAACCTTTTTCTCTCTTCTTCGTTTTCATGCGGATTTCGTTGAATGGAGAGCGTCGACGACAGCAATGCCAAAAATAAAAATAAAACTTAAAAAAAAAAGAATACATGCATGAACATTTGCTGGTCACGTTTCAGAGGCGCCATAAATTGCCGGCAAATGGCGATTTGCATGCGTCGTCATCGTTCCATTTACTTTATTTTAATTGCTAGCCTCGCAGCAAAACTTGGCGCATTTAACAACGTGCGTAACGAAATGTTCGCCTTTGTGTGTGGTCCACGCACTCACACACATGCACACATACGAAATACTCTTGTGTTGCTTTTAATGCGGGTTAACATAGCCAGAGTAAGAGAGCGAGAGAGAAATTATGTGTACGCTTTGGGGGCACAGTGGAACTAGTCTAATGAATTCAGCAAGGGTTTAATTACATTTCTAAAAATAGTTTAATTTTTGGAGTATGCGTTGACTATTAATTTGGTTTGGAAACTTTTGACTAAATTTGTATTTCTTAAGATTACACTTTGATTTAATTCATTGTGTGACGCCTTTTCATCAATAAAAAAATCTGCAATAAATCGAAAAATTCACATGCATAAATGCCAGCGACATGCCCTCAATTGTGTATTCAAGAATGCCTTTGTACGGGATATAACTTTTATGAGATCTACACATTTTATGTCAAAGCGTTACGTGAAAAGACTGGGAAGGCAACCGTGAGTTTTATTGCTATGTATTTCTAAAATTTTATGCTCACCAAGTGTTGCGAAAAGTGTTCATGAGCTTTAAAAGGCGTCATTGCAGTAGTACCAGGATTGATTTGTCTACCCCACTTCTTCCTTAGCAAGAAAAACAATGCCCAGCCACGCAGTCAATTGGAACATGCTTGTCTAATAGATTATGACCAGAAGCTTACTTTTAAGCTCCTTACCGGGATTATTTGTACCATTGGACCGGCCTCACGTAGTGTTGAAATGATTGTAAAATTACTTGCTGCTGGCATGAATATTGCACGTTTGAATTTCTCCCATGGAACCCAAGAACAGCACCAGGAAACTGTGTCCATTTTGCGTCAAGCATTTGAATGTTATTCGCAAAAATTGGGATACAAATATCACACAGCCATTGCACTAGATACCAAAGGACCCGAAATACGCACTGGCCTCATGGCGGGTAACGCACAGGTGGAGTTGAAGAAGGGCGCAACTTTTACCTTGAGCACCAATCAGGACTACCAGAAAAAGGGCACGGCGGAGAAAGTCTATGTGGATTACAATAACATCACAAAGGTGCTGAAACCCAAGGATCGTGTCTTTCTAGACGATGGTTTGATCTCGTTGCTGGTCAAGGATGTCAAAGGAGATGACTTGATTTGCGAAGTGGAAAATGCCGGAAAATTGAGTTCACGCAGGGGTGTAAACTTACCCGGAATTGATGTGGATCTTCCTGCCGTTTCAGAAAAAGATAAACTTGATATAAAGTTTGCGGTGGACCAAAATTTGGACATTATTTTCGCTTCCTTCATTAGAGATGCAGCGTCTATTGAGGAGATACGCTGTGTGCTCGGCGAGAAGGGCAAATATATAAAGATCATAGCGAAGATTGAGAATCACACTGGCATGAAGAACATTGCGGAAATTATCAAAGCCTCCGACGGGATTATGGTGGCTCGTGGTGATCTGGGCATCGAAATTCCCGCTGAGAAGGTTTTTCTAGCCCAAAAGTCCATCTTTGCCCAGTGCAACAGAGCTGGAAAGCCGGGAATCTGCGCTACCCAAATGCTCGAGTCTATGATTAATAAACCTCGTGCAACTCGTGCTGAACTATCGGATGTGGCCAACGCGGTGCTTGATGGAGCCGACTGTGTCATGTTATCAGGGGAAACTGCAACTGGTCAATATCCAGTGGAGTGTGTTGAGACCATGACGCGAGTTTGTCGGGAGGCTGAGGCTGCCATCTGGTACGAAAGTCACTTTCAAGATCTTGTGAATGCCAAAGAGGATGAAATAACCCCTGAGAAGGCAATGCTTATATCTGTGGCTAGTGCGGCCATCAATGGCAATGTTCGAGCGATTATAGTGCTCACATCCTCTGGACACACTACTTTTATGTTAAGCCGATATCGTCCCCCATGTCCGATTATTAGTTTAATTAAGGGAAACGATTTGATTGCTCGTCAATCGAATCTTTATCGAGGCATTTATACAATTACTTACACCCCGGATTCTGAGGACGATATGAAGGGTTCGAAAAATACTGAGGAACGTCTAAGACTTGGCATTAAGGTGTCCAAGGAGGCGGGTATCATCAAGGACAACGATTCAGTGCTGATCGTAACAAGTCTACATTTCGGCAGTGGTCCTACCAACTCCATGCGAATGATCAATGTATAATACCTACAATAACCCAAATGAAAAGGCTAAAAAAATCTTTATCGAACACCTTAAGAAATACAAGTATAAAATATGCAATAAATTTAAAACAAATTTTACATGTGCCACAAAGTTTCATCTATTGTGCCGGTCAAAGAACACTTTTGACTGGTGATTTATTAAAATATGTTAATGAAAAGCATAATTCATAAACTTATTTCTAGCTAAGCAAGTCTTTTTTTGACATTCCCATTCAATAAGTGGAACAAAATGTCTTCGCATTCAGGGCCCCAAAGTGGCATATCTCAATATAGATATCTATATTCGATTTCGATTCAAATGAGTAATATGATAATTACGTATTGACTGGGTGGTCCCGCACGTCGAAAACTATATTGAGTTTCGTTTTATGCTTAAAAAGCTTTTGCATTCGATTTTTATGGCGGCACAACTATAACTGGTCACTCATATTCAAATTATGGATCGCGCCTTAATCGTGGACTTACTTATACTATTTTATTTTGTTTTTTTTCTTTTTCTTGGATGTGTTTTCTTATTTAGTTGCTGCGACTCACAATGGGTGCTGTGTAATTAAGTAGTCAGAGCCCGTGGGGGGTGTCTGGGTCTCCTGTAATTTATTCATATGTCAGTCTGGCCACAAACTATTTGATTGATTAGTGCAGCGTGTAACAGAGTCTAGCAAGCTGCAAGCTTTCTACTGATAACTCAATTTTTGGTTTCTCTTAAAATTAAGTTACATTTAATTGAGCATCTCATTGTGAGTTTCTAGTTTTCCGCTTCATTTTGAAATTATTTTGTATTTAGTTCGTTTTTGTCTTGTTGTACAATGCACCTGTCCCACTGTCAAGAGGCAGCAGTGTTGCTGTCTTGTTCGCGCACACAGTGCATGTCAAACTGTGCGCTGCCAGTGCCGTGGGATTAGACATGCGCAGCGGATTAGGACCAAAATGCGCATTTCTAATGAAGTTGTTCCCAGTTTGAGGCCTTACAAAGAAAATGCAGTACATACAATTTTATGCTTTAGTAAAAGCAACAACAATAACATGAAAGCAAACTGAGCAAAGGCCATAAATCAATTTGTGACATTTCCTCACGACGGCAACAGCAACAGCAACGTCGACGTTGGCAGCGACAGCAGCTGCGGGTGTTCGAGAGCAAGAAGCAAAGAGAAACAAAAAAGCAACAACAACAACTACAACAAGGAGTAACAGCAACAACAACAGACAAAAGATTGATGATATGTCACATGGGTAGGCAACATTTGGCGCAGCTTGTTTGCAGCGAGTGAGAGTGAGAGAGGGGAAGAGCGAAGAGCACAAGATGCGATGCAAGTAAGAGAAATAGAGGTAGACAAAGATGCTGTTGGAGTGGGGGGTGTAGAGAGAGAAGTGGAACTGGCTGACAAGCGTTAACAGCGACTGCTGCTTTGATGGCTCAATCAAGACGCGTTTGGCGCACAGTTTGGGCAGCACTGCGCGCTGTGGCTGCCGAATCTAGATTAAGTTTATTTTTAGTTGTTGTTGCTGCCGTTGCTGCTGCTGCGACCTGCGGGCAATACAACATTGTTGAGCACAATGTTTCCAAGAACTGTGCGCATCTCTTTCATTTTGTTTGGGTTTTTGTGTGTTCCGCCTGGGAGCAGGAGAGAGAGAGGGGAAGGGAAGTGGAAAGACATTCTTCTAGGCTACACAAATTATGGAAAAATTCCACGAACATTGCAATCGTCGCACTCGCCACATGCGGCGCAAACGCAGCAGCTTGAAAGAGACGCCGCCGCCGACACTCTAACTGCTGCCGCAGTCGACGTCGCCGTCGCCGTTGCTGTTGCCGGTGTCGCCGCCAATGACTTAATTAACAGCGACAAAGTCAAAGCCGCTTTTGAGTTTTGAATTTGTTGCGGAAATGACACAAAGTTGCGATGTTGACTGCATAAACAAGCAGCGACGCGACAGCGACGTAGGCAGCGACAGCGACAGCAGGAAGTGTGGCTTGCGCTCTCGCTCTCTTAGGCTCCTTTCTGCTACGTGGGCACACCTAGAAATGCCAGGCATTTTGGTTGGTTGAGCAAACACAGGTATTAAAGCGCAGGTAACCTTTTGGCATGCCTTATTTATGGCCAACTCCCGCAATGCTCTGCGCTTAACGGTAGTCATAAACTGCCTGCCTGCCCAACAACAACAACTGAGTCTTCCTTGCAGTCAATGCCACTTAAGTCATTTTTCAGCTTTGCGCTTTTTATACAAAACCAACAACAGCAACGTGAGCACGAAACCAAAAACCTAAAACTTGACTTGGCTTGCATCTAATGGCTGGGCCATTTCACTCTGCCGGAAAATCTGTGAAAAGCGATAAAAGCAAAAGGAACTCAGTGGAAGACAACAACACGAACAGCAACAACAACAACAACAAACTGCAGATTGAGCTGCTTCGAGCTCGAGTTTGGAATGCGCTGTGTTGTAGTGCTGAGCCTAAGACTGAGACTGCGCCGCAGACGTCGACTGCGACTGAGCTTGGGTGCGGCATTAGTGTGCGGAGAGCACAGTGGCATGTAGTTGATGAAAAAGTAGTGGAATTGAAACGAAGCTTGATTTACATAGAAAAGAAAGCTTTTTAAAAGATTTAGCATATTTGTTAGCAATTTAATATAATTTATTAACAATTATTTTATACATTTACACAAATTTATTTAAAATATTTAACATTGCCGCTAAAATGCAGTTAGGTGCCACTGTGCAGTGACTGTTCGCTTAAAGGTTCCATTCGATTGAGACGTTAGCGCGCTCCTGATTATTTGGGTCTCAATTTCCAAGTAGTGCGGTGGGGTAAGGGAAGGGGGGAGAAGGAGGAGAAAGGGAAGCAGAGAAAAGGAAGAGGTGTGGAGTAGGAAAGGGGATAATGCCCGCTTGGTGGGTCTGCTGGGCAGCGATGCCAATTGCCAAAGAGACGATTATATGTTGCGCCTGCGTCGACGTCAATGCTGGCGTCAGCGTTGGCGTCGTCGTCGGCGTCTTGTGTTGTTTTGTTGCTGTGGAATGGCATAAACATTACGAAGATGAGCAAGCAGATGATGATGATGACGACTTGGTCGCAGATGCTACGAAAACATATAAATTATATGGCTGCGGTTTTGGGCCACACGCTGTTTCGTTATAATTTTAATGCGTTATTTATGGCCCAGAGAGCAGCGCATGTGCGAGTGAGCAGACAATAACTAATACGCCCCAACTCTTTCTTTCTATTTGTAGGGTAAAGCGCGTGGCAATCGCACGGCAATCTATCTGCGTTCAGTATTCCAATCCCACCTCGAAACCCTGGGCAGCTCGGTGCAGAAGCATGCGGGTAAGGTGCTCTTCGTGGCCATTCTGGTGCTGAGCACCTTCTGTGTGGGCCTCAAGAGCGCACAGATACACTCGAAGGTACACCAGCTGTGGATACAGGAAGGTGGACGTCTCGAATCGGAATTGGCCTACACCCAAAAGACCATTGGCGAGGATGAGTCCTCAACGCATCAGCTGCTCATACAGACGGCCAATGATCCGAATGCATCGGTATTAAATCCGCTGGCATTGCAATCGCATCTCGAGGTGCTGGTCAAGGCCACAGCGGTGAAGGTGCACATGTATGGTATCGAATGGGGTTTACGGGACATGTGCAATTCACCGACCACGCCCAGTTTCGAGGGGCATTATTACATAGAGCATATGCTGAAGCATTTGATACCATGCTCCATTATAACGCCCCTCGACTGTTTCTGGGAGGGCAGTCAGCTGCTGGGACCCGAGACGCCTGTCTACATACCGTAAGTGAAGCATTAACCCTACTAACCCTCTTAAACCTCCAACTAAACCTCTCTTTCCTCTTGCAGTCACCTCAATCAGCGCCTCATGTGGAGCACTCTGAACCCCTCGGCGGTAATGCAGTTCATGAAGCAACAAATGCCCGACCAGAAGATTAGCTTTGACTTTAACACCGTGGAGCAGTACATGAAGCGTGCGGCCATTACCAGCGGTTACATGGAAAAGCCCTGCCTCAATCCCCAGCATCCAATGTGCCCGGACACTGCGCCCAACAAGAACAGCACACAACCACCGGATGTGGGTGCCATACTCACTGGCGGCTGCTATGGCTATGCCGCCAAGTATATGCACTGGCCGGAGCAGCTAATTGTGGGCGGAGTACAGCGAAATCGCAGCGGGCATCTCAAGAAGGCCAAGGCCCTGCAGTCGGTGGTGCAGCTGATGACCGAGAAGGAGATGTTTGATCAGTGGCAGGAACACTACAAGGTGCATCACATTGGCTGGACGCAGGAGAAGGCAGCAGAGATACTGAATGCCTGGCAGCGAAACTTTTCCCGCGAGGTGGAGCTACTGCTGCGCAAGCAGTCGAGGATCGCCTCCAACTACGACATCTATGTGTTCAGTTCGGCTACGTTGGACGACATTCTGGCCAAGTACTCGCATCCCAGTGCCTTGAGCATTGTGATTGGTGTGGCTGCCACGGTGATCTATGCGTTTTGTACTCTACTCCGCTGGCGGGATCCTGTGCGCGGCCAGAGCAGCGTTGGTGTGGCCGGTGTGCTGCTCATGTGCTTCAGCACTGCCGCGGGATTGGGTCTGTGTGCTCTGCTGGGCATCGTTTTCAATGCAGCGAGTACACAGGTGGTGCCCTTCCTGGCTCTGGGTCTTGGAGTGGATCACATCTTCATGCTGACGGCGGCGTATGCGGAGAGCAATCGCAAGGAGCAGACAAAGCTGATACTCAAGAAGGTGGGACCCAGCATACTCTTCAGTGCCTGCAGCACGGCAGGATCCTTCTTTGCGGCTGTCTTCATACCCGTGCCTGCTCTGAAAGTCTTTTGCCTCCAGGCAGCAATTGTCATGTGCTTTAATCTGGCGGCAGCTCTGCTGGTTTTCCCGGCCATGATATCGTTGGACTTGCGGCGTCGCACGGCGGGACGAGCGGACATCTTCTGCTGCTGCTTTCCCATCTGGAAGGAGCAACCCAAGGTACCTTCACTGGCCATGAACAACAACAACAGCAGCTTGCGGGGATCGCGTCATGTGAAGAACTGCAATCGCACACAGCAGCAGCAACAGCAGCGGGAAAGGGAGCGAGATTTGGAGCCACAGCAGCAGCAACAGGAGCAGATTGCCCAGAATCCACTGCTGGAGCCACGTGGCGGTGCTAGTTTGAGTAGCAGTATCCTGCCCAGCTTCAGTCTGGCCAACTTTGCCTTCAGATACTACACACCCTTCCTCATGCGCAGCTGGGTTAAGTTTCTGGCCGTGATGGGATTCCTCTGCGCCCTCATCTTCAGCCTGTACGAGGCGACTGCACTGCAGGATGGTCTGGACATTATTGATCTGGTGCCGAAGCACAGCAATGAGCACAAGTTCCTGGATGCCCAATCCCGGCTCTTTGGCTTCTACAGCATGTACGCAGTGACCCAGGGAAACTTTGAGTACCCCACGCAGCAACAGCTGCTCTGCGACTACCACGAAGCCTTCGTCCGTGTGCCACATGTGATCAAGAACGACAATGGCGGTTTGCCGGACTTTTGGCTGCTGCTCTTCCGGGATTGGCTGAGTAATCTGCAGCGCATCTTTGATGAGGCCGTCGCGGATCGCTGCCTGGACACGGAGGGTTGGCATCAGAATGCCAGCAGCGATGCCATCCTGGCCTACAAGCTGATCGTGCAGACGGGACATGTGGACAATCCGGTGGACAAGAATCTGGTGAACACCAATCGACTGGTCTCCAGCGATGGCATCATCAATCCCAAGGCTTTCTACAATTATTTGTCCGCCTGGGCCACCAACGACGTCTTCGCCTACGGAGCATCACAGGTAAGTTCTCCTCACCCCTTGGAACACTCGCAATCCTTACTAAGACACTGTTTCCAACCACAGGGCAAACTGTATCCTGAGCCGCGTCAGTATTACCACGTACCCACCGAGTATGATCTGAAGATACCCAAGAGTCTGCCCCTGGTCTATGCTCAGATGCCCTTCTACCTGCACGGTCTGACGGACACGTCGGAGATCAAGGCCTTGATCGGACACATACGTGATCTGAGCGTGCGCTTCGAGGGCTTCGGCCTGCCCAACTATCCCTCCGGTAAGTTTAACCCTCTCTTGTTGTGCCTGTCCTTCCTTGCTCATCGGTTTCTTTACTGTTCACAGGCATACCCTTCATCTTCTGGGAGCAGTACATGACACTGCGCTCTTCGTTGGCTCTGATCTTGGTCTGTGCCTTGCTGGCTGCTCTGGTGCTCGTCTCGCTGCTGCTGCTGTCGGTCTGGGCTGCGGTGCTGGTCGTCATTACGGTGGTGGCTTCGCTGGTGCAAATCTTAGGAGCCATGACGCTGCTGGGCATCAAAATGTCGGCCATACCCGCCGTGATACTCATACTGGGTGTGGGCATGATGCTCTGCTTTAACGTGCACATTTCACTGGTAGGTGGACAACACTACATCACATTCATTCTTCTTTCTCCTCGCTCTCCTCTCCCTTCAAAGCTTTTTACTCAAATCCTCTGCTTTCCTTTACAGGGTTTCATGACCTCTGTGGGCAATCGTCAGCGTCGCATTCATCTGGCCATGCAGCTGTCACTGGGTCCACTTGTGCATGGCATCATCACCTCGGGCATGGCTGTCTTTATGCTCTCCACGTCGCCCTTTGAGTTCGTCATTCGTCACTTCTGCTGGCTGCTGCTCGTGGTGCTCTGCGTCGGTGCCTGCAACAGTTTGTTCGTGTTCCCCATCATACTGAGCATGCTGGGACCAGAGGCGGAATTGGTGCCACTAGAGCATCCCGATCGCATTTCCACGCCTTCGCCACTGCCACTGCGCAGCAAGCGTTCTAACAAATCCTACATTGTGAATGGCTCCCGGGGATCCTCAAGGAATTCGGGCTCAAATAATTGCCACAAATCGCATCATTATCACAAGGATATGAACATCAATGATCCCTCGCTGACAACGATAACGGAGGAGCCGCAGTCCTGGAAGTCCAGCAATTCATCGATACAGATGCACAACGAGTGGAGTGCGCCACCGACATCCAATCATCATCATAATCATCTAAATAATCACTATGTGAACAATAACATAAACTATCAGCATCGCGAGAGGGAGCGAGAGCGGGAGAGAGAAAGGGAGAGGGATCGAAATTGTACGTACAATGGTCCGCCGCCCTCGTATCACAAGGTGTCGCAGCCCTCGTTGGGCGCCTATGCGCCGGCAGAGCTGCAGAGCATTGTGGTGCAGCCGGAGGTGACCGTCGAGACGACGCACACGGACTCGAACACCACCAAGGTGACAGCGACGGCGAACATCAAGGTGGAGCTGGTGACGCCGGGACGGGCGGTACGCAGCTATAACTTTACGAGTTAGCCCTGGTTAGCCCATTAGTTCCTGTAGCCATTTAATAACTGCTATGACTAACTAACTGAACACTACGACTAACTGAAACTATCGATAAATTTTAACTATAAAACTCTGTTTAATTGTAACTTTAATTTTACGCTCTATCTTTATGCTGTATATGTATATGTGTATGCATGTTAGTTAATTTCCTTAGTTGTATGCGTATGTGTGTCTCATCAGCTGTTCAGTTGCCTTTTGCATACAGCTGGCAGCTTTTGTATGTATGTAACTAGTACTTAAGGCAATTCTTATACATAGTTTTATTTATTGTAACACACCAACACACACACACACACGCCGCTATGTACTTATATGTATAAGTATTTTCATGCGAGATTCAAATAACAAAACCAACACACACACTAGTAATTTATAGCATTTAATTTAGTTTAAATATGTACATAAACACACACACACAAACAAACAAACACAAAAAGAAAATGAAAAGAAAAAAACACAAGGACTTGAACCAAAATAGTATCGCTTAAAACACAAAACAATTTATGTAAGAATAAAACAAAACACAACAACGAACGAAGTGAAAAATTACTAAATAACAAAAATAAAACAAAAAGATATTAAAAAATATATATTTAAATCAAACAAATTGTGCACATTTTATTTCAAGCAAAACGTTTTGCGGGCTATCGAACGTTACGATAGCTTATCGATAGCTGAACGATATGAACAGCTGGTTCACTGATCTGGCGAATCAGTGTGAGCGGCTTTAAAGCTCAAACGAACGAAAGGACTCGTACAAGTGAACTACATAAACAAAGTTTTCAACTTCAATAAATTGTTTCAAATATGTAAGCATTTTTGACATGTAAACAATAAACTATGACTAGCTTGGATGATGAATTCAAGTACTTTCTGTCCAACGTAAGTGCAGCGAACGGCGTATATTCCAAGCCTAGTTAATTCCCATAATTTCTACCCCTAGATGAGCTGCCAGAGCGTGCTGCGTTTGCCGTACCACACGCGTTGCATGATGAGCAGAAAAGCGCACAATTGTCATGAAATTATTAACTTTTTCAATTACTTTGAGATGATGTACTGTTTCTTTCACATACACGAGCAGACAACAGAAATTCTGGTCATGCTGCTCTTTGTGCTCATTGCCATCAGTTACCTCATCCTCATGTCCATTGTGGTGGATTCCTAGTGAGTGCTTGCCTTTACTCCAATTCTACAACTAATTGTCTCTGCAGCTTTATGCCGGTGCTGAAGATTCTGTCGTTTAAGCTGCAACTGAACGAAGCCGTGGCTGGTGCTACGCTGCTCGCCTTTGGCAGTTCCTGTCCAGATTTGGTGGCCAATTTGATGCCCATTCGTGAGGACTCTGCTTACTTTGCGGGCAGTGTGGGGGATGCTGTGGTCATTGTGCTGCTTTGTGGTGGTCTCGTCTGCTACATGAAGCCCTTCAAAATGGATGAGTACATCGTTTTGAGGGAACTGCTGTTCCTGCTGCTGGCCGTGGAGTTGTTAAGGTTTCTAATGTTTCACGGCAATTGTATTACCCAAACCGATAGCATAAGTAAGTTGGCTGTAAATGGTCTTAAATTGGCCTAAACATCTCTTTTTATTCCTTAGTACTGCTTTGTGTTTACTTGGTCTACCTGCTTGTCATCATAGCCGATCTCATGTTGATGAGGTTTACCGTAAAAAGTGAGTCCACCCCCAGCTGTATACCATCCTAAACTTTTCCGTCTCTTTTTAGAGCTGCGCAGGGAAATTGCCTACTTGAAACGTCTGCCATATTCCCCTGAGATCAGCATGAAGATCATGAAGAAGAAGAATAGCTTAAAGAAGTTAATCCAACACGATTACAGAAGCGTACGCATCAAATCTTTGCTGGGCTCGGAACGCAGCTCTACCACGGGTAATACCATGCCTATCATACCCGTTAACCAGAACCAAATCGACTACGAGTCCAATCGCACCATTCTGCACAGCAGCAACAACTCCAGGAATCTGTATCTCTGGAAGGACTTTCTTGAGACCCTTAATCCCATCGATGCCATGGACTGGCAGCTGGCGGGACGATTGAGAAGATTGTTCATTATCCTGCGTAGTCCCATGTTGCTAGTGGTCACCATTTTTGTGCCTGTGGTGGACTACGAGCGGTACAAGCACGGTTGGAGCAAGTTGCTCAACTGCACGCAGATTATTACGAATCCTTTCATCCTAATCACTGCCATACACTGTACGTTCACTTTACGCCTTCTCGTTACATCTTTCATTTCCTTCTTCCAGCCAAGTTTGCCAGTGTTTACAGTTCGTGGTTCATTGACCTTAACATCCACTACTCCAAGTGGTCCTTCTGCCTAACGGTTCCCTTGGCCTTGTTCATGTTCTTGCATGCACGCACCGATATGCCCCCACCCTATCACATAGTAAGTATTCTCTGGTTTCTAAGAAAATTCATTCTACTGCTTAAACTTTAGTTCTTTATAGTGCTCAGCGGAACTAGTTCATTGGTCATCATCGTATTTTGCACTGGCGAGATCGAGGTGCTCGTCTCCATTGTTGGCATTGTGTTTGATTTAAGCGAACACTTTTTAAGCATCACATTTGGTTCGCTGGGAAACGCCATTATTAATTTAATGGCCTCCTTTGCCATGACTATGCAGGGCTATGAGAGAATGGCCTACACAGCCATATTTGCAGGTCCCTTTTTCAGTAAGTCACATTTACCAGTCTGGCAACCTTATTTTTAACGGCTTTACTTTGAGTGCTGCCAGCTAGTTTTACCGCTTATTTATGCACAAACCATTGTTTATTTCAGATCTGCTGGTGAGTTTGGGAGTCGCTTTTCTCTTTAACCACAAAGTGGGCGAAAAGGGTTCATCATATTGGCTGAATGGAGCGCATGGCGACAATTGTCATATTTTTATACTGATTACAATTGTAACCACTTTATGGTGGTGTTGTTTGTTTAATTTTATGGCCCGGCGATCGATGGCCATATATAGTTGGATAATATTTGTGATATTTATAATTTATGCAATTGCTGTTGAGTGGGACTTGGTGCATGAGTTGGCGAATGATGAACGTTTCCAGCCCAAATAGCACACTATCATAAATATATATTTTTAATTTCCATGTTTTTAAAAATTGTATTTTAAGTTTTCATTTTTTATAAATATTGGGTTAGCAATGCTAACAACCAGTTTTAGTTGGGTGTGTATGCGCTACAATCACTTTGGTGTGATGACTGGCTAGATTTGAACTGTGGCAACGCTAAAAACATGCGATTTGTGCGTCATACATATTTAGACCAAATGAAGCAATATTAATACAATAAAAGCGAATGGCAGTTATATCTGAAACGCATTAGCACATATTTATAATTATTATTAACCCAAATGATTAAAATCTCATGTGTTTCAAGCAGTGGGACTATAAATAATACAATACAAAAATAATAATAGTGGGGAATAACTGCAAGTGGCGTGATAATAGTGGGAAATAGTTGCATATCGATAAGCATTTTAACAGCCGATATTCGATTTTGCATGTAACACAACAGCTATCGATACATTGTTGTTGGCACGAATAATAAATAAAACGCCGCGTGAGAAAAGAATAATATTTAACGCCGCTGCAGCTTCGAAATGTGGCTATAAAACCTGTGCTTTAGAATACTATTTAAATTGGTCATTGACTTGTGCCAACTGCAAGTGCATGCGGTGTGTGCAGAACTACGTAATAAAACGAATAAGACCGCAAGAGCGAGAGAGCGTCGAACAGTACTCTTGCGTGAGTGTGAGAGTGAGTGAGTGGTCCGAAATCAGTCGGTGAAAATAATCGTGGCATAAGCGACAGCGACATTTTATACACGTATCAGAAACAAACTCAACGTGTTTTGAGAACGTTGTACTGGGACGCGTCGTCCGGGCATAAGTGAATATACAGACAAATACTTCAAAAAAGTTTGAATTATATGCGGGCGCGAAATTAAAACGTATTACTAAAATCTTAAAACGCAATTGAAAGCAAAACAATAAGTTGAAAGCTTTGTGTAAGTAACAAAAATTGAGTTTCGTTTGCCGTTGTGTGTTCCCCCCCGGTTGTATTTGAGTGTATTTGTGTGTGATGGCATGTGAGTGTGTGTGTGTGAGTGGGTCATCAAATTGGCAAAAGCGCAACTACAAAAAAAAAAGAAAGAAAAAAGTAAAATAAAAGTATATGCATTAGTGTGTAATTTGGTGAAAGTTGAGTTTCAAAGGAAAAGCAACAAAAATGTGATAAGATTTAAATAAATAAATGCAAGGAGTCGGTATAATTTGTAGTGGAGAAGAAACAAACGCGTAAAAAACGTGCTAACAACGCCACATTTGAATTCTGTGTGTGATTTTTGTTCATATTCAAATGATTTATTTGCCAAACAAACAATCGTCAATTTGTATATGTGTTTTTTTTAAAAATACATTAATATTTAATGTTTATTACATGTGCCCGCGTTTGTTCACCCGTTGCCGTTGCTGTCATTGTCGTTCTTCTTGTTGTTGTTGGCCGCTGCATTCCTCGCTCTGCCATTGCGAATAACGGCATAAAAATGCTGTAAATTACTTACGCATTTTGCAAATAAAGCAGGTAAGCTTTTTCAACTTGAATTACGTTTTTAATGACGTAGTTTAGTCTCCTTTTCCTTTTGTCTTGATTGTCGCTCAGCTGACACGGGTCGCACTCACACCCACATTCATCTACACGCACACACACACACACACACAGTCGCAGCCACTTGTGCATTCTCTTTCGCGCGGCTCTCTTCTAATGTTCCCCTCACTTCACCGTTACCGGTCAGACGCTAAAAGTGGCTCAAATGTCACGCCACCTTATCAATGGCCAGAAATGCAGCCACTTCTTTTTGTTACCACTATTTAGATTCTGATTAAGTTAAATTTTGTGATAAGCAGTGCATAAGCAATGACCCAGTTTCTATTTTTACAGGTAAGCACGCAAGAAACTCTGCTTTTTCTTGCATTATGCAATGTTGTCAATGGCAACAACTAAATAGAAAACTAAATAACACATTGTGTTGATTTGTGTATTGATTTCTGTTTGATTGTAAATTGCAATTTGAAAACAATTGCACCCTTTTTTTATACAATGTGCTTGGCTTAAGCGGGAGAGTGGCAACGACCTTCACACGCCGCCAGCTTCTCAGCAGCGTCAGAGGGAAAGAAATAAAAAACAGCAGTTTATGACGTGTACTTTGTATCATTCTATTCTATTTAAAGTGGCAATTCGCTTAAGCTGGCGGTTCTAATTAGATAAAATGTGTAATTCCATTTTGATAATACGCTCATAAACAAAGCAGAGCACTCCAGCTATTTGTATTGCCTTGAAGTGCTCTCTCCCTCTCTCTCTTTGTCGGTATCTCTCTTCGCTGTCTGGTCATTTCCCCTACTTACCAGTCGCTGCACGTGTACTTTCTTGTAAATGTACACACACATACAAACGCACGCACGCACACACATATGCGCACGCTCTCTTGCTCAAGCTGAGTCAGTTGCTGCTCTCTTCTACTCCCACTCGCTGTCTGCCCAGTTTATTATACCAACAGAAAATCATGCGAGTTCTGCTGCGATTGCTTTGCTTTTATTGCTTGACTCTCCGGGCTAAGGGACTGTTAGAGGGGAGGCGTAATTCGGCTTCGGGGTCATATGTGTGTGTGTGCGTGTGTTGGCGCTGTGATGTGTCATATGTTTATGTTCTTGTTGTGACTGCGACGGCGCTCCAGCTGACCAGCTGAGCCAATGAAAATGTTGTTGCATTTTAAAAATGATGAGCTGATTTTCTGTTTTCTGGGGTGCGGTTCTATACTATGGCCCGGAAGCGTGTTCCCCATGCAGTTGTTTATAATTGTTGGTAACAACAAGCTCGAATATAGTCACGTTTGGTAGTGCTGGTTTTGTGCTTTTCAGCTAATCAGTTAATACATGCTCATTTAAATAAATGTAGAACCGTGAGTGTTTCTTGACCGTTACTTATAACAGCTGTGCTTTCGTCCACGATTAAAAATCACATTTCAATTATATACCCTTTGCCTGAATAGAATTACATTTACAGGTGATATGCGAGTACGTACATATGTTATTTTTTTGCCGGTCGTATCTTTCATTCATGGCCAAACCCAATCGACAACAGCAGAGCGAAGTAAACAACACGCTCTTTGACCTTTCAGCCTTCGCTCCTTCTCCATCCAACCCCCCTGACGAATGGGTTGGCGAGAGCGTGTGTGTGCTCTCTTCGACTTTGACTTCGCCTTGTTTTGTGGATTCGCCTTCACCCTTCGCTCTCTTGTACAGTTGACGTCGCGTCGTTGCATTCGTTTCGTTTGTTATGTATGTTATTCGCCTTTGTTTCTCTTCGCCGCACTTTTGTTTTACTGTTGCTGCTGCGCAACATTTCCCCTGAAACTCGTACGATTTTCAGCTGGTATAACCAAATGCCAAAGAAAAAGAAGGAAAAACGTGTTGCCGCCACACCACTCCACTCCACACCACACCCCATCATGCCACAACCCTCATTGCATTTTCCCTGCGCCCAGCCACATCATAGACAGAGTCAGCTTGTGCCCAGTGACTTTTTGTCTGGCACTTTTCTTTTTCGCTGCAGCTGTAGTTGTAGCTGCTGTTGCAATTTGCCTTTGCGCTGAGGGATATCGAAAATAGTCACGCGATTTCTATGTTTGCATGTATTTGTGTGCATCTGTACATGTTATAGCTGCCCAACCCCCTTTTTTTCTTGGCATACGCAATCTCAACAGTTTGCAAATAACACGTTGAATTTTAATTTCACTTGCTGTATTTATGGTTAAACAGTTTAATGCCCTTTAAACATAATACAAAGCTGTTTAAACTTGTGCTTTTTGCCTTAAGCGTTTCAGTATTGCTTTACTTGCCATTGAGTTTGGCCTCACTTTGCCGCTAGGTGGCGTTTGTAGATCCAATTAGAATGATTCCGGCTTACACTTGCGGCCATACAATTACAAAATGTAGAACTATTTATAAGCATGACAGGAGTATGTTTTATTGTTGTTGTTAGCTTATAGCATGCGACATTGGCGTTAAACATGTTTTCCTTTTATTTACTTCGTTTACTTGCACACTGATAAACAATCGAACACACCTACAATCAAAAGCACACATACACGCACGTGAGTGAGTACTACAAACATTGTTTGACTTAGTCACGAAGTTAGTGTACACTCATGCTCACGAGATTAAGTCACTGATTTTTAAAGTAAAATAACTTACGGTAGTTCTATAGAAGGTTTATTGATTCATGAAATGGGCAGGTGTATTTGAAGTGATGGAGTGGTCAAAAATTAGACACCTGTGTTGTGCTGTCGGTTCTATAGGCTGACGTAGTTTATTGTGTTTTTAATTAAAGAATTAAACAACTGTGAAATTAAAGTTTAATTAAAAGTGCCTTAATAGCATGAGCATGAGTGTAGCTGCTAAAAAGATTTTCTAACCGGTTTTATCAACGGGGCATCAACTTATCCGTTTTGTGTAGTTGTTATGAGCATTTACAGTGGGCCTTTGAGGCGTGCATGATCATGATCATTGCCAATATGTCAGTTGTTGTGGAAAATTTTCACTAAGCTTGGCACGTGCTTCCAACTGCAGCCAAACGATGGTCACTCTAAAGATAACTATACGCATGCTTGTCTAGGTCATTTGTATGATCACAGCGACGACGACGACGTCAGCGTCGATTGGCGCCTGTCTCTCTTCTCGTTACACTTTCACATACTGTCAGCGCCAAGGCGAAATGAGCGAGTGCAAAAGAGCGAAATTCTGTCTGCTGCTGCAACTGTATTAGTGTGTGTGTGTGTGTGCTCTCTCTTTGTAGCTATCTCTGCCACTCTGACGTGCAGTTGGCAATAATCAAATTTATTTAAATTCACCCACACAAACATCGGTTTGTTTGTTTCGCATGTTTGTTACTCTTTCTCTTGTCATTCATTGAAATATTTAACGATGTTTTGTTGTTGTTGTTTTAGTTTATTTTTCAATCTTACCGCTTACTTTTCTCATTTGATGCTTGTGCCAGTGCTGTGCGCGCTCAATGCTCAACAGCGAAATAAATACACTACAGAAAATTATTTTTATTTTGGACTTTGACACAGTCATACGATGATTTTGTTACCCCATTTCAAGAGCGCGAGAGCGGCAAAGAGATGGGAGGGGGGACAAAGAACAGTCGCGCTCTCGTTAGCTTCAATCGTTGAGTGAATTTTTATTTCTGTTTTGTTTTTGTTGCGGGTCATCATATGGAAACGTAGTAAATTCGCATATAATTTAATTATACAAATATGCATTGGAGATCACTCCCCCGCAGTCCACTGCCCACAAAGTCAAGGTGATTCACGTGTCGGAAATAACAAGTACCGTTATGCACCTTGGCTGATTGTTTATGGCCTGTCGTCAGTCAAAGTTCAAGTAACAATTTGTGTTTGTTGCTACAACAACTTGAAGAACTCGTGTAGAATTGTTATTAATAAATAAACAACTACAAATTAATACTTACGGCAATGAAGTGCAATGGAAAGTGAAGCAAAGCGAGAGTTAAAATTATTTACCTTAAAAATAGCTAACTATCTTTAGTGGGATAAGATTTGTAAGTGTTACCAATCCATCAAAACGAGTTCCATATCAGTTATGCTGTCTAGCAACAAACTATGTCAAGTAACACAGATTTGATAGCCGTTATCGTTAAGCGTTTACCTTATCGACAGGTAATACAAGGTGTTCGATACTCTGAGATTTACACTTCTTTTTTATGTTTCAATACCGGAAATGTTCAAGTTTGGACTTCCTTCTGTTTGGACTTTGAAAAGTTCACACAAAACAACAACAAGAAAAACAATAATAATAATGGAACTTAATATTTATCGTTCTACGATTTCAAGCTCAATTACGTGGGACTTTGCACCTCGTTTTGGACTTTGTTTTAGCCTTAGCCAAACACAATTGTCTTGCGTGACAATTGATAAGGCAAAAACTCTGAAGAATTGGTTGTATTGAGAATTGTATTTAGAACTTTTGGCTGAGGTTTGTAAAAAAAAAACAATTCAATAAATTCCATTAGCATGCACAAATGCATTTTCAAGTTCGAGGTTGTCAGTCGAGTGTATCTCGCAGATACATTTCCAGTTAGTCAGGCATGACAATTGAGCGCTGTTGTGCAATAACTGAGCACCTATGCAAAATGCAAAGAAAAGCAAAACAATGCAAAACGAAGGCAATAAAATAAACAATAAGCACACGACTACGACTATAACGGTTTACATGCATACATATATATAAATAGAGATATTTCACTGTATGTTTCGCTATAATTGAGAGACGATGTTTGCATTCGCAATTGCTTTAATCGAAGCAATTAAAACAGTTTCACCAAACAATCAGTCTGACTGCAGTCGAGTCTAGTTGTGTATATTTCAATTAATTACATTATTTAAATCGCTTGTTTTTACATCACTCATACGCTGCGTTGTACTGACTCAGTTTATGCAAGTTGCTGACTGATGGATTCTAATTTTTGGTCACTTTATCGCTGATTTAATCAGATTTGTGTCGCAACACTTTTTCACTTGTTCTACTCAAGTGCAGAAAGGGAGGGAATGGCAGAGGGACAGAGAGTGAGAGGGAGTGAGAGACAAGTGTACAAAGTACTGTGAGAAACATTGCCGGTAATCAAGGCGGGCGTCACTTGTCTTACACATTTCCTTATTGTCTTAATCCAGAACAGACTTGTGAGTGTTTATTTACTGCTCTGAAGACTCTGTACGCTAGAAAAGTAGCGGGGGTATATAGAAAAAGATGCAGAAAGCTGCGTAGTAAGTTCTTTTGTTCTTCTCATTTGTTTTTGTTGTACAGGGTCTTCTACAGTCACTCAGCTGACAGCTACCCCAGTTGCTCTTTGGTTCCTTGCTGTGGTTTCAATTCCATTTCATTTCGATTCAATTCCATTCCAGTTTAGCTGCAGTTAAACTTTGATCAGGGTCACGATCGTCGCACTCGTTTCTCGTAACAACTCAAAGTTCAAGCTGCAAAAGTGGCCCGATTCAAACTGAACTATGCCTCGAACATTGCCGTCGCTGCTCGCTCTGCCTCAGTCGCTGTCGCAGTTGCTGCCTCTGCCTGCGTCGCAGTCAATTTTAATTCATTAACCTGTAATTTGGCTATGGCAAAATGGTTGCAAATTGTGCCACTTGTGGCAACAACTTTCGCTCAACGTCTAAAGTTTTTGCTTTTTAAAAACTTCGCACAGTGGTCACAGAGTTATTTGTAATTAAAGTGCTTAGAGTTACTTTACTGTGCTTGACTTTTGCACCACTGTGCAGGTAAACAAAACATGCAACTTTTGTTATTCAAACTGTTTATTATTGTTTTGATTATTCGCTGTAAGCGTTGGGTCAATGGCCACGACAGGTAAACAACAGAGGTGGAGCGGAAGAAGAAAGTTAAAGCAAAGTGGAAGAAAGAGCATAGAGACGTAGAAAGGGAAGACGGAATTTAAATTTCAGTTTCATTTTACTTTTAAATTTAAATCTCTCATGAAGACAATAAATTATTATGGCTTTTTAAGCGTCTATCGATCAGTCGTGACCTAGGGCAATATTCCCTACAGCCTGAGGCACATGAAGAGCTACACACACACACACAGCTACACTCACCTACACCTACTCGCTACTTTGTCATTTCTTTCTATTTTGTTGGCATTTTTTCTAGCAAATTATGCAATACGAATTCGTTTGTCTAAATTTAATTTGTTTGCTACATCTATACACACTAAATTTAAATAAACGAGGCAGTTCTTTGCCTGTATCTGTATCTGTAGCTGCATATGTTAAGATGTATCTCTGTATCTATGGCTATGATTTTTTGTTATTCTTTTAGCCGCAAAACTGAAAGCGTTTAACTATAAAACTTGTTTCTGCTGTTTGCGTTTTTTATTTGATTTTAATGTTTATGAAATTTACGTATTTAAATTGGTTTATTTTTGGACAACAAATTTGAATATGAGAAATTCTGTTGTTCTGTTGCTGGCAGCTGCTTATTTCTCTCTCTCTCTCTTTCTCATGCTAAACTCATACACATTTGTTGTTTTTTTTATCGAATTTGTCATTGTCACAATTGTCATTCCTTCTCTTTCTCATTTTCTCATTGTAGGTAAGCAGTTAACTAAGAAGAAGAAGATGGAGTAGATGTGGAGGTGGAAGTTTATGACATCATCGTTTAAATGTTGCATCCATTTTTTTTCCGTCTGTCTTTCCCCGTTTACAGCTAAGCCAGCGGCTTTATCATCAGCTCGACTGCATCCTTTTACCTGTATCCTGTACCGTTAACAACCATTTACCGGACTAAGCTAAAGTGGAAGAATCAGCAGAAGAACCTTAGAGACACCGCTAGCTATCATTTCTCTCTCTCTCTCTCTGTCATTTTGTGTGTGTGGTTTTCTCTTTTGGTGTTTTTTTGAGTGAAAAAAGCACACCGCATTTCCGTTGTGTTTTCTGTGTCGCTTACTTTCATCATCAACCAACTGTCACAGTAAACACTCGCCAAGATGTTCATCGAAGACGATGCACAGTAAGTACATGCATACATATACATATACATTCTATACATGATCAACTCTTTGGCTCTATTTACTGCAAAATTCATAAGTATTTAATAAGTATATCGAAGCTATGTGCTAATTAAGCGTGCCCACTGTATTTGTGTTAGTTTTTATGGTGTTGGAAGATTTAGTCTAAGATTTTTAGCTGATTAAGTATTTAAGTGGGAATTTAGAGCAGTTTAGGTGGGCAAAACAGTAGAGAGAGAGCTGCTTTCGTCACTAGAAGTGAACTGCGCAGAGGTACTACCTCCTGGGGTGTCGCTGAAGGTTATTTTGTGCTTAAAATTTTGTTTATTTCATTTAAGCATTTTACACTTTGATAGAGTAAAGACAAAGAGTTGTATAACTATTTAGAATAGCTTAAAAATCTCCCCAGATAAAGCTAAGCCCAGTAGGATAAAATTATCAAGAGCTCTTTAGGTGGGGTGCACATAAAGTTCAGTTTTTTACTTAGTTAAATTTTAAATATATATTTATATAGAATACCTGTCTATTAATGACATACACTTGGATTATCATTCATTATGTCTATGAAATGCGATTATCACTGATTTTGCTTTAGTTTATTGCTTTAAAGCTGCGTGCAAAGTGATTGAAAAGTATTATCGCAATGAGTTTGATTTTTATGTTCAATCAGCGTAAAATGTTGGAGTGTCTATAATCAGTGCCATTTGAACGCCCACAGCAAAAACATACATAGTGATTAACCCTACAAAAAGTGGGTCGGGGGAGGGGGTGCTCATTTTCTTGCCTACGACTAAATCAAGTTCATGTACGTGACGTCACTAGCGATTTTGCTTATCGCGTTTGTACTCTGTGGTCTTATCGCAATCATTTTTAGTATGCTATAAATTCACATTTTATTTCTTTTATTTTGATCTCATCTTATTTCAATTGTTTTCCTGTATCAAATCAACTTAAACACCTGCAAATTAAATACAGTAACTGATAAGACTAAGGTTTTAGTTGCTGTTGATAATCTCTAAGCAAAATGTCAGTGCAAAGGTTGATAATTGACTTCACATGCAGTCGCTGATTAGCATGTGGCACACACACACACACACACCTGAGCGGTGCGATCGACAGGTGGACTGTAAGACGGTCTTAGGTAATGGTGAATTCGATTTTGATGACCTTGACTATATATAAAAAGTTTAAACATGTCAAAAACTAGTGACGAAAGTATTTAAAAATTCGCTTAATTAAATGAATTTTACTAATTAGCAACATAAATCAGTTTGAGCTCTAAGCATTACGAATGAGGCTGACAAATGAGCATGATCTTGTAGAGTTTATGACACACAAGTGTTAGTTCTTAGCTGAATTGATATGAGCATACACTCCGAGCCACATGACTATGAATACTTGGCGAGTTAATCGAGCGTATCAGGCAGTTGTTCGACTTGACGTATTGACTAAGCAGCTAACAGTTACAACTGTAATTAGTAATAATTCTAGCACTTTTAGCTTGGCACTGTTGACAAGCAATTTAGACGCGTCGTTAGTGGAGCTGATAAGAGAGCGTAAATGCTATTATCGCCGGTGTCTAAGTCTCAGAGCGGGTAGATGGAAGGGGGGATGGGGTTAGAAGGGGGCACTGCCGTTGAGAGGCAATGGGGCAACCCTTTTCCAGTTGCTTGAACTTGAATTTAGTTGACTTTCAGTTTGCAACGCAATCAGAACAAACTGCAAATCGGTTTTTGCGCTAATTTCAATCTATATATATACAACTAATTGGAACGATAATTGTCACAGCTGCAACTGAATTACACGTTTCTATTACAGAATGGACAGCTTTTGGGTGCAAAGTGCACTGGGTGCCATCAAGGCGATTGCATTTGTCTATGACATCATTACGCTGCCGGTCTACTTGGTCCTACAGGCCCCTTGGAAGCGTCGACAGGAATCCCGGCGGGTCAAGGTGAGTTCAATGAATGCAATAAAACTTTTTTTTTTTATCGATTTCGATTGAGTACATGATTTTATAGAGTACTTTTAAAGGGCAGACTTTTGTATGTAATCAATTAAATTGCTTGTATTTAAATTGAGCATCTCTCTCGCTCTCGCTCTCTCTCTCTCTCTCTTCCTGTTGCTGTCTAACTGGCTCTCTTGATAAGTTAGAATCTTTTTGCTGCTCCGATCTTGATTTTTTCATTAGTTTGCATTCATTATCTTTTAATTTTTATACTTTGTACCCATCAAAATGTTGTGTGCTTTGTAAGTAGTGAAAAAAACTACCTGCTTTATAAATTATGTAGGGTATGCTCGACACTTTTAAGTGCATTAGGCTTAGCAGCTTAACCTGTAAATTAAAGTGCACTCAATTTTAAATGTGATTCATTTTATATGCCAAAAAAAAAGCACACAAATTCGCAACTTGCTCTCTCCCTCGACTTATCGAGTGTTTGCCATCGATAAGGGGTCCAAAATAAACTGCTATAAACTCTGGGAGAGAAGCGTACGACACGCTATAAAGTTTATGGCAAATCAAATGCCTTCGTAAATAACTAAATGATATCAAAATTTGACATCTAAGCATTTATACTCTGCTCATTTAATTGGTATTACTTTATTGTATGTATTATTATTTTTTTTTTTGCTTTTTATTTCTGCCCTATTCCCCCCTGAACTCCCACAGGCCACGCCCATACGCAAGCAATTGTTGGTCGATGAGACTCGCAAATATGCGCCGGATGACATTGAGGTTTTGATTTGCATTTGTGTTTATTAATTAGTTGATTAATTTACAAATTATTGGTGTTTGTTGTTGTATGAAACACCCCCGCCCACAAGCTACATTAACACACATACGAACACACACATACACACAGACATACCCACACACATACAGAGACATATACACACACTGGTACACCCCCATGACCTTTCACCCTGGTGTCGCAACGAACCCAAAGAATGTTTCACTCCACATTGTCCGGGATTTCGTGTGTTTGGTTTCCAGTTTCTCCTCACAACTCTCTGGATTAAACTTAATACCTTTGCTAGTCTCTTACTAATCGTTACCACTTTATTTTTGCAGGCAAAGGTCATTAAGAATGATGAGAGTGAAGTCACCTATCGTACCACGGAACCACCCCGAGATGTGCATGTCAAGATGCTGCAGGAGAATATAGATACGCTGGAAAAGGTCTTCAATTATGTGGCCAAAACGCATTCGACCAAACGCTGTCTGGGCACACGGCAGATACTCAGCGAGGAGGATGAGACGCAGCCCAATGGACGTGTCTTCAAGAAGTACAACATGGGCGACTACAAGTGGAAGAACTTCATTGAGGCCGAACGCATGGCAGCCAGTTTTGGACGTGGTCTACGTGAACTTGGTCAGGCACCGCATAAGAATATTGTCATCTTTGCCGAGACACGCGCCGAGTGGATGATTGCTGCCCATGGTTGTTTCAAGCAAGCCATGCCCATTGTCACTGTCTATGCCACGCTTGGCGACGACGGTGTTGCCCACTGTAAGTGTACTATGAACACACACATGAACACAACTAACTTAAAATTTCTGTTTCTAGGCATTAGCGAGACGGAAGTCACCACTGTTATTACCTCCCACGATCTGTTGCCCAAGTTCAAGACGCTTTTGGATCAATGTCCCAATGTGAACACCATTATCTACATGGAGGATCAGCTGCACAAGACCGAAACCACTGGCTTCAAGGAGGGTGTCAAAATCTTGCCCTTCGCTCAGGTGGTTAAAGCTGGCAACGAGAGCAAATTTGGTAAGTCAGACAGTAATGCCTTCAGACAGCTTATTAATCTACTTGTTTATCTGCAGAGAATGTACCTCCAAAGGGTGAAGACATTGCCATCATCATGTACACATCTGGCTCGACGGGCACGCCTAAGGGTGTGCTCTTGTCCCACAAGAACTGCATTGCCACAATGAAGGGATTCTGCGATATGGTAGCCATCTATCCAGAGGATGTACTCATTGGTTTTCTGCCCTTGGCGCATGTCTTCGAACTGGTGGCTGAGAGTGTTTGTCTGATGACAGGCGTGTCTATTGGTTACTCCACTCCACTGACGCTGATCGATACGAGTAGCAAGATTAAGCGAGGCTGCAAGGGAGACGCATCCGTTTTGAAGCCCACATGCATGACATCGGTGCCATTGATACTCGATCGCATCTCCAAGGGCATTAACGACAAGGTTAACTCGGGCTCGGCTTTCCGCAAGGCGCTCTTCAAATTCCTGTATCAGTACAAGGTCAAGTGGGTGCAGCGTGGCTATCAGACACCATTGATTGACAAGTAAGTAGTGCCAGTAGGGTTTAGGAGTGTTTCCTGTACTCATAAACTTATTCTAATCCTTAGACTGGTCTTCAAGAAGGTGGCCAAGTTGATGGGCGGCAAGGTGCGTATCATTATGTCCGGCGGAGCTCCACTTTCGGCCGATACTCATGAGCAGATCAAAACCTGTCTGTGCGTGGATCTCATTCAGGGCTATGGACTGACCGAGACCACCTCTGGAGCAACTGTAATGGACAGTAAGTGTGCTCAGTTAGACGCCTTCAAAGTGCAAAGTATTTAATACAACCCCTTCACCTCTTAGGCCGTGACATGAGCTATGGACGCACTGGAGGACCATTGACAGTGTGCGACATTCGGCTGGTTAACTGGGAGGAGGGCAACTATCGCATCACCAACAAACCCTATCCTCAGGGAGAAGTGCTCATTGGTGGCGACTGTGTGTCCAAGGGCTACTACAAACTTCCCGGCAAGACAAACGAGGAATTCTTTGAGGAGGACGGACGCCGTTGGTTCAAGACCGGTGACATTGGAGAAATTCAAACCGATGGCGTACTTAAGATTATTGGTAAGTCAACATAACATGAAACCCAGTTCTTTATTGACATACTTGTGTTGCTCTACAGACCGCAAGAAGGATCTGGTTAAACTGCAGGCAGGTGAATACGTTTCCCTTGGCAAAGTCGAATCGGAGCTCAAGACATGCGGCATCGTTGAGAACATTTGTGTTTATGGTGATCCGACAAAGCAATTCACTGTCGCGCTGGTCGTGCCGAATCAAAAGGGTCTGGAGGAGTTGGCTGAGCGACATGGTTTAAGAAACAAATCCTTCGAAGAGCTGTGCTCATCACCCATCATGGAGAAGGCCATACTCAAGGAGATCAGCGATCATGCGCGGAAATGTGAGTGACCAGTAAACTAAAGTAGTATTTCATGTAAACTGATACATCTTCTTGTTGTAGGTAAACTACAAAAGCACGAGGTGCCAGCGGCAATTACGCTATGCAAGGAGGTTTGGTCACCAGACATGGGTCTAGTGACGGCTGCTTTCAAGCTGAAGCGCAAGGACATACAGGATAAATATCAGCACGACATTAATCGCATGTACGCATCATGAAAGCCAATTTACTAAACAAGGAAACCGACAAGGATATGAAAGCAGAAGCATAAACAGGAGCAACAGCAGCAGTGAAGCTAATTAATGTACTAAATATTTGCAATTGTTTATAGTATTTAGTATTTAGTTTAGCGCAGAGATCAGACACAAGACAGAGAGTAGAAAAACAACACACAGAATGCGTTATTTTAAACCAAACTAGCTTAAGTACTAAAAGATCTAAAAACCAAAACAAGAGAAAGGGGAAAGCCAACAAGTTTAGAAAATTTGAGTTCTTGTTTTCCTTTAGTTTTTCTTGCGCAATTGTAATAAAATGAAATGTATTAAGTTTTTAGATATGTGCAAATTGTGGTTTGGTTAATGTAATTTCAAAACACGCTGTTGATGATAATGATAATGACTAGTTGACAATGATAATGATGAATGGATAGAATGTTGATGAAGATGTACAGATTTTTGTTTGGTTTTTAGTACATTTTTGTGGCAAGTGAAAAACAAAACAAAAACAATGCTTATTTTTATAAAAAACACGATGATGAATTAAGCTTAAGTGGTTGCCTATTAATTATGTAAATACTATACATATACACACACACACCCACACGTATAAATATCATATGCATATATGTATGCACTTCTCTAAACTAAGTTTAAACTATATGGCAAATACTGAAGTAATGAATTGTAGCAAAACACAACAATAATTAATGATAAACATTAAAATGAAATGTTCTGAATTAAAACAAAATCTTTACTTGGGAATAAAAAAACAAATTAAGCATAATAATAAGAACCCTCCATGAAAAAAAGAATTAAATACGCATGTGAAAGCTTATTGTAAAATATATATATATATTTTAGGGCAATTTAGTTAACTTTATAAAACACAAGTCAAAATTTATAAATGCTGCAAATAAAAGACTTAGTACTAATGGAATAATATATAGGAAAAAACAAACCACATAAATGAAGCAACTAATAGGCCAAAATAAAAGCCTCAACTTTTAAGATTCGATCATTTTCAATAAATGTGCAAAATGATTTCGATTAAATTTTAGTCATACTTTTAGTTAACGTTATCTACTAGGAATGTTTAGCAATCTACTATGAAACGATGCGTTTCTAAAATATATATACATAATAAAATGAAAACTATATAAAATATATATATATATATTCGATAAACTCTAGTGAATGCGAGGCAACATTTTAAAAATATTTAAATTCATTTTGTGTAACATATAAAATTATATTAATAATGCAAAAGTTATTCGTAATTAGTATCAAAGTGAGAGTGAGTTGCAAGCTAGAAGGCCTAAATTACACAGAAAGTCGTATTTTTAAGATCCATTGCATTATTGTACAATTTTGGGTGTATAAATAATGAACATAAATCAATAAATATCTAAATTTTTGAATATTTTCCCCATTTTCATTGTGTTCTCTACGATTTTCCCACTTGATGGCTGCTTTGACCACGCTGATTAACATGTCAGGATGGCCGAGTGGTCTAAGGCGCTGCGTTCAGGTCGCAGTCTACTCTGTAGGCGTGGGTTCGAATCCCACTTCTGACAAATTCTTTTTTAAATTTTACTTTAGTTTGTTCTGACTGCAGCTGGCTAACTTTATTTTTTGTGGCATTAAAAATTGTTAATGCTCTTCTGCTTAACGGTCACTTAAGCACCAGACGCTGGGCCATTTATTACAGCGCATTTTTGTGGCAGCGACGCCAACGACGACGACGACACGTTGCATACCTTTGGGTGCTGGCAAACACACCTGAAGTGGCCAAATGGAGTTCTGGACACGACGTCCACTAACGCGCGCTAATGCAACAAATAAATCATACGAAATGTGCGGTCTGGACTTTACTACGCTCTGTGCAGTTTTGCAGCAAAAAAGAAGCGACATTTTTGGGTGTTATTATGAGCGCAGTGTATTGGGACCGGGTACATTTGTGAGCTAAATGGAGAAGTAATTAAAAAGATCCAAGTTTGCTGGTTAACTTAACAGCTGCTCATAAAGAGCAGTAACAGCTCTTGTAGTTAACATAGCAGTCGATCTGCTGGTGCAATGTACTTAACAGCAAGTTAATTTAACATAACAGTGGGTGTAGAGATAAAATGTTACATAACATTATGACTTAACATAGATTCTGCTAAGCTCCTTGGCTTATGTTATTTTACAGAGTATTCAATGGTCAACAATTTTTAAGACTGTGCATTTTTTCCGCTCCCTCTTACTCCTTTTTTGCTCTCCTCTTCCCACTTGAGCTGTCGCTTGCAGGACATGGCATACAAGGCAATGCAGAGTCGAGTGCTCAATTAGAATTTGCCAAGATAAAAACGGCAGATAATAGATAACTTTAATGCGACATCGCGTTGACTGTAAAAGCCACTAATAAAATTTATCGACTACGAAAGTTACACACACTCACACATACACATACACGCGTCCACGTAGTGTAGAAAATGATGGAACATTCTTAGAATTCCCATTTTCATACGTTACGCTCGATGAACTTTCGATGACAGACACTTGATGGCGCCCATTATGACTGGGGAAACAGCGGGGAAAATAATGCGAATATCGAATGCCAATTTAATAGAAGAGGAAATGCCAATTGTGCCAGCAATGGGATTTATATTATGACTCATTCTTTTATAATGCGGATTAAAATGTAATTGAACAAGCTGCATTGCAGCACTTCGAGGGGAAAATACTGCTATTTTTAGCTACAAACTCTGTGGATGTGTGACGATGGGTATTAGCTACGGTATGAGAGGCAAAGGTTAAAGTACGTACTAGTTCGCATGCATAGTTAGTATATAGAAAGTAGCTCATAAAGTTAATTGCTAGTTATAGAAAGTTATAGATGATCATATAGTAGCCATCTGATAGCGTCTCCAATATCATTTCAGCTGTTTGTCATAGATTATAGATAGATCGGTAGATAGCCAGATAAGTAAGACACAGTAAGACTAAGGTGTCCGATCGACTTAAATATCGTTAGTATTAAATATTTATTTATGTGTTGTATTAGTAATACATTTATTTTGGCTTGTTTAAGATTCTAATACTTATATTAAAACACAAAAATATATTTGGTTTTATATAGGTCAATATGCCGTCTTAAAATACATGCCCGGGTAGCTCAGTCGGTAGAGCATTGGACTTTTAATCCAAGGGTCCAGGGTTCAAGTCCCTGCTCGGGCGATCCAACTTTTTTGCTTTTTTAAATTATATAAAATATTTCTGAGGTATTTAAGCTGGTTTTTCTTAGTTTTTTAAGAGTAATTAATAAATAAATTATTATTAAAATATTTATTTACTTAGTTCACTCATAGTTTTTATTATTTTTTGCATTATTTTACAGGGTAATGATGTGGAAAGCAGTTAGGACAAGGACAATGGATGCAGTTGAGTTGAAAATGTATTTAATTTTCCAAATTGCGTGTCAAAAACATTAAATGGAAATGCAATACACACACGCACACAGGAAACGCTATAAAAAGTGCCTTCAATGTCACACAAAGAGGGAAAGATAGAGAGGGAGTGAGAGTGAGAGAGTTAGAAGTGAAGAGGACAAGTGAAGCCAGAGGAGAAGTTTACTCTGCTGCTGACGAAGTGGAAAGCGAAAACTTTCACTCTGAAGGTCGCAAAGATGCTGCAGCACACAAAGAGTGAAAGAGAAAGGCGGAGAGAGGAAGAGGGAGAGCGAGAGGGTAGGCACTGTGTCCAATGGACAGTTGGACAGTTAGACAGAGACAGGGACCGGGACAGAGATAGACTGTCAATCTCAGTCGCCATTTGCAGCTCGTTGAAGCGCAAAGCGGAAATCAGACGCCATATCAGGCGGATATGCTTGACAGGACCGGACGGAAATGAAACGTAAGTGAACATTGCAAAAGCAAAAACAACACATGGCAATGGAACATGGAATTAAGTGCTTGCAATACGAGTGGGATGGAGGTGCCCCCATCCGCCTCTTCATGCTGACATTGAGATAAAGAATGATATAGGAATGGTAAAGGTAAATATTACGCATACGCCATGATGTGCGCCATCAGTGTAAATAGCACGAGACTGTCAACAGTGTCAATAACAATGTTTCAGGCCCAATGCAAACGCATCTGAGCCATTTTATTGGCCCTGGCAACAAGCTGACTCACTGACTGACTGCTCCAAATAGCACGCTCACAGCGCTGGAAGGAGCAAGGAAGATGAAATCGATTTGGAATTTGCACTAAAAATGCAAATGGCAAAAACACAGAACACAGAGCACAAAACTGCCAACAACAAAGAAGAACGACAATGCGGGTTAAGTTACCATGTAATAGATACATAGATACATTTGTTGCCACTGGCTGTAGCTACACATAAAGGACACACACAGTCAGACAGTTAGACACACTCACAGCTAGACAGACAGACTGACAGTTATGCAGATATATTTGTGATGCAGATTTGTGCCTTAAACGTATGTGTATCTACCAAATCGAATGCAATTCACAAACTTATGATTGACTGATTGAGATGCACGTACTTTTGGGGCTTTAAATGGCACAGTGGGCTCTAGGTATGAGGTAGGTTTAAGTTTAAGTAATTTAGGGGTGAAATAAATGACATTTGGATATTTATTTATATAAATTATTTATAAATAAAATGAAATAAAATATAAATCCTTTTTTCTCATTACAAGAAAATATTAAATAATAATTCCTTGATACATTTTTAATTATAAGTCTAAGTTTTTTATTATTATTATTTTTTCTGTGTTTTAAATTTTCCCAACTATCTTTCACCCCAAATCCCCATCAGGATCCCTGCCAGTGTTTCCACAATCTCCATTCGATAGTCGATAGTCACTGCACTCAGTTTGGGGGTTCTCCTTGCCACTTGCCACATGAAGAGGTAACTGCAGCGCTTAATGCGATTTTGGTTGGATATGTTGCACATGCTGTGACTGTTGCCAAAGTTCAAATAACTGTGAAAATGTACAGGACAAGGAAAACAATTGGCGGGTGAGAGGTGAGAGGCGATCAGCTGGAAAGGCAACAACTTTTTGATAAGCATCGAAACTAACTATTAAACTGCACTCGAAACTTGTGTATTTTGCAAGCAAATCGCGACATTAGTTAAACAAAAACGATACTATACAAAACATATATGTCTATACAGGTTTTTGCTTAGTTAGAGCCACTAGTTTAGTTCCACGTAGCGGGTGCCATTGAAGATGCCAAGTATCTTGAGTCGACTTCCGTTTCCGTGCACGGCGACAGAAACAAGACGTCGATTATTGGTCAAGACCACACAGACTGTGTTAACTGGTTTTCTAGGTCTGCCAAGCACAAAGTTGTGTTTCTTTAGCAGCATCGTGTGCTGGGAAAGGGGTAAGTTGAGGAGGAGTTAAGACAGAGTTAGAAAAGGGTTTAATTTATTTACTTAAATTAATTATTAGGATTAGGATTTTTATATTTTTACTAAGTATTACCTGAAGTTTGTCTACAAGTGTATGAATATTAATATTATTAATAAAAGTTTACTGTCTTTTTTAGAGTTGAAAGTTGGCGCAAAGCTTTAAAAAACGTTTCGTCAGTGAAAACATCGCCAAGGAAACATCGCAAACTTCCCCAGCTTGTAACTTAGCTAAAGATAACTAACGGTTAAATTGGGACACTTAGGGACTGCGCAGTCGCCTGTGCGGAGAGAGAGAGTCCCAGAGAGTGCTCTCTTTCATCTACTGCCGCTCTCGCGCTCTCAAAGCTTCGCTCGTTTAAATCAAAACATTTGCAACTGATTTTTGTAATGTTTTGAAGTTTTGCTGCTGCTGCCTACCCAACCCCGCCCACTTACCCCTACCTCCCCGCTACTCAGCGTGGATTTCCATAGACGAACACGCGCTCAATTTGATTGAATTGTTATTGTTATTTGACTGTAGTTGTAATACTCGTAGTTGGATTTCTTCCTTCTTTTGCTTTGCTGTACGTTTTCTTAGCTACCAAGTTGTTGCGGCCAGCGTGTTGGCCATTTAGCCAAGTGTACATTTAGGCCAAATATGTAGTAGCTAAGAAACATTTGTGTGTCTGTGTGTGTGTGTTTTTGTGGGCTATGTCAGTTCCATTGACTTGAATAAATAACGAGCTCTACGTGATTTGATTTTCGAGTCTTGGACTTGTTTGTCTTATGCACGTGTCTGCCTAAAAGATTTCCAAGTGTGGCCATATTTATATTACCAGTTAGGCTATGTGTGTGTAGTTGTGTGTGCTGCTGTAGGTCACTAAATGGCCGCCCTGTGGTTAGATAGACTCAGCTATTTGGTGCCTGACTAGCTGCGGTTACAGCTGCAAATTTGTAGCCTGCTTTTAGGCTGGCCCTGACCTACTACATCACAGACCACAGCTATGTGTGTGTGTTAGTGTGTGTGCATCAATTCTCAGTGGCTTTGTTCGACAGCAGCATCAAACTTATATCCTAATTGAATGTATTTGCATTTCATGCACATTTCGCGTGGCCTTCACACACAGGCACACACCACTGCACACACACACACACTGGCACACACACACTGTAGTTATGTTTATCATTGTTGCAGCTCGTCAAACATTTGTCGACAGTTCTTCGCTCATTATCATTAACAGACAGCAGGCAACAGGCGAGCACACTCTCCTTGGACCACTTCAGAGTTCTTCCTCTTCTTGTTGTTTTTGTTGTTGTTTTTGTTGCTTTTTTTGCTGCTCTTTGACATGCAGTGAACTATGCGAAGTGTGCAGTCCTCAGTGACACACACATGCCTCTGTGTGTGTGTGTGTGAGTGGTGTGAAACTTTAAGTGTGGCAACTGCAGGCAAGTGTCAGGCCGAGCTTTGCAATTGACATAATTAGTTGGCTTGTCAGTGTGTGCGTGTGTGTGGGAGGGTGTGTGTTGCAAGTGTGTAATTCAGTGAAGCATTTCAAGTGCTTTGTTTTGCTGCGTCTCTCACAACAAATTGACACTTTGAAGCTGCACAATTATCAGGTGAGACAGCGACTGATTGTCTGCAAGTGTAAGGCAGTCGAGTGAGACAGACAGTTGGCATAGCTTCCCTCTCTTTTCCTCTCCCTCTCTTGTATAGTATTAACTGCATATGCCCTTTGTTTCAGCTTAATAAAGGCTTGTTTCTTGCCTTTGTGTGTGAGTTTATTTAGAGCTTACTTTTTTGATTTGCTTAAAATGATAGCCAATTTGTCTGGGGTCATGGGTCACCGCAACCACAGACATAACCACAGCCATAGCCACAGCTGCAACCACAGCCAGCAGCAGTAGCAACAGCAGCAGCAAAGTTTTGGCTTTATCAGCGGCTCAACTCTTGTAACAGTCTGAACTCTGACCCAGTACCCCGTACCCTGGCAGCATTTACATGCATATGCATGTGTATAGATTGTACACAAATACTCACACACACACACACACACACGCAGAGATAGACACACGCACACTGGCAAAAGTTAGTGAGTAATTTGCATATAGATTAAAGGAGCGTAAAGCCGTAGAAGACAAACAACCGCAGCGACGTCAGTCGGCCATAGAATCTTGCAGGGCTCCCGCTCCACTACCCCTCCCTACCCCCTTCCCTCGCTGTCTTTCTTTCACAGCCCTCCCCCCTCGCCCCTTTATGGCTTCTGGGCGCAGGTTTTCTTGCACTTTTCCGACTGCTTTTTTGTTGCTTCCGTTTGCTGTTTTTGTGCTCCATTTTTAGTTTTATTTCAATTTTTTTTTTTTGCATTTAATAATGCACTGTGCATCGAGGGCGGCTTTTGTGGGCGTGGCCGAGTTGTTTGTACTTTTGAATATGTTGTTGCATAATTTGTGCCGCTCGATGTGCAGTTTGTGCATTGTTTCGAGCGGCTTAATTGCAGTCTGCTTGCATTTATTTTTTCTATTCCTCTTACTGCTTTCACCACCGCGGCTCACTTTCTCCGGCCTTTGCTTTGTGCCATAATTAAGTGCAGCTTCAATGAGTTTGCGGTTCTTGCTGTTGTTCGTTGTGGTTCTAGTGAAACGGTGAGTTTGTGAGCCTTTGAGCTTTAAGCCGCAAGGACAATGCATTGCAGCTAGATCAGGCAGGTCACTCAAATAGCTCAATCGACCGATGCGGCTTATGGCAGCTTAGTGATAGAGTTGTTATTTTTTAAGAAAATTTGCAGGTTATACTTCCAATATTTCCAGACACACAATATGTAAATTTGGTTGGGTTAGCTCCAGTAGTTTTAAAGTTATGGTGTTTTGAAAATGGGTTTAGTTGAGGCTGCTTTTGTATAACAGTTTTGTATAACAGTTATGTATAACAGTTTTTGTATAACAGTTTTGTATAACAGTTTTTTGTATAGCACTTTTGTATAACAGTTGTTTTGTATAACAGTTTTATATATGAAAGTTTTTTGTAAATTATTTTTTGTATAACAGTTTCTTTACCTCCCATTGCAGCAGACTGCTGCTCATTTAAGCTATTTATGACTGCTTTAACTTGGTAGCAAATTAGCCCATAAGTATGCAACACAAAAGCAACAAACTACAGTGCACACGTGTGTGTACTCTGTGTGTGTGTGTGCACATCGAAAAAAAAAGGGAATGTGGTTCATGTCGTACGCTGAAATTGGCTGCTGTTGTTGCTTCTTTGGCTGTAACAGTCGCTTTGGCAGTCAGTGTAACAGGCCCAGCTGTTGTTGTTGCTGTTGCCGCTTTCGCATTCGTGTCTCGGACATGAATTACGTTTACCGACAATTAATTTCAAGTGAAAATGTGCTAAAACTTTTAATTGGCCAACCAAGTGGCTGGCAGTGTCTGAGCGCTGAGCGCTGAATTTCGTAGCGTTACGAGCAACGAAAAACGGTAGCCATAAAAATGTCGACAACATGCCAAGGAAAATTTCGCAGCCATTTCGTAGCAGGTGCAACGTACAACTTTGGTAAAGGTATGGCCCTACCCCCTACCCACTCCCCACTCCCCACTGCCCCTAACTGTTGCTGACAAACTTTAAGCCAAGAACTGTGCAGCCGATTAGCAGGCAAACTGGCGGCTGGCTTTAGCTTTGGCTTTGGCTACACCATTGCGTATACGACGCGTTCTGCCTCGCATTGAAAATTTAATGAAAGTAAAACAAGCGCGTATCACTCATTTTTTTCAGCCACTCCCCCTTTGCCAAACCGCCCCTTAAAAATAACTTTGCTGCGTGTTTTTCTTTGGCGCACGTTGCATAACGAATGCAAATTGCCAATGTGATTCAACCTGGGGGCATTTCACCTGCTGTTTGTGTTGCAACTTGCAATGCTTTGTTAAATACTCTGCTACTTTAAAATGTTTGCTTGTCAAATAGACGCAGCAGCCGGCACGCCCACCGCCCCCCACCTCATACCTACTATCTACCAACTGAAAGCCAAACAAAACAAATGTTAGACGAATTATGCAAGCGTGTAAAACGCTGAGCGTTGAAAGCCGAAAGCTGCAGAACCTTAGACACACGACTCCGTTTTTATTGGGATAGCGTTGGAATATTTGCATTTACCAACACTACGCAGCATTTACCAACACTACGCAGCTGCAGCTGAATGATTAATTCTACAGACTAGACTATTTACTGGCAGTTTTAGTTGATACTTGAGATACTAAGACTTTAATTGTGCTGGAATTGACAAGATAAGTAGGTAGAATACTGTCTAAGATATCTAAGGGGTAAGAGATCGCCTAAGGTGTAAGTCTCTAACTAAAAGATGTGCAGAAATTTATAACGAAAGCTTTACTAGAACTATCTTTAATCTAACTTTAAAAAAATCAATAAGTTTCATTCAACTTCCATTCAAATAGCAATAAAATTCCACTTCAAAGCAGAAACACGTATAAGCTGCAATATTTAAAATAATTTAAGCTAACTGTAAACGTATAACATTTAGTGCCACAACAACTGCAGATGTACAGGCTGTGGAAAACTGGAAAATGGCGGAAGGGCGAATGGAAAATGGCAACTGGCATCATAAATTACAGAGCTGCCATTAGCTAACACAAAACGAAATTTTTCAATTAAACTAAAGGCCATTGCTGATAGTGGCAATGTCATTAGCAGGCAGCCAGCCAACCGAACGAAGCCAAAGCAGCCAGTGCCTAAGCCCAGGCACAAACACGCCCACCTCCTCCCCCCGGGGAAGCATCCCAAAGGAGCCAGCGGATGGCACAGGTAGACGGTGTCACATAAATTAAAATCGAAGCCAGCCAATTTTATGTGCATTTAATGGCAGTCTATAAACTTCACTCCCACTTCACTGGCACGTCCAGTTCTATGCCTTCCTCTGCGATTTTGTTGTTTATGGGCAGCAGCTAATTGACATTTTTGCAAAATGTCGACAATTGGACAGGCAGTCATAAAGTTAATAAGCAATTTGCATAACAAATTCGTTTGGGACCAGAAACGCTTGACAACGACATGCGGCACAGGGCACACGGGGCGCATGCTTAATACGCATTGCGTATACGACATGCTGGGCATGCATTTAATTGTTTTTCAGCGCACAACAGACTGACCAAGGCAACAAAAAACCAGCAGGACTCTTTACATTTCCCGCCGCTTTTAGCCAGTGTTGCCAAATTTAAATAAATACCTTTAAACTTAACTCAGTGGAAGCTTCAACTAACTGTATAAACTGACTTTAAAGTAGCTAAGCTGCCAGCACTGCTTGCTGTCGCATTTTTCTAGACAAAAATGTTTGTAATTTATTCGCGAGTTGTTAATTAGCATCACAACAAGCGCAACAACGTGCAACATGCGTGTGCTTGCCACTAACTGGTTATGCATTAAAAGCCAAATATATTTTCGGCTAGCTACATGTTAGCAGTGTTGTGGGAGGGGTCTGAATAGGGGGTAGGGTAGCTGAATACACTGCTATTTAAGCTTAAAAGTTTCAACTGTTTTTCTACTAACAAAGCAACTAAAAAGTCTTAGTAGTTCACTGCTTCTGGCAACACTTTAAGCTGCCAGTTTGTGTGTGCCCACTGGTGACCCCAATTGTTTGCAGTGTAGCCAAATGCGCGTATGGTTTTTGGTTGCATTTAGCGCATTTTCCACTGCAATTAGCCAGTGTCAATTGTTCAGCTGTAAGTACGAATGGCATTGTGAAACATTAGCGGCATGTTTTAGCTTTTTTTAATGTACAACACACACACAGGCACCCACACACACACGCACACGCACACTGGCTGTGCACAGTCGCTGCTAACTGCCATTTGCAGCTGTTTCCATTTCCGCTAGCAGGCCACAAAGGCAGACTGAGTGCCACGCCCCTAATCTCTTGCTGTGCACAACATCATTTGTAATTTGATGCCATGTGCACACACACACACACACACAGGCGTAGGGGCTGCTGTTTGCCAGCTAGGAAATATGCCTCAAAATATGCAACACAAATGTGGCCAGAGCCATTATAATTGCAAGCACACACACACACACAGAGGGACTCACACACACACACAGGGTCTCACACACACTGTCACCTATACCATTGCAACAGTTGCATTTGACATGCTGCTTTATTATAATTAAATGATAATCAATTTGGCAAATATTTGATCTGCCACAAACGAGAAATGAAAACTAATCAGGCGTGAATTCTGAAAGGACACGCAAGGCTACATATTATGGCATAGACAAATGCAAATAAGAGCTCAATGTTTGCTCTACACTGCTCTGCTCTCCACTGTATAATCAATAGCTACACACGTTGCAAGCTACGTTGCATGTTGCATGTTGCATGAAAGACGTCAATAAATAGAAATTTACCCAAACCATTAAGTTGAGAAATGGGTTTTGTGCAGCGAACACGTCGCTAGCAGCAAGTGCAACACTTCCCCTACCCCTACTCCCCTTCCCACCCCTAGCAAAATCAATTCCCCAGCTATTTCACAGCGTGTAATTTCTCAATTTTTGGTAGCAAACTTCGCTGTACGAGACAGCATCGAGTTCAGTTCAGTTCAGTTGTTGTTTTTATATTGTTTCGCTGCAGAACCTACTTAATTTCGAGTCATGGCCCTTAGCGTTGATAGGCGACAGGGGCTAGGGGGGGGTGTGGCAAGGCCAACAATATGCCACGACTCGCTGCTGCCTCCATGCGCTCCAACAAAAGTGGCTATAAATCTGTTTGCTTTGTCTTTCCAAAAAAGAAAAGAAAAAGAAAAAGGGAAATGAGAGTACAAAAAAAAAAGGAAATAAATTGAAGCTGATTATATAGCACAAATTAGTTAGTTCTTTGGCTAAATGTCAGATTATGTAAGCACTTATAAGTTAGTGCTGGGATTAAAAGCAATTTAGTTCAAACTTAAGCATTCACTGCTCATTATATTCTGCATTTCCAGCAGTTCATTTTTTGGCTAACAACTTGCGATAGTTAAGCAGCAGAAGGCACGACAGATGGCGCCAGTGTGGAGTATCGGGAGTAGGCACCGTGAAGTCTAAGCTGTTTGAGGTACAGCAAAACTAGGCGATTGGACAGTAATTATTTTTAATATAAGATAAAAAGTTTCTACAACACAGCTGCTTACAGTTAACCCTTTAAGGTCCGTCGATTTTGAGGCCCAGCGACTTAACCTTCTCATCGATCCAGGGACGTAGGAAGGGCACATTCGCATAGACAGCGGGCACATCTTCCTTGGCACACTGTATACCCCAGGAGACTATGCCGGCGAGCTGATAGCGATTCGTTTCCTCCGGCAGCGTGCAGAACAGCGGAGAACCCCCGTCACCTCTGCAGGTGTCCTTGCCCTCGATGCCGCCGGCACAAATGAAACTCGGTCGCAGACGGAATCTTCTGCCGAGTCTAGTAACACGCAGATGAGCCTGACACTCGGCACGACTGACTATGGGCAGATCAATGCGTTTGAGCAGTCGCTCGTTGCGATCGCTGCCCGGCAGACGACCACCCCAGCCGGTGGCAAAGCACTGGGCATCTCGTAGGTTCGCCTGCACCGCGGGGGTCTCCACCGGAGGCAGGCAAAGGGGCTGTATGTGTGGCTGTATTTCAACGGGTTCCTCCAGCTGCAGCAGTGCAATGTCATTAAAGTAGGCCTCCGGATCAAAGTCCTCGTGTGGAATTATTTGCTTAATGCGACGTGCCTGATGCTCATGGGGTTCGTCCAGACTGTTGAGATCCCATTCCCCCACACGGGCCACGAGGGTCTGTACCGTGTGGTTCTGTATGTTGTGGGCACTGGTGAGCACCAGCTGGGGATGAATGAGGGTGCCACCGCAGACGTACTGATTGCGTCCTGTGATTAACGCTACCATCCAGGGGAACTCGGCAAAGAGGGAGACATCCTTGGCGTACTCATAGTTGTCCTGGTCTTTAATGAGACCGTTCTCATTGCTCCAGCCGCAGCCCTGGTACTTGAAGGCGCCCAGCTTGCTCAAATAGGAGCTCTCGTTGGCAGGCACCTGTGGGAGTGTAGGACAGCAGGTTAATACCCCTCGGAGGAAAGGGGTGCTCTTGGCTTACCTGCATGTTGACGGCACAGCAACGATGCAGCGCTCGACGACACGCTGTCTCACCTATGCGTGGATTAAGCAGAAAGCGTCCATCGTCATTGATGACATTGTCTTGACAGAGTTTCCTCGGCACACACTCCATGTTCAGGCCACAGCTTTCGTAACCCTTCTCCTCCTCGTTGGTGCTCTGCGCCACAGTGGGTGAGCTGCGCTGCGCTGTTCTGGGTGTCTTCACCATTGTGGCATTCCAAATCTCCAGCTGCTCACGATCGCAGCAGATCAAACCATCACCACAGATCTTGGCAATACGCGGCTCAATTGCACCACGTCCCGTATCATCGGAGTCACTGCAGAGCTTCTCGGTCACACACTGTTCCTTCGAACCACAGATTGAGGTCTCTGTGGCCAGCGAGAGTTGTGTTTGGATTAAGAGCAGCACTAGGCAGAGCAGGACTGTGAGCTGCATCATCTGTAATCAATTGATAACAGTTGTTAGTCAGAGGTTCAGCTGATAAGCGGGGTTGGGTTATCACCGCTACCCTTATTACAATTAATCACAGCGCTGAACTTTTGTTGTAGGAAACTTATAAATTTGCCAGGCAATGAGCATAAACAGGTAAAACAACAATTTAAAAATACAGCTAGATATTTAGCTATAAATCTTAGCTTAGCAGCGCTTTTAATGCACTTTTGTTTAGGTTTTTCTAGTTATTTTTATAGCAACAACACTTTACACTGTTAATTATGTAGTTTTATTTAGTATATAGCTAACATATATACACTTAATTCCTCCGATCGAGTGTTCTGCTCACTTCGAGCGCTCAAGTACGAATTGTTTTTGCGACACAAAATCAACTGAGTTTTTACAACACGATCGGAACCGGCTTCAAGCTGCTGGGTGGAGGGGGAGTGGGAGAGGCAGTGAGAGAGAGGAAGAGCGAGAGAACAAGTAACAAGTATTTAGCTGCTGTTCTCTGCTCTTGCCAGCTGTAATTCAGTCTTACACTTCTCATAAAAGTCAAGAGCTTTGAGCTGAGAATTCAGTTGAAGTCGCTGCTCGTTGGGAAGCTGAGCTGAGCTGGAGCTGAGCTTGGAGAAAAATCGTGCAGTGTTGGCTAATTAGTTAAATAAGTAGTGAGTAATTTAATAATATTTATTTATAGAGTTTTGGGCTTTGATCCAACGCATCACTCACGTGTAGGCAAATGCGCAATTGGCTTGCAAATTTAACTAACTTTTTATCTGTCTGCTCTCTTCCCTCTTTTTCTCTAGCTCCTCTCTGGTAGTCGTCATGTGGCATCACTTAGCTTTACTACCGCTTTTGCTGCTGTCGCTGCACGTATCCGCCCGTCGCCTGTGCACCCAAACCGAACTGTGCATCAGCGAGGCCAGATGCATTGAAACCGATGATGCGGGACGTGGTCTGCTGGGACCGCGCATACTGGATCGCAGCTGTGGCATGGGACTGGTCTGCTGTGACAAGGAGCAGCTGGAGAGTTACGATGCGACCATGGCCCATAAGCAGCAGCAGCAGCAGCAGCAAGTGCAGCCTTCAAGTGGGCAGGTGGAAACGACTACAGTGCCCAGTCTGGAGTTTAAGCTGGACAACGAGACCTGTGACAAGCAGAAACGCTGTGTGCCCCGCCACCTCTGCAGATCTGGCATGGTCAATGAGGAGGGTCTTTTCATCATCAAACCACGCACGAATTTGAATAGCAACTTTGGCTGTTCGACCTTTGAGAGCTGCTGTCCCTTAGCGGATCAGGTGAGCATACCCAAACCTACAGTGTAACTAAATTAACATACCACCTCTTGCTCCACAGCTGAATGAGCAGGAGAATCCCATGGTGCGTCATCTGCAAGAGTTCAAGTACCAGGGCTGTGGCTATAGCAATCCCAAGGGACTCTACTACGTACTCGACGGCTATGACAACCACGAGGCGCGTTATGGCGAGTTCCCCTGGATGGTGGCACTCACAGACATGCAGGCCAACTATGTTTGCGGTGGCACACTCATACACCCGCAGGTGGTGCTCACCAGTGCCCACAATGTGGGCAACCACAGCTCCGACTCGCTGCTGGCCCGTGCGGGTGAGTTCGATTTGAACAGTCAAAAGGAACCGCATGCCTATCAAACTCGTCGCCTGCGCAACTTGTGGCGTCACGAGCTGTTTAATAAGCTCAACTTTCACAACGATTTGGCGCTGCTGGTGCTGGAGCAGCCCTTTGTCCTGGCTCCGCACATACAACCGCTTTGTCTACCCCCTTCCGAGTCGACGTTGACAGAGCAGGCGCTGCAGGAGTCGCAGTGCTTTGCCATTGGCTGGGGGCAGTCCAATGCCACTACCAAGTCTGTGGAGCGTATACTCAAACGCATTGATCTGCCCATTGTGGAGCACGAGCGTTGCCAGCGTCTGCTGCGTCACACGATTCTGGGCAGACGATTCAAACTACACGCAAGTTTCATTTGCGCCGGCGGCGTTGAGGGCAAGGACACGTGCCAGGGCGACGGTGGTTCTCCGCTCTTTTGCAGCATGCCGGGACAAGCGAACAGATTTCAAATGGTTGGCATTGTCTCCTGGGGCATTGAGTGCGCCGAAAAGGACATACCAGCTGCTTACACCAATGTGCTGCATCTGAGGCACTGGATCGATGACCAGCTTGCCAAAACTAAGCTTAAAGTAGAACCAGTTGAGTAAAAAACTGTAAACAGTTTTTGGTTTGGTGCTAGGTGACTTACTGTAAGTCGATATCATGAATTTATCTTATAAATATATCATAATATTAATGAAAATAAAGTTCTGCTGAAATCGAACTTAAAAAAATATTTACCATATAAAATATGCACAGTTTACTTTTATTTAAAGCTTGTCATATATTTTTCTACGGCTTTTCATTACAACTATTTTTTTAAGCGCTCTGCTAATGCCCAAAATCACAAGAGAAGAGCTCAGCGCTTAGTGCTGTCTGGTCTGCCTGTCGTATACGTAATAAGCGGTGCCTAACTTTGTGGCCTGCACATGTGCAGCTCCCGTTTGAGTTTAGTTTAAAGCCAACTCCATGCTTAACTATACACTAAATTATTAATTTCAGTGCGCTGCAATTTTAGACAATAAATTTGTAACTTTTTGCTGCTTTTTTGCAGTTGGAGAATTTATGTTTTGGCCAGTTTGATTTATGTGGGTTTGGCTAACGATTTTGATTTGTGTGTTGGCATAAAACTCTCCCAGCTACTGCTACTGCGGGCCTAAAAAGTGCATGCCTCTGGAAATGGATATTGAATTGCGACAATTGCAGGCAACGGTGCGTATGAGCAATCAGTCAACCAGTCACTGACTCGGTTAGTTTTGCTGCCAGTGCACTGTAACTGTGACTACATATCTGCATTTATGCTTCACCTGCCATACCGAAAATAGTTTGCAGACTGTTCAAAGTGTGCAGCCAGTGGAATGTAGAACTTAAAGTCCAAAAGTTGTTAACACAGCGCTTAAGTTACTAGATTAGCTATGTAAAAAACACAAGACATTCATTAAGTTTTTGCATTGCAAATGAACAATCAGAATTCACAATATTTGCTTACAACCAAGTCGAAAGGAGTCTGTTGAATTCTGTTGATTATTTCAAGTGGTTTTTGTGGCTAAAGTGACTCCAATTAGCAGTGTCACTGCTAATTCAGAGTTTAAATTTTGTAGTACTCCTGCTCTGTGTGCAGGAGAGCGAAAAAGTAAGTAAATAATTCATTTGGTGCGCTGCTAAAGCTGAATCATTCACAGCCAGCTCAAGTGCTGCAGTTTGGCCATAAATAATGTCTTGAATGGGTAGTAGGACCAGGAGGAGTAAGAGCAGGACTGGGGTAGGGTACAAACGAAAGGAAACAGTCACAACTTTCACCTGAGTTGCCATAAATTTTCATTGCATCCATCGCTGCGAGTCGAGTCAATTGCGCTTAAATGCTCGACAGTCAGGACGTTGCATTGATATCCTTCGTTTGTGGCTACAAGTTTGCAGCAGTAGCTGCTGGGTGGTGGGCGTGGCTGTCGCTTTACACGCTTTCATTCCTTGCCTGATTCAATTTCGCAGCGACAATTGAAAATTTGTTGCACTTGATAAACTTTGCTGGCACTTTAAACTAAGCAGCTAATCAGTTACTAACAAGTTTAACTGTATTAGCCGACAGTAAGTAATAAGTAGTCAATAGTTTGGCAAGCTATTAAAGTTATCATTTTAGTTATTAGCTGAAATCATGGCAACTTTAGTGGGGGTAACTTTGTTTAGTCCAAGTTCCTTTGGTTTCCCCTTGTATATATTTTAAACCAATAAGTTTTCTAGCTAGTTTAATTGCCTAATCACATTAGGCATAATTAATGAAAGCTTTAATTATTTAATTATGTTAATAGTCATTAAAAATGAATGCGAAATGTGACAAAATTGTAAATGCGAAACACTCAAAGTAGCGAAATTTTAAATGTTAATTTGCATAAATGAAATAAAAATACCCAACAAACTGTAGCTCAACTACTAGATACCCTGCCCATTTTAAAGCTAATGAAAACGAGAGGGTCGCCAGAGAGACTTTTAGGCATTTTATTGACTATGACTAACGTATTACTACTTTCAGATGGATGCGAAGACACTTAAACGTCCAGACGTCGACCTAGAATATGACGCACGTCCTTGGTGAAGCGCAGCGCGTCTAGGAAGGGCAACAGATTGAGCAGCTCCTCGTCGTTGGGATCGTAGATGAACGTCTTGATGGGTATGGCATTCTGTGGGAAGTCCCGATAGGCAGCCGGTGAGTTATCGATTATAAAGACGCGTGTCATATCGCGATCGACAATGAAGAGATTCTTGCTAACAAATGTGGCCGATGTGGTGCAATGCTGTCGATAGAAACGACGCTGAAAGATGCCACGCCCCGCATCCAGTTTGTCCACCACTGAGGAGGCATAGGCCTCCATGCTGGCGGTAAAGATGACCACGTCATACCAGCGATGCACAAAGTCAAGGAATTCATCGACATGGGGTCGCTTATAGACCTGAAACTCAATGGGATCCAGATTGGCCACAATCGGTATGCTCATCACATAGTCGGGCACCGCCTCGGGTGGCACAAAGTTACAGCCAACAACCTCATTGGTCTCGGGATCCACATAGCACGAGTGCACAAGTGTTTCATCCAGATCAAGCACCAGAATCTTGCGCTCCACCTGCTCCAGTTGACGTGCCGATTGACTGGAGAGTGGTGCCTCCCTGTAGCTGAATGGCTCCGAGTTGAAATAGCACCGGAATTTGGACGCCACATAGGCGAAGAATTGCTTCACGTATTGGCCCAGCTCGTCGGTGCGACTGATGATAATGGCAATCAAATTGGACCAGATATCGATGCCGTATGGCGTACGTCTTAGTGGCTCCGCCAAGACTCCGGCACCGGCACCCGAACCGGCACCGGCACTGCCACTGGGCACAATATAGCAGGTGCGACTAATTTGTTGTGTTACTGGTGTGCCCGTCTCGAGTACATGTATCTTGGGCACGATCTCCTGATCAGTTGGGGGCAACGATGTTGTGGGCTGCTCCGTGAACTGTATGACCATCTTTCCAGCTTCCAGTTAATAGTATAACGAGGGTATATCCAGTAGTTGCAATGGCTCACTTACATAACGCTACAATTTTCTATAAAAATATGGAAATGTGTTTAATTCTTATGTGTGTGTCCGACTGTTTAGATTTCTTAATGCATGTGGAATTTTAAAACAAACGAAAAATTTGTTTAGTTTTTAAAGCCACTTTTGACTTTGTTAGCAGTGCGTCTGTTAGTTTAAAATGAGTAGAATTTAGGGGGGTTATCTGACAGTTTGAAGGAGTAGAAATGTCAGTGGAGGAGGTGGAAATGGCAGTGCCAAGTGGGGACTTATCAGGGGATTGCTTTTGAGTACTGCTTAAGTGCTAGAATTCTGCTTAAAGCTGCTTAAAGACTTAAATTATTTAATTTTAATAACTTTATGTCACTAGCGTGTAGTGTCTGGACTTCAGGCACTGGAATGGAGCGCCTACAATCGACGACAATCAAAATATTTTGTCAGCTATTTGTGCAGTCAATGAAATCGTTTCACACCTGCAACAGCTCGACAGGAAGCTAATGAGGGGCATGAACTGTGCAGGCTGCAGCACTTGGAGGCCAATACGAGTCAAGCCAAGTCAAGACAAGTCGAGTCATGTCAAGTTTACTCAAGTGGAGCGGAGACGGCGCTAATTGCAGGCAAACCACAGACGCTACTCGTGTTCCCAATGCACCAACAGCAGATTCATTAGCCAACTGAATGAGTTGCACACACACACACGCAGGCACACACACACACACACACACACACACACACAAACACACAAACACACACAGGAGTGAGTGAGTTTTCTTGGCGGGAGGACGCGTTATTGGTGGGCTCCCGGTTTTGCCGTCGCCCGTCGTTCGCGGCTGCAAGACGGAGTGATAGAGTTGGTGACAGTGAAAGTCTGGATGCACTTACGGGTTGTGGCGACGAGGTCGGGATGTGTCGTGCTCCTGTTGGGCTTCTGGACCGGCGCTTCGTTGACGGTGTCGAAAGGGATGGTAGACCTGGCTCTCTTGAGTGAGAGGATGCCCTCATCTTTTCGCTCAACCAATGTGGTAAGTCATGCTGATACAACAAATTGAGCAGCTGACGAACCTGGAGATGCCAACTCTGGCAAGTCACGCCAGGGCTGGCATGCACGATCATATGATGACCGTGGGGATGCCAACTTAAGGAATCTTCCAGTGTTGGTAATCGTGATCATCGCAGAAATGGCTCCCATACATAGATGGCGCCACTTGTTTGGCGGTTACTCTTTAAATTTAAATTCAAATTTAAGAAAATAACCAACATGCGGAGATGAACAATTTCACTTCTTAGAACGGAAAAGAAAACTCCCATAGCGTCTGCACCATATTGGTCGGCTGTGGGGTCTGCGTCTGTGCCGTATCGGCCGGCAGCACACAAACACTTCGCAGCAGGTTAACTGCTAGGAAACCCACGTAGTGTCTGGTCTCACAGTGAGCGACTACGTGGTCTGCGTCTGCGCTGTATCAGCCGGCAGCACCTAAGACCTGGCAATAGGTATAAACTGCAAAACCCTGGCAGTAGGGTCAATAAAATGCAATAGAAAGGAAAGAATGTCTGGAAATAACATAACTACTCCAGGTGGCAACCACAATAGTGGAAATCCACCCGCACCAATTGGTGCGGCTAAGGCACGGATTCTGGAGGCCTTAACCACCATTCCCACCAACCCTGCTACACCAGTGGATCACTTGGCTGGTGTAACAGATAGAGCTACAAGGATAATGGACCCTTTCGCGAAAGGGAACAAAACAATGCGGTCACCACCACAATTGCCGCACTCGGCCCCACCCACTGCGAGAGACGACGCTTTCGTGTACGTTGCGCAAGGTGAAAATTCCGAAACCCCGAAGAGGAACAGGGAGGAGAACAGCACGCCAGAGGAGGCACGGACGACGCCGCCCAAAAGGCAGAAAGGTGCAGCTGTATCTCCAAGAGCCGAAATGATCGAGCTAGGTGAAATCCTGGACGACCTCATCTACCTCACCATGGAGAAAAAGCCCGTAGTAAGGCATGTCACGCTGAAGCAGAAAACAGCGTATGCGAGGATGAAGCAGATCCAACTATCTGTGAGCAAACATCTGGAGATGCTCGATTCTCGCGCAAGCAGCAAAGATGCCGCTAAAAAGCCCGAAGCACCAGAGCAGAGGGCAAGCTTTGAGAGTGGCTCCCAAACCACGCCGTCCCTTGCCCTGGCAACGCAGAGTCCTGCCAAGAAGCGACCACACAACCAAGGCAAAGACGGACATGCAGCAAGGAGCAAAAAGGCAGGATCACCGAGGGAGCGTACGACGTACAGCCAAGTGGTGAATGGAGCAACAGCCGAGGCCAAGGAGAAGGATAAGCGAGGACACACAGAGAAGACACCAGCCATGGACGCCAACAAAGGTCGCCAGCAAAGGGACGGCAACACCGGTCAAAACTGGCAGACAGTCAAACACAGGACGAAGCCCCAGAAGAAGCAAAAGAGCAGGAAGCGGCCAGACGCAATACTGGTCAAATGCAAAGAAGTTGCCGACTATGCCAAAGTGCTGTCAACTGTACAGACTGCAAGTGAGTTGCAGAAATACAGGGAAAAAGTGTGTGGAGTAAGGCGCACAGCCGCAGGAGAAGTCCTACTACAGATGGCCAAGACGGACGACGAAGACACACACAATCTGTACCAGGCGGTACAGAAAGCTCTCGGAAACACGGCGGATGTCAACATCATGTCTGAGAAGCTGCGCCTGGAGATCCGCGACATTCCTGAGTGGGTCACAGCAGAGGAAGTGACAACTGCAGTAATAACGCATGTTGAAGGCGATCTACCCGCAGAATCTTCGCCAAGAATCCGGAGAGGCTATCGAGGCACCCAGATAGCGTCCATGATGCTGCCAAGGGACATAGTTGACAAGCTATGTGAGATGAGGACGATCAGGATAGGATGGGCTCTGTGCTCAGTCCGCAGAAAAATCGAGCCGCGGAGATGTTTCAAATGCCTAGAGTTTGGACATACGGCAGCACGATGCCGAAGCAAGCATGACGCATCCAAAAAGTGCTTTAACTGCGGTGGCGAGGATCATGCCGCCAAGGCCTGCATCAAAAAACCCAGCTGCATACTATGCACTAGGTCTGGACTGCAAAGGACGGGACACCACACTCTCAACAAAGGGTGCCCGCTATTCGTGAAGGCAGCCAACAGCCTTAGAAATTAAATTTTTACAACTTAATTTAAACCATTGCAGAGCCGCACAGGACCTACTGATGCAAACTGTACGAGAAGAACGCATCGATATAGCAATATTGAGCGAGCCCTACCGCGCAATGCAGGATGGAAACTGGGTACAGAACGGCAATATGGGAGCGTCAATCTGGAGCTGCACTAATCCTGCTATGCAGTTAAGCGAAGTCAGAACAACAAGGGGCTACGTAAGGGCCAAATGTGCAGGAATTTACGTTTATAGCTGCTACATAGCACCCAGCACCGATATTCAAGAATTCGCAGAAATATTAGATGACCTAACGCTTGATGTGATGAACAATTCCCCAGTAATCATCGCGGGAGATTTTAATGCCTGGGCAACCGATTGGGGTAGCATCCGGACCACACCTAGAGGAAGGACACTACTGGAGGCTTTTAGCACACTCAACGTGACTTTGTTGAACAATGGAGGCAAGCACACGTTCACAAAAGCCGGAAGAGGATCTATAATAGACCTGTCATTCGCCAGCCCAACCCTAGCCAGGAACGCACAGTGGGCAGTGTCAGAGCTATATACTCACAGCGATCACCAGGCGATCGTCTTCACAGCGGGAGCGGCAGCTAGTAGGTTAAGCCGCCCTCGATTTGTTAGCTGGTCGACAAGGACGCTTAACGAAGAGGCATTATTGCTCATGATGAGCACCGTAAGGAGCCTGCCATCGGAGGATGCCGACGACTGCGCAAACAACCTCGCTGCAGCTATTGAAAATGCATGCAATGCATCAATGCTGCAAAAAAGGAATGGTGGTAACACCCGCAAACCGGTGCATTGGTGGAATGTGGAGATTTCGGTAGCCAGAAGACACTGCCAGGCTGCTAGGCGCCGCCAACAACGAGCGAGAGGAAGAGCGGATTTTTCACGGCTTAGAGAGGAGTATCGAGAGAAAAGAGCTACTCTGTCCAAGGCCATAAAACGAAGCAAAGCAAACTGCTGGAGTAGGCTTTGTGCTGAAGCAGACGAGCAGCCTTTTGGGATGGCGTACAGGATAGTCATGGGAAGGCTGGCGAGGCGCCCAATGCCAGCGGACCCTGACAAGCTCCGTGAAATAATAACGGCACTATTTCCGGAACGCCCCAGCATCAACATTACCACTACGGCGCCTTCGTTATTAGGGACACCGAAGTACACAAATCCAGGCGAGATCCAGGAGGCTGCATCCCGACTACAAACGGACAAGGCACCAGGACCAGATGGGGTTCCCCCTGCTGCGGTGAAGTTAATAGTTGCAAAATATCCTGCACTCTTTGCACAACTGTTTAACACATGCATCAGACAAAGAATAGTACCGAAGAGATGGAAAGTGCAGCGCCTGGTACTACTCCCAAAAGGCACCAGCGTAGATGGCCCTTCGGCGTATAGACCTCTATGCATGTTGGACGTCGTCGGAAAGCTTTTTGAGCGGATCATATGCAATAGGCTGGAAGAGGAGCTGGAAGCACGACGAGGACTGTCGGATCGGCAATTCGGTTTTCGGAAGAAGCGGAGCACCCTGGATGCCATCAGAGCCGTAGTCAGCATAGCCACTAAGGCCATTGAGGGAGACAGATGGAAAGGCGGCAAAAAACAATATTGCCTGATCACGACGCTTGACGTGCGCAATGCGTTTAACTCTGCAAGCTGGCCGTCAATATTAAGAGCGTTACAACAACTACAAGTCTCGGAGTACATCCAGAAGTTGGTGCGTAGCTACTTCAAGGACAGGATCCTGTTGTACGACACATCAGCTGGTCGAAGGCAACACCACATATCAGGCGGCGTTCCCCAAGGCTCGGTCCTCGGACCAACGTTATGGAACGTTATGTACGACGCAGTGCTTAGGCTACCTACACCACGTGGGACCCGAATAATCGGCTTTGCAGATGATATTGCAATAGTAACGGTAGCTAAGGAGCTCAAGGACGTGGAGGCAAACACGAATCTGACCATCAGGCAAGTTGTACAATGGCTGGAAAGCAATTCTCTCTCCCTAGCAGCCCATAAAACAGAAGCGGTGCTAATCAGCAGTAGGAAAGTCGTGGAGACGGCCACGATCGACGTCTCAGGATGCGAAATAGTCTCGAAGCCGGTTATAAAATACCTGGGGCTACAGCTGGACCACAGGCTGTGCTTCAAGCAGCACCTGCAGCACACAGCGGCCAAGGCGACCAAAGCCACAACGGCACTCGCACGCATTATGGCCAACGTTGGAGGACCACGGCAACGCAGTAGATGGCTCATCTGCAGTGTAGTGAGGTCAATTATAATGTACGCTGCCCCCATCTGGGCACCGGCTATGGCGGTGAAGGCGTATTCCAAAGGCTGCAAAACTGCATACCGTGCTTGCGCATTGCGGACGCTGAGCGCGTTCCGCACGGTGTCCGACGACGCGGCCCTTATGCTGGCAGGGATGATCCCACTTGATCTCCTTGCCGAGGAGAGTACGAGCAGCGACCCTAGTGCCCAGGCGAGAGATGCCACGATGGAGAAATGGCAGCACAGGTGGAGAGCATCTACTAATGGCAGCTGGACTCGTCGTATCATTCCAGATATACGACCGTGGGTAAGCAGAAAATTCGGACAAACTGACTTCTATATGACCCAAATACTGACTGGACATGGCTGTTTTAAAGAATACCTGTATAGGTTTAAACACGAGAGTGATCCGTTTTGTACGCTCTGTGCACGGACAGTCGAAGACGCAGAACATGTCCTTTTTGTCTGTCCAAGATTTGATGGTGAACGGGAAGAGCTAAGTTTTAAAGTTGGGAGACCCCTTTCAGTCGCAGACTTTTTAAACATCCTGCTTAGCTCGCAAAACAATTGGGAAGCTGTTTCCCACATGAGTTCTGAAATCATGAAATCATTGCGTCGCGCTGAACGACAGCGCAAACTGAATTCAAACTCTAGATGAGATTCTAGATGAGGCTTTCATGCCATCTCCCCCTCGCGAGGTAATACCTAGCGGTAGTTCCGCGAGAGGGAACGGAGAGTAGGGCGGTTTTTAGTGGGTGAATGTCCCACACTTCGGCTTTTAATGCTTTTCCCCCCTATACAAAAAAAAAAAAAAAAAAAAAAAAAAAAAAAAAAACACACACAAACACACACACACACACACACACACACACACACAGGCACACACACACCTGCTAGTTGTCTGGCAAATGAAATGCAAATCGGATAAGGACGAAGGACACTGCACAAAGGCGAGGGGATAGCGACAACAAGTGAATTCTCGCTTACCGCCGCTGCATTCACATTAATTAAGGCTTGCATAATTTATATGTAGTTGTTGGCTGTAAGTGTAGCTGTTGGGAAGTGCCAACGGTGAGCAGCGTGGCGTATACGCAATGTGCTATCTGCTAATTGAGTTATAATGCTAAGCGCCTATTTATTGGCCAGCCAACGAAGCAGAAAACCCCAGTCAACCCCCACCCCAGACCCTTAACTTACCCAGCAGCAGGCACTGCAATCGATGCTGTTGTTAAGTAAGCGCCCAGAGCTTGTTGTGGGCCACAATTCTTAGACGAGTCGGAAATGCAGCAAAGTTTGTTGGACAATACTTTTAGCCACAACTATTTGCAGCTTTATTTATGTGCTTAGCTGGGAAAAGTAAGCCAAGAAAAGGAGAAGAAGCTTACAGGATATCCCTGAGATTATTTAGCAGTAAGTAAGTACAGGGTATGTCTAGGCGATAGTTCATAAATTAGTTACTTAAGCTAGAGACCTATATCAGTGCTATAATTATAGTAATTGCGTTTTATGATTATTTATAATCAATCATTTGTTTTAATCAAATTTCTTACATCAATGCAGAGCTCAAAAAAATCCCCTTTTGATAAGAATTAAATAGCAGACGCAATGTCTATGCGGTAAACATCATAAATTAAGCGACTTACGATTAGTTAAGCGATAGGGAATCTAAAATGGAGGGTGTTTCTTAGGCAGTTCGTGTGCAACTCGCAGCTGTGACGTCACAGCCAAACAGCAGTGGATTCTTAAGGCAGCTAGAAATCGTTAGATCATAGCTATATATCTGTCAGGACATGTATTAACTAATAGCAGGAAGTCAAGCTGTGATTTTAGCGCCAAATGCAAGTGGAAACTGCATTCAATAGGAGGAAGCAGAAGAAGCAGCAGCCAGCTATATGCAAAGTGTCTTAAAATAAGCAGCGAAATTGAGTGGAGTACAGCAAAAAAGCAGCGTGGAAAAATATAAAACAATTTGGTAACAAGCAAAATGCATCAAAACTCATGGAACTGACACTTGAGACTGGAAGGGAATCCGTTTGCCTTTTTTATTATGCGAGGGAGAAAAGGGAAAAGAAAGAGGAGGAGGAGAAAGAGGAGTGGGAGTGGCTGGTAAAGAAGTAGGAGTAGTAGTAGTGTGGAGTAGTAGCTGCAGAAGGACAAGGAAGGAGAGCTAAAAAGGGACAAGAAAGAAGCTAGATACGTTGCATAGATAGTGGAGAAAACAAGTAAGAAAGGCTACAGTCGATCGAGCCGACTGTAAAAGACCCCGTACTCCCATAGTATTGCATTTTATTTAAATTAAAATTTTCAAATGAAATTTAAAAAATTAAAATTAAATATTTACATTTTGAATTAAAATTAAAAAATAAATAAATTATCAACTGTCATCGCCAGCACTCGAACCCGCGATCCATGCGAAGGTTCCACATTGCGCCGCAACTCTATCAGTTGCACCACACCCCTCTTCTATCATTCTTCCGATTATTTGCATATATGTATGTGCACACATACATATGTGTGTATGTATAGCATTGGTCGGCGCGGCCAGCGGCTCCGGGCAGCGCTGCCGCCAGCAGGTAGAGAAAACGTTCGAACATATGTTTGTATGTTTCTGTGTTTGTTTGTATGTGTTGCGCGCATGCAGTGATTTTGTTTTAAAATAACTTCGACTTTGAACCGTAATTTCTCTGTTGTTTGACATAGGATTTTGATGCCACTTTCAGGAAAGTTAGAAATAGTAATTCTCTAAGCGTATGTTAAATCACAACACTGTACTATTTGATTTAATGCCTGAAACAAGGCATTGAAGCTGGAGAGTCTTTTATTTCCTATGAGCAAAGGGGGCGTGGCAGCTCAAAACTTTAAATGACATTGCATTTAGGCTGTCTCTGGGAACCTGCGTACCAAAATTGGTGCTCCTAAGTGCTATAGTTACTGAGATATTCGCCTAAAACAAAAATTTTCTCGAGGTTTGTCTGGTTTTTTGCTCATTGCGGGGGCGGTAGGGGGCGTGGCAACAATTTGAAATAAACTTGATCTGCTTGACATAATAACGGACTTTCATTGTGAATTTCATGGTTCTAGCTTTTGTAGTTTAAAAGATCCAGGTGTTCATACGGACAGACGGACAGACGGACAGACGGACAGACGGACATGGCTATATCGACTCGGCTGTTGATGCTGATCAAGAATATATATACTTTATGGGGTCGGCCACGCCTCCTTCTGCCTGTTACGCACATCTCGCTTCTGACAAACTTAATAGACCCCCTTTACTCTTTTTTAAAGAGTACGGGGTCTAAAAAGCTGAAACTGTTGCAAAAACATGTCACATTAAGTGCACAGACAGACAGGCAACAGGACAGACAGACAGACAGACAAGCAGGCGGGCAGGCGGGCAGCAGAACCGAACGAGGCACAGACGGACAGCAACCGGAAGTCTATGGGACTTGAGTGCTTTTATTGCAGCCGGAATTCTGCGGGCATTCGCTTACGAGTTGACGCTTGCATTGGGACTGCTACTCTTGCCCCTCTGCTCCCCCCTTCTCCTCTACACCATTTCTTTGTTTCTGCCTTTCTCCATTTCGGTTGTTGTGGGAGGTTTTCGCAGCTTGTTTATGTTTATGCAATGGCACTTAAATGTAATGGTTATGTTTCAGCTGCCTTCGCATTCAAATGCTGCTTAAATGACATTTTTCTATACAATTTGCATTGCTCGATGTCGCCACAACATTTTTAGTACCCGAGTTGGGTTTTGTTATGCGAGTTGTGAAGGATTTTGGCATACATAACGTTAAATGGCCTGTAATTAAGTGGGTAAGTGGTAAAAGGTTACTTTAAAGACAGAAATCTTTGCACAAACTGTATAGTAATCAAAACTAACAATGGGTTTCCATGTCTCTGCTTTCTTTACTCTCCTCAGCTTGTCTCACACGTGTCTGTCCAGCGCATCATTGACCCAATTACGACTGCTGGCCAGAGAGTCAGTCAGTCGGCGGCTGAGCACTGAACTCAATCCCGAAACACTTGAACCCGTAATTAACGACAAGCTTTCACTGTCACTCAGAGCTTTTGCCGCAACACAGGCCAGGGAAAGGGGCCAAAAAGTGCCAGACCTGGCTCAAATGCTTCGTTGGCTTTCAATAGCCGAGCAATGCAGCAATGCAGCAGGATGAGTTGAGAGTGTGCACGTCAAGCACTTCGAAGCTGCACAATTCACTTGACGGCGCTGCTTGGCTGCATTTTAATTATGATACTTCATTAATGTAATTAATCTTGGCCACCTCAGGCGATTTAAATAGCCAAGTTGTCAGTGGAGCAGGGGATGGTACAGACTCGACTGTATTGAGTGTAAGTAGTTTTCAGACAGTAACTAGGAATACCCCTAATCTCTGTACTTCCCACAGCAAATAGAAAAACCATTGAATTGCTTCTGAACTTAACTCTATAAAGTGTATTGTATATTCAAGAATATTTATTAAGCAGCTGTTGATTTTTCAGAGCAAATAGTAGGAACTTATGCCCTCCAGTTGGCCCAGGTGCGGATCTCGTTCCACAGGTTGGTGCCGGGGCACTCGGTGGCGCTCACCTGGCGATGGCCGTACAGAGTGTAACCAGAAGCGATTTGGCCACGGGAGACGGCATCGGCGAGGATACCCTTGGCAGCGCTGATCATGGCGGCAGTGGGTTTGTTGTTGTTGTAGTTACCCAGGAAGGAGATGCCCAGAGACTTGGAGTTCCAGTTGGTGGCATGAGCACCGACAGCGTTCCAGCCACGACCCTCGTAGACAGCGCCATCACCACCGATCAAGAAGTTGTAGCCAATGTCGGGCCAGCCCAAGCTGTCCATGTGGTAGCTCTGGATGTTGCGGAGTTCCTGGGCACAGGCAGCCCTGGTGCTGCAGTAGTTGCCAGCGGTGTGATGGACCACCGCATAGCTCAAGTAGTTGCCGAGCGTGACCTTGCTCCTGGGAGCGCGTCCACCCCAAGCCGACTTGGAGACGACAGCAACGCCGAAGACTGCCTGGGCGCACAAGAGTACGGCCAGTAGGATGATTGCTTTGTTAGCCATGTTTAGACTGTAGATTGCTCTATGTTCTATGCTGGTCAGAGGGTTTGCCTGGTGCTTATATACCCACAGTGGGAAATGGTTTGCTCTGATACGCGACTATCTACTGCTAAGACCATGATCTTATCAATTTGGCGATTTATGGCAGCAGAATCAGATGTTCTGCTATCAAAGTTGAGTATTTTATGTGCGTTGGCTAGGCAAGTGTGGTTTGTTTAGTTTTTTTATAGCTACTTAGGGTAAACTTGCTTGGCGAGCTGCTGAAAGTGCTGCTAGTCTGGTATTACAGCTGGGAGCATGTCGCTGAATGTAGCTAAGGAATCCTGTCACTACTGCATCTCATACCAAATAGTGTTGCCTACTTTTAGGCTGCCTCTTTTACTGAGGTTTTCCTCTGCCCCTTTAAATAAAATAACTCGATTTAAAAGATTTACAGCGTTTATTTCAAATGGGCTTGAAAATCTTATCCTTGGATAGTTCGTGTATCACATCCCATTCGGCAAGTCCAATGTATGTAATGTACAACGTAAATAAAATGTAGTAGAAAATACCAATCGACCGTCGAGCATAGAAATTGAGTATCAGACACCAGCCGAGTGTCAAACAAATGGTGAACATGAAGAAAAGCTGCGCATTTTCACCGTATTCACCAAAGATCCAGGTGACAGAGTCTTTTTCTTGGGCATGGACATTGAAGAAGCAGGGAATGCCCATGCACACAGTGATGCCTATAAAAGTGGGCAATGATTGACTGACTGACTGATTGACAACTCACCGAAGATGGGTGCAGCCAGGCTGGCAGCAAAGGCCATTTTCTCATAGCCCTGTATGGCCAGATGGACATTAAAGATGACATCGTTTAAGGCACCTGCCATGGAACGAATGCAGCAGGCCACAAAGTCCTCGGTCATTTGAAAGACCAGTCCAATGATGCAGAAGAGCACCTCCAGCTCAGTGGAGCAAATGATGAGAAAGAGCAGCGAACTGACTACGGAGAGGGCCATGAAAAGCTGCAGCAGGCACAAGAGGAGTTGGAGGAGGGTAGGGGGTAAAGAAAACCTTTCCTACTTACCATGTGGTAAGGCGGTGGTCTGTCGGTGCGGCTGTGCATGAAGACAGCGACAGCCAGCGGCACAGTGAGGCACATAGTCCAGATGGCACCGTCAAAGGTCACATCGGGATACCTTTTAGTATAGGTGTTTCTAATCATAGCTAAAGGAAAGACTACGATTACTTAAGGATACCTCACAGTAAAGAGAACCAACCTTCGATTAGCACAAAACAAATCAAGGGAGTGGTGATGATCTGTGTGCAGTTGAGCAACTTGCTCCAGCCATGCTTGTCCAGTCGATAGTCCACAACGGGTATGAAGATGACACAGAATAGGACAATGGGAGAGAGCATAATTTGATAGCTGCGACTAAACCAACCACTAAGATTCCAATCCACCGGATTGATGGGTCTAAGGGACCAAAAGAATTCCTGAAAGAGAAACATATTCTTCGGATTGCTTGAGTTGTATAAAATCTCTTTGGTTGCATGTGGATCAGTGTCAACATGTCGAATCTCACGAATGGGCGATTTATTGAGCGACAGTCGCCAACTGGAGCCGATTCTTTGTATGTCACTGTGGTAAATACTCGAGTAGTTGTAGACAACCATTTTGGCCTCGTCCTCAAAGTCATGCAACTGCTGTAACTTCTGCTTGATCAACTGCCTGCGACTTAGGGAGTAGGGCTTGTTCTGCAGCTTTCTGATCTGGAAATTGAGACCTGGGGGACAGAGGTTAGGTCAATCCACAGTGGAACTAAGAATAGTTACTCCTGATGGTCATGCGCAGCAAGTTGATGTCCAGAAAGATGAGCAACAAGTAGCCGATGTACATGAGAATGAGTACTAAAAGGAGGAGGAAGTTAAAGAATAGGAAAGTAGCTACAAAGATGACCCCACTTACGTATTGACTCCGCCCTTGTGGTCTTCTGGTCGGTAAAGATCATGTAGACCAGCGTCTCGCCGGACAACAGCAGACAGAGCAGATCCCTCACGGTACTCTGTCCATTGATCTTAAAGGGTCGCAGGAAACACATCATGCCACCGCTAAGTAAGACCACAGCCAAGGCATTGCTTAGGGTTATCGTATAGATCGGTGCATGACGTCGAATGGGCATGAGGTTAACGATTAGATCAGGCAGGGCATTACCCAGACTCAATAGGGTCACGCCAGCCACATACTCACTCATGGACATTCTCATCGAAAGAATTTTCAACGAAGGTGTTATGCTGGGAATACCATTAATGTTTTACTTTTAGGTAAGTACTTACAGCACTCACAATCTCTCTATCAGGTGTGACGTCATGAGCATTAGGTAGATCATAATGACTATGAAAATACACATGACAAATTGTTCTTCCAGTTTGCTCTGGATGGCAATGCTACAGTACATGATCTCAAAGTAGTTGAAGAAGTTCATGATGACATTGCAGTGCTTGGTCTGCATGGTGAGGTGACAACGTGCTCCGAATTCCACCTGCATCACGCTGAAGCAGCTCATCTGGGTAGAGGGAGAATTAGCTGCAGGAATAGTCCATAGGGCTTAACTTACCTCCTGGTAGGTTTTAGCCGCCGAAAGTGTCTTGTTTGAAGGCATTGTGTGTGTTGAACTTAAAAATAAATAAAGTTTGTGTAAAATGCTTAGAAATTGTTAACAGAGGCGACTGTTTGTATACAACACATAGCTGTAAGCAGAGCGGAAGAACGGTCTTTTGATAGCCACCTATAATTTATGAATGAGTCTAACCTAGTCAAGCTAATCTGCTAATCAGCAGCACCTACAAATGTTTGTTTGACTATAAACTGATATGGTAACAAGGAGTAGTCCCTATAAATTATGACATTGGTAGGTGCTTCCCCTAGCCAGTATTATTACCATAAATCACCTTCGTTTAAATATTTCAGAGCAATTTGGTCAAGTCACTGGACTATGATAAGACCCTAACTTAGGCTCTATAAAAGCGCCTTTTCAGTGCTATACTAACATCAAATCAACGAGAACAATCATGGCGTCTAGATCTACTTTGGCTCTGCTTTTGGCCACCCTGCTGTGCTGCCAATATGCCGTTCAGGGTGTGAACATCGTCTCCAAGGCCGAGTGGGGTGGACGTGCTCCCAACTATCGTGTTGCCCTGGGCAACTACCTGAACTATGCCATCATTCATCACACCGCCGGCAACTACTGCGAGACTCGTGCCGCCTGTGCCCAGCAGCTGAGAAACATCCAGAGCTACCACATGGACAGCTTGGGCTGGCCCGACATTGGCTACAACTTCTTGATCGGTGGTGATGGCGCTGTCTACGAGGGTCGTGGCTGGAACTCCATGGGTGCTCATGCTGCCGAGTGGAACCCCATCAGCATTGGCATCTCCTATCTGGGCAACTTTAACTGGGACACTCTGGAACCCAACATGATTGCTGCTGCCAAGAATCTGCTTAGCGATGCCGTCAACCGTGGTCAACTCAGCTCCGGCTATGTGCTCTATGGACATCGTCAGGTGAGCGCCACCGAGTGCCCTGGCACTCACATCTGGAACGAGATTCGCAGCTGGGCTCACTGGAGGGCATAAGCTAAGCTTTTCTAATAAAGAAGATTAAAGAAATGTTTTAACTGTTGCACATTTTAATCAAGTCATCGGCAGTCATTGGCAGACAGTTCAGTCACAGCTGAGATACTTTATCTAACCGCAGTTCGTTCACTTTTGATTAGAGGCTATTAAAAGGAAGGCAATCGTTGATTGAACACTTTTGTTTACCTATCAGTTTTGTGTTGAGATAATTTTTGGCGAAACTACGTACTTTTCTAATTAACAACTTAAAATTATAGTTAAGTTTTGGAGTAAATAAAAGAACTGAAGGCTGAGAGCAGCAAATGTGCTAATAGTTTGATTGGAATTTGATTGTCAATCACGTCAAGGCTTTAAAATTACAAGTATCTTGGGGGTTTGCCTTTAAACTTAACTATATTTACTAGGTACTATCATAAGCTACTTACATTCCAGCCCCCTATATAAATTATACTCAAAGTCTTTTACTTACTTTTATACTTTTGTAACACCCCTCGCAGCAATTGTGCTAATAGTTAGAATAGGATTTGATTGTCAATTAGTCAAGGCTTTAAAATTACAAATATCTTTAAGATTCTACTTTAAACTTGACTATCCACTTGGTACCATCATAAACTACTTACCTTCTTGCCTCCTATAAAATAATTCTAAGTCTTTACTTACTTGTTTACTTTTGGAACAGCCCTCGCTACACTGCACAAAAATCAGGTAGCTTCAACTTACAAAAAACTCTTGAGGAATGCCAAACAAATTAATTAATTGATTAAAAACTCATTTGGCCAATGCTGGGGAATTCAGGGGTTAGCGCGTAATGTGATAGGAGTGCGAATATCAGAACCTGCTTCAGATTGTCTTCCTATCAGATCGAAAGCCCCCCTAATAAAATATATAAAATATATACCTATTAATACAACGCCACGAGTGTCGTGTGACTCGTGCCTCATACGTAGCAGATAAGACAATCCGTGGGACTATATATAGTGGGCATCTGAGCAAATGGACATCACACAAGTCTTGAACTCGTTTACAAATCATGGTTAACAAAGCTCTTATCCTTCTGGCCGTTGTGCTCTGCGCCGAAGCCGCCTTCGGTGTCACCGTCATCTCCAAGTCCCAGTGGGGTGCTCGCTCTCCCAAGAGCAAGACCACCTTGGCCAACGGACTTCAGTATGCCGTGATCCATCACACCGCTGGCAACTACTGCAGCACCAGGGCTGCCTGTGAGACCGAACTGCGCAACATCCAGAGCTACCACATGGACAGCTTGGGCTGGGCTGATATTGGCTACAACTTCCTCATCGGTGGTGATGGCAATGTCTACGAGGGTCGTGGCTGGAACGCTGTCGGTGCTCATGCCACCAACTGGAACTCCAAGTCTCTGGGCATCTCCTTCCTGGGTAACTACAACAATAGCAAGATCACCGCTGCTCAAATCACCGCTGCCAAGAGTCTGCTCGCCGATGCCGTTTCCCGTGGACAAATCAGCTCTGGCTACACTCTGTACGGCCATCGTCAGGTCGGTTCCACCGAGTGCCCCGGCACCAACATCTGGAACGAGATCCGCACCTGGGCTAACTGGAAGGCCTAAGAAGTGGCCTGAGTTCAACTCAGTTCAAGTTTTACTAAAAATTTAATTGCTGCATAATAAAAAAAAATCTTAAAAATATACAATACACTCGTACATAGAATTCTGCGGGTATTTTTCCTGAGGGGGTTTTTCATCGGCAGCTGAGCTTGTTTTTCTGTGTCTGATCTTGTGAATATATTTCTATAGAGTCACTTTGTGCTTATAGGATTTCTTATACTCTATAAGAGCTTCATCATCAGTAGCTCTCTGTTGTGTTTGCCCAACTGATTAACTATGTCCAGGTCCTCAATTCGATCCCCTACTAACCTCTACTCTGCTTTACCTTTGCAGGCCAAAAGCAGCCAGAATTGGTCAATAGGAATAGAATGATAAGTTCCACCAGGCCAACGCTTGGACTCATACATCATTAATGACCCGCCAGAAGCTACGAGTGCTCAGATGGCAGGTCCTAATGTATAGTCTGGACCTGGCACAAAGTTATAATAAGATGGCATCAATATAGGCATGCGAAAACTGGCTGTCGGAGTTCTGAGGAAGTGAGATGGGTTTTATACGGCAGGGTGCTAAACGCCAACAAGATATAATATAATTCTTCAGGAGCAACGAAAGTAATTATGTCTTCAGCAGTTCATACAGCTCCTATAGAGTATTTAGCTGTCGGTAACAACTTTACAACTAATAATCTTATATTTTCAGATGAATCATTTGTCTAGTGACTCAGAAAATTGTTTTACTTCTGAAATCATTGATGGAGCGATAAATTCTATGTACTAAGTTAGTACTACTAACCTATTTTGAGAAATGTGATTTAATTGAAAACAAAATAAACTGTAAAATTATATTTTGAACTAAATATTAAGCCAGAACTCCAAGTTTTTACCAAACCCTTTCCCAACTACTAAAGATGACTAAAGTCATGCCATAATTCCAAGTCCTTCCCTCTAGAATACCACACAATAATTGTTTCTTAAACTCTATAAAGTGTATTGTATTTTCAAGAATATTTATTAAGCAGCTGTTGATTTTTAAGAGCAATTAGTTAGAGCTTAAGCCCTCCAGTTGGCCCAGGTGCGGATCTCGTTCCACAGGTTGGTGCCGGGGCACTCGGTGGCGCTCACCTGGCGATGGCCGTACAGAGTGTAACCAGAAGCGATTTGGCCACGGGAGACGGCATCGGCGAGGATACCCTTGGCAGCGGTGATCATGGCAGCAGTGGGCTTGTTGTTGTTGTAGTTACCCAGGAAGGAGATGCCCAGAGACTTGGAGTTCCAGTTGGTGGCATGAGCACCGACAGCGTTCCAGCCACGACCCTCGTAGACAGCGCCATCACCACCGATCAAGAAGTTGTAGCCAATGTCGGGCCAGCCCAAGCTGTCCATGTGGTAGCTCTGGATGTTGCGGAGTTCCTGGGCACAGGCAGCCCTGGTGCTGCAGTAGTTGCCAGCGGTGTGATGGACCACCGCATAGCTCAAGTAGTTGCCCAGAGTGACCTTGCTCCTGGGAGCGCGTCCACCCCAAGCCGACTTGGAGACGACAGCAACGCCGAAGACTGCCTGGGCGCACAAGAGTACGGCCAGTAGGATGATTGCTTTGTTAGCCATGTTTAGACTGTAGATTGCTCTAACTTCTATGCCGATCAGAGAGTTTCCCAAGTGCTTTTATACCCCCAGGTTAGTTGTTTCGTTTCGACGATATGAAGTCATGCTCCTGATAGTCCTCCTAATCAGAATTGTCGAAATAAAAATGGTGTGTGGTGAGAAAGTCCACAATCGTTCGATTAAGCTTCAAATTTATGGCTTATAGCGCATGACGTCAGAAAGCGCCGTCACTTGCCTAATGCTGAACAACTGCGAGTTACCCTGTAGGTTCGTTATATAAAGTTTTTATGTTGTTGGACTGATTACACTCTGCTTTGTACAGGGTAATCTTAAAGAATTTACAATCATTGTTTACATTTTTCAAAAATTAAATCAGATAGGAATTAATTTAAATTTATTAGCCTCTCTTAAGCAAACGATAAGATTGAGTTTGAAAAGTGACAATCAGTGCCATATAAATTATAGCTATAGGAGTAGTATTCTATTCGTCAAATGTTTCATGATATTGTTATGGGTTTTCCAGTGAGTTGGAAAAGCTCAACGGTAGCTAGAGTAGTACCTAAATCCCAGGCAGTTAAGTGTGCTAGCAGTTGTAGAAAACTAATCAGTTCTATCAGAAATGCCTCCTCAACTCATCCTTGATTTCTCTATATACTCCCTATACTCCCTTCCCCTTCACTCCATATACTCCCTTCCCCTTCACTCCATATACTCCCTTCCCCTGTTGCATCACTAGAAACGTGTCGGTTTTTGAATGGAAAAGAAAACCTTTGATTCGATTTGATAAGAACTTTTTGAAATCTTGGCTATCTTATCAGCCTCTTGTAAATTAATGAATCGAATGTTTTCAGTTTTTCATTGTGAATGAAGTTCTATTAATATTAATAATATATGACGGCAAACCCTAAGTAAACATGCGATGGATTCCTGTACAGTGGGCCAAATAGTTAAAGTGTAAAGTAAAAACCATTGAGTGTTTATTTGAAACTAATATTTATTCGAATATCTTTGCATATTTTGAATACATTATATATAAATATGTATATAGAGATATTGTACACACATAAAATATGTTAAGTTCTTCTTCTTCTTGGGATGTTTTTGAAAAGTGTTACATATTTTGTAATTGTTACAATAAACTTAGATACAAATAATGATATACAATTTTGATAATACAATTAAAGACTTACGAATTAACTTAATTATAAAAAAAACACACGCTTTGCATCCATTAGACATTAGATACACTGCCTTTAAAATTCATCTCGCAACTTCTGCTTTACGTTCTTCATTCTCTTTGCTTTTTGGTAACAACTACTTGTGCTTAACTAGGTAAAAGTTTTTCGGGGGGGCATAATAAAAGAAAAGTTTAAGGGGAATCATTCACAAATTGGTTAACATATTTAAGAGTGCCAAATCTTTAACAAATCATTGCAAGCGGCAATAGACATAGGCCTAGAAATATACGTACATTTATATTGTATAAGCATACAACTTGTAGAGTAAAATCCAGCGAATATTACAATACATTTACATTATGGTTATGTCCTCTTTGTTTTTTTTTCATAGATTTAACAACAATAAGCGACTGCTAAAAGTTTAAATTTGTAGGGACTTTGTTATTTTTTGTTTTGTTTTTCCTTTCTTTCAATTACATTCATTGCGTTATACGTTTTAGCATAAAAATCTTGATGATTAGAGCTTGAATTCCGTGACGAACTTGTTATGGTATGCAGAATGGGGGGCATTATGTGGGAGATCCAATTGATAGGTTGACAGTTGAGCAGGGAGGGAAAGCAACGTGTCGACAACACGTCGTAATGATGAGAGAAAACAACTTATAAATGAAATCACAACTTAGGCCTGACTTTCATTGCGTCCGGGCACCTGGCCGGGTATGTTCACCTGGCGTTGTAGTCGCGATGGTGACGGCGATGGCATCTGCACCTGTGCATCGGATACATCATTGTAGGGTGGCGGCGGTGGCGGTAAAATGCCAGCATCGATTACCTCCAGATCTAATTCATCATCAACATACTCATCATCGTCGGAGGTGACACCCGAAGTAGCCTGTTCGCTTCGTCGCATAGGAGGCGTGTTAGCGTTGACATGCACAGTGTTGTTGTTGTTCGGCACGTCGTTGTTGTTGTCCATGTTGTCATCGGTATTCGAGGCCGAATTTACGGTGACCGTATCGAGGGCCACAAACAGTGGAGTGCCACCGCCGCCATTGACAGGCTGTGCTCCACCAGCGGCGCCTTCGTCCTCGTTCTGATAGTTGGACATGGCCACCTGATAGGATGGTGGTGGTGCCTGCTTCAAGTACTGGGCAATGGCCTCATCGTAGTTGGGCAACAGTGTAGAATATGCACGCTCCTCGGCACCAAAGCCACCGCCATGTAGCACACCATCGGGTAGGACACAAGGTAACAGACTGCGCAGATGTTGTTGACGCAGAGTCAAGTACTTGTAGCAGCGCCAGACAATGCCAATGCAGTAGGCCTTGAGGAACACGATGCACACGAAGACAACGAGCACCACAAACACCAGCTCCTCGGATGGCAGCTTCAACAGCTTCTCGCGCCATGGCAAACGATGAGACTCGGAGATAATGCGGTGTATGGCCTGAAGATAGCAAAGGTAGCCAGCTGCAGTCAAACTGAAAGATGAGTTCAAAGTTAGTTGTAGTCCATAAAAGTTGAGTATTACTAGAGACTCACGTGGTGATGGCAAAGTCAAACAGTTGCAAACAGAAGAAGGGCAGCAAATGCGATGGTTTGCCCTTGATGGTGCCGTAGATCATCATCAGGGTTATGGCTATCATGCAGGTGCAAACCAAGCCGCCCATGTCAAAGTTCTCTGCAAAGGTAAACAAAGATTAGCAAGTACTTCAGGTAAATTATCATGATCGACTGCTTACGGTAACGCTTACGATAGTTGAGGGAGTGATCGCGATAGGCATAGGGAGGATCCACCTTGCTAAGAGGTGTGGGTAGCGCAGGGGCACTAAGATCGACAGTGAAATCATGACTGTCACTTTCCAGTTCGACCATCATCTCCGGATTGCGCCAGATGACAGCAAGCACGCTGAGAGTTAGAATGTTGAGGAACTGCAAAGAACAAGGGTAAGTTAATAAACTTCAAGACTTCCTTTGTTGGCTTCTTATAATAAAATATATTTATTTGTATAGTTTGGTAAAATGGTTTAAGTAGCTAACTCGGCATTCTTTGCTGACTCTTTGACAGCCTTCTGACAGCTCAAACACAGCTCTGAGGCGTCCACGGATTGCAGAGATTGCCAGTAGTCTTTATGTAGAGTTTGCAACAGGTTAAGATACTTTGTAAAGGCATCGTAGGTGAATTCCTCTGAGATCTGACAGTGCAGCCGATGATGGTAGCTGCATGCCGAGTCATAGATCCATTTACGTTGCACCGGCGGTTGCATGCCACTGCGTTCCAGGTGCAGCTTGAAGGCATCTAGATCGTTGCCGTAACAAAGCCGCGTTGTAGTATAACCAATGCCATCGTGTAACTGCTGCAACACCTCCGGATGCGATGTGATGCGTCTCAGCTCCACAGAACTTGATTGTTTGTCGTGGAGTCGTATAAGCAGCCAGGGAGGCACAAGGCCAAACCGCACACAGGACACAAGCTGAGCAATGATGTGTCGTCGCTTCGGCCACTGATAGTTGAGCCAACGCACAGCTGCCATAAAGACTTCCAGCTCAGAATTGACGCCAATGCTGCTGGAACGGAGTAGTTGCCACACTGCGTGCATCGGCATCTGGAGGAACTCCTGCGAAGCCACCAGTGTCAAGAAGAAGCGTCCAACACTCTGCAGCAGGGGGCGATGAGCTCGCTCCATGTGCAGCAGACGTGCCTCCAGGTACAACAACACCGCTGCGTCCTCTGAGAAGCCATGGTTAAGACAGTGCTCGCACTGCCTCTCCAGTTGTGGTATCTTCAGGAATCTGGCAGCACGCAGCACCTCCAGCAAACCGAGTCGTGACAAACGAGGTACATCCTCTATCATCCAGTCGTAGATGAGACGAAAGGCACGAGGTGTCACCAATTCCACTGGTAGTTCCACACTCATTTCACTGTCCAGATTACAAAAGAGCCCCGAGAAGCACTGCAATACTATGAGATGTACTTTCATGCTGCTCTGACCAATGCTGATCTCAGTGTTGGTTCTGAAACCGCTTTGGATGAGATTTAGCAGCAGCTCATAGAGGGACGGCTTCTTCTGCTGCCCCGGCACATCTATTCTGGAGGAGGGCCAAGCTTCGGGAGTGCTATAACCCAAAGATTGGACCGAGACCTCCTTCAAGCTATTGTATTTGATGTCGGGTAGTTGATAGGGATGTGAATGTGCCACCTCGTAGTTCTCCCATAGATGCACTTGCTCCTCTTCAGACTCTTCGCTAAGATGCACGCAGGAGTCCGTGGACTCACTCGAGTTGGAATAGCCTCCAATATCTTCGTCGCCATCACTTTGGTGCATCGCATCAGATTTTGAGTGGGAATTTATGTCGATATTGATTCAACCACTTAGTAAACCGATGGCATTGTTATAGTAAAAATGTTTATTGAAACATCAAAAATATTATTGGAAATCTCAATTTACACACAATATAAAAACTGTGGGAAAATTGTCAATTTCAATGGAGTTTTCATGGAAGTGCGATGATTTTTTTTAGCACCTCGTGACTGGTCAGACTATAAGTCCGGCGCCCATCTCTAGTTTCTCTATCGTTTAGCTAATGTATAGTTGGGTGAGTGTAGTCTTTGTTTTAGTTTATATTTGTTGTAGATAAGAAGTACTTTAGTTATCAGTAAATAAAATCTAAAATCGAAAATAAAGTGCATATGGTTTGTCTGTGGTGACTAATGGCGTACTTAAAGAGCTCAATTGACTACTTGACAGGTGTTTAATTGCCTAGAAGGTCTGAAGAATGAGATACAATTTATCACTCTATTAATTTTAATTTATTTTAAGTTGTACCAGTGGTTCTCAAACTGTAATGCGCTTTAATTCGTTTCCGTAATAGCAGTAATTAATTTGTAGGTGTTATAAATACTAAATCAACAAGTTGAATTAAATTATTGCTCATTAATTGATGACTCGACGGTTTGCGAGTCAGCGCAATCGAAACTGTAAGATTTATATTCAATTATAAAAATTGAAAAATTATATAAAAATAAGTGCGAAGCAGTAAGCTCAGTAGGTTACGCACTGAATACAATTGCAACAATAAATCACAGTTGAGTAAGGTTTAATCACCATTTGGCATGATTTTGAAGGTGGTTTGGCAAGCATATGTGCGCACACATACATGCGTGTGTGTGTGTAAGTGTTGTGCTGTCGAAAAAAACCCCAAGCTATTTAAAAACACAGTAAACGCTGACACAACACAACTGAAAATTGCAATTTGTATAGCAAATTATAAGTTAATAAAGCGGAACAAACTCCATTGACGTCACAACTGTTCAACGAATTGTCACCAAACAGTTTGGGGGCGACTGTGGCCTGGGCAACAGTTTGCGATTCACTGCGGAAGAAGCGACAATTGATTTTTCCCCTCCTTGACACTGAACAGGGTCGGCTAAAATTTACCACTCTATGAGTGTGTGTGCAGCAACAATTGCACTCATGCGTATATACGGGTATACTAAATGCTAAATATATATATACACATATACATTTTCGATCAAGGTTTCTACTTACCAGATGCCATAGGCCAATCATTAGTGTAGCGGTGTGTACATGCAGGCCAAAACAGCAGGTCCACTCCTTGTTGACGCGGCCATGACTGCCGCTGCTGCTGCTGACAGCATTGTTATTATTGTTGTTGTTATTGTTATTACGTTGCGGTCCCATTTTGACGCGAATCCTAAACATTTCACGTCTAACGGTCTCACGCTCTACCGCTTAGGCTTTTCTTCGCTTCGCGTCGCAGTAAACTAAAGACGACAAGAATCAGGCATTAATTATGATTATGTATGTGCATAAATGAGCTCTTTTTAAGCCCCACTTCTCTATACAATATACTCTATAATCTATGCATACACAGTCACACACATACACTCTCTCTATTGTGATATATTTATATTATTTTGATGTATATGTATGTGTTGTTTGCATACATATACTGTGTGTGTGCCACTTTTTCAATTATTGTTGGCGACGTTTCCTTTTCATTTGATCAAGTTATGCAAACACTGTTCTACCAATTTGTAATGCATATGGTAACACTAGTTTTTCCCCGTTTTTACAAACTATTATTCACCAACTATTGTGAAATGCGTACCGAATATGTATTTACGAACAGAGCTGCGATTTACTTTCAGCAACAATCCAAGCAATAAAACAGTGTGACCGTCACTTTTTAAATAATCGACCTTAAGCGACCTTTATGGTTAAACAGTATCGATAGTTGTCGCAACGCAAGGCTGGTATGCTGCTCACGGCAACCGGGCAAGAGAATGCCAAAATGCATGTTGATAAGCTTAGTGCTGCAAGACTTGCAGATAAAACATTAAAATTAAGACGTGTATTTTTAATTTGTGGCTTACTAAATGTATAGTTTCAAATGCTTGCAAATTTAAGTCAAATTTAAATTGATAAATATTAGTATGTTTTTTACATATATTAAAGTATTTTTTCTGCTTCACCACACAAGTATCGATAAGACAATCGATAGTCACGCCGATTGATTTTTAAAAGCATTAGTTTTTGTTGTTGCTTCAGTTGCGACTCGCTCGTGTGCCGTTCTTTGCGTAACGTGAAATTTAATTTATTATCTTATTTGATCAAATTATCAGTTGACAACATGGTGTTAATAAAGGAATATCGAGTCTGCATGCCGCTCACTGTGGAGGAGGTAAACTAGTGCAACATTTACTGCTGCCAAAGGATTTTCTAATTCTCATTCTCATTCATCAATCTGCAGTACAAAATCGGACAGCTTTATATGATTGCGCGCCACAGTCTCGAGCAGTCCGATGAAGGCGAGGGTGTCGAGGTGATGGAAAACAAGGCCTGCGAGGATCCACTGCACGGCAAGGGACAGTACACCGAGAAGCGCATACACCTGTCCAGGTAAGAGTATTCCCATTCGCAGACATACTCAACAGATGGTTCATGTTTAATTCTTAATGCGCAATCTCTATTTCATGAATCGGTTCTTTGCAGTCGTCTTCCCTACTGGATACAAGCGATTTGCCCACGCGTTTTCTATGTAATTGAAAAATCGTGGAATTACTATCCCTACACTCTAACAGGTGAGCTTATTCTCCACACGCACACACACGCACACACAGACAAGCACATACACGCACACACATGTCGCTCTTCTATTTCAAGCACACCACAGCCTGAAATCCTACTGCGTTTATTTTTAAATCAAAGGTTTAGCCAATTTCGCACCATCTACCTGCTGTGCGTAAGGTTACCTGGCCATATGGCACCATCTATCAATCTGTGTTCCGGCCTGTCGTCACTTCGATAAGCAGCCATATCCAACGCAACATGTACCCAATTTTTTGCTGTATGCGGTAATATCGGTCACAGTTCCACTGATTAGCTCTGATAAGAGCACACATCGTTTAATTGATTGAAACGCGCTCTTTTGAGGCTTGTAAAATGTTAACAAATGTTGCGAGTTCCACGCTACGATTTCCCAGAACTGTCTGCCAGCCATTTGGGGGGACACTTCCGATAAGCTCCGTGGTATTCAAATAGATAATGCACTCTCCATCATAGTGTTGCGGTTTTGTGGCTTTGATTGCTTGTGACCTGGCAACCAAATCGCATAGAGTCTTACCTTTTATGACCATAAACATGTAGACTTAAATTTATGACACTCGTATGACGCTCTCTGGGATTTATCACAACAAAAGTTGTTTAAACCGCAAATCAAATCTAGTTAATAGCAATAAACGCCTCGTAAGTTGCCATATTTTATTGGCATTTGGAAATTTCTTGTTTCCATTTCCATTTCCAAATCTATTTTGATTTCGATTCTGATTTGGCTGTGTGCAAAGCTAATTATAGAGGCGCAAACAAGATCAAATAGTATTTGCCTAACCGTGTATTTGATGTTTAATTACGCTTCACAATATTTTCATGGTCAACCCGAATGCGAATTGCTGTGCACCCGAGCAGAGTACACGGTAATTATCGAACCTGTTGTGGCCCATTAAAATGAGTCCAATTGAATAACAATTTCTGCTTTTCCGTTTTTACAGTGTTCATTCATTCCCAAATTGAATGTGCTAATCAAGACAAAATATGAAAACAACAGCGGCACTACAGAAAACGTAAGAACTTTGATTTAAATTTGTATTTCAAGCGGTTAAAGCTAACTGCCCTGCTTGTCCACAGTGCCTGGATCTCAGCGAGGAGGATTTGAAGGTGCGCACAGTGGATCATGTGGACATAGCCTTCGATGAGTTCAGTGGGAAGCACTACAAACGTGAGGAGGATCCCAAATTCTTCAAATCCATCAAAACAAGTAATATATGTCAGATTTGTACAGTATTTATACTAATATTCTTTTCTTGCAGATCGCGGGCCACTCATTGAGGGTTGGCGCGAAACAGACACGCCCATCATGTGCTCCTACAAGGTGGTCAACGCCAGCTTTGAGGTCTGGGGTCTGCAAACCAAAGTGGAGGATTTTATACAGCGTTCCATTCGGGATATTCTGCTGCTTGGACATCGCCAGGCCTTCGCCTGGATCGACGAGTGGCACGGCATGACATTGGAGGATGTGCGTACCTACGAGAAGCAGAAACAGGCTGAGACCAATGAGAAGGTGCAGTTTAATGCTAATCCAACGGCATCTAAAGACGCTGGTGATGCTAACAATGGCAGTACCACGCCCACTAAAGAGGAAAACGCTTAGAGGAGGCGCGTAGTGAACTCTTGTGAATGTTATACCAAATTTAAACAGTTTGTACCTTAAGCGCTATAGTATTAACAATGTTATAGTGCACTAAGCGATGAGCTTTGAAAATATCTCAAGTCATAACCATATGGAATGTACATATAAACATATTCGAAATGCATTTTAATGGTCCAAAACAAGCTCAAAAATTTGCAACTGACACAAATCTATAAAGTTTGCACATATATTTACGAGTACTCGAAACCAAAACACAAACACAAATCATTAATTAGACAATTAAGCAGTATGCTAAATTATAGTCACAACTTTTGTGTATAAATATTGTATGTGGTGCACAATTAATGTGTTTAATCAACGGTTTTTGTTAACTATATTCCTTAATTATGTTTTAGAGTCAAAGTCAATGTAAAAGCGCAAATTAAACTCAGTTTTCAATTGTAAATTGTCAACTCACGGGTAAATGCATAAAAAAACTATAATCGTATGAGCAATTAAGTTCCAAAAACAGTGCTGCTTTCTGTTTTAATTGTTTCAGCCAAAATTGTTGACGATTTGTATGCAAATGTGGTAGGCAGCTAATTGTCTAACGTTTTCTAGCGGGCTAACCAAAAGAACACACACAAAGCGCGGTCTCTCTTTGACTCACTCGTCACTCTGCCGCTCTCACACGCTGGTGCTCTCACCAGAGATGAAGTGGAAGCAACAGCTGTGCGGCTAGGAATTCCCTCTCTCACACGCATAACCAAAAGTCAAAACAGCCCGTCAGCTGATTTGACGCTGGAGATCTTTCCATGCCGCCAAAAAAAAGCAAAAAAAGCGAAAAAAGTATACAAAACAAAAAACAAGAGCGTTTCGCATTTGTGCCTCATTTGAACTTCAAACGCGAGAAAAGTAGCACACTACGAGGCGAGGCGAGAGATACGGATGCGCAGCTACTAAAAAATACAAATACACATAGTATAATTAATACGCGTCGACTCGGCAACAATAATAATCATAACAAAAAACGAAAAAAAAGCCCAAATCAGAATAAAATAATAAGAAAACATGTATCACAAGGCAAAAGCAAAACAAATGTGTGTTGTGTCTAAATTGTTTGTGTTTTATTGCCGGTGCTGTTGATCAAGTGATCAATGAATTGGTCTAATCGTTACTACCGTTATTAAATTGGAATACAAATAACAGCAGGCGCTACCAAATATTCCCAAATATCCGCGTGTGTGTTTAACGAATTACTTTGCTAAAAATTATTTTAATTATATTATTTCCTTCTACTCGACGTGGTTTGCTGCCAAGAATGGCAATGAACAATCGAAGTGTGTTTATTATTGGAAATTCGGTTGTCAGTTCTTCGTTCTGCCTGCTGCTTGCTATTTTCGGAAGGTGCGCTAAATATTAATCAGTAGCAAGAAATAGTTAACGCTTCTTCTTTAACCAGATATGATTATCAATTTTAAATGGGTTTTCAGTTTTTTAGTTTTGTGCGCTGCACGTGTCGTATACGCAACGTATGTGGAGTTTTTTGACTGCTGTCTTTAGTCGTGTTTTCCATGTGTTCTGCCTATTAATGTAAATGAAGCCCAATCTATTTCTGTCAATGTCAATATTTAACTCTTTCGTAAATCAATCTGTTCGCCTTTTTATCAACAAAAAAAACCGCAGCAAAAACAACATCTGTAAAAAGCGTCAGTTGTGCTTATCATCGGAGCCAAGTTGTGTTTATTTTTGGCTTACACTTAAATCACGGACAGACGGACGGAGAGAGGGCTATCTTCACGATCTAATATTGCCAACAATAATTCAGTGGCTTTGACTCAAAGTGCCTCATTTAAAACCGTCTTAAAAACAAGTCTTTATGTATATGCTCAGAATACTGAGAAAAGTTATTCACTCAAACTATGAGTTCGTTTGCCTACACTAAAACTCATCTAAATTCTGTGAAACTTACGTTTTAATAGCAGACATTATGTGACATGTTTGCCTAGATTATCGCGGTTTATCTGGTTTACGTTTAACATCGTGAGTTTTATAATATGTACATTAAACCGAAAAAAAACAAACAGCGTTACAACAGAGCAACCAACACTGGGGTGTAGAATTCTTCGCTCGCGATGCTTACAATTGTCAAACTTAAATTAAGTAGTAATTGCGGGCCATTGCCCGATGTGCCATGAATTCTCAAGTGGCTCTAAAGTTTTGCTATCGCATCGATAAAGAAGCTTTGAGGGCGCCCAACCGCAGATAGGCAAAACAGACAAGCAAAGATTATTAAAAACGTTATGGAATTGGTAGATTACTTGAACTACTTTACTATTCACTGATAGGTGAGCAGCAGGCACTCTAAAAGATACAGTATCTTAGTAAAAAACTATAAAGCCTTAACTTTAATTTGAATACTATAAAAAAGAGTTAAAAATGCGGAAACATATTTGAAATTAACTTAACCTTATGCTCAGTTCTGTAGCTCCATCGAGCTTAACACTCATACGCCATGTGTGCAAATATTTGTTCCACCCAATTCAGACTTGAAATGCTAAATCTAATTAACCAACTAAATGTCAGCTATTTTGTTAACTTTTAAATAAATATTTTCGTGCATATTAATTTCTCTTTTTTCACATTTTATTTTGTTTTGCTTTTGCTTGCTGTTAATTTTAACACTTGGCCACGAAAAGCTGCTAATTGCAACTAAATAACGCGGAGACTTCAACAAAATCTATTGCGCAAAAGTCGTAAATGTTTAAATTATATTAACAAACATTTACACATCGATAAATTTGCACAGAACTCAGAACAGTTAAAAGTGTAGCAATTGATGCTCTTATTCATAACTTTTGTTGAGTTCTATAATTTATAGTTTTTAAATTATATATTTTTTAATACTTTCTGCTCAAAACTAAGTGACTTGAATTGCTTTTTAATTATTTTGTGTCTGTTTTGTATCATTTCCATTCTGCGTTCTGTATAAATTGTCACAAATTGATCCACCAATGTGTTAATTGGCAGCACAAACATCATAATTGTCATCATGATCATCATCATGTGATGTGGTATTCACTGTTGGCGTTACCAGTTAGTGTCTGAGTTCTACTTATACCCCTTGACTGACTTGAACTTTTGCTACGTGAAATCAAAACGCTTTGAAGATCAATTACTTATCGACACGCGTCATAAAAAAGAGCAAAAAAAGTGCTGAAAAAAGTAGCAGATACAAATAAACCCAATTCTGTGCAGACAACCGCTTATCGTGTTTACAACTTCTATAAAAAGAGAATAAATAATCATATTAGTTCGTCTGTCTTCCAGTCTCGCTGTCTACCTGCGTCTGTGTCATAAACCCCGTCGGTGCTTTATTAGTACAGTCTCAAATTGTGTTTATCATGTAGGCCAACTTGTTGGCTAAAAATAGATTTAGCTACAAAATAAAGTCAGACGAAATGTTGGCTCTAATTGCGCAGATAAACAGTAACTAAAATTACGCATACGCTCTGTTTTATAGGTTTATTGCTGCCTCTACAGTCGGTGTGGAGGCTGGCCAAGAACCGTTGCCAACCACAGCCATACTCAGCTCGCCATCCCCCTACACACCTACGGTTAGCCACCCCTGGATTATTGGCCAGAGTTGTGTGAACTGGAAGACAGCGCCAGAGGCGAGGGATGGCAACTGCACTCGATTGACCCGTTATGGGTTGATCCGTTGCCATGGCGGCATGAACAACTTGGAGATGATAACGTAAGTGAGGAAAACTACTCTTTCGACTCCTTTTCTTACCGCTTTTTCTCTTCGACAGCTCCAAGCAAGGAAAACTGACCTCCGCACATCAGATGCTGCTCTGTGGCTGGTCTCAGCAGGTGTTCAATCATCTTGAGGAGCTGCAGAGATTTCCCCATCTGCGTTCACTGACCATCGAGTATGGTGACTTTACGAAACTTCCGTTTCTCTTTCCGGAAATGTTTCACCTGCAGGCCATCAACATTTCCTGGACGAATCTCACATACATCTCGCCACGCACCTTTAAGCGTATACACGTCTTGAAGATTCTGGACTTGCGCTGGAATCAACTGAAGCAACTGGAAGGACCTTTGACCCTTTCAAACACATTCCAGCAGCTCTATCTTGGTGGCAATCCTTGGAACTGCACCTGGAACTTAAGCTGGCTGCTGCTGCAGCCGGAGAAGAGTCGTTTAGTCATTGATCGGGATGATCTCACCTGCAATGACAACAAGTGGAATGCCACATACAAGCTGCAGCTGCTGCAGGTTTTAGAGTATAAAATGGTAAGCATAAACCCTGTGGCCTTTACTCTTTTTAGCTATACTTTAATACCCTCTTTTCAGATACTGAAAAACGACTGCGAATCGCATCCAGACATCGCAAACTGCACCTGCGAGATGCATCACATCTCCCGCCTCCACGATCCTCTTTATACTGTAAACTGCTCACGCCGACAGTTCTATAGCTTGCCCTCGTATCTGCCTATAAACACGACCAGATTGGACATGAATGACAATCTGGTGAGTATGAAAACGGAGTTGATTCTGAGTGCTATGATTAATTAACTTCCATTTTGCAGATCAGTGACGTTAGTCTGCTGAAGGACAATCCTCATTATCGTGGCGCCATTGATCTCCAGCTGAGTAACAATCGCATATCTAATATCGATGTCCTAGAGGACACGGAATACTTGAACAACGTGCGTCTGATGAACTTGCGTGGAAATTTGATGCGCAAGTTCCAGGTTTATTCCCTGGACAATGCCTTGCATAATTTCAACGCTGTTCGTGTGTTACTCAGCCAGAATCCTTATCATTGCACCTGTAAATTTGGCATGCGTTTCCGTGAGCTGCTCACCAAGTACAAGGACGTCATAGCGGATGGCAGAAACATCACCTGCACTTACCAGCAAGGCGACGAGCTGCGTCTGGTCAAGGTCCTGTCGCTGACACGGGACGATATTTGCAACACGAGTGTCGAGTCTCAAGTTCTTATACATCCCATCGACATTCTGAACTGCGTACTTGCCAGTCTGATCATTATCATACTGAGCAAACTGGCCTATGACTACTATAACTATCGGTACAACGGTCGAGTTCCCTGGATTGTCCTTAAAATGCCCTAGGAGAGTCCTGTAAATCGAGTATTATAACTTGACTTTAAAGACACGCTCTATTTAAAGTATTATTTGTAGTTTAGAACGAAATCTGTTAGTTTTGTAGGGTATATACATAAGTAGGTATGCAATTATTTTAAATTTACTATAAGCATAGCACTCTTAACATAAATGAGCTTTAAATTTCAAACTGTGTGTTTTTTGTGACAGGGAGACGGACACGTGTTTGTTTCTGTTGGCGACTGTTAAGTTCGCATGTTTGCTTCGAGATCTACTGAAAGTTCTGTTCCCCTGGTATTACAACTGGAATATACAAATTCCCAGCTGCATTTTCAGGCGAAAAGAAATCCACAGTAAGATTCAACATAATTATTGATTTTGTGCATTTTATTCAAAATAATTTTGTTCAACGAACAGCTAAAAATGAAGATTTTTGTACCTGTTTCACCAGGCGAACAGAATCAGCAGCAAGCGGCAGAATGTTATGGTAATGTTAATTAACATTATGTTAGTCAATGTTAATGTAATGTTAATTAACATTATGTTAGTCAATGTTAATGTAATGTTAATTAACATTATGTTAGACAATGTTAATGCAATGTTAATTAACATTATGTTAGTCAATGTTAATGCAATGTTAATTAACATTATGTAAGTCAATGTTAATGCAATGTTAATTTACATTATGTTAGTCAATGTTAATGCTATGTTAGTGTTAAAGCTATGTTAATGTTAATGCTATGTTAGTGTTAAGGCTATGTTAATGCGATGTTAGTGTTAAGGCTATGTTAGTGTTAAGGCTATGTTAATGCCATGTTAGTGTTAAGGCTCTGTTAGTGTTAAGGCTATGTTAATGCTCTGTTAGTGTTAAGGCTATGTTAGTGCTATGTTAATGTTAAAGCTATGTTAGTCTTTATGTGGCGACCTGCTGATATTTCTGTTTGCCTGGTATTTCAGCAAGAATTACTAATGATTTGGCGCCCTGGAAAAGAACTAACAGTTAACTACGCATTGTTTACGTTTTGTGCGAGAGTAAACGGGACCTTGCGTGGTCTAGGTACCTGCACGTGCATTAGCGTTGTTTTGTTTTGGTATATGATTATGTAAATCATGCCCTGTGACCATTTCTGTTGGCATGGTATTTTAGCTGAAATTTCTGGCGCTTACAAGCTCTGCCAATGGCAGCATTTTTTCACCACCCCTCCCAATCTTTCTTGCAATAAATTCAAAGGGTGTTATATACTTTTATATACCTTTTATTCATATAGGCTGCTTAAACTGACAAGTAAATACCTTATTTTAAATCAAAACAGCTTTTAACCAATTTGTGCCGCCATAATTGCCTCTTGAGTATTCCCTGGCGTCTATTTGAATCAAGTACTCGTGGCATGCCACAAAACGCTACACGGAGAAAGCAGTTGCCTCACGACAATCGAACAGAATGGACAGATTGGATATTCTCTTGGTGCTAAGTAGACTGATTGGACTGAGTCACCTGAAATTTGTGGTGAAAAGTGGCAGGTTCGAGAGGGACAATGGCTTCATGCTGATCTACTGGGTGGTGCTCAATGTGGTGTATGTACTGCTGATGCCCTGCATCAATGTCGTCTTTCTGTGGAGTGTTTTCAACTGTCAGACCATGGACATTTTGGCCGTGGCCTACAGTGTGGTCTGCCTGCCCAGCACCTGTCTCACGCTCATACTGCTCATATGCAGCTGGAGGTTCAGGTGTCGCTGGGAGCGCTATGCGAATCAGAATATAGCATTCCAGAAACATTATCGTCGAGATCTGGCGCAGTTGGGTTATGGCTACTGGTTGCGACATGTGGCGAAGGTTGTGTTAACTGCTTCGCGGATTTTACTGCTGATTAATCTGCTCTTTGGACCGGACAGTCTGCTCATGTGTGGCCGGATCAACATAGCGATGCTGTCACTGGAAATGTCAACCCTGTACATTCTGACGGCGCTGTCCATGCTGTTGATGGAACTGATGAATTGCTTCGCTAATTACTGGCTTTATTATACCATGGGCATTAGTAATTGGGTGCTCGATAGCTTGGCGAAGGAGGCACAGGATCTGCGGCTGGACTTGCGTTACTTGCCACAAAGACAGGGTTGCCACCGACTCGTGTACCAGCAACAACTGCTCAGTGGCTGGCAGCAACTCTGGCAGTGGTCTCAGTGCCTGGACAACTGGAACATGGAGCTGCTTTACATGAACAGGTGGCATATTCTGTTCAATCTTTTCACCAGCTACCTGCTGGAGATCACAAACGTGTTTAGACTTGTCGTCGACGCGAATAAACCTGTCCTTCTGCTGTGGAACTTTGTGTTCTGCTTTGTACTATGTGTGCTTGGCCATATTGATCTAGCGATTCACTTCTCCATCTTTGAAGCGAATCATTTGGGCTGGAGAAAACTGCGAGATCGTCTACAAAAGGTCTGGTTCACTCTAAGCTCAATGGACATTGATTGGACCAAGGATACCCATTGCATTGCGCTCTATCGTAAGGTAGTTGGATTAGTCGCATATTTTACTTGACTTTTATCTTAATTTATTTATCTACAGCTGGAGTTTGCTCTCATTTTTCTCAATCGTAAGCTGCAGAGGCGTCCGGAACGAACTCGCAATCGTCACGTGCTCGGACTTTTCGATATGAGCCGGAGTTCGGCATTTTGCATGACCGCTTCGATTGTCATGAATGTCCTTATTTTGTTACAGATTGCCTACAAGAATTACTAAAGCTCGAAGAGCTTTCCAAAGCTTTCTGGGACATTTATGGCCTGCAAATCGAAAGCTTGTTATGAAATTTCCCCAGCAAACTTAGGAATAGATACGTTAGTTGAGCAGAGCTTTAAGCTCATTTGAAGCTTTTCACCTTTTAACTAATAAGTATTAAAGCAGACTCTTAAATGTAGTACAAACGTGTTTTAAAAACAGTAAAAACTCTAAATGAAACATGTTTGGACATGAGTTTAACCTCCAAATAACCTTAACTTTGCATGCTTTTGTCATTAGCTGAGCCTGTGGTCCACTGTGAAGTATAGCCTGCACGCTTCAAATCAAACTGCATGAGTATCAGCACGTTGTTCAACACTGACGCCATGTAGCCCAGACAGGCGGGTCGGTCCAAAGCGACACAGCCGCAGATGCGATACACAAGTCGATTGCTCTGTAATCGATTCATGAACAGCTCCAACTGAAAGCAAACAAATTTTAGGGTATTTAAGGATTGTGCTACAAGTGCTTACCTCCATTTTTGATTCAGTGCTGATGCGTCGCAGGTCGTTGAACCCTCGAAGGATATACCCGGCATTATTGCAGGCATTGATTGTCTGATCAATCAGATTCATGACCAAGACGGTGTTTACGGTGTTGAAAAAGACAAGACCATCACCGATGATATAACCGGCTATGTTCGACTTGATGCTGCGGTTGCCATACTGCACGGCGTGGTACAGTATGTTCACGTTAGTGGCGAACATGTTGATCAGCAGCGTGGCAATGGCCAAGTCGTAGACACCAAAGGCTTTGCGAGACAATTTCAACCACTTTGAGTGTATGGCGGTGATGAGGCACAGATCCGACTGAGATTGGCAAGACCTGCAACGCTGCAGCGCCTGCAGGGACAACAGTACCGCCTTGAACTGATGGCTGAGCAGCAGCAGCAGCGCACAGAAGCCAGTGCGTATAGCTATGAAGATGAGCATCTGGAAGGCCTTGACCAGAAACTGAAGGAGCTCTCCATGGGTCAACAGTTGGTACTGTATAATCAGCGAGCAGAGTAGCGTGGCAGCCTGAACCCACAGTAGTCGCAGAAAAACTCCTGCCAACTGCTGTTGCATCCCCTCCAGACGCCTTACTCCGGCGACACGTGCTAGGATCTGCCAGTGTTGCCGCCAATTGTGCAGAAAATTATTGGAAATACGCTCCAACCGACGGCGTTGTAGCCACACCAGGGAATACCAGCTGGTAAAAGCGCCTAAGCGTAGCGCGAAGTTTAGTATGAGGTTCCACTGTAGCACAATGTTGTCCCTCATGTAGGCGGCATAAATGCCCCTTTGAAAAGTGAACAGGAACTGCAGCAACACAACTACAGTCAGGCAAAAACTGTAGATCAAATACACTTTCGATGGCTTGCCGATGTGCAGGCGTTTACTTTTAACACTCAGTGTAGTTGGCATCAATCCGAAGATGAGCAGCAGGTAGTAGCTGATGGCTAAGAGCACACGCAACTTGCGTTGCAACATGTTCCTTCTATTACACACAATTTCCTACTGAAATCGAGCAATGAACTGAAAAACATATGAACCGATGTCTAATCTATCGGGTTTTGGGGTCAGCCTTAATTAGCTGAAAGTGTTTTATGGCCTGATGACAATCCTGATGGGTATCGGCCACGTTTAATGTGACAAAGATGAAGACAATCAAGTTTTAGTTTCGGAACCATCTATATGAAGAGTTTACAATTACAAATTCAATTCAGCTGTAAACTCTTTAATATTTTAAGCCTATTGTGGTCTGGGTTGGGTTGAGCTAGGGTTCGTTGAGGTTCTTAGTCACAAATATTAAAGTTGTGTCTTCCAAAAGTAAGCACATTCATTATTCGGTTACCTAAGTCCATTTTTATTGCTTCACGTGGCTCGTGTCTAATTGGGCGCTGCTTTGCATAAACTGATTAAATATTAAAAGCTATTAATCAAATGCTTGGCCATCGCCGAAAATGTCCTGCAAGGACAGCAACTTGTTGTTGCTTCAAACATGAATTTGATACTGTTAATTGCCTAGCTTTTGCTATGCTGCTACTTTTAGCTATTTTGGCATAAAGTCACACATTTTTAAAGACAATATTCAAGTCTCTGGCAGTGGTTTCTTGTGGGGCTGCTGCTTTGAGCCGGGTTAACTCGCCTTAACCCCTTGAAATGCTCATCAGGCTCAGAGGCTTTTCGACCACAAAAACGCTCTAATGAACAAACGACACGAAACTTTGTCTACTTTATTTGTTTGCTGGCAAATTGAATCAAATTTGATAAACAGAAGCCACAGTTCGAATCCAATTTGGACCCTCGTCCCTCGTCTGTCCTCTGTCAGTTCTTCTAAGTAGTATTAAATATGCCAGAGAAGACAGCAGTCAACTAACCCTATCACTATTCCCGACTATTCCTGACTATCCCCTGGGCAATAATTCTCCTTTGCTTTTTGTATTAATTCCAATTATACGCACGACTGCGAAATTTTCATTTGGATTGATAGGATTTTGGGTCATTATGCTCCGTCCCCGCTGCTCTCCTGCACCTCTGTAGAGACAATCAACATCCGCCAGTCATTTGGAGACACACATTGTTGCCATTCATCCTTTGTTGTTACTATTTGCACACCCTGTAAGTAGTTGAAGGGTAGCATAGACTTCTACTCAGTAGCTATGCACTTTGCTTAGGGTATTTGTTAGCTGCCTTTCAGCCCAATTCGACTTGGCTCGGTGTGTGTGTGTGTGTGTTGACTCGCTTGGGGCATATTACAGGGTGGGCTTTGTGTATTGATTGCAAAGTTTCGCTTATGACAAGGCTCGACTAGAGCATGAACAAATAAGATTTCTTCCAGAAACTAATTAGCAACGGGAATAGTTAATTTAATTCCCCACTTTTCTCCACACTCTCCTCACCTATTCCCCCTCCTACAGACCTTTGGGCGATCATTTTGCGGTTCATTAACTGAATTAAAATTATAAACTGCCCAAAATGCTGGTTGCACTTTAATTTCCCCGGGTTTCTTTGGTTATATGCAGCTCCGTCTATTTGTTTTGGGATCAGGATTTGAACATTAGTCAAAGGCGTCATGGACAGCATGCAGAAAAGTGGGTCAAGTTGTTATCCTCCGCTTGAGTTTGGTCCCTTTTGGCCTGAATGGGAATCAACAAAATGCTGGACAGCATTTTCCTTAGCTTTTCCGAGGCCATTTTCTGGGTCATCGTCGCTACGTCGCATAAATACTATATAAATTGTATTGTTTCAAAAACTTTTTGCAGTTGTGAGCTTCGCGGCTAACGGAAAAAGTAGTTAAAGTTTTGTTTTTGGCTCTAGTTTATTGCGTGATTTCCTTTGCCATGACTAAGTTGGGGGTGGCGTAAGAAAGTAGGGAGAGAGGGGAGCTCTGTGGGTGGTTTGCCTTCCCTGCTCCCGCTGCTGGACTCCGTTTGGTAGGTGCTAAAACATTTTTGCCCAAATAATTTACAGTTGCTGCAAGTGTATTTGTGTGGTTTTTAACAAGTTGTGGCATAGTTTCTGGCGTCTTCCTCGCAAATGGAACTGTTGTTGGCCAAGTTGTATATGCTATAGACAAGTACACGTATAGCTATTCCTTGAATGTGAACTTTAACGCAATGCTGTGGGTAGCAAACTGAATCTTTGACAAATGACTTGAGTTCACGATGCTTTCAAGTAGGGGCATTCCTCAGTTTCGTAGCAAACGGACTGACATAACTCCTATGGGACGCCAGAGGGCGCCAGCAGCGTGCTTTGTATTTTAGAGCAAAACTAAATGCAGTTTAGTCTTAAGCTACAAATCTTTAAGCAAGAAAATTATGCTATAAAATAAAAAGGAGGATTAGTTTATTAGAAATTTATTGACAGTTTAATTTACCTGCTGAAAGTTCTGTTCGCCTGTTACTGCAGCTGGAATATATAAACTCCCAGCTTAATTCTCAGCTGAAAAGAAATCTATAGTAGAACTAAACATATTCGTTAATATTGAGTAGTATTTCTTAGCTATTTTAAGTTTTTTTCGACCCAAGAGGTTTAGGAGCACTAATTAAAAAAAGTATAGCATACTTAAAGGAGCTCAGTTGTCTATTTACTGATCTGCGTCATTTACTGAACTAAGTTGCAATTGGAAAGCGCATTGCAAAGATTATGCACGTCTACATCGAGTGCCACGTGACCAGGAAAAACACCGTGGGCCACCTAGAGACGGAGACACGGAGAGACCGACTGCTCGACGTTTTACATTTCCCGACTTCGCAGCGACTACCACATCTAATTGCATTTTTACTTAGTGGATGGCGCCAAAGTTTGCAAACGGTTCTCCCACTGCTGCTGCTCCCTCTCCCCTTTCCCACTACCCTACCCAGTCCGGTTCCCATTTCCGTTGCCACGTTTGTTCCCACACCGGGAAAGTCCACGCGCAAAACTTTAATTAAACGTGTTTGATTTATGACTTTTGTCGGCCTGCACCCCGCTGCCTACCTTAGGGTTGCCCCAGTAGGGCTGTAGGGGAGGCAAAGCTGGAACAGTTGCAACCACAACTACAATTTGGTATTCGAATGCGTTTACGTCGGTTAACTGTGAAGCTGTGAAGACCATTTGCTTTGTTCTAACCGTAAAAGCTGAGCACCTGTGTGTGTGTGTGTGTGTGTGGAGGGGACTGTGCATATGATTTCCGTTTCCGTTTGAGTTCACAATTTGAGTGTACCTTTGGTATGCGTTTATGGCTTCCCATGGCCATTAAAATTGCATTTCTTCGAGCAGACCCAGACCGAACAGGACTTCAACAAGTTAATCAAAGTTATAATGGACCGAAAATGCTGAAAAGTATCCACAATTTTTGGGGTAGCAAATCCCAGCAGCTTACGTCTTAAATCAGGTATAGGCCACGGCGCAAATCTCTTGGCCAATTCATGCAACAAAATATATTCCACGATAATCAACTTTGATAGGCCAACAACTTGGGCTTTGCGCTCTGGGCCTTGGCCCCAAAAAAAAAATATATATAAACCAAACAAGAAAAGCAAAAAGTGATAGAGAAAAGCAATGAGGAAAAAAAGTGAGGAAAGCAAACGTGGCCGCAACAAGCAAAGTATTTCCCCGTTACATGGCGTTTTCTTGGGCCGCCCTTTTCCATATTTTTTATGGTCTTGCGCGCCAAATGAAAATGAAAATGGAAATGGAAAAAGTTTCGTGTTAAGCAACTCGGCCTTTTTTTTCTTATACAGTGCCCGTTCTCCCACCCGCCCTCGGATAATCGGCGAGTGCTATTTTGGCCAACTGTCTGGTACGCTGACTGTGGCTTAGTTGCCTTAGTTATCGCTGTTAGCCAGTAAGCCAAGCCAAGACCGCAGAAAAAGGTAAATATGAAAACGTGACCCTGATTAGCCTTCAATTAGGTGTATTATTTTATGCAACTCGTCATCGTCGACGATTTGTTGGCATTTCCCAAAATTCTTTGACAAATTGACGGGCAATTGAGCAAATTTAAATATAATTTGTGCACATTAAATAAGCAGACAATTGGCTATAAATCATAACTTCAATAGCTGAAAATGTAGACAAGTTAAGAACTCTTAAAATTAAGAAGAGTTTTTACCGCCTGCTGTAATTAACTAATTAATTAAACGCATAACTAAACCACTGATTAAAAATAACTACTAAGTTAACAATTATAAATAAATCTCTGAAAAAAATTGAAATAATTTTCAGATTAATTCCAAACGCGTTGCGACAACTTGAAATTCATTTATGAATTTAAAAAGAAATTCTAGCAGTTTTTATATACATTTTTTGTACATTTTATTTGATGTTATGCGATTGGCATTGGCACTAAATAAATTTCACATTTAACATGAGCAATTAATGTGTGGCAAAGCCGCAAATAAAACCGCTTAATTACGTGACTCTGGCCAAAAGGGAAAAGGCAACAACAACAGCCAATAACAACAACAAAAAACTACAAAATAAATGACAGAAATAAGCACAATAACGCTTTCAATTGGAAATTTGCATGACATGCAATGAAATGAAATAATAATATGGTTAATAAAGTCAGACACGGATTGGGCAACGGTTTGGGTAGAGGCAGAGGGACGGGCACAGGACTCTGTGACGTCACGCTGTCGCTGCTGCTCTTGGAGCATTCCGTTCGCATTGCCAATTATCACACTTATTTCGCTGCTAATTAAAATGCAATTATTTGCCTTAAACAACATAATCTCATTGACAGGCATTTTATTTGCATATACATAAATGAATCGATTGTATTTCAACCTGTCCTACGTGGTCCTGGCCGTGGTCATGGCTTCCTCATCATCCTCTGCTGTTATGTGTAATCGTGGCGCCACAAATCCATGATTGCGCATCAGTGCTGGTGAGTGCAGGGCTCGTTGTGCCACTGGCGTCACGTACTGCCCACCATTGGCAGCCACATTGCGTCCGGCTTCGTCGACATAATCGCAGATGATCTGCCACAAGGACTGGCGATCGGTGGTGCCTCGCATGCGTGCTCTCAAATATGCAGCGTTGGCAATTAGCGTAAAATTCAGAATGCCTGCATTGAAGATGTGTAGCCAACCGTTGAGCTGGAGCTGACTGTCGGCGGCCTGCTGGAAGAGCTGCATGGGTATGGGCAACACGACGGGCGGAGGCAGCGCAGGAGTCACGGGCGTGGGTGGCAACGCAGGCAGCGTGGGCACTGGCGGCAGCAGCTGTTGTCCATTGTGATCACGTTTCGCGGGCAGCTTCTGCGCCGGCGGCGGCGGCGAATCTGTCTTATTGACTAGCACAGGGATTAGCCACTAAGTTTAACCAGCTTAAGACTTGTACTTACCTTCACGGGCCTCTCGGGCTAATCGTTGATCAGCACGCTTTACCCAGCCGCGCACCGTAGACTCGGGCACACCGAGTTCCCTGGAGATGCCAGCCTTGGTCTCTCCACGACGTATGCGTGCAATGGCACGTTCCTTGTCATCGACAGAGACCTGTACCCTGGGACGTTTGCCACGCGGCACTGAAGTTCGTTCCATGCTTGAGTAGAGCAGCTAAGAAGAGCTAAGTAGAGCTAAGAACTCAAAAGAATCCCAGGTAAACTTTTCTTCACTTTTCTGCTCTTCACAAAATCAAATTATTTATTTATTTGTTTTATGTTTTCTTTTTTATCGCGTTTATAATTTTCAACGAATTTACTTTTATTTCCGTAACGCACACCGCTATCTGCGTCTATATTGTGAATAGGTCGTTGTTGATTCCGATCCGTATCGAGTTTTGACAGGGCCGAGTTCCTGTTCCCGGTCAGCTGACATATAAATCGCTGTGGCTTTCGTTTTCTTCGCGTTTTGCTCGCATTTGCTTTTCTTTGAGCTTCTCACTTCTCTTCATTTCATTTCTTCTAGAGTTTCTAGGCTCATTGACAGTTCGGGCGCAGAGTTGCATTTGGGTCGCCATGGCGGTGTTGCCAACTCGCTTACAGTAGTGCAAATCCATTCAAAACTAACGGTTTACTTTTTCCCATTGCATTTATTTATGTTTTTATTTTCATATTGTTTTTGTGTGTGTATGGGTATATGTGTGTGTGTGTGTTTTTCCTGTCAATGCTTAAATTTTAAATTTCACGTACATCTAAAATAAGTGATCTAATTTCTAATTATTTTATTATTTTCTTCTCTTTTCATTATTGTTGTGGGTTTAATGTCTGTAATTCTGTGTGGCATTGGAGCAGCAGTGTAATTTGAGACGCCACTGTAAACTAATTATGGCAAAACGAAGACTGTAAAGCGATAAAGTATTAGGAGACTATATAACACTTAATATTACTATAAAGAAAGAAGGTTTTAAAGATTAAATATTTTAGATTAAAGGAAAGTATTTTTTAATAAAAAATTCTCTTGAAATCATTTGTAACTTTTTGTTTTTCCGCTCTCATTTTTCGCGCTGCTCCCATGCCCACTCAACTCGTTATATAGTTAATTATAATGCGGCTTAGATTTAAGTAATACAACTTACATTACTATAACATTACGGCTGAATTTTACAATTTTTCGCCGTTTGGGAAAGTTTTAAAGTTAATTTCCATAATTTTCCTCAGCAGTAGCCATACTTTCATTTCGTGGGCGTTTTGAAGTTGGAATCTCTTAATATTTTTATGGTCTAGGTAAATCTATGTGCAAAAAATATATATATGTATATATATTGTATATCGTACATTATATACATATGTATATATATATATCCATTATGCCAATCAACTCCATTGAGTGTCGAGTGTGTAGTTGTGACTGCTATTTTATAGTCTTGGCAATTTGCCAATGAATTTTGTATTACTTATATATTCTTTTTTTATACTTTTGTTTTTGTTTTTTCAATATGACATTACTTTTTTCAATTTGTCATTTTACCTGTCTACCTTAATTAATAACTACTCGTAGTTTCTTTATGCTTGTTTAACTATTCTGTTTATGTTATCGTTTATTTTATATTTTTAATCTTTTTTTTTTTTGTGTTATTCACTTCATTTCAACAATTATCACGTGACAATTTTACGTTTAATTAATTTATTCAGGGCAGTTAATCAATTGTTCTTGTGTTTTTTAAACATTTATATGTTCGCGTTAATATCATATAATTATATTAATTAATATTCAATATTCAATATTCAATGCTCAATAGCTGTCATGTCAAGAGAAATACACGTAAATTGAGTTGAAATTGTAAAACTACTTACAAAGTGCGAAAAACATTCCAATTGTCGCCTGTCGGGGGTAGGCGGAGCAGGAGCAGTAGGAGCTGGAGGTGTAGGAAAAGCGCTCGGAGGAAATTAGTTGGAGTATTGGCAGTGTGAGAAAACTTTTCTCTCTCTCTCTCTCCTCGATCAGGCTAACACTGAGTGAGCTTTCGGAATGCTGCTTAAATCAGGGGGTTGTTTAGTACTTGGGTTAGTGTTGGACCTTAATAATCCTCCTGCAGATGCTGCAGTCCTGTCTGCTTTGGCGTCCCTCGGCACATGCGCCTGAGTATGGCTATGATCAGCCCAAACATCGCACAGAGTCCGAGTGCAATTAGGCAGAGTTTACCGTACGGCAGTTCACTGAAATCCCGTCTCAGGCAAATCTCAGGGGACTCGTCGTGCAGCACGAGTTGACTGTACTCGCCGGCATGATGGAGCAGTCCGAGCTGTTCCAGATTCCACTCAATGTGCCGCGTTAGTTGGGCCAGCGTCGAGGTGTGCGTCACATTGGGACAGTTGGCGATCCCATTGCAAACAAGATGGCGCGGTATGCAGACCTGCGTGTCGCCAGGACAGCGGAAGTCACAGTCGCCATCCTGCAAGAGGGACGCGGCCAGACTACCATCGGGATTGCGGGGCAAGTGGAACAGCTCGGTCCAGACCAGTCTGAAGATGTTCTTCCCCGGCTGTCCATCGCCTGTGTATTGAATCAGCACCGGCAGCGGCTCCTGATCAGCGCCAGTGGCGCCCAGCTCAGCAGTGGTCAGTATGGGCAGATCCCTGGCCAGGGATATGTTATCCGGACAGACAACAAACCGCGGCTCCAATCGTCCCGCAAGATAGACCTCTATCTTGGCGCTTTCGCAGCTGCGCTCAGCGAAGCGTGCCTTCTCCAGATTCAACCACAGATCCCGCTGAGCAGCCACCTTAAGTTCCCAAATGCACTTCTCCCGCCGATAGTGGTGCTCTGGCGGTGCCATGGGTCCCGCCACCATGGCCAGTGCCTTCTTGTAGGGAAAGACGAGCTCACCATCGGGCGAGGGACCCAAAGTGATCGGTCCACAGAGCGGACCATGGGCAAACTCGTAGGTGGCCTCGAACAGCGGATTGGGATTCTTAAAGTACGAGGTGATGGCATGCTGACCCTGCACAACCATCTCCAGATTCATCTGATCCGCCGAGGAGATAACCCGCACAGCTCTGGGAATATTATCGCAGAAACACGCCAAATTATTCTGGAACTTGTCGCGCTCCTCCCAGATGACCAGCTTGTCCACACGCTCCTCATGACAGCGAGTGCAGGCGTTGCTGTTATAGGGCAGCTCCTTGAAGGACACAGAGTTCACCTCGATTATGGCTCTGGCGTACAGCCGTCGATCCGTCACAAACTTGTACTGACACCGCACATCGCTGCCTCCGGTGCGCTTGAAGATGAGCGAATTAAGGGGCGAGCGGAGCTTTCCGCCGGGATGCTTCCAGGCGTACATGACCTCATCACAAAGGGTATTGGGCACAGGGTCACCAAAACGAGTGTTGTTGAAGAAATCATAGTGTGCCCAGTAGTACAGTGAACTGCCGCTATAACTGCCAGTCTTCGAGTCGAACTGCACGTATAGCGAGGGACTTGTGCTCACGAAGTCCACCTTCTCCATGGGCCGCGAGAAGGTGTCACAGAAGGTCTTAATGATGCGGGCCGGATCCGCGTGATCCGAATCGTAGATGGTCAGCGATTCACCGCAGTCGCCTTCATACTTCAGTATGGGTGATTCAATGCGATTGATGCGAAAACTGCAAATAAACAGGAAAATGGAGAGATATAAGTAAAGTTAAAATCCCACAGGCCTTTGGCTGTACGCCAGCTGAATTTTCCCCACACTTCCCTATCCCTACGAGTCCCGCGAACTGCGTTTAATATAAATTCCGACTGGTAACAGGTTAAATCTCGCTTTTTACTGCCACACGTAGCCTCGTTAGAATTCGGTTGCTTTCTGAGATGCATTTCGTGGCATTGCTGCTTGAAAAATGAATGCAAATTGCTTGGCTAAAGTATTTTGGCAGGCACGTTGAAGCGCACAAATTATTGGTAGGAATGTGACCGAGCTGCTGATGAAGTTGCCGCTAAAAATCACAATAAATCGACCCATGAAGCAGGTGAAAACGAGTCAAACTAATTTTAAAGCCATTTTTTAAGCTACTTTTTCTAGCAACCATCAAGTGATCGTAACTGGCATAACTCTAAATTATGTTGGACTCTAAATGCATTTGAAACTACCGCGAAAACTTTTCCAATTATCCTTGGACGTTGTTTTTGGCCGACTGCCAAGAGTGGACCGTAAAAATATTCGGAGTTTATGTAACCATCGTCATCATGGCCATTCATTCATTCATCTGTCGTGCTAAGCAGATTTCATGCAATTACATTTGCGCTGTCCGAAAAATATGACATAATACAACATTTTATTAACCCACACAAAGTTGCCAAAATGTCAAAAGCGAGTGAAAAAAAAAATACGAAACGAAACGAAACCAAATCCAGGCGACTACAACAAAAACAACAAGAGACACAGCGACGGTGGCAGCAGCCGTGGGCAACCAGTGCTGGCAGAGTTTCGTGGGCAAAACATCTAGTCTGATAAAACTAGCCGAAAAAGTTGTTGGAGCACCAGAATAATATAACTTTAAAGTTTATAAAACGTAGTAAAATTTCCAATTATTAAATTGGGGACAATATGATGCAAATAAAATTTCTAAAAATAAATTTTGCTTTCGAAACTCCTACACCTAGTCAGAAAATAGCTAAACTGCCAACATTGACGGGCAGCATCAGCAGCAGCAGCGTCACAGCACAATTTCATTTCATTTCGTTTCATCCCGTTACGTCTCGTCTCATCGCGCCTTTGGCCCCCTCCCTTACCTTCTCTTCCCGTTTCGTTTCTTTCTCCTTGTGTCTTGTGCTTTTTTTATGTGCCGCTCTTCTATTATTTCGTTCTGTTTCGCTTTGCTCTCTGTGCTATTCATAATAGAGCAGAGTTACTATTTTTACACAGTCTCTTGCTTTCTCTTTCTGGCACACGCCTGCATGCCATGCTCGACGTGCCCATGCCGTTATTCACGTACGCGACGTCAGCGTCGCTGTCGACGTCGAAAAGTAAGCCTGACGCCCTGCGGCATGTCCTCATAATCCGTTTGCAGCCTAGTTCTGTCTATGCTGACTCAGTGGGGAGTTTATTTAGTTCGCCTTAAAATATGCAATGCAGCAATAGTTGTCTCTTGCCCTCTCCTCTTTCACCCAGTACTCCCTCTGTCCCTGTCCGTCGGCTGTCAACTGTTTGGGGAGCAACTGCTTAGTTATGTGCATATGGCAGTCAATTGGTGTCGTGTCGAGTCCTGCTTAAAGTGTGGGCGGCCCCAAACTGATAAATAGCTGTAACTTACAGTTGTCCTCTAACCAGATTTATCGCATACATTTATTACAATTGCTAGCAGCAAGCAGATAAAAAAGCAGCCAACAGCTAAAAAAGTAGCTGATTCCATTGGGATTCGATTACAACGAAATTTGATAAAGTTTAGATTAAAGCTTTTAAATATTTAACACGGATTAAGTTTGTTTAAGCTGAGTAGGTTTAATGTAAACTGGTTCTGTTACTTAATCTAAACGGGTATGCAGGATTTATGTAAATTTATTGTATCTTTAAGTTCAAATGCTAAAAGCGTACACTTTTAGAGTACCCATTAAAACATGCCATCAGTAAAGAAATAGATTTTCCTACTGGAAAACTAAGTACAGGGTACCCTAAAGCCAACCAAACTCTGCTCAAATCTAGCCTTTTCGACTAGCAGGTATTGCGTATACACGAACTTAGTATAGCAAAAAAAAGCTGAGGCATGACATGTTACTTAAATGAGCAAGTTTGTTGGAAACAATGTCGACAGTGTCTAGACTCCAGACTTCAGACTCCAGAGTCTCATGGCTCGCAGACACGACACCGAAACGAAATGAAACGACACGAGGCAGCCAGCTCTGGCAGTAGCAACAGTTGCAGATACCAACAAAAGGAGCAAACGGAGCCAAGGAGCGTCTTTACACACATGTAAGTGAAGCGCTCAAGGATTGTGCGTGGCAGTAGCTGGAGCAGCAGTAGAAGGAGGAGGCGTGAAAAACAAGGACTGTAGAAAAAGGCAAACAGACAGATGGATGATAAAAGTGGGAACTGTGAGCTTGTGCAATTGTTGTCGTGGGCGTTGCAACAACTTGAGTGAAGTTGGCACCAACAACAGCAACAACTGGCAACTGGCAAAGACAAAAACTTGAACTCAAAGTACGAAATTTGAAGCAGTTTCCACTAGAAACTTTTAGGTAACGCTGCGTTCGACCAGCACACACACACACACACACACACAACCACTCCCACACACATGTGTGTGTGTGTCTCTGTCCCTGTCGCAGTCAGTGTTGCATTTTGTGCACTGTAATCACGCAATCATGTTGCCCACTTCGAAACTCTTAATGGCAATCGGTGTAAACGTGAGCTCAACTTCAGTTTTCCGAGCTTTTCTTTCGTTTTCCCCGCCCTTTCCCACCCTCTGCCTAGGTGGACATAAATATTTATCTTTTGGCAAAAACTTGTCGGATATTTTACTCCTTCTATCAGTTGTACACACACATGAGTGTGTGTATCTGCCTCTGTCTGTGTGTGTGTCCAATGCACATAGTTTTCTTTTGCAGTTTTTGGCCAAAAACTTGGCAATGTTTTGCAACATTTTGTGCATAAATTATGAGCTTGCAACATGGACACTATGTGGAATGTGTGGATATGTCCTTCTGCTCCTCTGGCTCCTCCTTGTTGCCATTGTTGTTTGGTTAGTTGAAGGTTTCAATTCTATTTTGACATGTTTTTGGGGCGAGGTTAAAGCCATACTTTATGTTGGCCAACACAGGTTATGCTGCAACTACTCGACCACAACATTTAAACACACCACTGCCGTATTTTAGCAGGGTTTGCGTGCTTATAATACACTTAGGCTACAATAATTGGATTAAACTTGTTCACAACTTTTCCAATAAACTCCTCAAATATAGTTATTCCAACAACAACTCAAGGACTTTCTCGCTGTCCCTCTCTTTCCCCACTCTCTCTCTCTTTCTCTGTTTTTAGTTTAAGCCCTGTTTACTTCTAAACTCTTTCGACGGCAGGCGATGTGAGCATCAATGCTCCCAAAATGTCAAAGCTTCAAAACTTGGCCAACAATCTTCGAGGGGGAGAACGAAGGGAGGGCGTAAGGCAGGTCAAAGGGGGCGTGGCGCACTATTGCTGCTGGAAAATGAAGTTGGCAAAACCGCAGCACAATAAAATATTTCCCTACCCAATGAATAGGCGGGCGGAAAATTGCTAAACTGAAAACTGAAAATGCAGGACGAATGCGACACTTGAACAAAAGTTCAGAGTCCGGATTCGGGCACAAACAACGTTCCAACGACGCCGACAAGGATAAGAAAGCGGTAGGAATTGGGTAAGGGGGGTATGGCGTGCGGGGAGACAGTCGGGCAAACAAAGTACAAAAAATATAAAGAACAACTTCAACTCGACACGTTAAATTAAAATGTCACATAAATCTTTGTGGAAAATTTCATTAAAATACGCTTACAGCATAGAGAACGCAGTCCCCAAAATGGATTGAAGTTGAAGGGCTTAAGGGAGTGCAGGGGCGTAGTCAAGGGTGGTGGGGGGTCTGTAGTGTTGCATGCAAAACCGCTGCAAGGCAACCTCCATAGCCGCAAAACTTTACACTCTAAGTGAAATGCCGTCGTTGGCGACGGATTTTCAACTGAAGACCCCCTAAAACTAACCACGCCCACTTTTTGTCGAGATATTTACAATTTAACAGAGTTCCCCGGGTTATGTGTCGCACTCAACAATGGGCATGGCTCAGCTCAGACAAAAGGGCGTCTCGAAATTTGTAAATGCTTTACAGACACAAGAGTTTTGATGCACTTTCTGTTTGGGACCTACTTTTAGGGTTAAGGACTGACCTCAAAGGGTAACTGCTAGTCGACTATCGTAGCTTATGCACATGTCTACAGAAAATAGCAGCAAATTTGCCCTACAACAGAATTTCTAATTAAAATAAGTAACTTAAAATTTCTGCTGTTTAAATTCTAACTGAATTCTAATTCGAATCCTTTAAGCAGTAAAGTTTTAACCCTAACCTTAAACTAACCCTCTACTCTATCGGTCCAGAAAACTTTTCTAGACAGCAGAAAATCAATTTCGCATTAAACCTGCCATAAATAAGTTCTCCGGCTGAAAACCACGTACGACTGCGATTATTTGCCATTTGTATGACTACTAACCTGGGAAAATAGAGACGAACAATTTCGCCGGGATGTCCTTTGATGTGATAGCTACAGGACGTGTTTGGTGGATACCAGTGGGCGATGCTTAGGAAGATGCCCTCGCTGGCACTGCTGTCCTTCAATGAATCGGAGCTGAGCAACCAATCGCAGACGCCATGCTTAATTCCAGCCGTTTCCACATGTCCTGGCCAGTTGCCAACATTGAAATGAAAGCCAGTATTGAGTAAAGGACCCGCCGGTGATGTAACAAACTCCACATACATGTATTGTGATGTACCTGTAAACAGAAATGAACGAGAATGAAAATGACAACGTTTCGGGTTAATGCATGCGCCATAGTCTAATAGCCAGTTGGCCAACGGCGTTTGGGCCCTTTCACTTACCAATAATGCTGAATGGAAACTTGCCCAGGCCGCAGAATTTACCTATTAACGGCGAGTGCTCGTCCCGGCCATCATAAACGGCCAGCCAGTCGTATGGACAATGCTCGTTACCAGATCCAATGGGTCTAATGGGGCAGGTCATTACGTTCTCGCATCTGCAAAGATACAGACCATGAATCATTTTAAGCTCGTAACATTGAACACTTTAAAGTGAGTGCTACCCCCTCAAAAAAGGGGTAGAAATTTAATTTATGCCCTCAACTTAATAAAATGCAACAATTAAAATGCGCACGTAGAGGCATTTCAAGTGCAAACGGAAAAAGCCGAGCAGGAATAAAGTGCGCACTGAAATTGAATGAATAATTGCTCATCCCGACAGTTTTCAGTGAGTAGATATAAGTTAAGGGTTATGGACAGTGGCGTCGTTAAGGGGGATCAATATAAATAGACAGGCAAATGAGGCACAAGGATTATACAGCATGCCACAGCCCCCTTTTACCACACACCCCCTTGACTACGCCACTGCCTCTGACATTCATTTGCACTTTGATAGCACACGTAACAGCGAAGCACAAAAAAATTCCAGCTCTAACTTCTGGTGCTAGAATTTGCTTCCTTCTTCTTTTTTTTTTTGAGCTCCTCCTCGTAGTTTCCTTTTTGTATTTTCTATTTTTGTTTGTAATTTGTTGGCCATCTAGGCGTCTGTGTCTGGCACTGGTGTATAACCCTGAGCGTGGCCCAGACAAAGTGACCTTTGTGCAGTTGCTGGCCATTGATGAGGCCACCTTTTTCAGCCATTTGTTGGCAATACAATTTGCTTAAAGGCGTACAATTCCTAGCCAAATTCAAAAGCCAAACGAATTGCCATACACCTACGAGTGTGTGTGTGTGTGTGTGCTGGTGTGCACACTGTTTGTGTGAACTTTCTAATTGAAAGCTAACTTTGGCAATTACGCTCTGGACTTTAATCAAATACTCTACGCTGTAGACAAGTTAACAGAAGTTGCCCATGCGATTTGAAAGTGCAACAAAATTTGTCCATTTAATTGACATTTTATTGAGCCTTTGAGAGGCGCCCCTAAAAGTTACACGCCTTGTATCTATGTATCTCTGGCTGTAGCTTTGTATCTTTTAGCCAATCAGTTGTTTGATTCGCTGCTCGTTTCGATACAGTCAATTTAATCACTTTGTCAGCAAGTTTCCTCTTCAGTACCTCAGTAGGCAAAGGGAGGGTCGAGGCTACCTAATCCAACTTATTGATAATAAATACGCTGGGCAGAAAGTTGATTATTTTGACCTTCTTTCCCCGCCATTGGAAGCCCTTGCCAGCAAACGAAACTTTTTGGCCAACAGACATATCAAAAATAACTGACTGGTAATAATTTCGGCATATTAAAAAACTTTTTTCTCGATGACTTTTGCATTTATTTCGCCTCGACTATACACAACCGACCAAAAAACTTTTTCCTAAACTTTTCAGGACGCTTTTCTCCCCCTCTGTATGTGTGTGTGTGAGTTTTCTTTGCTATGTTTTTTTTATTGTGTCGAAGAACTGCTGTGTTGCTAAAATATTTGGTAAGCAGAAATTAGAAAAATGTTTCACTGCAATAAACTGAACTGATTTATAGCCAAACATTGAGATAAAGTTACTTCCTACACCTCCAGATAAATTATAGAACTGTCTGACAGATCGACTCGACTTCGAGCTATCAAAACTAATACTTTCCACTTAGAGTGAGCACTTTTTGTGCTGGGCTTAGGCTGATTGTGTGTAAATAGTTGCACAACTAATCGAAGCTGACATGAGCTCAGCTTAGCCAACTATTCATAAGCGGGAAAGTTAACCAAAGTAGTTAACTACTAGCCCTGAAAACCTATTAAACCCTTGAGTCTTAGTAAAAACTGTCTTGTCCACAAAATGCTAAACAATCTGCAAAGAATATTAAAATTTAAGACGCTATAAATTATATGTATAATCCCAGTAATTTGGCATATAATTAAAACTTGACTGAGTAGGCATTTTGTTTTGTAATCCCGTATTAATACCCCCAGCATACAAACTTAAGGTTTAACTTTTAAGTATGCCTTGGACTACACCCCCTTCTGACACCACCCCAAACACCCCTCCCCTTCCAAAGCAAACAGCATTAATGGAATTTGAGTGTGGCAACCCTTTTGCCAGCGTTTGAAAAACATTCGATAAACTCGACTCTCCTATCAGACACTGCGATTAGCTCGTTTGTAGCGTTTGTTTGACTAATCCCTGCTGGCCCCGCCTACATTAGGGGAGGGGCGGCAGAAACTTAGACTTGCAAATTAATACGCACTTAAAGCGGATTTTCAACTAGTCCGCACAGGAAAAAGAGACTGCTCTTTCCACATGAAATTCCACAGGAATACAAACAGCAAACGCTTTCAACTCTACGCTTTTTACGCTGTCAAAGCTGTCAGTTTGACATGGCTCGTGTTGGGCCCCGGACTTTGCTCTCTCAAAAGGTAAATATTCAAATTGAATCTATAAAAATAAATTGAATGTTGCTTATCTAATTTCAACTTTGGAGGCGCCCGTTGTGCACGTGCAGTTCCAGCCAAGGAGTGAACAGGAATCCAAGTAGAAGTAGAAGTAGAAACAGGAGCAGGAGCAGAAGCAGGAGTAGCAGCTCAAGGAGACTCAAGTGAAATATGCTGACTAGCGTTTGGCATTTGCACATCAAACAGCTTTAAGATACTTAGACACTCTTTCTCCACTTTCTCTACTTCTTTTTTCTTGCTGGCTATTTGCAAAGTGCCCCGCCTCTGGAAGGTAGGGGCATGGACTGCTAGCTGTTTTGTGGCAGCAATTCAAACCCTTTAAATGAAATCTTACCGCTCAGACAGCAGACAGCAGTGATAAAGCAGAAAATGGTTGAAAATGTTTAATGACCGCCCGCAACGTTTGTGAAAGGTCAGTGAATGGCAAATGTAAATTGTGTTCTGTGCACAGGTAAATTCAGCTGAGTTGACCCAAGACCCAGGGGGTACTTGGAACCCCAAAAAAGAGGAAAAAGAGGAAAACTCTCAACAGCCACTTGGGAAATTCATAAAATATTTAAGTTCTGATTTAAGTCGCAAACAAACACACAGCTGGTAAATGTCCCCAAAGAGCTGCAAATACGCTCAAGAGATTTTACAGTCATACTAGAGATTAGAGCGCAGCTTCCAGCTAACTATTCGAGTTTTTAATGAAGTAAAATCTAGTGGAATTGTAAAGAAGTTCTAAGGCTGGGGTTTATCTCAGTCTGAGTCCTCTGTAGTCTGCTTTACACTGTGAGTGCGACCTCGCTTAGTTTCATCATTTGGCCATTAATAATGCCAAATAATTCGCCATTGAATGTGTAATCTTTTAGCCAATTTGCCTGCAGTTTTCTCTGGCAGACAGTGGAGTCGTCTTGTCAGCGTAATGTGGATGCTGATTTCCACAGCCATTCCCGACTGGGGTTTTAAGCTAGCGGATTGGCTGTGTGACATGTCGCCAGCGTTTTCGTCTTTTCCACGAAAATTGGTGCCAATTTTTCCAGAGCGCTCTGTCAAATTGTCATTGTCAGCATGCCAAATGCATTACAACAACTCCGAGCATGGAACACACGTAAACTTGACTGTTCGCCAATGCACAAAAAGCCAGAAAAAATATCCAAAAAATAAGCTGAAAAAATAGCTGCAAATTTTTGTGGAGAAATTGCAATCGTCGTTGTGCCAAAATGACAAATTACAGGGTGTTAAACTTGGCGCTAATTTCTCTCGGCAATTTCAAATTTGCATATGCCGCAGCGGCTGGGGGGCGTGTAGTGGGCGTGTCATTCTGTATTTGCTTACCTTTGGCCATCGACGGCAAACTGTTCGTTCTGCAGATACAATTTGATGTAGGGTTGTCGCGTATGCAGCTTATAACGGCAGTTGAGCGCACGCGGATATAGGCCCGGATACGCCGGTGACTGTACATAGCAGGTCTGTAGACGACAATCGCGGTATTCCCGTTCGCAGTAAGAGCTAAAAATTGAGACAAAAGAAATGTAACAAAAATTGTAATTAAATTCAATTAGTTTGCTTTGTCAGCCCTACTTCACTACCCCACTCCCTGCCTCCTTTCTTCCGCCAATAAATGTCTGCAATCTTTGGCCTAAAATTTCAAGTCGTCTCTTTTTGCCGCTAGTTGCTTTCCTCTTGGGCACAAATCCAACAAATTAATCGCTGGAATTGCCTGCGAGACAACAACGAACCCCAAAAAACAACAAAAGCAGAAAATTGTGTTCACTGATTTGGAAATTCTTGAGCAGTTTCCTTGTAAAATTGCTCTTGAATTACAGCAACAACAACAACAACAACAACTGAAACAATACTAAAATTATATGGATAGCCGTGCGTATAATTTTCAATTTGTTCAAGTCAAACAAACGCATTGCCAGGGTTGTCGCACTCTGCCAAAATATGATTACCATTTGCCCATTGATTTGTACACGAGATTTTACTTTTCTTTTTGTTAGCTTTATATCATTTCCATTTATTTTTATGCACTGCTCATGAAAATTTGCCAATTGCTGCCCTGTAGTTGGCACTCAAGGGGTAGTTAAAGTTGTGGTGCTGTAAGTTGGGGGTAGCTTAGACCTAGGGTATGGCCTAGTCGAGTGTTTGGGGTTTAGTTTGACTTGCTACAGCTACGTGACCGCAAATTAGCATAAAAATCATATTGGCCATGTGGGCGACGGCTTTGTTTGTATTGGTTGAATGGTTGTAGCTGAAGATTTAGCTTGAGATTGGAATACCGATTGGGATTGAGTACAGCACTTAATCCCCTTTAAAGTCTTTACTTCCTCGCACTTTTGATGGCTTTCAATGACTGAAATTCAGCGCAAATTTCTAAAGTTTCAGCTGCTAGTAAATTACGGCTTTAATAATTTCCGGAATCTTTTTGCCTATCGCAAAGTTTTGCGTTACGTATGCATAAAATATTCGCTGAGATGGTATTAATTCTATCCACTGCCAGCGAATGCTCCAAAAACTTGCAACTTATTTTATTAAGATAAAAGTTAGACGCACAAAAAAATAAAATGAAATGAGCAAATTCCAAAAAAAGAACGAACTGAAATGAAATCAAATGAAATTTAATGTCTGCAAAGTTTCTCTTTTTTTTAGGGGGGGATAACTGAATGTTTGCTTTGGCCCATGGCAGCAATTGCTGTGTCTCTGACTGTCTCTGTCTCTTTCTCTGTCTCCCCATCTCTGTCTCTCTGTACATTTTTCGCGAGTTTATGTGCCCTGCCGCCCCCTGCCGCACTGCTCCGCCCACTTGTGTACGAACTGGCAAATTGTAATTCAATTTTATGCGACCTTCTGTTACCGCAATGCCAGCATTCTTGTGCCACGCCCCTGTCCCTGCCTTCTCACAGCGCACAACTGCCTTTCGCATATGATTATGAAATTCTTTCGTCTCTGCTGCCCCCCCACCCCCTCTCGGGGACAGTTCTCGAGTTTGTCAAAGACATGGACAGCGTGTCCCCTTCAAAAAGCACTCAAGTTGCGTGCAACATAATAAAATTAAATTAACGCATCGCTGGCTACAAAGTAGTAACTGTCAGTTGTCAGTTGTCTGCCACGCCCCCTACTCTAGTGAAACCCATAAAAATTGGACAAAGGCGCTTAACATTATCGATAAGCTCGGGTCACAGCAGGCAGTCAGCTCCACACTGCTCCTTTTTTATATTTTTAGAGCTTTTTTTATACATATATTAAGTATACGCACCCTTGCACAACTTCGCCACGTCGATTTGGATATAATTCCGGATGTTGGCCATAGCGTAAATAGACCTCGGTTTGCTGCTCGGCGCGTGAATCGAATGTGAAGTAGGTCTAAAAAGAGAGAGAAGCACAGAAAGAGTGTGAGTGAGATAGAGCAATCAAATGAGTTGAAATTGTAAGTATTGTTAGCGTAGCTGTTGTACAGCTCATTGTTATTCCAATTGTTGATTCGTTTGGTACTAGCCAAATCACGTATACGCCGCGTATACGCAATGCCTTTGGCTGCTGCTTAACTGCATGCCATTAGCAGCCTTTGCATTGGCGTCCTAGCTGATGAATTTTGTCAATTTCCCGCTAGCATCAGACAGCCAATTGCCCCGCCCATTTGCACCTACAAATACGCCCCATACGCCCAATCACACACACACACACACACACACCGGAATGTTTGGTTTCATTTTGGCCGTGAAGACATTGCATTTCTCTGCTGTTGTTCACCGTTGTCCACGCCATGCGGTTGTTTGCCAACTTGACACGTTTCACAGTTGTTCGTTGCTCGTTGTTTGTGGAACTTTGTTCTCTCTCTCTTTGGGCACATGTAGTACCCTGACCCCTTTACTGACCCCATTCTGGCCGTTTGCCTCATCAACACTAATGACTTTGCTGCAATGACGTAGGCACTGTTGCCTTTTCCGCCGTGTGCCAGTTGAAAATGTTTGTCCTTCGTTTATTGCATCAAAGGTGTATGACAGCTAGGCAGTTTTACTGAGCACAGTGAGTGGGAAAGCTTGAGGTTTAGGTTGGTTTTATTTAATTATTTTAAGAGTCTGTTATTGCTATCAAAACTTATCTACAATTCCTATTTTTCAGGCTAAGTTTTTTAAGTTTATTCCATTAATTCATCAATTATTTTCATGTTATTCAAACCTTTGTAGAATTTGCTGTACCTTTCTGTTCTATAACTTATTGTTAACCCTGTCTATACCTACAAAAAGTTATATTTATTACCACAGTGCCTGCAGTTTTCAATCCATCATTATTAACACGATCATCATCATCAGCTGCAGCAGCTATGGAATGCCCAGTCATGGCTTTCCAGCGGATTTTCCTCGATGGAGCAGCGTAATGCACATGTCAATATTAAATGCGTTACCGGCGTCAATGACGTTAGCGCCACTTAACGATGTGAACAATGGCGGACAGACAGCCTCGACTCGACTCGACTCGATTTGACTGGATAGCAGTGGGTTGGAGTGGAGTGGGAGTATGCGGAGCAGGCATCCCATGGACACGACATTCCCTTCATTTTGAATCCTCGCTTCCATTTCCCAGCGCATATTTGCCGCATTATGCGACTTTAAATGCATTGAATATTTCTGATGATGCAACTCGTTATGGCTGCTGATGCCAATGTGGATGTGGATGCACTGGCTGCTGTTGCAATGCAGCAGCGTCATGGCAACGCTGTCGCATCATCGTTGACCTGTCGCAGACTGTACCCAGTTCCCCGTACCCTCACTGTGCCTGTCTCCATTCCTACTCCCCTCTGCTTCTCCCTTCTACTGCTCCTTTTAATATCCTGGCAAATTTGTGCTCGAATAAATTAAAAATCAGCCAGATTTTGTGTGGATTGTATTTTTGGACTCTGCTCCTCACAGTTCACACACGATTGCCGTTTGTCAAGGCAATTTGTGAAAATTATTTTTGATTTATTCTCATTGAATTTATGTTAATATCCAAATTCATCTGCAGCTACAGTTCCCTACCCCTTCTCTCTTTTCCTACCATTTTCAATTTCAATTTCTTTTTATTTTTGTTTCGGTTTCTGTTTCTGTTGCTGTTGCATCGCTTCGCTCATTAAATTGTGTGCGTTGCAATGTTATTATAGTGTGCCCGGGAAAAGCTCTATTATATTTTTATTTATTATAAACCATGATATCCGAGTTGGCAGTTTTTCATGGTCTCTCCGCATGTAACGCATTTTCCAGCGCGCTCGCGCAAAAATAAGTGGCAAAAATGATGGCAGGTGGCAGTCAGCAGCCGCCAGTCGACAGCAGCGAACAGACGTGAAAAACTCGGGGAAAATCAGCGTGGCAAAAACAAAACAGTTTTACCCTCCATGTTGCTGGCAACTTCAGACAGCGAGCGAAGCGAGTTTTCATAAATATTTATGACTCCATTAAGGTGTGCATAAGACACTCTGGAGGGCAGTAGGGTGAGTAGTGGGAGTGCCAGTGGCAGTAGCAGTTCATGCAGGTGAGCGAGATTCTATCTGCTGCACAGCAAACTGCTTTATGGTATTAGTTGTGTGTGTCTGTGTGTGTGTGTTGTTGTGTTTGCGCTTCGTGCAACTTGTAAGCTGCAAACTGAACTGCAGCCATGAAGCTAATGCCACAACGTAGTGAAACAACGACTGCATTGACTCAAAATCATTCGCTATATAGAAATTGGGATTAAGCAAATGCTTAAGCTGCCAGTTTGAGCCGGAAAAGGCTAAAGAAACGCTTGGGAAATTTATGAATTAAGCGGTTGATTATTGATTTATGAAGACAATAAACACTTGCCAGAAAACTTAAGCTAAATCAAAAGTCTCTGCCTCAAAAATAAAGCAACGATTTCACAGCACAAAATCACAGCATAAAGCATAAAAAATACAACATTATTAAGGGAAAAATGAAGTAGAATTCTGTATAAGAAATCAAGTAGTGAGCCGAGTTTTCATATGTGGAAAATACGAGCTCAGCACAAGATAGAATGCTGTAGTCGCCCCGCGACTTTAGGATACCCGTTACTTAATGTTCGACCGATTGTTCCTATGGGAGCTGTAAGATATAGTACTTCGATTGGGATCAAACTTGGTCAGTATATGATGGTCATAGATATGTACATCCTATGTAAATTTAAACAAACAAATTTTCGATACTAAAACATATTTCTTTTTAGCTTTTATAGTTGCTGAGATCATTTTGTTCATACAGACGGACATGGCTATATCGACTTGGCTATTAATACTGATCATATGTATATACTATATGCGGTCTGTCACGCCTCTTTCCGCCTGTCACATACATTCGAACGACTACAATATACCCCTGTACTCTACGAGTAACGGGTATAAAAAGAGGCAAAGAGTTGAGGGATAAAGGATAAAGCAGGCGACACAGACAGACACTAACTAGACGACGCCCACGTCCACGTCAGACTGAATAATGCAAGCACATTTATATACATAACATATATATATATGTATATATATAAGTATAGGTATATACAGAGAGGGTTGTGTACAAGTGCGAAAGTGAGTTGCATGAATGCAGCGAAGCAGACAGAGCATCACGGGTCACAGTCAAAGCAAAGAAAAAATAGCAGGAAAAAACGAAGTGTGACGAAGAAAAAATCAAAATAAAACAGCGCAAAAGTAGGCGAGTACTGCATACCCTGTAAGAAGAATGAGGTAGTAAAAAGGACACTACAAAACAAGTTTCGTAGTAATTTATCCCAATTCAGTCACTGCTTTAATCATTTTCAGCAAATTCCTTAACAGACTGCCAGCTCTGCCTCAAACCTCTACAGGGTAGCTAAAAAGTGAAGTACTAGAGAGGCAAAAGCAGCCGACGACAGCAAGAACTCGAGTGTTGCAATATTTTGCTTAAATTATGTGATAAATATAAACACACAGCAGTCCATGTGTGTGTGTGTGTGTGTGTGTGTGTGTGTAAGGAGTCGAGTGTACTGTCTGCGTGACACAACACATGTGAGAGTCAGAGCATATCTTTGCTTTATTAGAGTAAGTGCGTCTTGGAGTTGGCACAGCAACCAAAACCTTTACAGGTAATTGGAGGCACCAGAAGTTGCTAACAAATGGAGGTTAGCACACTATAAATGGCAGGCTAAAAGCCACATTGGTTGGCTAATTAACTGTTGGGTTAAATGGATGGATTTAAAGTCCATGTCTTTAAGACTATAACTCACCTGATCCGTAAAGTTATCGGTGTGGAAGAGCACCTTCACATAGCTCGTCTCACTGATGAAGGTCTGAGGTTGTTCGGCTTCACCGCAGAACATGCCCGGCTCTCGGCGATTGGAGACGTCTGTTTTGGCATTGCCATCAACAATCTGAAAGCAGAAGGAGAGTCAAATCAAATGATAAGCGAGCACAACAGAGACAACAGGGACAAGGAGGACAATGAGGACAACAAGCACATAAATTGTGAGACAGTGCGAATTGGATTTCACAGCAATGTCCTGTGCTGTGCTCTGCTGGCCAGGTCATAAAGCTGTCAGGCAGCGAATGTGTATGGCAATTACAAGTACATGTTACATATGTCATCATTTAGCCGATTCCGATTTGGGTTATAAATTAGATTTGATTGCCACAGTGTGTCATAAATTAGAGGAGCAGAGGGAAGCAGAGGTCACACCCACTCACCTGTAGATAACCGCCCTCACAGTGGGTGGCATTAAGCAGCTGCCCAACTTTGAATTTCTTGAAGCGCAGTCGCAGCACAAAGTCCCTGGGTGAGCCCTTGAGCGGTCGAAAGCGGTACCAACAGGTCAAAGGTCGTCCCACATTCTGATAGTTAACCTCCGGCGAGCTTATGTCCTCGAATATGTCCACCGTCTTGTTGCAGTGATCTTTGGATATGTCCGAGGAGCTGCCACCGCCACCGCTGCCGCCACTGCCACCGCCGCTGCCACTGCCACCTGAGAATGAATGAAAACACAACAAGGTTAAAATAAAATAAACAAACAGTTAAAAGCAGCACTTAAGTTTAAAACAGCTACAGAAAACTTAAATAAAATATTTTATTTATATTTAAAATTACATAAAAATAATATGTATAAAAAATAATTTCATTTATTTTTAATGTTAAACTTGTTTATAATTCATTTTAAAAACCATTTCTACTTATTAAAAACCATTTGAAGTCCCATTTAAAGTTACTTCCTTAGCTACCCCGTGCGCTGCTATTTGCCGCACATTTTTTTGCGCAGTGTAGAGATTCATTGTGCCTAATTTATACAGCGAATGCATAAATGACAAAGGAACATTGTGCTGAATTTGTAATTTCAGTCTGTGGCAAAAGACGCCCACGAAATGCAAAAGACGTCGACGTAGACGTAGACGCAGACGTCCTTCGCTGACTGTTTGACAAAGGACACTGCAGGACCTGTAGACCCCACCCCCAACAGACCCCACTCCCTGCGCTGTTATAGCCACTTCAGCAGTCAACGCGCGTAAAATTTTGAGCACTCTGTTGACTCGACTCGACTCAAGTTGCTTGTTTTTCTTGTAGTTGTTTTTGTTGTGGAATTGCCCAGCGAAGCGCATTACAAGTCTGCATTCTGTTCAGGATGTTGACTCTGCCCGTAATACCCCAAAAAAAAAACCAGCTACAATCCAACTCAAAGTCACACTCCAAGTAACAAACAAATTGTTGCAAAATTTTCATTAAATCCCCGTAGAACTAAACTATTTTAAGCAGCAAATTAAACCAAGTTATATAAGACAAAGCAAACCCCATAAGCTGCGCTTAAACGTTGAAAACAATCAATGAATTTGGCCAGAATTGAATTATTATTTTAAACACATTTTGGGCAAGAGAAAAGAACTCGATTTAAAACGTGTTTGAAATTTGTAACAAGTCTCGTTTAACTTATTTGCATTGATTTGAAATTGTGTAAATGTTTCATGGCCTACAACGAGTCCTGATTGTGCTTTTAGCCAACTTTTTGGTAGGCTTGAAGTTGGGCATTTTGCAGTCGAGCAGACCACACTGCCCACTTGTTAATCATGACGTTCTTGTCACTGGAATTTGCTGATTTTTAAGTGAGAAAGAAAAGTTGTTACGTGACCAACATTTTTTTGTGTATTCTTTTATCAAGTTTTGTTTCGATTGCTTCTGGGCCTTGGCCAAGACACTGTGGTGGAAATTAGTCGTCAGTTTCAGTTAAAACATGAATGTCAATCGTCCCCATTTTCAACTGATTTGTTTGCCTTCGTTGGCGGAAATTGTTGGACTTTGCTTTTGTGCTGCAAATTCTTGATAAAAACCAAAGTACAGTTGTGTAGCCACAAAAAGAGTGTAAGAGAGAGCGAGACAAAGAGAGAGAAGGGACTTAAATTGTCAGGCGTGTTTAAAATCTCATCAACCTCAGGCTCATTAACAAAAGCTGCTTTGCCTTTGGGGCTCCTGCTTTGAGTCTGTAGTCAAATCAGCACAAGTACACAGAGAAAAACCACAGTTCGACATCAAAGGATTAACTAAATTAAATATATATGCTTTAATTTGGCTTAAGCATAAGCAGGGTAAGCAATTTCAAAGGGAATTGCGTCAAATCGATATGAGAATGTCGAGAGAGAACTCGTCAAAATTGAAATAACGCGATGCGCTTAGCTGCAGGCGTTTGCCACACCCCTTGGCCCCTAACTACAACCACAAACCACCTAAAAAAGCTGTGTTTCCTATAGAGCCAACCACCCACTCGCTGCCAACCACAGGGCAACGTCTCATTCACCGCAAACCACAAGAATAGCACGCGCTCGAGCAAAGACCAAAGACCTTGGTCCATGTAGGTGGTGGGTAGTGGAGGAGGGAGGGGGGAGGAGACACAGGAGTTGGGTGTGGCAGCCGCTATGTCGACAATGAAGGCAACATTTAATAAATCTGTTTAATGTATCAGCATTTCATTATGGAAAATGCTCTGAAGTCAAGATACGACTCGTGTCTCTACCTCCCTCTGCCTCCCCTCCCCTCCTTCCCTTTCTATGCCTCACTTTGTGTGGCAAGCTGTCAAAAGATAAACAAGACAATGCCCAGACTCAGTTTGATAATTAGCCACGGACGAAGGACCAACAAGCAAGGACTAAGGACCATAAAGTCTAGGCCTTCATACAATATCAATTCAGTCAAAAGCAAAGCATCAAATCCAGCCAAATTTAGCTATTTGTATTTTGAGCAAATGCAGGAAATTAATGACAGCAATGGCAACAAAAGAACATAATAAATGGACATTTGCTAATGCCGCTCAAATGGCAGACAATCAAGCCAAGTAATCGAACTAAGCCAACAAAGTAATGGCAAAGAAAACAGCTTTAAATATATGGTATGTGTATATGGTTGGTAATTGGCAAGTGGGGGAAACAATCGATAGCAATTAGAATAAGATATTTCTAAGAAGAACTTGGGGAAGCGACTGATGTAATACAAAATAATAAACAACTAATGAAATAGAACTAATACCAAGAATGTAGACTGTTAAAAGTAGCTTCTAAATAAATTGTTAACAAATTTGTTTAACTAAACATGAACTTTAAAATCTCTGCTAGAAAATAGTTATAAATGTTTTCCGAATGAAATGTTTAAATTGCTTTCAAGTGGTAACCTCTTGTAGAGCAAAGAGTCTTAAGTGCATATCATTCCACATTTATTGATTGTGTTGATTTGAGTAGTGCACTCACTGGCATCCTCTTTGAGTACGTTGCAACCTTTAACCTTACGAACAACTGAACCCATTCAGGGCCATCAACGAGCAGACAAGACTGTGATTTACGCACTTCCCTGGCTCACAGAGAAAGAGGAAGAGAGAGAGAGAGATACAAAACTGTTGCCTCTAACATGTTGTGCTTAATCTGCTGTTGAGAAGTTCACACAACTATTGTCACATACGCCCACTAAACGGGTTAGTAGTAGCACACTCTTGAGCTAGACCAGGCCAAGACCCAAAGCTAAAACCCCAAAAAGCCGCCCAGTCAATTTTGTGATGCCAGCGAATCGATTAGACGCGCTTTGCTGCTTTTGAATTGCCAACAGGGGGAGTGAGGGAGGTAAAACCAGACGGGGGGTAGACTTTAAAGATTACTTGACCTGCTAGCAACAACAACAAGAAACAGGGTAATACACAGATGGATAAAAGTCAAAGTCAAGTAGAAAAATTGTAAAAGCCGGCTTGTCTTTTGCATATTTCCCAACGAGTCGCAAAGCCAGCCAGGACTACACTGTGATGACTACCGAGAGCGCTGCTCCTATCTGCTACCTTTCTCCTACCCCTCCCTAGTCTCTCCTATGGGTTTGAAAGGGAACCCGCATTCCACATGTTGATATATTGTCAACAGACGCATGTCGCATTTGTCTCGGCTTTGCCAACGCCCTCTCCCTCTCCCTGCCCCTCACTTGTTCTCTGTTCCTGTCTGGCCTCGCTTGTATATCCTTTTATATTTTTTTCTACTTTTTTTTTTTGATAAAGGTTGACAAGCGGCTACGCCCTACTCCTCCCTCTGTACTGTGTTGTCAGCAGACATTGAGGAGGCGCTGAAAATCGATTATGAAAATCGTTTGCTGAAATTTTTCACGCACAGCCGATCGGACTCCCACCCCTTCTCCCCCCCTCAGCTTAAAATGTCGCTTCATGGGATTTTGCATAAATATTTTAATAGAAATTCGTGACTAAGCGGCTTCAACTATTTGCAGCTGTGCATCGAATCAAGTGATTGAAGTTTGTATGAATCCACTCACTAGTAGATTCACTTGCACCACTCACTTCCATTCACTCAGCGGTGCCTGCGGTGTCTCGACCTTCGATTTATGACTAACGAGAGTTTTGGGGTACAAAAAAATATAAGAAGTGATTTCAAATTTGATGATTGCCCAAGCAATAAAATAACAACAACAAACACCAAAAGAAAATTTGCATATTGCGATACAGAGAAATGGAAAATGAAAACTGGCTGAAAAAAAAAATTTCCATTTGGCACATTTTCATTTGCCTACGAAATCCTTTGCCAGGCATTTCTATGGATATTGTCGAAAAGTGAATTTATGGCACATAAAAAAATCACATATAATCAACTAAATTGATCGAAGCAGCAGAGGCACATAAAAAAGTGAGTAAGATACGAGTGAGTGTGTTAGACTTGAAGATACCACGTAGGTAGCGATGTGTGAAGAGATTTTCCTTGGAATGAATTTATTTCTGAGAAGAAAAATCTTTTTCTGACATTTCTATAAAATATTTTGCGTGTTCTTCACTTTGAAGTATCAACTGACATAGCTAAATATCTTTAATCTAACAAATTTCGATTTAAAAGATATTAAAACTTTAAAGAACTTTCTTTGAATTGCTTAAAAGTGGCTCACAGCTTATTCCGGACTTTAAAGTGTCACTTTGCTTTATCTTATTTAAGCTCCATTCAATTGACAATCATTTGTTTGGTTCAATGTATTTGGGCTCAGTGCTGTCCACTTTTGGGGGCCATCGGCACTTGGCCATCAAGTGTTCGTCTCATTTGGGCCAAAATATCCAAATGAATATAAATGACTTAACGCCTTAAATACTAATAGCCAGCAAATTTCCTTATCTCATGCACACATACAAAGCGTGAGCATTTTTCGAGTCACTTTTTATTTTATTTGCGGACAGGCGGCAGAAAATGTTGAAAACTTTTAACAAGACAATTTGTTAAGCAAAAAAGAAGCAGCGCAGTGTGTGTGTGTGTGTGTGTGTGTCCCCTGCTCAACTGTCTTTGATAGATTAACTGTAACTGTGATGGATCATTTACTTAAATTATTAAAATTGCCTACTCAAATTTCACAGACAAACAATCCCGTAACGCGTTGAAACTTGAATGATTGACTGACAGACAGACGGACCGACTGACGGCTTGACTGACGGCATGACGGCCTGACGCTCTGTCGGACCGACTGTCTGACTGACGTGACAGATTGATTGCTCCCACTGAGAATGATGAGCACATGATGGACACATGGCGTCAAATCTGTCTGTGAAATTATTTTCCCCCCCACAAAGCCTGCTGAGATTTTCCAAAAAAGGGTTTTCTTTCCATTCGTTTCTTTCACTTTTTGCTCAGTTGAATGCTTTTACTTTTATTAACTGAATTCACTTTGTGTTGAAAAAAATTCAGCTAGTTTCAGCTTGGAAAAAGAAACTTCGCATTGCTTTTAATTCTTTGCTGTTACTGCGATAATCTCATCAAACAGGAAAATCCATTAAAAAGTTTGCACAGTTTTCTGGCCAAAATCAAAAAGGGAAAAAGGCGTTAACAGCACAGACTTACATTGGCCCTTTATCAGGGTCACTTTGTGTGCTGATGCGTAAAAGTTTCTTCTTCTTCTTTTTTTTTCTGCCGACTTTTGCAATTTTTATTTATTTCTTTTTTTTTTGGTAGGAAAAAATCAATTTCTGTTTTGCGTGGTGACAAATAGAAACGCTTTTGACTTATTTTAAACCAACAATAAATTTATATACACTTCTTATTTTGTATATGTGTATTTAGTAAACGTAGCTATTTGCTTTGGCAAATTGTAAAGGACTAGACTGTGTTGAGCCGCAGGGGTTTTATGCAGGCAATTGAAGGGTTCAAAGTGTAGTCGCAAATTGATTTTATGCCAGAAAAGAATCAACAAAAACCGAACAACTGACGGAAACTCATCAGCAAAAGGCAAAGAATTCACCTGGGGCTCACTTTCACTTTAACTCTGATTTTTCTCATCTTTATTACATATTTATGTTACACACAGTTATGAACAGCAGTCTGCTTGAAATACTGCCAATTCCTGACCCAATTTCTTACTCAAAAGTTAAGTTTAAAAGCTAGCAAAAAATTAACTATTTAAGGCAAAATATTTCAAGTTTGTTTGATTGAGTTGGGTATAGCTAAATTCCATTTAAAAGCTGTAAACTTGTTTGCTTTCAAAGCTGGCCCACAATCTGACACTTAATTTACATTATAAATATTGAAATAGCAGTGCCCAAAAATGGAGTTGGTCCCTTTTTAACTAAATGATTAATTACAAGACATCAGTTTGAATTTAGTTCAGTCATCAATTGCAAACAGCAAAGGCAAACAAAGGAGCGTGGACTCCGAAGGGAAACTTTAAGGGAAAATTGGGGAAACTAATCCTCAATCAATCTGTTGACCTTCAGGCACTGGACGAGGGTATAGCATGGTCAACCATTACAAGATGCCTGCCATTAAGCCGCAATTAAAGTGCTCCAAATGAATTTATATACACATCCATAAATTAAATGTGCTACACACACACACACACACACTGCACACACACATACACAATTTTACGAGTTTATGGCAGCATTTGTAGTCTTCATTCATTTCATTTAAGTTAATTAGATTCAATAATTTTGAGGCCTAAAGCGAAAGTCTTACCAAAATGGTTGCTGCGTGCCCAAAATGCCTAAATAGGCAACATAAATTGAGATTTATATGGTCGCTTAGGTGAGACAGAGAGAAAGCCAAAAGGAAGCTAGCTGAACTAGCCTTTTGCTTTTAGCCAGGCCAATTGAAATCTGCCAATTTCCTAGATTTTTATGTCTGTACTAAAAATGAAAATTTAACGTGCCATAAAGGGACAAATTCATGTACTCGATATGACGTCTGATTCGCAGCCACGCCCTTACGCCCCCCCCCCCACTGCCAATATAATCGCATTTTCTGCTCTGTATATATATAAATTTTTAGCAAGCGGAAATCCAGCAAAGCGACTGGTCAAACCAAAAAATTGCCCCATATTAAACGCTGCGGAAATTGTTTCATCAATTTGTTAATAAAACGCCACAGCAAAAAACCATACACACACACACACACACACACACACATGGAGGGGGTGGTTGTTGTGGTAGTGGGAGAGAGACAAATGTTTGACTTAATAAAATAAATTGTATAAATTGAAGTCTGTCATTTTGAGATTCCCAGGCGTAACATTCCCCCATCAGAGTTGAAGCTGCCAGACGAGCCACATAAAACATAACAAATTGCATGAAATTTACGTGGAGCGTGTGTTTGTTTTTCCCCCACCCCCCACCTACCCCCCTCTGCTCTGCACGACTTTCCCCTTGGCGGAAAATTGTCATGCATGGCATTCACTTCACATGTGTGAGGAGTACATCAAATTTTCTTGCCTTCTTGCCCCCCATTTTCGCCTCCAAGACAATCAGGCAACTCTGTTGGCTGTCTCCCTTTCACTCACTCTCCCTTTCTCTACATTGTCAGCTCTTTCTTTCTTATGTCTTGGCAACATTCTTTCTTTGCCTTTAGCAACATTCGCGCAGTTTAAGCTGCAAGCCCAAAATAACTGAAATGAAAATGTTGACGCCAAAAATCGTTGTCTCAATGCCAACTGCCAAAGCAAAGAGTTAATCATTTCAGTTAACAGAGACAACAGTTTTTCCAAGAAACATTATACTATATACTATAAAGTGTTTAGTCTAAGTACTATTTATAGCATGTGCTTTAAGCTTTGCTCTTCTTAGCTGCGTGATTCATATACATAATTCATTTATTAATCAAGTCCGCAACTTTCAGCGTATGCCATAAACTTGTCAGTTGCGCATTTGATCGGGAAAGAGAGCCAAGTCTGCAAAAAATACACTACTCAAGGGGTAGAACAGCTAAAGGAGCAGATGGGCATGAGTATAAAGAGTTGCTTACGAAAAAATTAAGTTTTTAAAGCCTAAAAACTAACCTATTACCAATAAAAAATCCATTGCAATATCTATAAAAAGTTTCAGCAGACTTTAGCTGATATGCCTTAAGTTTAAGCTGCTGGTAGTGTATAAAACTTATGACTTCAAGCAACAAAGCAAACTTATAACAGACAATTTAAGGCATAACGTCAACAACAAAGAGACAGCGAGAATAATAGGCAGCAAGAGAGAGGGCAACGATAGAGAGAGATACAGAGAGCAAGAAAGACAGAAACTGCGGCTAAAACTGAAGCTGGGAATGAAAATGAAAATGGACTCGCAACGCTCACGTGCTGATAAAAATAATGGCAGTAAAATGACTACAAAAATAGCACAACAACAACAACAACTACTACTGCTAGCACTAGTCGAGGCCTGTGAGTTCTCAACACACGAGTTGGCAATTTAATACGAGACGCAGATAAATATAAACACACAAAGGTGGAGAGCAGAGCTTAACTGTGTGAGCTGCTGTGTCGCTGGGAAATGGGAAATGGAAAACGGCAGATGAACTCACTGACACGCACAGCGCTAAATTTGTAGGCGGACAGTTTCCCCATGCCACTCCCAGTCCTTTTCTCCCTAGAGGCCTCCAGCTCTTCACTTAGATCGAGGCGATATCAGTTGTATGACAAACGCGTGTTACCATTGTTGTTGTTGTTGTTGATTATGTTGATGATGCATGTTGTAATGTTTAGGGTTATGTTCGCAGCATTGTCGCTTGTCTGTCTTTTACCACACCCCCACACCCCCCGCCCACTCGCTCTTTAAACTGTCCATGTTGAGACAAAGCTTTGGCATTAACATGAACCGTGCAACGAACTAAGCAAATGCAATTTGTCCTTCTTCACATCAGTCTCTCCTCCTCCTCTGTCTTTCAACCCATCCAAATGGCAGCCATCTTTGATATGTTTGACATGCCTATATGAGTGGGGCATGGGGTGGGTAGGCAGGCGGCAGGCGACAGGCGGCTGTGCAGCTGTGGCATACACGACATCGTCGATGGCAACACCATTTGAAACATTATTAATATTTATACAGCTCTTCAGTTACATTACGAGCGCAGAGCGAGAACGATTAATGGATACGTTAAATTTAACAGGGAAGGGTTTAAAATTACATAAGCTATAAAGAGAAGGGGGATAGGGGAAGACTGATAGACAGGAGGCTTAAGAAAAATATATAAAAGTATGAGAAGGAGGATAAATTGAATGTATGCCAAAAGGTAAAGCTTAAAAGATACATTTGTCTTTAGAAATATGAAGAAAAATACATAAAAATATTAATTAAAGTAGATAGATTGACCTAAAGACAGATAGATGGATAGATCTGACTGTTGGTTGAAGGAAATGGACCAGTAAAAAGTGTATTTGATAAAAACTTACATCAAACAACAGCTAATTAACTAACTATTGTAATTTAAATATCTCAAAATGCACCTCAAAAGAAAAATCCAAGTCACTTCACCGAAAGTGACAGTGAATTGTTGTGTTTAGTTTTCCTTTTTCAAACACTTTCCACACAAAGGCAAATTGCGTGTGAAAATCTGTCGAAATTGGTATAAATTTGGCAATTTCTGAACAATTTCATTGAAATAAAGTTTTAATCAGAATACAACGAGATGGTATTTACGCATTTTAATTGCTATGTTGGCAAGGCAAAACATGTTGGCTAAAAAGATTAAGCCGACTTGCTGGAGTTTGCAGCCAAGTTTTGAGACAAATAAACCATTTAAGTGTTTGCCTTTTATGCGCATACATAAAGAAACAAACATAACAATAATGAGAATTGGAATAAACAACAACAACAACAACAACAAAAAATGGAGGAAAGTAAAAAAGTTTTCGCAGTGTGGCGTGTGAAAGAAATAATCATAAATTTTCATTAAAATTAAATTAAAAAACTTATTTTTAGACAGGCTTCGCCAGAGAGCGTAATAAACAAGTTAAAAGTCTAACCATAATTTGGTTTTTTTTATTTATTCCTCTTTTTTTTTTGGGGTGAGGGGGAGGGCAACATGAAAGTAAACAAGTACGCAGATCCAAGCCTGAGGACTTTATAAATTTATGCCACAACATATGTTGCTCTTGAACTTTATGAGCAGTTCTGCCTTCAGAGCCAAAGGGAAACCTCTTTTGCTTACCTCCTTGCCGCCTTACCGCCTTAACCCCCTTTAACTTGTGTTGTTGTTTACAGTTTATGTACAAGTTATTTTATTTTTTGAGTAGCTTCCTCAATTGCGGCTCTGGCTTGGCAACATGGCTAAGAAACAGCAAGAGCAACAGCAACAGCCAAGTTCTGCCGTTTGCTAAGGGCCTGGCATGGCCTATTGCAGTTCTCCTAAGGGGGGAAAAATGAAAATGAAAAAGAAAAACAACCCAAAGAGCGAGAGAGCGAGAGAGGGAGTTGGCATAGTAAAAGTTTTCCCTTTACGCTCAATTACAATGCAAAAGTTTGACAGGAAAATAACCGCATGGCAAACTTGACTGAGTGTTTGGTAATGCTTCCCGAGCCCAAGAACCAGAACAACACAATGCCATAATATGCCAGCCTAGCAGCCTAATAAGTAATACTCATAGGTATATTTTAACAATACTCTGTTGTTATTAAATATTTAGGCTAAATTTCCATGGAATGCAAATGTTAAATAATTGTAAATAGCTGAACAGATTCGGGTTAAATAAATAAATCAAATTAAAGCTCAACGCCTCATAATCAGAAAAGTAAATAAATATGCAAATACGAATTGAGCTGCAGCTGCTGCTGTAGCCTGCACATTGCACACATTGCAGCGAATAAACATTGCAAAATCGTGCAAATATATATGTTTCGATATTTGTTTTAACAAATTGCTCAAAATCACGAGGCGGATGGCAAACAAAATAAAACAAATACAAATTTATTGCATTTGAATTTGTCGCCATTTTGTTGCAGGGGACGTGAGCTAAAAGGACAACTGTTACAGGGGACAGGAACAAGTCGACAAACCGAACCATAAACAAAATGTTTCAAGCGTGATGAGAACGCGCATAAAACAATTACAATAAAAAATTGCTCTTTTGCTTCTTCTTCTTCTTCATTCTCCACTCGCGTAACAAATGAAATGAAAACAAATATCACGCCAGCCCATAAAAAATTCAACGACGGATAAATTGAAAAAATTTAAACAAAACAAAAACACAAAAGAAGTAAAAACACGTAGAACTTTACAACTTTTTCACCCCTCACGGCGTTTTTTATCCCAAAAATATTTATGCCTGAAATCTGATGAATATATGCACAATTTCGGAATATTTTCTGCTATTATGCATTTCAGTTGAAATCAATTCTGTGGCTCGTTAAAATTGATAATCACAATCAGCTGTGATTAAATTTATTTGCTTAACTTTATGGCTTAATTTCTATGCAGCTTAAAGCTGTAACGGCAGCTGCTGTAAATAGCAGAAGCTGTTAGCTAACAGCGCTTCACTGCTCATAGCAGTTCTATGTCGAGCGTGTGCTGTTAGCGTCAGCCGCTCTCTCCTATGTTAATTAACAGCTTCGCTCAAGCTCTGCCGCCGCCTGCTTGCCGCTGTCGCTGTAAACAGATCGTGCAGCTCTGTTAATTACATTAAACGGGATTAATGTTAACCCATTGACACTGCTTAGCGGTTAACAGCTCTCTGCTAATGTTTTCTTTTACTGACTTTTTGGTTTATTTGCTAAGCTTTAACAGCTTTGCGGGCTAAACAATTAATGATGATGAGCTTAGGAAATTCACGATTGATGTCTGCAAAATGTTGCCAAGTGTTAATGTTAAGAAACCGGCATGGTATGCTACAGCATTTATTTAAACTTTAGATTTCCCTAGGGTTTAATGAGCGTACAAAAAATGACTTTTAATTGGCTGCAAAAAGCAACAGAAAAAAATGGAATCCCGTCTGCTTTAAGCACAGAAAGTCAAGCTAATATAATTTGAAAATTATGCATAATAAGCACATTCATACACAGACAGGGGGCGTAGGGATGTAGGGGCCAAAGGGGTAGGTATAAAAGATGGCTGCCTGCCAATTACCGCATCGTTTCATTATTAAATTTATCGTATTACGTTGATGAAATCATTTGAAGGTTGCTGCTGCTGCCGGCTGCGGTTTGGGTAATTTCCCCATTGGCTGCCTGAGTTTTAGCTGTATCTTTTTATCTGTATCTCTGTATACATATCTCACTCTGTGTGTGTGTGTGTGCCTTTTGTGGCATCACAGCGAGACATATTTGCTGTTAGAATTGTTTCATGTGGAGCGTGCCACAATTAGAGCGGGAAATGGAGACGCAGGCGGCGAGAGAGACAAAGAGCTGTCTGCCTGACTCCCCTCTTTTCACCCCTTCCACTACACAGCATATATAATTACACATGAATTTCAATATCCTGCGGCTTTCCGCCTCTCTCAGCCCTCCACTACCCCACACCGTTGTTAGCCTGTCTATTTGTTTTAGGCCAACATTGTTGGCATTCGGCTTTATGATGTTATTTCTCATATTCGATGTGACTTTAAAAACTTTAATGAATTTCTACTTTAACTGGTTATATTTATATTGCTATTTGTTTTATATTTACTTCTTCCTTCTGCCAAGGAATTCAATCCCAATCCGAATCCCAATCCGAATCCCTTTTCCAATGCCAATCCTTTCTACAGCTGAGAGTCTGCGAGTAATTTGGCAAAAGTTTTAATGTACTCGCAGTTTTGTGGCTATATTTGTATTTGTTTTTGTCTACAGCGGGGTGGGTGGGCGTTGTGTGGGCGTGGCAGCTGCTGCCGTTGCCTTGTAATTGAGTGTAAGCGCTAATTGGAATTTTGATGAAGTTCGGCGTGAATTTTGCAACATTCGAGCAACTTGAAATTTGTAAGAAGAGCTGAGGAGCAGTGAGCACAGCGGGCGGGGAGGGGAGGGGGAGTGGAGGGGTAAGGCAATGTGCAATTATGTAACTAGCAGTTGAAAATGTTTCGAATTTCATGTGGTCGCTAATTGTGCGTCTGTGTGGGTGTGTGTGTGAGTGGGTGGGTGTCTTGGCTGCTTAACAAGCATACGCCACGTTGTATTGAACTTTCGTCTTTAATAGCATACAACGGAAAAGAAATACTTTTAGCAGCGCAACTTTGAAGAAGTCAAAGAAATTGTAGACAATAGTAGAACTAGTTCCTCACACAGCTCTTTTGAACCAGTTCTTTAAGGGCTTGTAATGAAATTAACTAGTTACAGCATTAATAGCAAATAGTTTGCAGTTTTTTCTGCTTGAGTTTCAACTCATTTTCAATGCCTTTGAGCCCAGAATTCCATTCACCTACTACAGTTAATGGAAAATACGCAAACTCGCAGCACTTTTATGATTGCAAAACCTTTTTCAATCAAATTACAATCAGAAGTCTACATAAAAGCTAAAATATCAACTTGCTTTTTTGCCTCTTATTTTTTTTTTGACGGACACTGCGGCAATTTGTCTAATTTCCTGCAGCAAAATGCAAACAAACATGCATAAACAACAGAGACAACAACAACAACAGCAAGTTTAACAATAACAAGAACAAGAACAACAATTGAGGCAACTTTTGAGCCATCTAGTCGAATGGACATATGCATATTGCAATGGCAAAAACTTTTACTAAACCAATTTTTTGTAGCTCAACTTTTGCGTAGCTTTATGTTGATGGACTGCCGAGTGCGAGAGGGGAAGAGGTGTATGAAAATGCAAATGCAAAGTTCTACACTGAGAAAAGTTAGTGGGGGAGTGAACGCTTTTAAATGCAGTTCCCTTTTCTTGACTATACATGAACTCTACTTCTTCTTCTGCTGCTGCTACTGCTTCTTTCAGCCGTTGACTTGCTTTTCCTTCACAAAATGAAAACATTTGCGGGTTGTTTTCCTTGTTGTTGCTGTTGTTGTTGTTGCTGCTGTTGACAAAGCATAAAGTGCTGCAACTGCACAGGTGAGGAGTTGTCTAAGGGGCAACTGTGGGTTAAGGCTGCCAGGTGGGTCCACTGTGTACATAGACCTGCAGCACAAGTCCTGCATGAGCAGGAGGATAAGGACACTGCTGCTGCATGAAAGCCTGCCAGCTGGACTGAGTTTTTATTATGTCACACAAGTGCTTCCTATGACACACAACTTCCTGGTTGAGGTTGAGTAAAAATAATAAAAAAAAACAAGTGGAAATGTTCAAGTTGTGTGCACGACTTGAAAATACTCGGTAAATAAACTAACAAAGCAAAGAAAGCAGCTTAAAGCTAAGAGTTACAGACCAGCAGTGTTTACAATGCGCACTCCGTTATTTTTCTTCACTTTGTAACTTTCGTTGATCAAAAAATTCATTAGTTTTGAGTTTATTCATTAATTATTTGAAAACACCACACATCATACCCCTTGAACTAAGCTTTTGCTCGGGTATTATGCCAACAACAATAACAAATCCACTGCATTCATTTCAAAGCATGTTTCAAAGTGTTTGTGCGTGTGTGTGTGGGTGTGTTTGTGCGTCCAAGTCGCTGCACTTGAGCAACTGCCCAGCAATAAGAGTCCATTATAAATGCCACGCCCACTATTTGTGTACACTCCAGTCAGTTTTCTCAGCTTTGTCTTTGTGGCTTTAAAGCATCAACTTAAACGTCTTCACTATGCCCTGTACAAGAAGCCTACAAACTGACAGACTTTACAGCTACACAGCTACAGGGTAACTGCCAGTCGCTTATGCTCCACTTGTCATTGATACGACTTTGTTTGAAATTGTTTGCATTCATTCTCTGCCAACAAATAAATTCTTTTGTTATTAATTCAGTTATGTAGACAAATATTTGTATAATTCTATTTGCCGATGGGCAAGCGTGGAGTGTGCTGTACTGGCAAATGCCCTGGAAGTGTGGCACTCTTTCGAGGGTATTTCCCACTTAACGCACTGTGCATTTTTCAATTAGCCCAAATGCATTTCCGACTTTCAGCGCCGTTTGTGCATTACAAACAGGCAAACAACAATTTTGTTTGCCTTTTATCAGCGAGTTCGAAAACTGCAAATGACGGCAAAATTGCGGAAAAAGTTTTGTGGCTGCGTTTTCATTATTTCATCATTGTTTCAATTTTCCAAAAGCTTCAATTTTTTGTTCATAACTGTAGAAAGTTTTTGCTTTACTTTGATAGCGGCCTACTTTGCCTATCGCCCTCTCCCTCCCTCTCTCCCGCTCTCTTTCTGTAGCTCTCCCTCTGCCGCTTCTACTGCTTCTCCCCACCGCGCGTTACTGCAAACAATCAACTATTGGCGCCAAAACTCTTGGCCCCCAGCAACCTTCACGGCAATTAAGACTTGCATCATGCGTTTTCCTCTGCCTGTCGCTCTTCCACCGCCTTTCCCCTCACACTTCCACTGACTTTTCCACTACCAATTTCAGTTCCATTCGCTGCAATGCTTTCAACTTCACTGGCGTTTTTCATTTGGCAATTTGCATAGTTCAAGGGCTTCTCGACGCAGCTTCTAACTCAGTTTAGCACGCGTTGCCATTGGCACTTGCCCACCCCCCCTCTCTCCACCCTCCATCGCACCAAAAATAAACTAGGGTATAGCAAGAAGTGGCAAACACAAAAAACAGCTGGCAACAGTTTCGATTTGTTGGCGGCCAAACGAAATGAAATTGTTGCTTCCCCTTCAAAATATGCAGGCAACAAAATTTGATTATCATTTCCATATAGGCGAGAGTGTATGTGCTACTTTCTTTTAATACCCGGCATAGGTTTGACGACTAGGGTATATGCTATGCATAGCTAGGCCTTATACAGTGAGTAGTTTTGAAGTTATGCGCATTTAAAATATAGGCGCCTAAAAGTAGGCAACACTTTTTTATTTTGCATATTTAAAGCTGTAAACGGTATGTTATAGACAGATACTCCTCCTCTGGGCTACAACTAGTTAGTTTCTGCACTTTTTGTTGGCTGGCATAAAGTTTGGCTTTTTTTTTTGGAGGGTAAAAAGCACTTGCAATGCGCCAAATGTGCCCAGTTTGGCTTAGAACTGCGGCAAGAGCCAACAGTTTGCAGCAACACCGTGTTGGATTGCCAAAAGTAATGGCCGAAATGCAATTTCACTAGCCAAATTAAAAGTCTGCTAGGTTATGGCTAAGAGCTCTGCGCGAGTAAGCATTCCTATTGGTAATAATCCTGGTGTAAAAAGCAGAGACAGCAAAGGAGTTAGGAATGGATGTAGGAAGTAAGGACAAGACATAGCAGAGGTGTAAATAAACTTAAATTACACAAGGTTAACACGAAAATGCCTATAAAGAGGGATAGTTGTAGTTATAGCTAAGCCTATAGGCGACTTTATAGAAACAGTCTTAGCTAAAGTCTAAGACGAAAGCAGATTAAATTACTGCAGTCTTTGTGCTGCATTTTTAAATAAAGTCTTTAGCCCTAGCTTGCTTTTGGGCCGCCTCAACTTAGCCAACATCAACTTGTGGGCCATTAAGTTTCCCTGCGCTGTCTGAGGCCCCAAAGCAAACACAAAGCGAATTCGTCCCCCGCTACTCCTCCTCTCTGTACCACACACTTGCCGCAAAGTAAGCGCAGGCTGTCAGCAGGGCTAAAAATGCAAGTTACCTGCCCACAACAGGCAGCTGTACAAGGGGGTGTGTGTGTGGGTGTGGGGGAGGCACTGCAGCAGACCTTCAACTGTTACCTGCTTGCATGTAAATCCGCTCAATGATTAATGTAATTTCACGCGCCACTTAACGTTATCCTTGCAAGGACATTATGCTTAATTGCAGCGTCAGTTTGAATTTAACCGAGATTCGCCATCGCCATTTTATTCTCTTCGTTTTTTTTTTTTTTTTTAACTGCCGCAAGGAGTACAACGAAGTGTGGTGTTCGCGGGGGGGTTAGCGGGTAGCGGGAAGGAGCTGAGTTTTTGCCAGAATGTTTGCGGTGGCTCGACAACCGTGTCGAGTCGCCGTGTGAATTTATGAAAGAGATTTGCATGCTTGCGGGCATTTAAAGTTAAAAAGCAAACGATTTCAGGTGCACACACATCATTTGCTGCTGCCCAGGACAAGCTGCGATTCCGCAGCACAGCCAGGAACAGGGTCAGGCATAGGAGCAGGCAAAGGCAGCGAAGGAGATGGCAAAGTTGCCTCGACAATTCTTTTTTTTTTTGTGGCCATCGTGAAAATGGGTTAATTGCATAATTTGCGATTTTCATGTGCGCCGCCCACACGTCTTCATATATGGGGGCGTGGCTATGCCACTTAAAGCTGCCATTAACGAAAACTGGCTCAATATGATTCAATCAATTTGCTCCATAGCCAAATTGGGCTAAAATCACTTCAGTTAATTTGGTTTTACACATAAGACTTACTTAAAATTCCTCTTAAATTATGTATAAGTTAGGGCTTAAAGCGCACGTCAGACTTACCTGTAAAACAAAGAAGAGAAAGCGGTAATTAGTTGTGGTTTAAAGTAGGTAGTCTGATTGTTTAGTAAACTAAATATACCCTGTATACCAAAACAGTTTCCAATTTGCTTTGTATAGCTGATTTCTGAGCTAAAAACACTTTGAGTATTTTCATTTTAATGCCATTTTAGCACTACAAAATAGCAACAAATAATCATTTAGCAAATCGAAAATTGTGTTGCCATTTTGTTGGCTTAGAAATGAAATGAATGGCAAATTTATGAGAGGAAATGGCAAAAAATGTATGAAAATGTTAACAGTTTATCTGTGCAGCTGTTGGCTTTGAAAAATCGAAGATAATAAACTTGAAAATCGTAAATGAAAATTGCGCTTCAAAGAGATTTAAATAAAGTTGCAATTGCATGACAAACTGGAGGTCATAAAACCTGTACAGGTCACACACAGTGTCTCAAAGTTTTCTTTTTGGCATCAAAGTCACTATGTGCTCAATTACTACGTGCATACCCTGTGGAAAGTAGGAGGAGTAAGGGGTAGTTGTGCTGTGTGCATGAAGCTGTGAGCAGTGTAGGGCTGATTGGTATCTTCAAGTCGAGCAGCATGCGGCGCACTCAGCCTCTAAGCCTTTTTGTAGACTGTCGTTTTATGAACTTAAAGCAAGGACACGCACACACACACACACACATAGACACACCCCCTACTCTTGTACAAGTCTTTGGTCCGTTCAAAATGACTTTTGCCTTTTTGCGGTCTGTTTTGTTGGTCAAAAGGCAAGAACAACAACAACAACAACAACAAAATGTCGAGTAATAACAACAACATGAACATGAGCATGAACAAGAACAAAAACAAGTTTATCTAAATTGCTGGCTGCTGCTGCCCTGTAGAGCAGCCAGGAATACTTTAAGCTGTGGTTGGCTTGCTCCATTCTCTATTTTCTACCAGTCCCCCCCTTCGCCCCTCCTCTCGCTTCGCTTGTCCTTTGCCCCAATCGAGCATCTTGTATCCTATCGCTTTTTCAATGTTTTTACTTATTTTGTATCTGTAACTTGCAGCTGAAAGTTGATTTGGGTCAATGCTGTTTGTTTTTCCAACCAGTTCAAGTTGATTTCTGTTTTTCTGCCCAGCTCCCTGCCCCCTGCTCCTGTGCTGCGTTACGCTCATCGGTATAACCTTAAAAAACTAATTGGTTTGTTAATTAAAAACGTTATTTTCTTTGGAATTTATTTGCCATGTTATTCTTCGACTGAAAACACAAAAGGTTTTGCTTCTTTTCCTTTTCATTTCTTTGTTTTTTTTAATCTTAACTCCTGTTGATTTTTCATCTCTCGAACACAGAGGGCAAAAAGTACTTTCAAATCCTAATGGAGAGATACAAATGACAGTTGCTTGGGGTTTTAGCCAAGAAACCACAAAGCTTTGCCTGCACATTTTGATTGAGTTTTGTGGTTTCTCAACTCTGATGTTTTCCAATCAAAGTTTTTAATCGATTCGACAGTCGTAGCATAACTACAAACTGCAATTCATGTTCAAATTGTAAGCAGAAAGCAAGAAAATAAAGTTAACATTAAAGATTTTAAGTTTACAGTGGGTTAGACAAGTATTTAGCAGCGAAATGTTAATTAACAGCTGAGTGTTTAATACAGCAGCAGTGTTATGCTATGCTTAACAGCTTAGCTAACAGCGCTCTGTTATGCTGCTTAACAGCGCTGTCAAAACAACGCTTTTATTTCTGGCAGCTGCATTTAAAATTGTCTTTGCTTTTAGCCAAGTTAGATTAGCCTAATTAACAGTCGATACAGAGAACAAAGCCCTTAACTCATACATGCATATTTAAACGCACACAAACACAAGTATCACGTGCCAAAGGCAGACAGTAAAACACACACACACGTAAACACTCGAGCCAAACAGCAGCTCAAGAACTCATGCATATGACATGACACAGACGGGGGCAAAGGTGAGCAAGGGGAAATGGCGTACAAACCTGGACAATTTGAATAGATGAGATTAGCAGGAGCAGCAGCAGCAGAAGCAGCAACAATTCCATGACTAACCCAAAAACTCTTGCCGTCTCACTTTGTGGCATTGTCTGGCATTCACAAATGTTTTGTTTGTCGGCTGATCAGGTGGGGGCAGGGGGTACTGCCGTCATGACGGTGCCAAAAATAACTGTTAATTCAAATGCAAAGCAAAGGTAACGTGCCAATGTTCGAATGGACACGACACACAAATGCCAATGCAAACAAAGCTGAAAGCTGTTCAAGTTCTCGCTCAAGCGTATGAAGCTGCCAACCCAAAGATGAAGTTCAGGATGAGCATTGTAGGTTGACTATGACTATGACGATGAGGTTGAGGTTGATTCTGAGGCAGCTCTATCGGTTGTGCCATTCAGCATGCAGCTTGATTAGATATTGTTGCCATTGCCATTTCCATTGGCTTAACATTCTTTGACTACAACTGCAGCTAGCAACACCACTTACTACACAGTGTTGGCAGTTTAGCTTATTTATAGCTAGCTGGGGTTTGAAAGGGAAGAATTACCCACCTTAACTGCGATTAATTAGTTTAATCAACATGTATAAAAAGTTTTTATATCAAAAATGTTTTAAAATATATTTTAAAAACTTTTCCTTTTATTTTAGCCAACTTTTTGCTGTTTTACCATACTATTTTTAAGCCGAAAAGGGTTTAGTAACTAATCAAATTAGTTTGCCTGCCCTATCTCATTTCATTTAGCTTTTTTTCCCTGCCTCTAATCAAACTAGCTGCGTTTCTGCCAACACGTCTCGTAGCTGAATTTTTGGGTTTTTGTATTTTGTGTTTTGGACTTTTGCCGTGCTTCAGTTTGGCTTGGAACGTGCTGCCATTAGACTGCCACTACAATATGCCATTTGCCATTTGCGATTTTGCTGTTGCCGTTTGCCATTGAATTGCCATCGACAGCAGCTTCAAAAAGCAACGGGTTCTATTAAAGATGCTTGCAATCCATTTGCATATTTGTTTGCCGCTCTCTTGTAAAAGTAACCACATCATGGTAGGTCGACTTAAAGTTTTCTGCTGCTTTAATAACAAATGCAAATTGACATGTGTACAAGAGGCAATTATGTAATACATTTCATAAAAAACAACTGTACATTTAAAAGTAAATCAGTTGAAAGTTGTGTAGCAACCCTCGCTTGGCAAGTAAATAATAAATGAACAACAGCAATTTGTAACTTGTATACGCAAACTGTGCATCGATTTCGACATGAACAAATGTCTATTTAAATTGCACTCGATTGGCCTGATTCAGTTTATCGGTCAATGGTTTGAATTAAAATTAAAATTCAGCTTTAATTCTTCAATACTCCCACAGCAGCCACATCAACCATACGCACTGTTTGCCCAGACATATAGCCTTCACTCGTATCGTATTTGTATTATTATTTATATTACTTTTCATCTTTTCTTTTATTTAAATTGTTTTGTTGTTCATGTTTCTGTTGAGCCATCAAATTTACATTCATATTTTTTAGTTTTCCCCAAATTTTCCAATGCCAAAATATGCTACGAACGGAAGCTGTACACATGCTTAAGCGGCTTTTCATGTCTTAAATTTGTGGCAGTAAGTAAGTTGCTGTTCAAGTTCGGTTACTTTGTGGTTCTTAATGACCTGAAAGCGGATATTTTGCGCTCTAAATGAAAATATACCACAACAAACTTGTCAAAACACACAGAAATATACAGAAATTCCTTATTTATTTAGTTGTGAAATCATTTTTAAAAACATAAATAAATTATTTGTATAGATTTCTGGTGAAATATTGAAGAATATATTGATTATTTTAAAAGCAGCAAAGTTTGTAGTGTATTTGCTAACTTGGCCAATACAAATAAGTCTACCAATGTGTACAATAAACAACAAATAATTGTCAAATTCCATTTGGCCCTAAAGGAAAGTGCTTTTAGCCTTCAGTGGCAGCTAATAAAAGTTAATCAAAATGCATGCTCGATGACAGGGCTAAAACAGAGTTAAGTGCTTGACGCAGCGCCACAGAGCGGCTTAAACCCAAACTGACCCGGTCCAAGGAGGCAAAGGGATTGAGAGGGCGGGGTGGGAAGAGATAAGGGCCAACAGACGGCGTATAACTAACTAATTAATATTAATGCGCAGCGAATGCTAATTACCAACACATGCACACTCACACACGCACACATGAGCCACATATGAGTAAGCAGCAGAGTTTACGTGACTTTTAATCACCCTGTAATCGATTATTTAATGTAACTTATACATAATTAAACAGAAGCCTTATTTATCAGTTGCTATTTAATTAAAAACTTTATCAAGCACGAAATCAAAACTGTGTAACTCTAGTTTCTATAAAGAAACCTTTTTTTAATCTACTTTAACAACAGTTTACTGTGCTTGCAGGGTATCAACAACACAAAAACACAAAAAAGCAACAAAATTGTGGCGAAAAGTATTTTGCACACAATCATATGAAACGTGCGCAGAAGAAAAGCTTTGCACATGCATAAAACAGCAGCAAGGACGAGCCAGGACGAGTACAAAATGGAAAAAGTTTTGAGCGCTGACTGCATTGAAATGCAAGCAAATTGAAATGAGCGCCCAATCGGGAGGGGAGTAAGGAGAGAGGGAGGGAGGGGAGTACAGAGCGGAGCGGAGCAGAGAAAAGCAGCCGTCGACACGTGTTGGCCATTTCGAAATGCAAACGCCAGTGGGAGAGAAAGAAAGAGAGACAGAGAGAGAGGGAGAGAGCGATAGGGCGGGCGGGAGTTCATCACAGGAATCAGATTCCATTGGCATATCCGCCGTTTGGCCAATTCCGTAGGCGCTTATTTGCTTATTCATAAGCAAACATTAACTTAATTTCCATCTGTGTGTACGTGAGTGTGTCTGTGTATGTGTGTGTAATAGTATACGTGTGTGAGTGTTTGCATTGCAAAAAGCATTCCCGAAATGTGATTATCAGAGAACGAGGAAGAGAAACGTAGGGCGAGGAGACAGAGTCCAATGAGAATCGCCAACTGGCAGCAGCTGCTTAATAAAGTGACTGCATATGTATGTGTGTGTGTGTGTGTGTGTGTGTGTTTGCATTGGTATGCGTGTGTTTGTGTATTTGTTGCTGTCTGCCATCAAAATACATAAAACAAAAACCGGCAGCGAACGACAAACAATTTTATAGAAAGAAATATATTGTTAGCAGCCGCAAATAAAGACATGAGAAAAGTGCACACGACTAATAGATACCCTGTGTTAAGTAGGCAAAGTCATAAAAGTTAACTGCTTGTATGTATGCTGCTATTTACAGGGTATTGAAGGGGTTTACAGGGGATTACAGTGGATTAAAGGATTAATTGTAAAAATAAATACTTTTAAAACATTTTAATTAAGTTTACGAAAGGCATTTGAGCACAGCAAAGTTATAAATAGCTAAAGGTAAAGCGCCTAATATAAAGAATGCCATTATCGTCAACTTATAGTGAAGAATAGATCAAGTATATATATATATAACCCGCTTGTTTTAGGGGTTTATCGCTGTATAACTAACAAAACTTTAGCAATTACTAACAGGGAGCTGGATTATTTGTCTAGACTCTAAGAGGAAGAGGCTCTACCCTCCCTCCCACTCTGTTTCTATAAATAGACTCGCACATAAACTCGTGTCTATCTTAATAAAGTAACACCCAGTTTGCCAGTTACTCGGGCCATCGTTCAGCACAACCAATTGCCAATTGCAGGAGGACATGCAAAGTGGCAGCCGCTGCAACAAGAAGAATAACAGCAGCAATGGCAATAGCAACATCAGCAACAAGATATACAACATCGCGTGCAGCAGCAGCAACAACAACAAGACGAGCAGCAAGCAGAAGCGGCAAGTGGCAAGTGGCAGCAATGCGTCAGTGAAGCAAATAAACAACATCAACAGAAAAATGGAAAGCAAAATTTGCTGAGTAAACACAGCAGCAACAACAGCAAAGTCAAGAGACTCTGGCAGCGACTGTAAAAGACCCTGTAAGTAGAACATTTAACACAACTTTAACAACTTTTAAGTTCATGCTGAGCAAACAAACTCTTTTCCCACAAACTGAGCAGACTCTGCAAGTGCTACAACTACAGGGTCTAACAACATCGGACGTAACTTTGTTTCTATTTAAATTTATAAACGAAACTCATGCAACGTTCGTTGTCCGTGTGTGCAGCGTGTAAATATGTCTCACTGAGCGTGTGTGTGTGTGTGTATCAGTGTGTGTGTGTCAGTGTATGTGTGTGTGTGTTTAAGGATAAAGCGCAAAGTTTACATTCACTCACACGCCGCGCTGCACATTGAGGCCATTTTGTTAATATTTAATATCAAATAAAGGCCGATGCGGTGCAAAATGGTGGAGAAAAAAGAGCACGGAATTGAAACAGAAAATGTGGAAAACCCCCAGCAGGGGAAAGGGGGGGATAATGGGGAAATGAGGAAAAGCTAAATGGATGACCAAACTGGCCTCAAAGTTGAGCGTGTAAGTGAGTGAGTGAGTTTTGAATAAGAGCCACTCTTCGGGCCATAAACGAATCCATCAAAACTGACCGCAGAAGACAGACAGCAGAGGGAGAGAGCAGGGAGTGAGCAGGGAGTGAGTAGGGAGGGAGAGAGAGGGGAGACACGTGCGCTGCGGTAACGGAACGAGTTATCAGCTCAACGCTCACGTGATGCCTGAGAAATGGACAGCACTTGAGAGATGCTGTCAGAATTGGAATCGTAGCAGGAGTTGGAGCTGGAATCGGAACCAGTTCGGTGAGCGAGTTGCGTGTTGTTGCCCAGAGAAACGTGCCTTAAACTCTGTCCATTTATTTGGCTTCTTCTGCTAGGTTAATACCCAATTACTGTGCAAATTACTTCAAGTTTTTCTCCACAAAACTTTTTCCATGTTTTCCATGGACAACGTCATTTTTCGGTACGTGTGTGTGAGTGGGTGTGTGTGCGGGTTTGAATGCCATTAAAGTTTTGCATGTGCCTCAAGTTGGAACGTGTTTTCTCTGACACACGCACAACCACAACACACACGCACACGCACACACCCACTCCACCCACATTCACACACACACGCCATTTAAAGCTTTTTAATAAACGTCATAATTTGCTTAAAGTTTTCATATAACCAGGTGCTGAAAACTGCCCCAAGTTCAGTCTCCACCTGTCTCTATCTACCCCTAGTGTGTGTGTGTTATCCAAAACTACTAAACAATTTTCAAATTATCTTGATAGTTTTTCGCATTTAAGTATATGGAAATGTGAAAATTGCATTTTGTGGTCGAAAATTTTACGAATTTGGTGTCAAAGTGTCAACTGGAAAATGTCAAACGGAAATGTTGTGCTTCATCGGTAAGTTCTGACTAGTGAATGCTGTGTAGTTGCTAAAATAGAGTTGACATTTATGTATATGTGATTAAAAGTATGTAAAACTAATTTAGTAATGATATCATAAGCAAAAGTTAAAGATATTGAAGCGAAAAGTGAACAGAAACGAGCGACTGTTAAGCTGTTACTAACAGCATAGTTAACAGAATGCCTTGCAGAATACTTTACAGAACTATGATAGGAATTATATGACTGTTAACAGTCTATGTTAAGGGCTGTAGTTAACAGAGTACTTGACAAAATAGTTAGCAGAATATTTACCAGCATACTTAACAGAAACATGATGAGTTAACAGACTGTTCTCCTTAGATTAAACACATATATCAACTAAATCTGTTTAAAACTGATTATTAAGGAAATTTAAATATAATTCATTTCTTTCGATATTTTACAGATATTTTTATTAACATTGAATTTCTTTAAAAAACTACTTTCACAAAAAACTATATGAGAATTTATTGCTGTGCTCAGCAAAAATCTTGCTGTCCCACACAGCTGGCAAGAACTGCTAATGCACAGCTGTAAGTATATACATTAGTGTATCTAGCAAGTCATAGATTTAACTGCAAGCACTCTGGAGACTCGTATAAAAAATATCTCTTACAATGCACGTTTTAATTTTTTGTAAAACAAAAGTATAAAAAACACAACAAGAACTGCACATTTGGGACAAATACTCGTACGAGAGTATGGAAAAAATGTGGTAGGTGGGAAATGGCGAGTGTGGGGGAAAAGGGGGTGTAAATGGTAGCAGCTGAAAAACGAAGCCCTGAAGCAGAAACTGAAACAAAATCAAAAGCGACTGCGCTGACATTCAATGGCATGCGAAATGCAAAACAGCGGACGGAGATTACAGCCAGCGCCCAAAGGAGCGCACAAAACTTTTACTTTGACATATCACACATACACAGAGAGTCCCAGAGAGCGAAAGAGACAGGGAGAGGTGAATGGCAAACAACAAAATAAAATAGTTGAGAGCAAAAGCCAAAGCGAAAGCCAAAGCCTCCGACTCAAACTCAGATTCAGATTCGGATTCAGCGAGGCGCTTTTTACTTTGACCGCCGCTGGGCACTCGAAATGCATATGGAAAAAGGGGAATCCCCAAAGTTGGCACTTTTAGTCTGCACACAAACACACTCACACTGTGTTTGTACTCGTCTAAGTGTTGTTATTTGTGCGCTTTTTAGCTTCAAAAAAAAATAATGGCTGCAAAAGCGCAACTAAAAACATGCGACAAAGTGCATGCAAAAGAGCGAGTGAGAGAGCGAGAGCGAGAGAGAGCACGAAACATGTATGAAAGAGCTGCAGCGAGTCTCTTAGCATACACATTTCACTTTGCCATACGCTCAATGGTGCATTTGGATTTTACTATGCGTTTGAAAAGCAACGAAATGCCCCTCGAAAAATCAACATCAGTGCACACAACAATCGTTTTTCTCAAGTCAAAAAGAAGTAAAAGTAAAAGGAAAAACAGCAGAAAAAAAACAGCATCAGTAAAAGCGCAATTTCCTTTTGGACTAAAGCCACCATTTTATATGGACGGAAAACGCATCGAAGCTGCTGCTTGATGCGAGTGCCAGCAGCTTTGAGCTTTGTACAGCAGCAAAATATATAGAAACAAAAAGAAGGCAAGGACTTTTCAGTAAATAATTGGATGCATATCAATATGAACAGAGCTGGCTAACAAGATGTTTATAAACTAAACAGTGCTCTATATATGTAGTTAAGTAGAGATTCGTCTGATTTGCTACATATTTTATAGCTTTTTACTGCTAAAAATACTTCAAATTTCAGCTGTACACTTTCATTTCTTTCTAAACGGCTACAAATTGAATGCTGCAGCTGCAAATGTTTGACGACAACATTGATAAAGTAATGTAACATAACTCTATCACATATTTAAATCCATTTCCACAGAGCAAATCCATAAATTGTTGCTCATAATATACGTACTCGATCGTACGAATTCCCATGCATCAAATTTTCCAAGAGATTTTCCCAAACGTACTGTCAACAGTTCATAACCCTCTCTCTCTCTCTCTAACGGAAAACTATGTTAAAATAACTATATCATTGGCCATTTTATAAGGGAGCGTTGCTAGCTATTTCTACACACCAACACACACACACACGCACATACACTCCCACAAACGCACAGTGGAAACGACAATATTTTTGCACAATTTCCATTTTATTATTGCACATAACCCGAAATGCTATTTATTTTTTCAAGTGCTTGTTGAAGTTTTCCACGCTAGCTTCAGTCCCAGACAGCAAGAGAGAGACACAGAGAGAGAGGGAGATGGAGAGAGAAAGCGAGCGCAAAACAAAACGAAACAATAACAACAATGAAGGGAAAACAGTGAAATTTATGGTCATTTTGGGAATTTTACGCTTTTTCAGCTTTGGGGCGCCGCATTAAATGCTTACATGTTGATTTAACAGCAAAGAACGAGCAACAAGGATTCGTAGCTCTAACTCCTTACCTACTGCTTCCTCTGCTCTCCTGCTTTCTCTCTGTTCTCTGGTAACTTAAAATGCTACTTTGCATGCACTTTGCCCATCCAGATGTTTTGTTTTAGCGCCCAGTTTCGTTAGCTGCTGCAAATCTTTGTTTATTTGCAGCTAAAATGCAAGGATTTATTGTAATTTTATACACCCTGGCAAAGTGGAAGCCAAGCCAGAATTTCTCTACTACCTACTCTTCTCCTAACTTCAATCTTCGACCTCCTTGTCAGCTGCAGCCCAACAAATTGTTGGAAATTATGGAACTGCTGCCTGTTCATAAACATATGCCCACCAACAGTTTCTTTAAAGTTTCTACACAGTTTCTGCCTGAGAATCACATAGAAAGGCGTATTAAATTCACTGGGCTTAAAGTTGTTAGTTTTAGTTCAAAGAATTTCCTGTTTTCTGCTTTCTTTAGTTTAGCTCAATGAGAATCACCGAGCGGGGCACACAACAGCTGAGACTGACACGACTGTACCTGCTGCTTTAACTTCTGATTCTGATTCTGATTCTTCAAATTCTCTTGCCACTTTTGTTAGCTGCTTTTGGCAGTTTGTTGTCAGTGCAAACTGGCAACATATTTGACACGACACGACGCTGATTTAAGTCATGACCCCTCTGTATGCGTAACAACCCTGCTGCGGTAGGGTTGTCAACTTGCCATATGCAAATGACTTGCTTATCAAATAAAGTAATGCCGGGGTGTTTGCACGTTGCCCGTGTCTGTGGTGTGTGTGGGTTTTTTGGGGTGTCAAGTGGAACAACAGTGCGTATGCGCAATTTTCACATTGTTTCAATATTACACATACATTAAACTCTCTCTCTCCCACTCTGCCCAAGCTTGTGACGCACACCCTGTATCTACTTGGGTTTGAGTTTGGTTTGTGGGATTGGCATTGGGTTGGGTTTGGTTTGGTTTGGGTTTGGGTTTTTTGCCTGCGGCCTCTGCAAGTATGCACAAGTAATGTGAGAAAATTAAATTTTTCGTGGCTCCCACAAATGTCGGTGTGTGCAATACACACGCACACGCCCACACACACAAACACACACTGATATATTTATATACATTAATATATATAAATGTTTATGTGTATGAGTTTTTGTGGATTACTCAGATGCTTACAATTGTTTGCTTTTCTACCCCGCACACGTCGAGTGTCAGAAATAAAACTTAATTTCAACTGAAACTGCTTAAAATTTATTTCTCCTGCTGCTGCTGCTGTTGCTTTAAATTAAATGTTGCTCATTGTTCTTGTTACTGCGGCTTTTCTTCTACTTCTTGTTGTTGTTAAGCACATTTTGTTAATTGAATTTGGCAAGCAATGTGATTATCATGTGATTTATGTCAGCTCGATTTGCAAGGCGTTAAATTGTGAGCCGCTTGCTCTTCCTGTTTCTCAGATATGAATCATGTAACTGAATACGTCTAGAATTTGTCAGCTTATAGCTCTAACTAAAAGCTAATTGCAGAGACTATGACTACAATGTCTTTGTCTAAATGGAAAATCTGAGTGAAGTCTTGTCTTTTAATTAGCAAATTGAAAAATATGATAATACAAAAACTGTCAGAAAGTCAAAGGAAATTTAAATAAGTTAGAATATAAGTTAATTAAGTTAATTAAGTTAAGTAGAGCATTCTACTGCCAAAATCAGCTGTTTTTAATAATCAAGCTTTTATTTAAGACAAATTCTTTGAGAAATCCATTCTAGGCTCAGTTGCCTGACACTTTGTTACCAAATCGAGCCCTTTCAGCAGCTATACTTAAGCTAATTTCACGAGTAAAATACATATTTGCGCTTGTACGCATATCGTATTGAGTAATCAGTAATTGATAAGGAGTTTTGTACCCCACAGCATATGCATAATGCCCCATTAAGCATGCCATGCACCATTTAAGTCCAATCAAAGTTGGGCCATTCATGAATACGTATTCGAAAGTCCATTGAGTGGTCGCCAAACTGAAAGCCACAAAAGCCGCAGAAAAGCATTGCGATTTGAGCAAACAGCATAGAAATACCAAAATTCCATTTGATTGAAGTGCCATCGAGTGTGACACGATGTCTCCAATGGCATGTGTGTGTGTGTTTGAGATGGTTAAACATTTTAACCCCTAAAGCCGCAACGAGTTTTGACTAATTGAGTGTGCCAAAAGCGAAACAAAAGAATGTCAGTGCTTAAAGACGGGCTACATACAAATAAGTTGAAGTTAAGGGTCTGTAATTGCATTGCAGTTGAATTAAATCATGGCTAAAAGTATTTGCAGCATTCATAAAATAGCACAAATTATGCACTTGCATGCGCTTGGAATTTTACTGCAGACGCAGGAAACAGGAAATTCTAATGTAAATTTTATGGCAACACATAACGCAATTTTGGGTAGAACGAACAGGAAAATGCTGTTGTTCAGAAGGAAGAAGCATAAACATGAATTCCACAATGCCAAAGGCACTTGATAGCCCGTTCTTGTTCTAGCTGCCGTCTATGTCTCTTTTTATGTACCGGAAATACTTGGCATGCCTCATTGAGCCTCGTTAGCTGACTTACGAATTTATGCCGAGCATGAAGCAAGCTCATGTTGACAGCTCATGGCAGCGGGCACTTTCCAATTGAAATAAATCTTTACACAAAATTTGCCAATTTGTTGTCATGGGCTGCACACCAACCGCCCCCCTTCTAAAGCTTAAGAGCCAGCCACGCCCTTTTTTTGCCCATTACACACATCATGCACGGCACACGCCCATTTTGTCATTGGCTCCTTGATACTGCTATCCTCGTCGTATCCTTGTTTGCCATTGTCAATACTTGAGCCTTTTTACAGCTCATTCTCAGCGTTTGTTTGCCTCAATTCTCGATTTGCTTTCTTCGTACTCTTTGCTTCATTCTTCGTCTCACTCCCGTTGTCATTCCTCAAGTGCTTTGCTCAAGTGCAGATTAGCAAGATTTTACAGCTTATGTTGGTCCTTGTCTACTCAAGGCACTACTCGTTTTATTGGCCTGACACATGAGAAAACAGAGTTTTACTTTCTTGCAGTGAAAAACTAAGAAAATCTTTCGATTTTCCTCCCTTTTTTTTTAATTTACGACAAGTTATCTAGTTTTAATCTTAATTTAGCTGAATTTAATTATATTAACAACTTTCGTAGGCAATTTAATGCTGCCCCCATAAGTAGGCAACAAAAAGTTTTCAATGTCGCCCTGAAAAGTAGGCAACGAAATTTTTATTTGTCGCCTTTTGTCTGTCAGTGCGAAGCAAAAGTTTTGCATTTATGGTAATTTCTTAATTTGCACACGACTCACCACCAATTGCCATCTCTTTCTACTGTTGGCTTCTGTCTTTTTCTATCAACACGTACGACAATGTAAAAATTAGGCTAATGCGAGGTCTTTGTGAGGCGTTCAAAACGAGAAATGAATCATTTGCACCTTTAAAAAGGCATTAAAATGCGACTAGGACTGCAGAGAAGCAATCAACGCTATATACACACACTGTGAGTGTGCTCGGAATCCTGCGAGCACTGTGATCCAAACAAATTAGAACACGCACGAGTGCATTGGCCACAAAAATGAAATGATTTGATGAAGCCCAAAGAGCTCACTTCGGTGGAACCAAATGAAAGTCCAGGTAACTGCCACGCACGTCGTCAGGCTGAAACTTTTCCGGCCCACCTGAGGGCGTGTCCAAGGCGGCATGATAATAATTGAGTAGCTGGAGAGCAGAGCCAAAAGCAGAAAGAGAAAAAAGAACGAGAAATACTTCTGGCGATGTGAACTAGAAATGCAAAATAAGTGCCGAGCATACAGACTGAGCCATTACTGGCAGACAGACATGGTACATGGAGGCGTATACGCAATTTAAGCCGCTTAAAGCCAAAACGCCCGGACAGTAGCAGAAATATGAACCAAAACGAAACGAAACGAAATGAAATCTGTCGCTCGAGTTGAGTTTTGGGGACTCGGCAACTTCATCCTATCCGCTAAGCTGTACGCACATGAAATATCCAACAGTTACGAGCAGCCAAAGGAACTGAACGCAAAAAGTCCTTGAGCACGGCACAGAGAGAGAGAAAAAAAACATTTCACACTCACAGTCTGAGACCGAGTTCGGCCTGAACCGGCACTTAAGAGCGTCGATGTCATGGCGATGATGATGACGTGGAGCGTAGAGTAGAAGAAAGGAGGATAGGGCAAAGAGGACGAGCAGAGCAAAGAGTCAAGTGTCGGCTAAGCACCACGCGTGGCCCAAAGTAACTGTAGTCGCAAAACGAGTCGAGAGTGGTAAATGCGAGGCAAAAACTGAAGTCCTGCGGCAGCTGAAACTGTTGAAGGAGATCCGCTCAAACATCCACATAGACATGAAGTTAAGTGGCGTAAAGCGTGTACTTAATCGCTTAAAGCATTAGAATTTGAAATTGAATATCATAAAGGATATTCAAAGAGCGCGAAAAACAAACTACGAGTTCAACAGCAACAACAAGGGCAAAAAGAAAAGTTGTGCTAAATCCAAACACACGGCAAATAGTTGGTAAAATGCTTTGGCAAAGCGAAAAGGCATTTACTCCAGCTCTCTCTCTCTGGCTATATATTTGCTTGTTTCCCCCCCCCTGTCTCTCCCACTCCTTACTTAAAATAGTTTAGCTTCTATCGAGTTCAAGAGTTGCTCGCAAAACGTTAACGTTTAAAGTGTGCGCAATGCAAGTTATTTCAAATATGCAAATTGAACATGCTTTAGTCGGTAAAAACATCTTTCAAAACTATGTAATACTTTGAGAGACAGCACAATTGACTTAAAGAGCTGAGGCATTAGTCAGACTTTAAAACTATTAAGACGAAGTCTAACTTAAATGAAATGTGCTTCATTTATTAGCTAGTTAGCTGTAAATTTCGGTAACTTTCAGTTTTATCACTACACAAATTAAATCAGAAAACATAAAAGCGCTGATTTAAATTTTATTTGCTATGCCAAATGCTCGTAAATAGTTTTGAAAACAAATTAACAATAACGATACACATAATTGTTTCCAGCAGTCATAATAATTTCGCACTCACACATAATTGGATTACGAACTTGAAACCGTTTCGAATGTTTGCAGTTTTTCAGTTTTCATTTGGTTTCAAACTAAAAACAATTGAAATTTATTTGCCACATTTATTGTTATGATTATTATTTTTCGTTGTTGCATCAAGTTATAAATTGCAATTTGTTTCACAATTAAAATGAAGCTTAGTTTGCTTTTTTGCGTGTCGCTAAAAGAGAAGAGCGGAAAAATTCAAACGGATTGGCGTTTTTAGAAAGAGAAAGCAAGAGGTAGGGAGAGGGAGAGGGAGTGAGGGAGCGCAGAGCGAGCACTTTAAAAACCTTGCCCCGTTGCCATTAAAAATGGATGACATTTTGACAATTGATGGCCGCGTTCTGGCCAAAAGGAATCGATAACATCAAATATGCATTACACAGTCGACAGTCGACAGTCGTCAGCAAATGGAACTGATTGAAAGAATAGATAGAAAGGGTAGGGAGGAAAGGCCCCCACAGACAGAGAACCGACTGTGAGACAGACAGTTGGCAATTTGCAATTTGCTTTTATCATCTTAATTTGATTTGAAGCGTATTTGTTCTTTGAATATTGCATGCGTCTTACAAAATTGCCAACTCCAGCAAAATGTTCGATAAATTAGCACAGAAATCAATTATTTATTATTTTATGCTGCTATCTAATTGAAGTTCAATAATCAAATATGCTGCTTTCAAAACCCAATGACTATTACTATTTATATTTGAAGTATGCAAACAATTGCATACTTAAACATCATTAAATAGTCAATTCACTCGAGTAGAAGGCACGAATTGAAGCCAACTTAATCAGCACTCTCTAAACACAACTCAAATTTAGTTACAAACACATCGACTGTTTAAAATTAATCAAACTTTTCTATTTAAATTTCAAAACTCTTAAAAACATTACTCAAAATGTTAACAATTCCTTTGTTCGTCTTCATCTCTGTGCTGTTGAAAGTATCTCGTGGATTTATGATTACAGTGGATGCCCATGAGATTGCTTGTTTCTATGATCATGCACACGAGCAGGACAAGATCACCATACGCTTTGAGGTAATGGAGGGCGGCTTTAAGGACATTGCCGTGCTCATAACGGGTCCACAAGAGGAAATACTCTACCAATCCGAGTCGGAATCAAATGGCGGCTATACCTTCTCTGCCAATCATGACGGCCTATACAAACTTTGCTTCAACAACGAACTGTCCACACTGACTCCCAAGGTTCTGATGTTTCACTTTACGGTGATCAAGGATCTGAAGTATTATAATGATCCCGATAAGCGCTCGGATGATGTCGTTGAGCAATCGCTTGTACAGGAGAACATCAATGCCTTGTCCAGCCAATTGTTGTCCATCAAACATGAACAGGAGTACATGCATGTGCGCTATCTGGGACACAAGAAGGTCAGCCAAAGTGTGCACTTTCGCATTGTGGCCTGGTCCATTTTTGGGCCAACTTTGCTGCTGCTTATGACCATACTGGAGATCTACTACCTTAAGCGTTTCTTTGAGGTCAGGCGCGTGGTTTAGCTGTCCTTCAAAGCCAGTAATAAATAGTTTAATGAGCGACAAGCTGAAGTCTTTAGAGTAGTTTTAATTCTACATACATTGCTCCACATAATCCATCTTAGTTCAAGTCGCAAAAGTCACTTGACTTGACCCATATTGAATACTTCATTGACCATACTTTTCACTACTTTCAGCTACTTTTCCTTTGTCTTTGTCTGCCACAATTTGTTGCACATTTCATGCTTCACAAGCCGTAAAAAAGTTTCAGCTCACATGTATGAGACATTTATGCATATGAAGAAACAGATAAAGTATCTACAACTTGGCGCTCAAGTAGCCATAAAGTTCACTTCACCTATAAACTGTGCCCACATTGGATTAGCGCAAATTTATGGCACCCGCTCTCGGAACAATAACAATAACAATGCGACTGCCAACAACAAACTTATCATATTCATTCACAAGTTGGTAGAGAGAGAGAGAGAGAGAGAGAGGGATAGCGAGAAAGAGAGGGGGGAAGCAGCGCCAAGTGGAAGATACAAACAAAAGTTTTTGCCTCTTATTTACGACAATGTCGCGTCAAGTTTTTTGTTTTGCGAGTTATTTGGATTTTTCTGCTCTTTTTATACTCTCTGCAAGAGTATATTGGGTTTGTGAAAATGTATGTAACAGGCAGAAGGAGGCGTGGCAGACCCCATAAAGTATATATATTCTTGATCAGCATCACAAGCCGAGTCGATATAGCCATGTCCGTCTGTCCGTCTGTCTGTCCGTCTGTCTGTCCGTATGAACAAACAGATTTCAGAGATGGTAAGAGCTACAAGTTCGAGCTTGGTCTCAATCGATCACATATTTAGTCAGTCAATACAAGAATCTTTTTTTTTTTCGATGCCACGCCCCATTCGCCCACAATGAGCAAAAAACCAAAGACACCTCGGAAAAAATCGGTGTTTTCGGCGAATATCTCAGTAACTATGGCACCTAGGATCACAAATTTTGGTATGGAGGTTCCTAGAGACTGAGTAAATATCATGCCATCAAAAATTTTGGGCTGCCACGCCCCCTTTTCCCATAGGAACTAAGACACTATTCAAAATTCAATAAATTTTTATGGCGTTTCTTCTTATCGTAGAGTATTCTAATTTATAATTCGTGTGGAGACTAACTATATCAAACTATCCTGAAAGGTGCATTAAAATCGGACTATAAACAAGGAAACTAGAAGCGTTACAATATTGATAACTGAATGCAATATCGTGTATGAGTGCAAGCGAGATAGCAACATACAAGCACATGTTCGAATGTTTTCGCTGCCTGCGCCGAATACACACATACATATATGCATCATATATTGTCTTTCGTATATGTATTCGCATACAGACAAACAGCTGTATGTTTTATGATGCTTAGATTGTTTTTGTTTCAACGTGTTTTAATGCAAGTACTACACTATGTAATATCTCGATACCGATTTTAATAATATAATTCGTGGAAAATGCAGAGAGTATTATACGGTAGGGCGTGCTCGACCGTACTTATCTTACTTGTTTTTCATGCGTTTTTTTTTTTGTGCTCCATCTTTTGTTGCATAATAAAATGAAGCATGTTGTTGGACTCGAGTCTGCTTCGCGTTCAGTCATAGAGTCAACTTCCTCTCTTTCTCTCGCTTACAGCAAAGATGGGTAAAAACAAAAACAAACTATACAAAAGGCACAAAATACAAAAAAAAAGGACATACCAGCCAGGATACAATATTGTTCCCCAGCGTGAAATGAAAGCAAAAGTTCGTGTAAGGGAGTGGAGTCGACAGTCAACTGCTAGACTAGCTCCAAGAGCTCAATAAAGTCCACAAGACAAAAGACAGAGCGCAGAGCACAGTGGATAGAGCGAGCGACAGGACACGGTCACAGGACCTCAACTCACTTGAGGCACGTAGCACTGCGTAGCTCTCTAGATTTTTGATGATTTCAGCATTTAGATTTCTGTATTTTAAACCAAAAACAGCAAAAACAAAAACTACACAAATTTAAAACCAAAAACAAGGATCAAATTAAGAGACTCTGCTCTGTGGAAAGTCTGTGCTTCAAAACAAGCAATTTTGGCACACAGATTAGATCAAGAGCGCAGTTGGCGTCGTTGGCTATGAAAATTCCATTTTATTTCTATTAAAAACGCTCAATTATTCTACAATTAAGCTGTTTACTTTATAGACTGTTATAAAATACTATATTTAAGTCAAACTACTTTGACTTTGTTAACCCAGCACTGCTATCACTTCAATCAAAGCTGCCACTCTGCAAATTATGTCAATATAAAGCTATATATTTATGTTAGCCATCACAGTTTATATATATATCTGTATACAGCTATTTTTATTCTTTGCTTAACCTGATTCTTGCTGTATGCCACTTGCAACTTCATCATCGTTGCGTTTAGATAATGTTGGGACTTGGTTGCCTGTCCTTAATTATGTTTTGCATCCTTCAGTGCTGTTCACCTAATTGTAGTGCTCATAAACTAGCCAGGACTACAGCAGTCCTGCTTCGGTACCCCTCCAGCCACTCCCTTTTACTACTACTCCTCCTCTTCCTCCTCCCGCCTTGCTTCATCTTTGCATTTCGCAGCAATTCAATTTTCTATTATGTCAGCGAGTTGAAAGCATTGCAATGTTGATAAAATGTTGCCTCTGCACTCGGCTGCTGCTGTCAGTGCTGGCACTATAGCTGTTTTACAACTAGTTTTTATACAGATTAGCCTATTAGTCAGTTTTTTACAGTTTTTTGCTGCTCGTTTCAGGTATTTTTTCTTTATGTAGTCATTAAATACAGCCAACTCCACTGCTACTACTCCTGCTCTGTGTCCTGTTTGTTAATATCAAAGGCAAACTCAAAATGTCAGCGGCAGTTCCTGCAGCAGCAAAAGCAAACAACATCGCGTATACGCAACGTGGTGCGCTTTTGTGCTCAGGTCTTTTGCCCATTTACTGCTCGTATAATACAGCATACAACAATGGCCAATATAACCAAACATGTGTGCGGTGCTGGCAGAGTTGGTGTCACTGTTATTTGACATTTATTTGCCATTTCCACAAACAGACACACACACACACACACTGATACACACACAATGGCAATACCAATGCCACATTTGCCCGCAAGCCACAAAGAAAAAGAGTAGAAGCGAAAGGAGCAGGAGCAGGGCGAAGCAAAAGTAAAGAATAGAATGATATGCTTACCTCGCTTCTGCGGTGTCTGCATGGATGAGGGCGATGGTGTCGCCTCCGCTGTGGCAAGCATCTGTAGCAGCAACAACAACAGCCACAAACCAAATCCAAATCCAAATCCGCAGCTATAAGCTGCTCCACCAGTGGCAACTCTATTGTTCTGCCTCATCGGCCTGGCGACTGTTGATCCTTTGACTCGCCTCTGTAGCTCCTTCTCGATGTCCTTGTATATCTCCTTCCCTTTCACCTTCTCCTTCTGTTGCTGTTTCCCTTTCCGTTGATTCGCTTGTTGATTCTGTTTTTGATTCGACTTTGAATTTCTTACGCGCATTGCTCACTTTTTACACAGCACCAAAATCACTTTGCACTTCACTTTTCTTGCAGTTAAGGATAATTTAATTATTTATCTTTCACTCCAGCTCAGCTTAATTATTGTTTTATTGGTAAGTTTGGCTTGAAAAAAGTGGCTATAAATTGTAAATTATTTATTAAATGCTCATAAATTTGGGCAGTGAATTTAAATTATTTGTTTTAAGATTTATGCGCTTAGTTTTCAGCTTTTTAAAGATAACAGAATTTATTCAATAATATTTAATAAATATTTATTAATGTTTCAGTTCAATAAATGCCCCTTAAATTTTCAATACTTCAAAACAAAGCTCTGTTTATTTTTGTGTAACTGTTACATTTAAAAATCGTTTGGAAACTGTGTCCAAAAACGTTTCCAAAAAAAAGTAGGGCGGCAAAAAAATTGGTGGCACATATTTCTTGGCCAGCAACCAACGTGGTTTAACTGCCTGCGAATTTCTGGCTGCTGCTGACCTCCAAGCCCACTAATTGCAGCAATTTTTCAAGCTGGAGAGCTCTACCATAATTCTTCTCTTTTTTTCTTTAGCTGGCGCACCTTTTACATTGCAATTTCTCATTTTGATTTTATTCGTGGTTATTTTTGGGCACTTTTAGACATTTTTTTATGGTAATGCAACTGTAAAGATATCAAAAAGCGGCCAAAAGTCCTTGACATGTCGGCGCACTAATGAAGAATGATGTTTATGTTTCTGAAGACTTGAACTAAAAGCCTTGAGGCTGAAAAGGCAACTGAGCAATGTCTGTCATTATTTTCATTTTGACTCAAAGAACTTGACTGATGGTCGGCAATCAAATGGTTTATTATGCATCATAATATCACAAGTCATGGATTCATTTATAACAGCCACTAAGAGTTGGCCAAAAGAAGTAAAATAAAATCTAATCAAATGTAGAATTTAAAGTTTAAAATCATTTCTCATTCCTAACTGAATTTTCAACACAATTTATATAAAGTTTGCTTTAATTTCCAGTTAAAGTTCAGTCTTTAAGCCAACTGCACTTTTATGAACTTCAAACAGATTTGCTTTAATACACAATCCGCACAAACGTCTGCTTTGCTTTGAGCCACATGTTTGCCAAGCACTAAACTGGTCAAAACAAAAACAAAGACCAAAAAACAAACATCATAAAAAAAGAGGTGAATAGAGACAGGAAGTAGAAGAGGAGCAGGGATAGACAGAAGGGTTTGCTCAATATTTCAAAAGATTGGAGATGTTTTTATTGCAGCACTTGGCGCGACGAATAATTTATGCAAAAGTCGACTGGGAGAAGGACGTGGGAGAAGGACGTGAAAAAAGGTCTGAATGCGAAACGTGGCACGATGCAGGGAAGCGGCTATAAAAATCAAAACGGGACACACTTCTGGACGTGCAACATCAGGCAAATCCAGTCGAGAGTGATTTACTATATACACATATAAATCGACAGTTGGATTAACGATTGATGTCAGTCGATTCACGATTGACAACTGACGCTGCACGTAGTCGTTGCTTTAAAAGGCACCGAGTTTTTATATCTTTTGATTATAAAATAAATTTAATTTATCGCATTATTACACAATGCGATGCTGCGACGCCTTACAAACTGTTTGCGATTGTGGCGCGGAACCGTTGCGAATCGAATGCGGTGCACAGTGTGAACAATGTTATCCCGTTGCCGTTTGCACAGGAACTGAACACGAGTAACGCGACCTGCACGAAGCTTTTAACAGCAAACGGAGCTGTGAGCAGCGTAGGCGTAACAAAACGGTAATCACGACGACCTTAAGCTTTGACTGGCCACGACAAACTGAAGCGAAGAACGAAAGCTGTCACAATCCCTTCCCGCTGCCGCTGTAATTGTAACTGTAAACGAAAGTGAAGTTCTTAGCTGAGCGAAACGGTTCAATTTATCTGAGAGCGCAAAAGCTCGGAGAGCACAACAAAAAGCAAGAGAGTGCAGTCGAGCGTGAAGCAGAGAGAGCGAGAGCGTCACATCATATGGCTTTTGTTTACGCGCGTTGCGAACAGCTGTTTGCCATGCTCTTCAAGAGCACGTGCTTCACGTTGCACGCATTTGCTTGAATTAGACAGAGCCCCTGCCCCAACAAAAAAAACATTCGCATGCGTGTGTGTGTGTGTGTGTTGGTGCAGGGTTAAGTGTGGCATAAACTATGACAGCTGCGAAACAAAGCTTTTATACTCCACTTTTATGCTAAATAAAACAACAACTGATTGCTGCTTAAATTTTAATATATAAATTGAGATTTGCATTGCTATAAATGTTAATATAAACTTTACGACGCAGATTTAAATACATGAAAGGCTTATCAGCAAAGCGACCTAACTCAATGTGAAATCAAGTGACTAAATTTTTATAAACAAACAATAAAATGGGACATAGTTGTTGACTAAACTAAACTGTTAGATAAAAAGCTGGATTAAGCAGCTTATTATATGAAATTATAGTCAAAAACAGCTCAAATCTGTTTTCAAATCCAATGTAAATACTTTAGCAAGTAGTGTACTCAACTGTCAGCAAAGCCCGCTAACTAAATTGTAAGCAATAATGCTAGATATTTTTATAAGCAGTTAGCCTTTCACCTGCTCACCGACTAGGCGGCACAGAGACTGAGACAGAGGTCGAAAGTGGCTGCCACAGCGGATGCAGGCAAGTCGTGGCATCGCATTGTGGCAATCGTTGAACCGTAGACGACCTCTGCATGCCAATTAGACGGGCAATTTGGGGACGCTTCGCTCGAATCGTTGGACAAACGTAAAAAGTTAAAAGCGAACTTGAACGTCTTTTACCTTAAAAATTGTGAAGTGGTTGGAGGGGGGGGGGCACCCACACCCCCAGGTAGGTTAGAAGTTGGTTTTTATCGCTGACTCTACCCCTGTGCCTTTGAACCCTCTTCCGGCGTCTTTTCAGCTGCTGCTTTTGCTGCTTATTTTCTCATTTCCCGTCTTCGTGGGCAACCTGTGTGCGCAGGTGTCAAAAACAGCACCAAATATATATATTTTTTTATGTTTTCACACTCCCCAACCAGTTTTCACCTTTCCCTGACCTGCTTACACCCTGCTCCCCACCCCACACCTTCAACTGCTTTTTGAACTGACACTTACAACTTTTCCTTTTCGCCGTTGATGTTTTTATACATCATCTGTAGCTGTAGCTGTAGCTGTATCTGTATCTGTATCTGTATCTGTATCTGTATCTGTATCTCTTTTTGTATTTCTTTCTGTATCTGTTTCTGTTTCTGTCACCTTGCCATGTTCTAAGTTGTTGTTTTTCCCAGTCGCTTTCTGTATTTTCCACCGGCCTTTATTTAATTTTCCATTGTGTGTGTGTGTGTGTTTGCCGCATAAACTTTATGCCTTCATAAAACAAAGTGCCTGGGCTTTCATTTTTTATTTTATTAAGCACATTCAACTGGAATTTATTTCTCGCATCATACGAAGCTCCTCAAATGCCAACGATTTAACGGCCAGCCACTTGGCTTCAAAAAAAGAAGCTGCTAAATATTTAATGACAATCACAAATAAAGTTTTTCATTTAGTATGAATGCTGCAGCTGTTGACATTTTTTACGCAATAACTACAGGGTGTGCATAAGTTATTCACTGGGTTTTGAGCTGATTTAAAACAAGGCTTTAGAGCAAACTAGCTTAAATAATGCGAAAGAAGACTTTAGAAAACTATTATTACAAAGAAAATCTATATTAATTTTTAAGGTATCTTTTTACTAGTTAAAGTTGAACATTTTAATACAAATACTTTACAAAATATATAGCTATTTATATACTTTTGACATGCCCAAAGAAAGCGCTAGCATTCCTAGTTTAATTTCCTTTTTAACCACAAATAAATCTAATAACTTGCCATAAATTTTCATCTTCTCCGCTGCTTTACAGCTTGTCACTTTAATAAATTTATTCATTGACTTTTATTAATTATTTTATGATTTATGCTGGGCAGCATTAACATGACGAATTGACAACGTTGAAAATTGTTCAACTTGTCTGAAATGATTTGCATTAAATTGGGCAAATAAATTATATTAAATTCAATTATGTGAAAAAATAATAACAATTACAGCAAAGAGTGACCGCAGGGATTTCAACCACAATAGAGCTTATTTCACTCTGTGTGTGTGTGTGTGTATGGGTGTGTTTTTCATTGTCCTGCTGGGCTGTGTGTGATTTATGTGAATCAAAGCAAAAATCACTCATACAACCTGGTGGACAGATGGGCCATCGTTGCCGTTGGCAATGCTATTGAATATACAATAAATATTTATGCAGACATTTGCTTGTTTGGAGTGTTTTGTATGCTTTGTAATTACACACACACACACAGACACACTCTCTACACACTCAACACACACACTCGTATTTGTGCACATTATTCAAGTTATTTTCTTTTGCCAGAACATCTCCTTTTGCTGCTCTGTAAACATGTGTATATATTTACATTTCCATGTATACATTACGCTCTGCAAGTGTGTGTGCGTATTAGTGTGTGTGTGAGTGTGTGTGTGTTTGTGTTTTGTTTTTGCAAACAAATGAGTTTGCCCGCAGCAGAGTCCCCATTTTCCAACTGCTTCCTCTTACTGCTCCCGAATTTGTGTCGTCATTTTAAATATTTACAAGTGAAATTATTTCGCATGTCGTGTTTTTTGTTCATAATTGAGGCAGCCACGCCTACTAAACTCGCGGCCAGGTGTGCACACTTCAACTGCGCGTCGAGGAGGGGGGTAGGTAGATCTCGTTCTCCTCCCACCTGCTACAGTGCGAAACTCGCGCGCCAAACTGTCGTCTCTCCGATTTCCTTTATCCTTCGTCCTTTGCCCTGTGTCCTTTGTCCTCTTGGTGACACGTTGGCAACCGCAGCGAGGCGTGTTCGCTTTTAATTAAATTTTAAGTTGATTTATTGCTAGTTTCTTATTGGATTTCAATTTTCATTGCTTTCGCTGACTTTCAATCGTCCTTCAGTCATTCATTCAGCAACAAAAAACCGAATAAAACGACTGAATATATTCACAAGTATAATCACAAACTAGTTGCATACATGTTAGCTGTAATAAACTCTTTTTCCTCTCTAATCCGTCTGTTGAAATCAATCGCAATTCTCGACCAACTGCACAGTTCACCAGCTAAATTGACTACACTGTAAAAAAAAGAGAGCGACGAGTGGCTTAAAATAGAATGGCAAGTTGGTCGCACTTTGGCCACAATTTAATTACAGTTGCAACAAAAGAGCCGCTACCCTGCACCCTTTGCTACTCCCTTTTCTACTCCCTTTTCCCAGTCCGTGCGCATTAGAGACTCGTCGTGGGTATTGAATTAAACTGACATTAAAACGCAACCAAAAGTGCTGGCAAGCAACAAAAAAAATACTAAATAAAATGCACAACAGAGATTTCAATTAAAACAAATGGTAGACAGGGCTGTAAGAGACCCTGTAATAAGCAGCGTTCAAGTAAACCCTTTTTAAATGCTTGTTGAGCTCATCAAACAGTTTTGTCGCCAAAGAAAAGTTTGAAACAAAGTAAAGAGTTCCCCCTTAAGTACCTTCCAAAAACTCCAACCACCCTCTGTACTTCACAATTGCAGGTCTTGGTAAAATAAGAGAGCAAGAGCATAAAGTAAGCGAGAATCGAGACGAGAGTGTATATAAAATCCACCACAGAAAACAATGCACAAATCCTATTTGAGCGCAGTATGCAATTAAAAACAGGCGGGCCAAGTAAGATCAGAGTGGACACTGGCCACTGAATGGCCAAGTGGCGGGGGAATTGGTAGGTGGAGGGGACACACACATGAACATGTCCCTAGTGGAGCCACTAAGCCGGAAGTACACAAATCGCATGAAACACAACGACAACAAGAGGGCAAAAAAAGTAGTAAAGAGCAGGAGAGAGAGAGAGGGCAGTGAAGAATAAAGTGAAATAAAAAGCAAAACAGCCTCGACACTGATTCAAAAATGTATTCAAAATGTGCGCGAAAAGTGCTGCAAAACAAAACAACAAAAAAAGAAGAAGGGGAAGGAGAGAGAGAGAGAGAGCAAGGTATAAAAAGTACGCCGGTAGGGGGCGCTATAAAATGGTGTACGCTTTTAAGCCGCATTACAAGTGCAGCAAAATGGGCGCCCGGATTACAAGCGACGAGCGCAGCTGTGGCCAACTTTGGGTCCTCTCTGATTGCAGCGGATTTGAGCTGTACTGAACTGAACTCAGCTGGAATGTGTGCCATGAGAGCAAGTAGGAGCCGGAGCTAGACGGGAGCTGGGTGGCGGTTAATCGTAGTCAACATGCGAGTGTAAACAAGCGACTTTGTGGCGCTTTTCGTGTTATCAAGTGTGACCATTTGAATGTGATGGCAAATTTATGACAAAAGCATGATAATTGAAATGCTAAGAAGGATAGTGTGTGAAAGAGGGAGACAAAGAGAGGTGTGAGAGGGAAAGAGTGGAAGAATGAAGGGAAGGAATAAAGATGAATGGAACGAAGTAGTGAAACTAGGTGTGTTAATAAAGACAGTATCAAATAGAGATTGTGTAGCAAACAGGTTAATTTGTAGTTGAATAGAAGGAGAGAGACAGACATGGGGAATGAGGGGAGTATTTATTTAGATATCTGTCAATTAACTAATAAATAATACAACTCTAATCTAATCCAGCTACCGAATGTTTTCCCTTTCAAATTCCTTCAACTTTCCCAGTAGTCAACAGCGTAAACTTGAGACCTAGAAAGCAGAGCTACTCAGATTATTATCAGTCACAAAGGAAGTACATCTCACATGAATCGCAGTCTAAAAAAGTCTTAAAAGATGCATCGCATTCATATGGAATTCGCATTGCCAGATTATGAGTCTCCGAAGTGAAAAGTCATTCCAGAATCGGATTGAGCATTGCGAAAAGAGTTGCACTTTATCGAGTTGCCACCACAGAAATTTCGTAGCACAAAAGGCGCTTGGCTTATTTCCGTTTCCGCCGTTTTCCCCCGCTTTCCTCTTGTGTGTCTTCAACTCGGCAATGCAATTTTCAATAGCGAGAGCTGCAAAAAAATGCAGTAGACAAGGAAGTAAGAAAGAGAGAGAGGGAGAGAAAGAGAGCACAACACTGCTTTTGTTTCCATTGTGTCCCCGGAAATATTCAATTTTCAATTTTCAATCTCGCTGCCCAGAAATTGGCAAGCGAAAACAAAGAAAGAGAAAAAATGCTGCTAAGCGCATGAGGGAAAGAGAGAGGAAGAGTAAAAGAGAGAGGGCGTTAGAGACATGCAGCGAAATCAATTCAATTATTTACGAGTATTGTTATTTTTTCTACTACTCGGCAGCTAGATTAAGATTCTGCTTTTCTATCAAAGCTGCCAGCAAATTCTAATAAAAATGTGCAGCGTGATTTCCTAAACATATAAAAATAAATTGTTAATTTTTCGTCGACAATAAAGTTATAAAAAGCTACTCTAAAAAAAAACTTAAGTTTCTAGTCACCTTAAAAAACTGTAACATAAATTTATACACTGCTAATTTAAGCGCTTTTAAATTGTTTGCAGTTTCCTTAAATTTCTGAGAGCAGCAAATAAATCTTCAATGTCCCTTTTGGGTCTTCACAAACATTAACAGCTTCGATACTCAATGCTGATGATAATTGTTATGGTTGCTGTGATAATAACCTTGCTTTATGTGTCTGCTGATAGCACAATGAGCTGTAAACATAAAGTGTAAGTATAAAAAATAATTTATTCATATTTATTTACTTTCATGCTGTCTCAATTTAGTCGCAGCGCTGGCCATAAAATTAGCTTGTTAAGTTTGAGTGTTGTTTCCCACACTTAAACACTTATTTCAAGCGCATTTCAATCAACTTTTTTATATAGAGTAGTGGAGCTTTAAAAGTGGCAGGGTATATGCTAGTCGAGCCCTTTAAGTACTGTCTTTAGTCTATTTAATGCGTTGCCAAGTAACAACACACAGCTTATTTGTATACAATTTTCATGGCTAAAGAAAATACAAAAAGTAACTCCATTTTCTTTGCCACTTTTCTTTGAGTTTCTTTGCATAAAAATTTTCTATTTTTGCGTGCAAAAAAAATAGTGCCAGTTTGAGGTTATAGTAAATAATGACAGTGCTGCTTCTTTTGCTTTTTGCCACTTTTATAAATTTCCTCTTCAAGCGACTCGAGTTTTGCCACAACTTTTCCCCCTACCCCCGCCCACCTAGCAACAAACTGTGTCAAAATGGCTGCCACAAGGCACAAAGCAGCAGTGCAGACAATGCGAGAGTCACAGTCTCAATCTCAGTCAGAATTCCAGTTGCATTTCTTGATTTAAGTGAAACGGCATCAAAAACTTTCGAGTCAGAATCACAATCAGAGTCAGAGTTGGGAGAGTTCACAATGCCTGCGAGGCCTCAGAGGCAGCTACGAGTCAGAGAGAGAAAAGGCTCATTAAAGCTGATGGCTTAAAGTTGTGTGTCATATGCCAAGATCAGCAGACAAGAGGCTGAAAAGACAAGTGCTTGTTTTAATTAAAATTTTAATTTAATTTTTTAAATCAGCCTTGTGGGGGCACAACTGACGACGTCAAGTGGCCGAAATAAAAATCTGCGGCAAACACATAGAGACAGACAGACAGTCAGCCAGACAGAACGACAGATAGCAGGCAAACAAGTAGCATAAGTGAAAAATTACGCATACGCAGTGTGGCCAACCAGAGCGCAATATATTGAAGTGCGTAAGTGTGTGTGTGTGTACAGTTAAAGCTGTTGCCTGTGCTCATTAACACTCTGAGGTTTTTGTGCCTCGGTTTGACACATGAAAAATCTACAGCCAGTTCTGCGCTTAAAGCCGTTCACTGCAGTGCTTTAACTCACAAGTGTGTCCGTTAAGTATGCGCTCATGATATTTAATCTGGCATAAAAGAGACACTCGCTCCACAATCCGCTATCAATTACAGTGCTTACCGCGCTGTGGAATCAAACTTTTGACTGACAGCGCAGGGGAAGTAGGGGGAGTGACCGAGTTACTCTTGAGAATCGCTCTTCAAAATTTTGTTGGCAAACAAGCTTTGCATACTTTTGGGACTGAGCTGTGTGTCATTTAGCAGCAACTTGACACATGCAGGAGGAGGAAGTGACAGGGGGACAAACCGCGTATCCTGGCAGCCAACACTTGAAGCAGACAAATGGAAGGAGACTAAGGATAAGCATAATGATGTGATAGCCAAGTAGAGTGAGCAACCAAACCGCTGCAACACACGGCGTATGAGTAATCGGTAGCAATGTCAGTTAGTTTCTAACAAATGGCTAAGAAATGAAGCTATTTATAGGCACGCTCTGTTGCACTGCTCAACAGCTCAACGGCTGCCTTGGCCAGCAACAATTTAGCATTTTAATAGCCTTGGCCGGACACATTTGCACACACTGACACTCACATTTACATTATAGACTGTTAGCTCGATGATGCTGTCTGAGTCCATGCCTTTGACTCCAGTTGGGCGTCGGAAAACTCTATTGCCTGACGGCGCATGCATGTGGAAATTTAAAATAAGCACCTCATTAAATTGAAAAATGTGCACAATTTGCAGGACATTATGTCCTCTCTAATCCCATACATACATATACATATACGTTGAGGGAGATTATTCTTGTATCTTCATGGCACACTGAGTGCAGTTTGTATGTGTCCTCGCATACAATTTGTATAATTTCACTGTGCCCTTTACACTCTCAATAGCACCATCTACAGTCGGTGCTGCGCTTAAGTCTCGATATAAATTGCAGTGTTAATGCAAGTTTAAGCTGCTTTATTAATCATATTTTCATGATTTACCTTTCGGAAAATCCCAAGTCACACGCACACTGGGCTGGGAGTCAAAGAAAATGCGTGGAAAAGAAAGAAATAAGAGAAGCAGTTGAATTTTTAGCAGCTGTTAATTTGCACACTGTTAACAACATTTTATGTAAGATTTAATATGTTAAGCTCTGTTAGAAGCACACTGCTAAGCACCTGCTGTTAAGTAAGCCACACTGCAGTTAGTTTAACAGCTCTGCCCTAACAGTTGTTGTGCAAATGTTACTGCATATATTACCACTGTAATTTAACAGTGTCACCAAAGCAATTCATACAAGAATTCACTGCACAGCAAATAAATACACACACAGATATGGGCATGTATATGTACGTGTATCCGTTTATATTTTTTTACATGTTCAACGAGTGTGTGAAGTAAAAATGTAAAACTGCAAACATTTGTGTCACTGCATATCGATAACTCACGCCCACCAATCGAAGGGGGCGGCTAGCAAGGATCAGGTTCATGCTGTGTACATGAGAAGGGTCGAAGTGGGGTAGTGAGAAATGAGAAGCAGAGAATCCAGAGGTCAGCTGGGGTGAGAAGTTGTTGACTATTGACTGTGGTTGGTTGGCTCAAAGCTCAAGCGGCTTTTGAGCATTTACTCGCATGCATTATTGAGCATTAACCTCATTTCACGCAGTCAATTTACGGCATTAAATTCTCTCGGTAGTCAGCTCGCTCTCCCCTCTCCTCCACTCTCATTTCACTTGCTCTCTGTCTCTGCTGTTCCTGTTGACGGCACTCTTCAGTTGACTTCTGTTGCTGCCCAGAGTACATTACGATGTGATGGCATAAGAGTTTAACGAGCTATCGGAACGACTGCTACACACTCATATACCTACATTTGTTTGTATCTGTGTGTGTGTGTGTGTGTGCGCTCTTTATGCTGATGAAGTTGATTGTCATACAAAACTAATTTGGTTTTGAGGCTCGTTTATTAACCCAGTTGAGTTTATGGCCGGAAAGCAGTTCTTCAGACTTTATCGCTTATCGTTTATTGGAATCCACTTTGAGCACCTCCAGACAGATCCACAGACAGACAGTTGTAGGGACATGGAGACATTTAGCCCCAACTAAAGTTATTCTAACAGAAATTGAAAACACTTGAGTTGCCCTTTAGGACTAAATGCGAGTAATCCTGTCGTCCTGTCTGCACATACACATACAAAGAATCCTTAAGTGCAGAGTCTTAAAAGAAATGTGCAAGGACATTAAATGTGCGGAGCAGACAGCAAGGACTTGACTGCTTTTGTTGCTACTCCTACACTAAAAGAAATCTAGGGTACTAAGGTAGAATTAATCACAATATCTTAACTGAGTTGAGCATAAACAGTTCATAGAGTAAATAAAAATAATGTGTTGTTTTTGTTATTAAAGAATTAGCTTTAAACCAAATTTCTTTTTTCCACTGTAACTTTCTTCATCTTTCATTTTGCTGTCTTTGTAATTGGATAATTAAAGAAATGTCTGACCAAGAATAAAAGAGAGATGATAACAAACACGTGGCAAACAGCGACTTCTCTTCACATAATAGCTACTAAAACTCTTGTCCCCGTGTGCGTGTGTGTGTGTGTAAGCGAGCTATTAAAAGAATCTAAACGTTTACTAAAGATGCTAGTATATTTCACACACACTCACACATAGACATTACGCTGTTAAGTAGCAGCCAGTAACAGCTGCTGCATTCGAAGACAACAACAGCGCAAAAACAACAAACTAATGCGCTTAACATACAGAGTAACAGACTTGGAGTTACCCTAGAATAGACTCTCTTAAAGTTTGCTCTCTGTGAGTCTACAGTGCAAAGCGATCCTAAGAGTAGTCAGCACTGAGCACACCCACAGCTGTGCTTACATAGGGTACACAAACACTTTTTGGCGACGGTGGCAGCCAAGTGCGCTCTTCACACATATAAGCAGCTTTTGTACTGCCTTCAATTGAAAAGAGAGCAAAAATGAAGCAGTGCAAAGGGGAGAGGGAAGTGAACTGGAGTGGGGGGAGCAGAGAGCACTCAGATAAGCGATAAGCAAGCAGCTGTGCCTCTGGCGGCAACTTCTGGCACGTGTCCTATTTGACCAACTTGGCGGTTTATTGTTGCCAGTGTTACTTAGTTAAAAGTTGTTGCTGTCCACACTGAGTGCGGGGAAGAGGTGGGGAGGCAGAGTAGTTGGGCAGCAGCTGCGAAGCAAGCAGTGCAAATGGAGGTTGACAGCGACGCTGAAATAACTGGACAATGCATGAACAGTTAAGTTCAGCGCATTGTCTGCACAGACAGAGAGGGGGAAAGCAATGGAATGTAAGAAAGGGAAGGAGAAGAAGAGAAGACAGACGCGACTAAAACAATTGTGTTAGCTTCACTTGGAAGAGGGACAGGGAAGGAAAGAGAGAAATTAAAGTCGCAAGGCTGTGAAATTAAGAGAGGGCAAATAAAGACACTTTACACTTTACACGACAGATGGCGACAATGAAACTGTCTTAAGTTATTCTAATTTAAATGAAGCGGAAAAAAACTAAGTGCGCAAAAGTAAGTGAGAAGCAGAGTGTTAAAAAAGCATTGAAAACTATCTGCTAAATTTAAATTCTTAAAGAAGAAAACTTCATTAAAGTTTAAAAATTAGTTGTAGACAGTTTAGAAATTGAACTATTTGTAGCTAAATCTTTTTGGTCAAACTTTGTTAAACTACCCAAAATATTTCACATTTTTCTGTAGTGTCCCTGTATTGCTCTCTGTACTTTATGCTCTAATATTCTCTGTTTGTGCTTGTTATTGCTAATAATCGTTTTAAATGCTGTAATCATTTTTTATGTGCTGACATTACATTTGCCATAAGTTGCAACCGCTGCAGCATGCCACACAAAAATGCGCTGAGCTGTTGATAAAGCAAAGCTAATGGTATTGCCTCTGACCGGCAGGGCAGTGCTATAACCCACACACACACACGCCACCACTCACACCCACACCCACAGACTGACAGACTCTGTACACATGTGTGTGCTTTAAGCATGGAACACTTCAATTTTACGAGTAGTTGCGACACTTATCAGTTGGTCTAGTATTGTAACCCACTCACACCACTTACCGCACACCACACAGACGCACACCCACTCACACCTTGGAGCAGCATCAGCTCACCGTCACCTCAGTTTGTGGGTCATACAAATAGTCGTATCCAAGCTGGAAACATTTGGAGCCGCATCTTCGTTACGTTTTGTTGAGTTTCATGTGGGTTAAGTTCTTCTTGTTGTTGCTTTTAGTGTGTGTTTTGGTGTTTTTGTTGTTGCTGCCACTTTTGGTGGCAGCTGCTGTCATTGTTACGGCTATGTACCCAGTGCTAAACTGACAGTGAGGGTTCAGAGCACTATGAACTAACAAGCAACAGGCGCAAAGCGAAATTAAATCTTTACTAAGAAGTCTCTACTTAAATAAGCGTAACCACTATAAATAATAAAGATTGCTTAACACTAAAGTAGTATTTAAATCAAGTATTTAAACTACTATTCAATTTTCAAACAGTAGTTTAAATAGTTTGAGTTTTAGCAAAGTTATGCCAACTTAAAGTTTTTAAAACAACGTTTTTTAAAATAGTCAAAACTTTACTTAATCTTTAACTAATTGAAGCAGCTTTAAATAAGACGTTGCACTAGATCAAAATAAACCTTCCTCATATAAAACTATTAAATTAAGCCAAAGTTCAGTTGCTTTAAAGTTATTTAACAATAATGGTGGCTTAATCCACTGTTCTTGACCCAATTGCGATGTATTGCTGTGGCGATTAAAGCGTGGCAAATAAAGTTGCTGCACAAAGCGAGAGAAATTGAACTATTTCGCAATGTTTATAGTTCATGAACATTATCATTTTTCATCATAAAAACAAAATTCGAATATAAAATGCCAACTTTATATTTGCGGCAGGGGCAAAGGGGGCTGCAGCGGGTATTACTGTTATGGGGAGGGTAGGGGGAAGCTATGGTATCCAAGGAGCAACACCTCGACTCGGCGTCAGCGCATAATTCATTAGGAAACTTGCAAACGGCGCGTGACTAAAGTGAAAATGTTTACGAGCATTTTCTTAGCATGAAGCCAAAAATGGTATAAGCAAGGATGCCAAGACTCCGAATGCTGCGACTGCCAAGAAATGTTTCTGGCCACGTTGCTAGCATACCAAAGCGCAAATGAGCGCAGCAAAGAAGAGAAAGAGAACGAAAGAGGGGAGGGAAAGAGAGAGAGACAGTTCTGGGTGCTAAGTATGATTTATGTTGGCTTTAAGCTCCTTTCAAAGGCTCGCACGGCACTCAAATTGAAATTTACACGCAGACGAGCGAAATACCCTGATGGATACTTGGTTTTACTGTGCCACCCCCTGACCCTTGACCCCCACAAACCCTGCCCAACACTGCACACAATGCGTGCACGTTGTGTAAATAATAAGCAGGAAATCTCTTCGATTGCCCCCGCAGCCAGAATGCGGCAGAATAAAGCCAAAGTCAAAGCCGAAACCAAAGCTACCTTGGGGACACATATGCGATGTCTGAGCTGGCAAGGATTGGGTTAACAATTGGCCCTGGAATTGGGATTGTGTTGGGATTGCCTTGGCTTGGCTTGGCTTGGCTTGTGGTCTCGGTCGGGGACTGCTCGTTCTCGTCATCATCATCATCATTGTCCTTGGGGCTGTGTCTCCTGAGACAAAGTCTCTGCTTGCCTTCATTCAATTTGTTGTCCTGCAGTTGCACTTTGGTTTTGCTACGGATTATCAGCAAAGGTCCATGAAAATTTAATAATGCAACTGTCTGCTGTGGCATGCAACAGCGTGCGGCAGCTGTTTCTTACTAGGAATTTTTTGTGGATTATAAAAGACTTTAAAAAATATGATGAACAAAGGGTCAAAGGTCGGCCAGGTATGTATTCAACAGGAGTTTTTACTGTGCACTTGAAACTTTCAGCTGCAAATGAATTCAAATTATAAAGCGAAAACCACTACAAACTTTTCTCTTGCTCTGCCTGCATCCCTCCCCCTCTCCCTGCCCCTTTAAAATGTTGACAACTTTCGCGCGCTCAAATAAAAGTTGCTAAATGTTGAAACAAAGCAACTAACTTATTGCAAATTCAAGGAATAAATAACGCAGCTGATAAAAAATAGTAGAGATAGGGTATAAAATGGAGTCTATCAATTTTTAAATCGTCAACAAAAAGTTAGCTTATTTTAAATAATAAATTTCCTCGCTTTAGCTAAACGTAGAGCTCTATCTAGCCATAAATTAGCCAAACTGCCAACGCTGCTAACAATTTATATTACAAATAGCTCTATTATTAAGTTAAGCTTTACTTACCGCACTTTCATATCAAACCCGGCACTTGGCGCACTCCTGACCCACTGTGCCGTGTGTGTGTGTGTACGCGGGTGTGTTGGTATGTGTTTGCGTTGAGTCCCGTTGTTGCAGTATTTTATGATCATTTACACAAATCCTTTGTAATGCGCCCGCACAATTGCAGGATAAGTGCTTATTTCAAAACAGAGCACACGTCAAATGAAAATACCAAAAACAATTTGCAAATGAGCGTTTAATATGGAAAACACACACACACACGAATGCACACAACTACAGTGAGCTACACTCACGGCCACAGAACTAAAACCGAACCGCAATAATACTCTAGCTAAATGTTAATTCTCGCTTAACGCATGTATACGTAATTTTGTGCAAACTGATTTTTAGTTGCCTTTGCCTCCGAGTTGAATTTTAGTTGTAGTTTTTGGTTTTAGTTGTTGTGAGCGCACAAACACAAGCACACACACACACATACACTCGCACACACATGCTGGTCACATTTGAGCGAGTTGATTTTACAGTTCATTCAGCATGTTGACCAAAATTACTGCGGTTTTAACTCTTAGTCGTCCGCCATCTCACTTTTATTTTATTTCACCAAAAAAATAAGTATATTTTTTTTGCAGTTTTGCTATTTTCCTGTTGTTTGGATTTCGTTTAGCAAAAGTACCGAAACAATGTGCGGACTATTAGCCAAAATGTTAAATGACACGTTGCACGCTGCGATTTGCAGTTTGTTGTTGTTGTTTTATCCCCATCGTTGTTGTTGTTGTCGTTAGGTCAGCGTGCAAGTCATGCATGCATATATGTGTGTGCAAGTGTGTGTGTGCATTGCATTTATTTTCAATGAGCAGCAACCCAGCAAAAAGTTGTTGAGGCAGCTGCACTTGATTGGGCTTCAACTGTTTTAAAATAAACGAATGCGCGTTGCTTAATGTGAATTTAAGTCGCTTTTAATCAACTGCAGGAAACCCGACGACAATTTAATGCAGTTGCAAAAGTTTTCTTTCTGCTTAAAGTTCAGCAAACCGATCTTGAACGATATGAACGAGCACTTATCGAACTTGTGCGATCGAACGAACTAAATGAACGGCTCAGAGGAACAACTGCGCTGTTAAGTATGCAACAGAGTTGCCAGACTGTTAGCTTTCGCTTTATTGTGATCACATGCTGCCAATAATTGTTTACTCAATTGGAATTAATTTTGCCTCGTAGTCAACTTAACGAGCACTTGCTCTAATTAATGTGTGCTGAATATTCCATCAGTTAATATATTTAATTATAACAGACCTCAAGAGGAAATCCATTATACTGACCTTTATTAATAGTGTAAATGTCAATCACAGCTCTCCACAAAGTGTGTGCTTTGGTGAAGTGTTACACTTGGCTGGCTCTAGTGATACGCAGTTTTTTGTTAACTAAACTAATTACGAATTGTTTATTCTACTGATTTTGTTCAATTGTCATTCGCCTGTTTAACAAACTAATTCCGAGGCATTTCCACTCGCTGCGTTTTCTGACATTCGTCCTTGCTATTGTCACTTGCAAATTATGCAGGACTATTCGGTAGACAAAGCATTGTGCTATAACTTTACTCCACTCAACAGTTCCTTGCCAACGGCTCTACATTGGTCCCTCCACCAGCCATTGTATTTTATTCAATTTGCTTTTGGCACAAAAATAGAAAGAAAAAGGAAAATTGTGTTTTCCATAAATTCGCTGGCACTTCAATCTTTGCCGTCCTCTTGCCTTGTCCCAGTTTCTTCTATTTCACACGGCGTCTGCTTCTATAAAAATTTTGCATTCCGTTCGCATTTTTCACTTCTTCTATTATATATTATTTTATTTTACTTTATTTTTTTGTGCCAAGTTTTTTGCGGCTTCATTGTCAGCTTTTCTATGTTCTCTCCTGCTTGCCGACGTTTTTTGTGTTGAAACTTTTTGTTTTTTTGTATTTTTAATAATGCATAATTCGTTTTATAACTAGGTCCCTTTATCTGAGCTGTGCACAATATTACAATTTATGCACAATATATAGAAATTTTTAATCAAAACGAAAACAATGCCAGCTATTGTTACAAAGTTATTATAAAATACTTTGCATTGTTTCCACTTTTCTCTTCCCTTTCTCATAATTTGACTGCTATTCATTTTCTAAAGTGGTTTACCAGTGGCAAACTTCTGGACATCTATTGTTTAAACGAGCCGAAGTAATTTCCGATATTTAATAGTGGGGAAATTTGAGACTTATGGAATTTGAAACTCATTTTCAAATAATTCTAGGAATATTTTAAAACAATTTTCTTGTGCAGGACTGCGAAAGATCACTAATAATCAAATATGCTGTAAGTAATCACTGATTAATCAATCTTCCATTGATGAATATGATTTCATTTCCTGAGCTTTTTCACTTCATAAGCAAAGTGCTGCTTGATGCCAGCCAAACGCCCACTTAAAAATTCATTTTATTGTCAGGAGCAGGAGCGGTGTGGGAAAAGGGAATTGTTTTTCGGGAGGACAGAAGAGCGGGTATATGGCACTCATAAAATTCCCAAGTGAGACATAATAATAAAGCAACAAAGACAATTTAGCTCGTAAAAATACAAATAAATGTTATAAATGTTGCCATAAAATTACAACAAAAGTGGCAACGACAGACAAACACAGACGCGGTGGCAACTCCAAACACACAAAGTATATCAGTATTTTTTTTTACAACTGATTGATACACGGACGAGTGTGTGTATGTGCTGCTTTTAGTGTAGGTGTGAGCTTCGCGGTGTCGCCTTGCGTGCCAAAAACAATGTAACATTTTCTGGCACACACACACACGCACTCACACTCGTCGTGCTGAATGCGTGTGTGAACTGACATGCAGCGTGAGTGTTGATGAAGGAGGTGAAGGCAGAAACAGAAGGCGAAGGTGTAGCAGTCGAGTCGCTGACGAGTGACGCCGAAAAAGAGGCAAACACACAGGAAACAAATGACAAAAAATATGTTACAAAGTGTCGCACATGACAGGACTCACACTCACGCACACTTTGGCACACCACACACACACACACAGACCACCTCCTTATGTTTGTGTGTGTATTTATTCATGTGTTGGCAACCAACTTCACATTGTTCGCTGCGAGCGTTGTGCCATTTTACTTTGGCTTTACATTCGCTCTCTCACACTCACTCGCTCTTACTGTCTGCGAGTGTGACGGAGACAGGTAGTCTGCATAAGAGGCAGAGTGAATGAGGGGCACTGGCGGAGAGCAAGGGGGCCGCTTGTGGTGGCCCTTTTGTGTCATCGTCGCATTCGTGTCAAATTTATTTTTGTATTTTAGTGTAATTTTGTTGATTACAGCGTTGTTGCCTTTGTTTGCCTCTCTAAGTGTGTGTGTGTGTGTGTAACGCTGAGTGTGCAATTTATTTGGAGTGATCCTAAAAAATATAAATATATGTTTGTATGTGTGAGTAAATTACATTGAAGTGATTCAGGCAAAATAAAAGGTTCGTTCGCTATGGGGGAAGCGAGCAGCGTTTTTTATTGATTTGAATTTTTATTTGTGATTTGCGGAAATTCACTTTGAAATTATTCGCTAATCGTAATGGAAATTTTACTATAGATGATGATAAATGTATGAGCTGATTTAAATTGAAACATTTTCCGCTGAGTCACTAAGGTGAGGAACTCTACTTTTTGTATAAAATAAAACTTGGAAACTTTAAAGTTCCCTTAATTAAAACTTCCAGTCTCCCACTGTTACTCAATTCCTTCATTCTATTCTTCTCTTCTTCTTTGTAATCATTTTCTCCCTCTGCGATCACGTTAACATAAATTCAGTTAATAAGCTCATAATGCTGAGTATCTACTATTATTTATTTTGTTGTTTTTAGCATTTTAAAGCTAACTCATCAGACGACCTTTCATTAACGAACGAATTCAGTACCTTACCTGCGGCCTGTAACACCTGTTTCTCCTTCCCGTCCCCCTTTCCCCACTCCCACCTTTAAACCCCTTTCACATAATGAACTCATTTTGAGTCGAGCCGCGTTGTGAGCATAAAAAACAGGGAAAAGGTAAAACTAATTTGACTTGACATTAAAGCCGACAACAAACACACACACACCTACACACACAAAGACAAACTGAGCGCACTGTGCGTTGCAGGGGGTGTAACGCAGACGTGGACGGAGACAATGCGGCATGCTGGCGACGCCACGAAGTATGCAACATTCTTTGTTTCTGCCCCATGGCCGCCATTTTACGGCCACATTATTACTTTTTATGCCGAGTCGAAGCAGCCATTGCCTTGTTATGCTCTGTAGAGAGGGTATAATGAGTTTGTTGGAAATGGAAATGCTTCTAATACCTCAAAGTTTATAAATACTTCTTATGATAAATGCCTTTATTGCAAGTATTGCTAGAAAACGTTTCAAAAAGTGTCATAAAAATCTTTGCAGCCCGGAAAAGCTTACCCTGGATGCCAGAGTGAGACGGGGAGGCAACTAGCTATCTCGCTCACACTCAGTAAACATGCTCAAAGTGGCTACGCAGAGTATTTAACAGTTGTGTAAGCTTCATTTTAATTTGCCTGCTTGTTTTGAGCTTGTTAATATAAAAATTCTGCAGCTGCCGTTGGTAACAGCCACTGTGGTTGTTGTTCTTCTTCATTCCATTGTTGTTGTTGTTCTGCTGCTTCTTCTTCTTCTTGTTGTATTGGCCAACAAGGCTTCGATGTCTTGTTACTCTTGGCAAAACTCAGCGCCAAACATCTCTAATGAAATCTAATAAATTAAAGAGATTTATAAAAGCGTTGCCTTCGGCTCTCGCCCTGTCTCATTCTATCACTCTCTTTCTCTTTTACTCTCTGCCACTCCCTCTGCCACTCCCTCTGCTTCTCCCTCTGCTCTGCTTTAGCGGCTTAATTCTGAGCGCATAACTTATTATGGCCGTGTTACTGTAGCCAAATCATTGGCTTTCGTTGAAGGCAGCTTCAGCAGGCCGTAAATTTCAACAAGTGAATGAGCTGAGCAGGAAAGAGAGAGGGGGGAGGGAGAAACGGCGTGTGCTTTGGGGTAAGGGAGCACTGAAAATATCTTTAAACTTTTGCCGTTAGTTGTCGCACTCTTTTGTTTGCGACTCCTTTGTTTCGTGTGCAGGGTATCAAAGATGTTTGATAAGATTTGGATTGGGAGCAAACAATAGACACAACTCGAATTGTCTCAAGGGGCACAACGCTTCAGTAAATTCAGCAAACTCAGCCCAAAATCAAATCGAAAACTTAAAACTTAAATAAAAGCTGTTCACACTTTTGGCCACAATGTGTAAGCTTTAAAGCCAAAACATTGGCATTTAAAGCAATTAAACCGGAAACAGAATTTCATATATAAAATTTGCTAATTTTCGGAGCATGTAACAAAGTGCACGACTGCTTAATACCCAGTAATTGAAGTTAAATTATTTTGTTTAAATAAAATCCTACAAATTTTAAGCTTTTTTGACTTTTTAAGCTATAATCATGACTCGCCCTACCCGTTTAGCTTATATGCAGGGTATAAAACTGCAAACTTAATTGACTTTCAATATCTGCTTGAATTGAGAGGGACAAAAAAGAAAACACAACATGGAAAAATGTCAGGAAAATCTATAAATAAGTTTTAGAAGGTTTGGTGGAAAATATGATAGCCAAAGTGGTCATAAATATTGAAAAATGAAAACAAACCAGACGCGTTTACAGTGCGTGAGGCGCTGTGAAAATTTAATCAACCTCACAACAGGAAAAGCTGGGAAAACAACAGCAAGAACACCAACAATGGCAAGAAGTAACTGTGTAAATCTCTTAAGCAAGTAGGCTATAAATCTTAGCCATATATAGAGAAGAAGGTGCAAAATTGTAAGCATACTGAAAATATTCCTCATACGCACTCGGTTAAAGTAATGTTTTTAAAAGTGATTTATGTGTACGGAAAAGCGGCTGGAAAGCGTTGGAAGGGGAAAACCAAACGGAAGGATGGAAATGTGTGAAGTAAAGACCTGAAAGGAGATGCAAGCAGACAAAGGAAGTGAGAGAGGGCGGGGGCACCACCTTCAAGTGCTCGACCAGCCATGCAATTATATACATATATCTGAGAGAAAAGTGGAAAAGTGGCAAATGGAAAGCCGGCAAGTGGAAACTGTTTTCAGGCACCCGCAGAGCTTGTTATTTTTGTGCATGTCTCAAAAGGCGAATGCATAAATTATGTTAAATTACCCACCCAACTCAAGTTATCACACATTTTCCACCCAAAACCCCTCCAAAGTATTCCCTCGCATGTTGCGTGTAAAATTGGCCAAATAATGTAAAACGCGTCTTATAATTATGAGACTGAAAGTGTAATAAATACATGATAAATGTGCTTTTATCGAAATTTCATGCGATGAACATTAATAAAATACTTTGTTTGCTAGGCGTTACAATAACTGGTTTTGGTTTATGGCGGGAACTGTTTGTGAGTCCTATTTATGAGCCATGTTTGTGCATATACTGTGGACGTTGTGCCAATTGGCAATCAAAGTTCGAGCCCAGGAGTTCTCACAGAAACCGTAGGAGCTAACAAGGGTTAACTTGCTACCCATAAAGGCTAAGCTTTGATTTACTGCCCAATTTCCCTTGCATCACTTGCCCAATTTCCTTGCTTACAGTTAACTCAGCGTATTAACATTTACATTTGCTTAGCTGCTGTTAGCTTTACAGTAAGCTGATCGCAGAGCTAACAGTCTACTGCTAAAGGCAGCTGCACAGTAACATTGCCTGTAAGATGTCAGCTTGCTGCTAATAGCAGCTTAACAGGCTGATCAGCGGTGTAAGTTTAACAGTAAGCTGCCAGACAGTTGCAATGTATTTTAACATTACGCTGTCGCTGTTAACTCTACAGAATACGCGATCAAACAGCTGCAGGCTTTTAAAATAGAGAAGAAATTCTATCGTTTAAAATTAAATTATATAATTTATTTACACAATATTTTATATTAAATTATATTAATTATGTTAAGTAGTTTTAGGCTGCTTTATAAACATTCCCAATATAATCTTATAAAGAAGCAGCCAAGAAACAAAGTGTTGCTGCTAAGTAAACGATTTCGCAGCAAAGTTATGCATATAATTTGCATAAATTATTTTGCAAACCAGTCGAAAAGGAGATGTGGTAATTAAAAAGTTCACCAAAAAGGCTGCTTGGACATTGGACATTCCAATTTACAAGCCCGAAGTGAGGAAACCCCCGACGATTGAGTGGAAAACTAGGTGAAGTAGGAAAATGGGTACAGGGCGTCCACAAGGAAGAGCACAAACTGTTTACGGGCTGTCGCTGTAAATAAATTAAAAAATAGCAACTCGTTGCCAACTTTGTCACCACAGAAAAAAGAACGGAAAATACTTGTAAAAAATATATATAAATTTATATATATAAATTTGTATGTAGATGCATAAAACATTGGGAGGCTTGGCAACCGCAGACACCAGCAAACTGCGGTTGGAATGTGGTTTTTAGTTGTTTTTTTGTTGGCCTGGTCAAGTCACGGTAATCTCAGTGGTCATTATGGCCACCAATGGCGACAAGAAGCTGCCTGTCCAAGCAGCGGAAATTGGAAAACTTCCTTTGAATTCTTCATTTTCTTCTATGCTTTCGAGGAATTCCATTTATAAAATTGGAAATACTTGACAGAGAGTAGCGGAAACTAAAGTAAAAGAGTTAAATTGAAAATTATTTAATAAAATATGTATAATTAAAATTTATTTTTAAAATATTAAAATATTGTCTGCACGATTTATTTATTAGGCTTGAAAGTTAAGTTTTATTAAATTTAATTTTTTTATAAAATATATTAAAAATTTTATTTACTGTTTGAATTAACACAAAACTAATTATTAAATCTATTTAAATATTTTTGTAGTGTAAACATTCCTTTCATTTAATATTTTTGATAATTTTTATTAAACTCAAACATTGCTTCTGATTAACCGATTAAAATAGTTTACAGAGAGCGCTAAAGCTCCGTCAAACAGCTGTTGCTCCAAGCGGTGGAAGGGGACAGAGAGTGAAGGAGTAGAAGAGAGTGCCTGTCGAGAGAGCAAGCAGCCTTAACCGTTTCGCTCCACGACAGCGAGCTTAGCTTTGGGACACACTGCTTGGAGACTGAAACGGTTAAGCGGTTGCAAAAGGAGAAACTAAAAGCAGGGGAAGTGTAAGGCGATGTTAATTGCGCTGCACTAAGCAATTTCAATAAATTTAATTCGCATGGCAAATAATAGTTAATTGCTAACGGCAATATCACGACGCAGCCAATCAAGCAGTGAATCCCGAGCACATTCTGCCTCAGCATCAAGACAAACGAGTGTGCCAATTTCCTCAAGCCAATTGTGGATTATGTATCTCTTGATGCATGGCATAACGCTCAGTTCCCTGAGAGCCTTGAGGCAGTACAACTGCAGGCGTGGATTCGTCTCGCTGGACATGCGACGCCCCAACTGACACGGCAGCTCAGTGAACTCACGACAGCGCCACAGAGCACGTTTGCTATGCAAACCATTCAACACAATCAACACGAGATTCTCATAATTATCCACAACCTCCGTGGAGGAGAAGGTGTCATAGATCATCTTAACGCCATCGACGCTATCGAAACGTCGCTGTCCCTCCGCACACCTGAGTAGCAGGGCAAAGGCCTTGCTGTTCATCTCCCAGTACCTGGGCAGACGATTCTCGATACGCGCGTGTAGGAACTCAAAGAAGCCCAGTTTGATGCCCTCCTCGGGTGCAATTTCCAGCAAACTGCACAGATGATGCCACAGATATGGCGGATATAGCGGCTGGCAGGGATCTACCTGAAAGATTTTGGCCACGAATGCAAAGTTTGCCGGATTGGCCAAGACAGTGGAGAGCACTAATAGAGAGGTGGTCAGTATATATACCCTATATACCCTGTAGCTTGCCTATTGCTTACCCTTGGGCTTGCTGGTCAGATTGTGCAGTATTTCAGCTGACAGATCTTCCTTGACAGCCTCCTTAGCTTTGATTATCTTGTAGAACTCAGAGAGCAGACACTTCCAGTTTGCTATCTGCTCAGCGCCATTCAGATTGCGTGAAAGTATATCTGAATAAACGTATTTAACTAACGGGTACTACCTGTTTAAGCCATTTACTCACTAAAGATCTTCAGATAAGTTTCCACTTCATTGTAGTGAGGTACGTGATGTTTGAGACGCATGCGCATAAAAGCGTTTTTAACCCTGCGAATTTAAAAGAATTTTAGCTACAGTAAAAGGTGTATTAGTTGCTACCCACTTTCTTATAATATCAAACTCTAATATAGAACGCTGTGCATTTAGCGGATTTAGCAGAAAATCGGCTAATGAAACTATAGCACGCCAGTGTGTCAATGGCACCCCATTATCCATTTCCTTCAAGAGTTTTGGTAGTGCGTATATGCCATAGGCCAACTGAGCGCGATCCTCGAAGTAACTGGAACTTGGTGTGCATTTCTCGGGACGCGGATAACATTGGCACATCTCACGCTGGTCCAAACAATTTTGCCATTCTAAGCAGTATACCAATTAAGTCTTATCTTCATTTACTTTGAACTCACCTTTGTTTTGTAGACAATTTATGGAACTGGCCTTCATAACATCATTGATTTCGAATTGCAGAAACTGATTACGATACTTCTCCAACTGCTCCCACATTTTTCGTATAAAATAAGACTAAAATATTATTGTTGCGTAAAAAACAAAGCTAGTTTAAAGTTTTTATTGATACGTGTGAAGTTTGTAAATTTTGAATTCTATTTCAAATGTCAACTGCTTGCTAGTTGGCGCCAAGCCTAGCCGGCGTTGCCAGAGAAGCTTACCAATTTGCCCAAAAATACTAAGCTGTTCAGCGGCAGGAGACTCTATCGATAAACGTTGAGCTTAATATTATTTTATCGTACAGAACAAAAGCGTTTATTTGCACTTAACCAATTAAAAAGCAACTTAAATTCACATTTTCTGGCTAATTATACTCGTAGATGTTGATTATATGATTTAGTCACTTAAACTGCTGCGCAAATTTTGAATTAAGTTTCAAATGCCAGCGGTTTGTGGTTTGGCGCCAGCATTTGCTTAACAGTGGCAAAAATAATACCAGACTGTTAAGCTGCAACTTACTGTACGGTTTTCTGTTAAGCTTAGCATTGCCATGGCAATTAGTTGTGTTGGTCAATAAGAAAGCTTGAGTGCATTTTCTTCAATTAAATGCAGTTCTTATTACTTAACAGTAGGCAGCTGGTCACACTCCGGCTCGGTCATATGTTTTTGCTGCTCAGCCGCTGCTGCAGCTGAAGTCGTCGACGTCGTCGTTGCGTTTTCGTTTATTCACGCGAGTTTGTTTTTATCCAACTGTGCCGGTCGGCAGACTCAAACGGACGCTTGAAAATCGACTGAAGTTTAGTCTGTGCGCGCGCAATTCTTGTTATTGTTGCCGTTGTGTTTATTTTATTTCCTTTCTTATTATTTTTTTTACTTAAATCAGTTCGTGCCGGCCGTGCTCTGCTTGCATGTGTTCGTGTGTGTAAGCTGACTTCTGCAGTGCTTGACTATAAAAGCGAGTTGGTGTTAGTGTGTGTGTGTGTAAGAGTGTGCCTGTGTGTGTCTGCTGCAACGCAGACAACAAAAGAAATTTGCCGGTCCACCTTCGTCGCTTCCTTGTCATCGCCGTTGCTGTTGCCGTTGACGTCGCTGCTGCCGTTGCCCCGCCTTTGCCCTCGCCCTTGCCCTTACTCAAATGCCGTTATTCGCACTGCCAAAATAACAAATCGAATTTTTTCACGATAGTTGAAAATTTTACAACTCAACTCTACTCTCTGTATTCATATTGGACCAAAATTCAACACAATGGCCTTAATAAGACTGGCAAGGTAAGAAAATAAAGAATACAGAAACTAGATTTTAAACTGAAATCAATAATTTGGTAGAATTTATTACTCAAATTTGAGAAAAAACAGTTCAGCTCACACCTCTGCCAAACTCTTAAATACAAACACACATGCAAACATACATACAAACACACATGCATATATTTGCAGTAAGTTGTTACAGAGCAAATAATTAAAGGCAGAGCAGCAATTTAAAGAGAGCCGCATTCAAGATGTCGTCTACGTCATGCCTCTCTCCTCTATCCACTTTTTGTTTACCTTAACATTTAGCAAGCAGTGATTATTTGTTGCTCTTCCTTTTATCTCTCTCTTGTGCTGCTTTAATCCCAGGCAAACTAGTCATAACTTTTGTTAAAACCATTACCTTGGTTATCGCTTACATACTGTCCAAATGGTCAATGCACTCTGTTGGTCCGACCCTGAGATAACGCAACTGTAATACAATTTTACATATAAATTAATTGCATACACATTGTTGTGTTTACCACAGCAGACAGCAGATGTAATTTTATCTCTCTCGCTCTCTCTTTCCCTCTCGCTGCCTTCCTGTTGTTGTTATGTTACATACGTTGGAAATGTTTACAGCTCGCGGCGCATTTCTAATTATATTATTTTAATTAGACAATAATAAAGCGTGCAGTTTATGGCTTGAATCATAGAAATTCTTATGTTAAAAACGTGTTAATTTAAAATGCAAGCACGGAATTTAGTGGTCTAGTAAAGGTATGGGAAAGCTTAACTCACGTTGCTGTTAAGTTAACAGCTTAACATTATGTTGTGTGTGTGGTTAACATGAGGAGTTAGTAAAGAGATTAGGAGAGAAGAGATGCTATTATTCAGCTTTGAATCTCTATAAATAAATAGCGACACTTCAATTAGATCCACTTGGAGTTCGTCAGTCCAAAAATAACTTGACATGTCCATTGCCGCTTCGCTTGCTGCTTCTTTTGCCTATAGTTGTAATTGAAATTGAGTATAATTGAAAGGGAGCTACTATATATAGTATATATACTATAACTCTGCTGCGGATGCTGTGACTAGAGCCAACTCTCAAGTGCAATCGCCAAAGTGAACAGTGACAGTTTCAGGGCAAACTGCAGCGAAGCTCTAGAAGTGCAGTCAGCACATGTATCTGTATCTATAGCTTTAGCTGTATCTGTATCTACATCTGCAGCTACAGAGATAAAGCGTAGATAAAGCAGTTCTGGCCCCAATAAATCTCCTGTTGTTGTGGCCTTTAAATTAATAGAGCAAATGGAAATGTTCCAAGACTTTTTGCAACTGAATACTGATAAGTTTCGCTTAATCTGTACCCTTTATATATACATATATTCTATATATATAAAGATGCGATTGTACGCTATGGAAAGCTGAGCAACTGTTTTGTTCGCTTTTAATTTAATTATGACTATTTTATTAATTAAAATGCGTTGTATGCTATAAATGGACTCATTTTTTTTACTTTTAAGCTTTATTTTGCATTTGTTTTTATTTTTATTGTTTTTTTCTATTGTTCTACTCATATTTGGCACACAAAGCACTCACAAATAACGATCAGCAGTCAAATCTGATACGCATTGTTTCACTTCAGTCCAAATTGACAGCGTGTCACGATAAGTTGTAATTTATTTTAGTTTTATAATGAAGTTTTTAGCAGAATGCTTAAATAAATAATTACAAGTGTCTGAAATGGTGCATCTGGTTGATCAATGGGAGACTTTGGCCATGCATTTGTGAGTGTATAAAATTGGTAGAAACGACAGTAGATTTTTAGATTTGCACACAAAATTATTGTTACTTGAGTAGCAAAATCGGTTCTTGGAGTGAGAACTTTTTATTCAGTTTGGAAAAGTCTAAAGTATATTTCTGTTCTTGATAATTATCTTAATTCAAAAGTATTTTAACAATACAAAATCTATTTTAAATCAATTGTTAAATTAAATCTACTCTTAAGATAATTAATTTAAATCTTTCTAAAAGCTTACCAATTTGAGTTCTGTTTTTAGCTAACTTTTATTCTGATTTCTTAATTGAAATTCTTTTAAAAACATGTGTTTTCCTAATTGAAAACTAATTTGCAATTTAAAAGAAAGCTTTTTATCTGATTATAAAGTGCATTCAAATTAAAATCTAAGCACTTAACTATTTAAAGTCGTGAGAAAAAAGCAAACTCATCAGATTTATCTGATGACGCAATATCAGTAACTAAAAAGATTACAACTAACTTCAGGCTGAAACGCTCCTGAACTCAACTGGCTAGCACATGTGAAATGCTCATCATCATTATTATAATCATTACCATTATTATTATTATTGTGATTATTATCATTTGTTCACTGACTTTGACAGTTGATTAGATGCGTCATCGTGTGATGATATAAAAGGACGCTGTGGACAGGAAATAAAATAGAACAAGGAGGGAATAGGGGTAGTTAAAGGAGTCGACTGTAAAATACCCTGTACCAATAGATGGCCGTTTTTATTTCATTATTTAACTATCTTAGCCAATATAGAGTTGTACGATGCGCTAGCTCTTATAGTCTTTGATATTTTCGACTTACAAACTTAATAGACCCCCGTATTGTGCTTTAATTACAGGGTCTACAATAAATTGAATTGTAATAAACATGAAATTTATTTTATTGCATTGCCAATGAAACTTTTGCTGCTTTCATTTGTTAGCAATCGAAGTTAATACAGGAAAATGTCAGAGCTGATAGTTTGTAGTCTACTCATGACTACGATAATTAATCATTGAAGAAAACGCACAAAATATGTTTAAATGGAAGCGAAAAGTCGCTTCATTTGCCGACGTCTGTAAATGCTAAAAGATTGTTGTTATTTGTGCTTGAGTTTTTCAGCCAGGGAAATCCGGCTGAAAGCAGTTTTCACCAAACTTATCCAAAGTCAAGAGCACACAGAATGTATGGAAATAGCTATTAGACAGAAAGAGAGCGAGAGAGAGAGAGAGAGTAAGAGAGGTGACTAAAGGGTGAAGTACACACAAATGCAATCGAATTCATATTAAAACGAGCAGCCAGAGCGAAAGAGAAGACAGAGACAGAGACAGGCGCAAGAAAGAGAAAGAGAGCTTGATACAAACATTTGGTCTGGCAAATTTCATGCACGCGCCTTCAATTCCATAGCAATAAATGTACACAAATATACAGATAAATTTACCATATATATTTATACATATTTATAACTTTTGCCAGTCACTTTTGTGGCTACTTCCACTATATAAAGTATCTCAGCCAAGCTGGGCATAATTTAAGACTACAAATTGCTAATTTTTCAATCAATTGTAATTGTAATTCCACATAATGGCCAAGGACACTGGGTATAATACCCCATTTGCCCCTTTTTGCGGCAATTAGCCTGGCCCGAAGGTCAATTTCCATGAAACTGATATCAATTGTCATAAAAGTATCTATGTATCTTTAAGCGTACAGTATCTACAATTCCACATTCAATTACGTTTCGTTGCAACTCCAAATTCATTGATTGTGCTATTTTTGGCAGCACTAAAAACAATTTTAGCTGCCATTATTGCATACCTAGCTGAATTTACATGTGTATACAAGTATTTATTGTGTATGCCCCATTTGAGTGGGCTAAAACGTGTGTTTTTTGTGTTTACACTTATTAACTCGCTTTTAATTTATGATAATTATGCCATTGGCACTTCCCAATCGTAATACCCTATAACTATGACTCAACTGGCGTTTAAGTGGAGTGTTTACAGTCTGTTATGTTAATTAACAATGCGACACTGCACCGCTTAACATTTACAGCTTAAAACTCCTATCCTGGCTTAACAGCTGTTAAGCATGAGCACTGCAAGTAGATCGTAGTTCGCTCTTATGTTAACTAACAGCACTGCTTGCTTTATCACTGTTAATTACTCTCTACGCACATTTACATTCATTAGTAGGTATTTAACAGTCGTTCAAAACCGCATTTTGTTGACTTTTGTTATGAGCATTGTTTATTATGCATTGACACGCTTCCAGCTTATTGAATTTGCTGAGTTTGCGCTGTTATTAAACTGTCAACTACTGTGCATAGTGTAAGTATCTACAAATTGTAGATAATTGATATTGTTTTGCACTTAATCACGGGTTAGACGCAGCCAAAAGCCACGCCCACTTAATGGCAACGTTTCTTTAGGGGCTTGTCTGTGGCACGCGAAGACTAACTACCTGTTGCACTTATAATTAAATAATTTATGTATATATTCTAATATTTAAAATTATGAAATTTGAATAATTTAACTGAGCATTGACCCAAATCTGTTAGGAATGTTGTTTATCTTCCGCTTGTAATGCTAATTGATAGAGTGTATCTTCTAAATATAGATAGTTGCATTAACCCATTAGTGTCACTTGAAATGCAAAATCTTATCCACTCACGCAAGGCTTACAATTACTCGAGACGTGTGTGTGAGTGTGTGTATCTTTTTGTAGAAAGAGAAAGAAATTGAGTTCATTCATCCAGCTTTTGTCAGTTGTTGGTTGTTGGTTGCTTGCCACAAGGCAAAGTCGACTGACTGTCAGATACTTGTATGGTGCTTCCGCATATGCAGTGGACATCGTTAGCGCGCACACACACACACACACCTTCCACCCGCTGTGCCACATGAAAGTGAGAGTAGTCGGCGTAGTCGTCGTCGTCTCTGCAGTTGTTGTTGCTGTCCATTTAATCATTGCAAATTTTATGCAATCTGTAAATCTTTTTTTAACGCCATTGTGCTGCAGACACACATAGATACATACATAAGCAGCAAGTGCATTGACTCAGTTCGCAGCAATCTAAATCATATAACTAAATAAATATAAATGTGCTTGCAACATCTGATTTGTCCTTGTATACACAATTGTAATGCAAGCAGCCATTAATGCCAGCACGCGATTTGCAAATTTGTCAAGCGGCTAACAATGTATTTTTTGTAGTATAGTTTGGCCAAAACCGGTAACGCAGCTGAAGTGCAAGTGATTTGTCAGGGTTAGCTGCTGCAGCGATTGGCTTCAATTAGCAAAAGTAACCGGTTAAGATGTAACCAGCAAACATGTTTGATTTACTAATATCGACCAAACAAATAGACCTGCAGTTTAAAAAGCGCGCGCTTTTGCTTCTTACAGTGCTGTAACACGCTTAACAGCGGCACTGTAAACTTAACAGTTTTGCTCCTCCACTCAGCAGCCGATGAGCCTGACAGCTGGTCACACTGTTTAGCATATTTATCGATTTAGTGTCTGCAGACATATCGAAGATTGTTTAGCAGCACATTGTGATTTTCAATTTGCATAAAAATGAGCGTAGCTACAAGCAAATTAATGCTCAAGAGCATGCCCTGCAGCATGAGTGAATTCGGTGAATTAATTCAAGAATTAAAACTGATAACGCCGCGAACACTCAACTCTTTTGGCCGCCGGCGAATGCTGATTGAATATGCCGACGCGCCGGAGGCGCAGGCAGCGCTAGAGCAGCTACTGGGACTGAGCACAATACTGGACAAGCCACTGCGTGTCTGCTCCTTTGGACCGCGTGAAGAGGGCAGTGAAACCAAGCCCAAGATTAGCAAAGCCAACAAAGCCACACAAGCCTCGAAGGAAGCAACGAGTACACCGAAACTACCAGAGATCAACAAGTATGTGCAAAAGTTATATGCCTGCAGTAATCAATGTGACTTTGTGCAGCCACCACCGCCCTATCTGCGCTACTCATATCCGCCCATCAATGCCGACATACTGGCCGCCATCAGTGCCACGCTGCAGTGTAACAAACGTTTCTACACGCAGGTGCTGCACCTGATGAATCGCATGAATCTGCCGCCACCCTTTGGACCACGGCCAGCTGGATTGAACCTAAGACCGCGCATGGAGCACAGTGCGACACAAACCGATGTGCATGTCAGCGACTCTGAGAGCGAATTGGAAACTGATGAGGAGCAGAGGCAGTCGGTAAAGCGTGCCAAACTCAGCATAGACCCGGAGAAGTATCGCAAGAGAGCGAAACAGTTACTGCAACAGGCAGCAGCTGCGCCGCCAACTAAAGCAATAACAACTACACCGAAAGCAGTTGTAGAAACTCCCAAAATTGAGCTTAAGCTGCCTGCAGCTCTGCCCAGCAAAGACCGAGAACTGCCAGTGGAGTGTATGCCACTAGAGCAGCTGCAAGAGCTGCCCGTGTACAAGAGCTACAAGCGAGGCGAAGCGAGCAATAAACTGTACATAAAGAATCTGGACAAGAGCGTGACGGAGTCACAGCTAAGAGCGATCTATGCGAGATACACAGCAGCGGAGAATCTCGAGCTGAAGGTGATGCAGCAGGGACGCATGAAGGGTCAGGCGTTTGTGACATTCCAGCAGACAACGGCGGTGGTGGTGTCCAAAGCGCTGGACGAAACAAACGGGTTGCTCTGGCAGCAAAAGCCCATGATTGTCTGCTACGGCAAGCAGCAGTGAGCTCAGCAGGTGCGACAGAACTTAAACAGTAAAAACTAAATAACTAAAACTGTGTAAATATGTGTATGTAGAGCTAAAGTATTCGCCCAGTCGAGGCAAGACACTGTAGGGTATGTACTGTACTGTAAACTGTGTGTATTATGGGATCAGAGTAGCTGCTTTGTTGTCACATTGGAAATCCCCTTTCTATAGATTTGTTAGTACACTATTGTCAGTCCCATAACAAAAAGTATCGAAGATTTTAACTAATATATTTGATATATATATTTTCTACAAAACAACAAAACTTCAAAAAAAATCCCCCCCAAAAATATATATAAAATAATAGAGATCGATATATATAATACATATTCGTTAAATAAGTAGAGATAAAACTATATAGCAAACGATACGATACGATTTCTGATCATAATTTATTGATGTGCGGCTTTTCTCGTCTCTTAGACAACTTGGCCTAATCGACACATTGTATGTGGAGAACGCTGGACCGAATCCAGTCAACGAAGCCGAGATCAGCATTGGCGGCGGTGTTAACGAATCCGCCGTTGTCACAGCACCGCTAAAGACAAAAAAGTCACGTAAATTAAAGCAATTGGCCATGCAACCGTACACTTATGTGATTGCCGTTGACTTTGAGGCCACCTGCTGGGAGAAACAGGCTCCGCCCCAATGGCGCGAAGCCGAGATCATAGGTAAGTTGGTCACTAAGTACCGAAAACAACTGCTAATCCTTCCCTATCTTGCAGAATTCCCAGCCGTGCTGGTTAACCTAAAGACGGGCAAGATTGAGGCCGAGTTCCACAAGTACATAATGCCCATAGAATCACCCCGTTTGAGCACCTACTGCACCGAGCTGACGGGCATAGAGCAAAAGACTGTCGACACTGGCGTCCCACTCCAGACAGCCATGATGATGTTCCACGAGTGGCTGCGCAAGGAGCTGCGTTCCCGTAATCTTTTGCTGCCCAAAACAAATAAATCAAATATATTGGGCAACTGTGCGTTTGTCACCTGGACCGATTGGGATTTTGGCATCTGCCTGCACAAGGAGTGCACACGCAAACGGATGCGCAAAGCACCATATTTCAATCAATGGATCGATGTGCGTGCCATCTACCGTGAGTGGTACAAGTATCGTCCCTGCAATTTCAGTGATGCCCTCGCCCATGTCGGTTTAGCGTTTGAAGGACGCGCCCATTCGGGCATTGATGATGCCAAGAATCTTGGTGCTCTCATGTACAAGATGGTACGCGATGGAGCACTCTTCTCCATCACCAAGGATCTGACGCCATATCAGCAGCTCAATCCCAATTGTGTATTGTGAGAGAACTCCCTCCAACAACAATAACAAAAACAAATAACAAAATAGTTATAAAGAAAAAATAAGCAAAAGTTAAGCGACTTTTAATAATAATAATTGAATTATATAGACACAGATATCGGAACAGTTCTGAAGAAATGGGAAATTTATAAGACTTGACTTGAATTGTTTAAATATCCACAATATCCACAAGATATGGCCTTGGAGCATATTTTTCTACCATATTCATATACTACTTAGTCTATCATACTTACCACTTAGCCTTAAGCGCATTAACTAATAAAAAACCGACAATAGATACTAAACTTAGGATGTTGTATTTAGTAGCACAAGTAACTTTAGGGCCTTGGCTTTACGGCTAACTGTATGATTGCCTTCTCCGCCTGCATCATCCAGCTGGAATTGTCCTCGGTCAGCCACTCCACTGCACAAACAGGCATTCCACAGTAAATATCCGATTTGATGACCCTTAACGCACACACGCTGGTGGGCATGAAGCCGCCCAAACATTCAGCAAAAGGCGTCGTAGAGCAGTAATTGATGTCATCCAGCAGCTTACGATAGTTAAGATCCCCCTTGAAGATGACCAGAGCGCCCAGGCTGAGCTGCACATAGAGACAGGGTGACAACTGGCGCATGTGTCGGAAGCCCTTGGGTTTTGTCCAGAAATCACTATTGCTGCACAACTCCAGCGCCTGATGCTGCAAGTATTTGTTCAACTTTTGTCCAAACTCAGTGAGATCTGGCGTCTCTTCGCGCAGAAAGAAGCTGATCATCCAATTGAAGTCGTTGGCCGTGACGTCTGAGATGAACCAGGGCATGTTCTTGACATGAAAGCGCACCTTCTTGGCCAGCTTTGTATCGAGCAGATACTCGGCCAGCAGCAGATCAGTAAAGAGTTCGAAGCCAGCGTTATCCAGCACAATGTCCACCACGAGTGGACATTTGTCGGTATCCTCCGTTAGCAGATTCCATACATCCGCCGATTGATCCACTATCAGATCCTTGTCATGGTCACCTATGATCTCCAGCATTTTCTCACTGGGTGTGGCGGTAGTGATGGACAGATCACAACGATTGCCCCACAACGACAACTTGAGCATGAGCTGCAAGTGGCACTGACTGCGCGGCAAACTGCGCGTGGACCTCACAATGTTGCCCATGAGGGAGACGACACTACGCGTGGCGCCAAACTTCTCCGGACTGAAGTAGTCAAAGTTCTTGAGGGTCTCGGCACGACGAAAGGCAATCCAAATGCGGCGATAGAGATAGCATTCGGCAAAGAGCCACATGCATGTGAACCAACGATTCTTCTCCCGACTCACCAGTCTCTTGATCTCCATATTCCATTCCTTGGAATCCGGTTCTTTGTCATGGAACAGCTTGAACTCCCGATTCTCCAGTATCTCATTGCGCAAGATGCTCAGACTCCAAACGACACGTCGCAGATCGAAGTGGGCATAGCTGCCACACTGGGCTATTATCCAGCTCTCGTTCTCCTGCATGCTGCGGATCAGATCGTTGATTATCTGCGGTGAGCGTTTTCTGAAGGTTCTGAAGGCAAAGCTATAGAAGTATCTGGCGCTGAGTGGCTCATTGATGGGCGTGGGTATCATGAATATGTAATGGGTCTCATTGAACACATCCTCCTCGCATAATTCCACATCAAAGGACAGCCAAGAGGACTCCTCGGTGGAGTGGGTCATTTCACTTAGTATAGAATCCACAGCCTTCATCATTGTGAGCAATTAACTTTAGTTTTGGTTTAATTTTGACAGCATTTCCAAAAACAACAAGGCTTATCTCATAATTCCTATGCCTAATCCTACTTCTAATCCTTCACAGCTCACTTGCAACAAAGTTTTCTATATTTGAACAAAGACAATTGATTTATACATAAAATTGCAACAATTAAACTAGTGTAAGGTGCTACTACAGTACTCCCTCTATTTGCTGGCAAACTGTATCAATCCGTATTCGCCCGTGAGCATCCATTCCTTGTCCTTGGCATAGAGCTGCTCCGACAAACCCGCAGGCAAACCACACACCAGATCCGCTTTGATGGTGCGCAGTGTGCACAGATTCGAGGGACGAAAGCCTGAAACAGAAACTATATAAATGATATACTCTTTTGGTTTAAGTTGGAAGACCCACCGCGTAAACAGGTTTCAAAGGATTCGGTTGGCAGCCAACTGTAATCTCCAAGCAGTTTGCGATAATTCAAATCTCCCTTGAAGAGCACCAGCTGCGCCTGCGACAGACGCTTGTGTAGCTCCGGCTGCACCTCGGCCATGCGATAAAACTCATATGGACTCGTCCAGAAGTGCTCCACTGGCGCCAATTCGAATTTGCCCTCGTCCGTAAAATGTTTCAGTTTCTTGCCCAGCTCACTGAGCACCGTGTCCGCCTGCTCGATCAGAAATTGCAGTGTCCAGTGATAGTCATGCGTCATGACATCCGATATGAACCAAGGGATGGCCTTTACATTGAAGCGCACCTTCTTTGCCAATCCCTTGTCGATGATGTACTCGGCGAGTATTAGATCCGTGTAGAGTTCATAGCCAGCATTATCGCAGATAATCTCAACAACAGCCTCTCCGTTGGCACCTTCCTGCAGTGCCTGCCAAATGGCTTGAGTATGATCCACCAGCAGATTGGCATCCAGTTCCTGCACCAGATCAAAGGCATTGCCTGTGGGCTTGATCTGCTTGCCCGACGTGATGGACAGATCACAGCGATTGCCCCAAAGATTTAGCTTTAACAGTTGCTGCAATGTGGACGCATTGCATTCAGTGCTGCGCGTGCCTTTGGCCACCGCCAGCATGGCATCCAGACTCAGCTGGGCTGCCAGCTCCTTCTGCTTGCTGAAGTAGTCGTAGCCGGCGAGGCGTGACAGCTGGAATATGGATGAGACCTTGCGATACATGTAGCACTCGGCGTAGAGCCAACAGGCGGTGAAGTAGCTACGCTGCTCCGGCTGCAGTTGCTCCAGAAATGCATTCCACACACCACAGTCGCTAACTGCAGAAGGAAGGTTGTAGAATTATTAGAGGAAGGTGTGAACCCAGCAATACTACCGCTTACCCTTATCGGTGAAAGGCAGCAACTTTCCATTCTGCAAAATGTTTGTGCGCAGCTCCAAAATCGCCGCTGTTGTTTGTTCAATATCACTGATTGCATCCTGTGAACGGCAGTTGTTTTAGTTGCCAGTTATGTAATACAACTCGTACTCACCGCACCGTATGTTGCCAGCAATTCGTCCTTGTTCTTGCCCAAAGAGTTTGCAATTGTTTCCAAGCTCGAGGGCAGCCGCACGCGGAAAGTGTAATAGGCGAAGCTCCTACGAAATCAGTCGCGTTAGAGGTCAGGCAATCAAATTACATCAGTGCTAGCGATACACGTGTGTGTGCTCTTGCCATATTTACTACATATAGGCACTATATATAGAGCAAGAAACACTCAACTTACTGCTTATACTGGGCTGCTAGCTGCGTGTGCGGAGGCGTCTCGCTATCAATAATTCCATTTTTAACATCAAATTCTGTGTCGTCTGCTGGCAAGGTCATATTTCCAATTGTTTACTTTCACCACTTGTCCCTTGAATTGTTTGACTAATTAATGCACTTCCTGCTGCCGCAAATATATTTGCATACTTAAATATTTTTATATTAGATTGGCGCGTCAGAGATGCAAGTCTAGAGATGCGAACCTGGAAGTTAGTGGCACCAAAAATACCAGCAGCTATCGTTATCGAAAGCTTTAACAGGCGCATGTTATCGAAATAATAAGCTCTGTTAATTAACATAACTGTAACATACAAAAGGCAGTAAATTTAATTTCTGAGCAGTTCCCAACAATAAATTGTTATTTCTTTAAATTTTAACACAGTTTATTATATTTTTGGGATTGATTTCAATAAAAAAGCGTATTGTACAGAATTTTGTCTATTAATAACCGAATTGACGCGAGCCGTCCACAAACTGTATGATGCCATAGTTTCCAGTCACCATCCAGTTACTATTTTTCGCATTCAGGTACTCCCAGACGCCTCCTGAAAGACCGCATATAACCTGGGACTTGACCGAGCGTAGACAACACAGATTGCTGGGCAGGAAACCGTTCAAACATGTTCGCATATCCTGTGTGGGTTCCCAGTAAACATCGCCCAAAAGCCGACGATAGCTTAAATCGCCTTTAAAAATTATTAACTTGGACTTGTGCAGGGTTTTAAATAGCTCAGGATCAATGACTTGCATGCTGAAAGACAAAATATAGTAAAGATTATAAAGCCAAACATAAAGAAAAGCAAACTCACTCGTAATATCCTTGCGGTGCCGTCCAGAAATATGAAGTGGGAGCCAATTCAAATTTACCCAACTCCAAGAACTGCAAAAATTTTTGTCCTATCAGACTGATGATGTAGTCCGGATGGTTGCTGAGAAACTGCAGGGTCCAATGGAAGTCACGTGCTGTGATGTTGTACACAAACCAGGGATGTGCCTTGACATGAAATCGCACCTTCTCGGCCAAACCGTTTTCAACAATATATTCCGCCAGTATCAGATCGGTGAAGAGTTCATAGCCCGCATTATCCAGTACAAAGTCAACGTATTGTGCATTGGATTTGGTGTTGTTTAAACAATGCCAAATGTCCGCTATGTGGTTGACGAGTAAATAGTTGTCTGTGGAGTTAATATCTTCCAGCACCTTTATATTAAACAATCGTGTCTCTTCGTCGTCGATAAGCTCATTACGATTGCTCCATAAATTGAACTTTAGCAGGTCCCCAAATGTCTCAATGTTGTGCTCGATGCGTCGCGTGTATTTGGACAGTGCGAGTATTTCTTCCTGGCATCTAGTAAGTGAGTGCTCCTTCTGTTTGGCAAAATAATCAAACTCTTTGAGAAAGATGCTGTTTTCCACGAAGGAGTAGAGTTTGCGGTACATATAGCTCTCGGTGTGTAACCAGCATGCCCTGTAGAACGTGCGCGCCTCGTCTGGCAGCTGTTTGATGAAGTTATTCCACATTTCGCGATCTGGCTCTGTAAGCACAACATAAATATGACATCTTTGGGTATGTAGCATGGACAGACTTACCATCTCCTGTAAAGCTTTGGAACGGTTTGTCCGTTTGGAGCTCATATTTTAGCCGTGAAATCAGTCCAATCACAATCTTCAGTTCCTCACGCGCGTTCTGCACAAAATTTGTGGGCGCTATAGACCAAGATTAAGGGTACAGCCATAACTTATTACGAACCTCACCGAATTGTGCGACAAGCTCGTTCTTGTCCTTTGTGATCGAGTCTACGACTTTGGTGAGTACCACGGGCAGATGATCCCGTATTGAGCTGTATGCGTTGCTACACTTATACTGGCCAGACATGAACGCGTTCAGCGGGGTGTTGATGTCCAGGATTTTGTATTTGGCATCGAATTCGGTTTTAAAAATCTTTGCCAAATTTGGTACATCAGTTTTTTTCTCCTCTGACGTTCCATCTTTGGCGGGGCACTCTCCTCCTTCGGGCTGCATCTTTTTTATTTTGTGATTTTTTAAATGTTTTTTTTTGTTTTAGACTTGCATATTAACGTTAGCAAAGTGTCCAGAAAAACTTTAAAAGCCTACTAAGTATTTTAAATAGTATTCAGATGAAAATATATACAACTTATTTATTTATACACATTACCTCTGCGATGGCGCAGTGTGACCAGAGATTTATTATTAAGGTTAGTATGCTGCTTACAAAAAGTACACACACTTTAAAGTAAATACTATGGGTTTGGCTTAAGCTATTTTCCCCCAATTCTTTGTTTTAATTCTACTCAATAAAATGTTTTTCTTTGTTCAGCTTTTCTACTTATTTATATCTATTATTTAGCGGCTGTGCAAATAAATAATACCAAATCCCTTATTTTTCGTTTTTTTATTGTGCGAATTTTGGTATGTTATAAATATACTTTTTTGGGATATTTTTAGGGCATTTTCATTTCCGCGTTCCCTATTCTTCATTGCAGTTTTTACTTTGACATGGAACGCTACGCGAATTCTCTGCAATGGTTATCACGCGTAAATTAATAAAGAATTAGCAACTAATAGAAAAATAACAACAACAAAAACCCCCTATGACGACATAGTGACGAAGTCAAGTAGTCAACAACGCGACCAATTGTTGACTGTGCGCGCGCGGGGAATGCTGACTCAATCACAACGAACGACAAAGGCAGATACGGATACGAGATAAAGTCCGGCTGATACTTTTTTTTTGTAATAGTAGTTTAATATCGCTGTGCAACCAAAATCGAGAAGAGAAGCTTCGCCAAATGCATACCAACTAAACCGCAGCGCCATCCAAAACACACACAAACACACGCCTACGCTCACACACAAACACACACAGTGACACAGGGCCTGAGCCAGACAGCGCTGCCACCTACAAAACCCAACACCCAACTCGCAAAACACACACACACACACACGCTCACGAGCACACACATACACTCAGAGGGGTGCGGGCGGTATGTCACATTTACCATTGCCGCTGTATGGCTTCGCAGCATTTTTTATGATTTTCTGGTTTGGTACCTGGTGTGTGCATCTGATCGCCATTTGTTATGGCAAGTATAAACTGCACAAGAAATCGTGCAAATTGCCGACAGAGTCCTCCCCACTTCCGGGTGTCTCCATACTGAAGCCATTGATGGGCGTGGATCCAAACTTACAGCATAATCTGGAGACATTCTTCACCATGGACTATCCACTATATGAGCTGTTATTTTGTGTGGAGGATAAACACGATCCGGCCATTAAGCTGGTGGAACAACTGTTGGAAAAATATCCACAGATAGATGCCCAACTCTTTGTGGGTGGCTCCGATGTGGGCGTGAATCCCAAGATAAATAACATACATCCCGGCTATATGGCGGCTAAATATGACTTTGTCATGATCTCCGACAGCGGCATCAAAATGAAGAATGACACACTGCTGGACATGGTCCAGAACATGTCGGAACGCCATGCGTTGGTGCATCAAATGCCGTTTACCAGCGATCGCGATGGTTTCGCTGCCACCTTCGAGAAGGTCTTCTTCGGCACAGTTCAGTCCAGGATTTATCTGTCTGCCGATGCGCTGGGCATTAACTGTCACACGGGCATGTCCTGTCTGCTGCGCAAAGCAGTCATCGATCAGTTGGGTGGACTACGTGCCTTTGGCTGCTATCTAGCCGAGGATTTCTTCATTGCCAAGCGAGTGACTGAACTCGGCTGGAAGATGCGCATCTCCAATCAGCCCGCCCTTCAGAACAGCGGCCTGTGCGACATCGGCAGCTTTCAGGTAAGATGGGGGTCTATTCAATGTGTGGATAGGGAGTATCTTCGGTATAATTTGATTATTATAAAGAAAACAATCAACTTAGATCGCTTAGAACTCAGCAGGGCTAGAGCTTTATGATAAAAAATGCTAGAAAAAGCTAATAAACAAAATGGCTAAATTTAAAGCACTTTTAGGCAGTTCACATACTTAACTAAAAATGGTTTTCACAACTCATTTAAGTTTCAAATAAGCCATTTTAATTAAAATATGTTTATTTATTTTTATGGCTATATGATTTCGAGCTATTAGACTTCTAGCTAATCCCAATTGACAAGCCTTTTTAAAGCTTAAATGTCATACCTAAACTTATTTCCCTAGTGAATTGCTTAAATGGAAGCAGAAGTGTCAGCACTGATAAAAATTTGCTGACCCATAAAAACTTATTAATACATTATCGAATCTTCTCAGATTATTGTTGAGAAATTTATGAGTAGTCGAAACTCGAGGGAGTTGGTATCAAAACTGACCTAAGCACTTTAAAACCCTTCTACATATAACGTATAATTTTAATTATTTCAGGCACGACTCATACGCTGGGCCAAGCTCCGGGTGGCGATGGTGCCCACGACGATATTATTGGAACCACTTTCGGAGTGCCTGGTACTGGGTGCACTGGCAGCGTGGTCGGCATCTGTGCTGTTTGCCTGGGATCCATTGGTGTTCTATCTGGTGCACGTGCTCTGCTGGTTTCTATCCGACTGGCTGCTACTCTCCATAGTGCAACATGGCTCGATGCCGTTCCACAAGTTTGAGTTTGTGATCGGCTGGTTCTTTCGGGAGCTAAGTGGACCCTATTTGTTCGTGCATGCACTCTGGAATCCGGCGATTCGTTGGCGCACGCGTACCTTTAAGCTGCACTGGGGCGGCATTGCCTATGAGCTGCCGTTGCAGAGCTCAACACCTGCCAAAGAGTCTCTACTCACGCCAGAGCAGCCGGCGCCTACGTTATTGGCCACATCGGTGACCACAACGACGACGACGACGATGGCGACGACAGCGGGAGGGGGTGGTAGTGGTAGTGGAGGAGGTGGAGGTGGGGTCGGGGGATTGGGTTCATTCCCAACGGCCAAGCATCGACTTCTAGTCTCGTAGCAGCAGCTAGAGAAACTAGTTACAATTTGTTTGTTATATGCGTAATTTGTATTTTGTAATTTGTAATTTGTATTTGTACTTTCGTTAGCGACACAGCCGACTGCGATTACTACAGCTACGACTACAACTAGAGTTGGTAGTAGTAGTAGTATTATTACAAACTAAACCTTTAGTCACTACATAACTTAAGCGTGTACACAGAGCGGACACTGTAAGCGAATTGGGGCCACAGATTGTTGCAGTTTATAAACTAATCTAAATAATTGTACATTTTGGGCACTTGTACTTGGACAGGAGACAGACCAGAGTTAGAAACGCAAGAGATACTCATGAAAAGGGATCTAGAAGTTTAAATGGCTTGTCCAACATTTAGTTAGTGCTTGTAGTTAAACTAAATACTATATATGTACACAGACATATATATATTAACTTAGTATATATACTTATATATTTTTGTATCTCTGAGATTTTGAATGAAACGAGTTACTGAGTTTAAGTTAATTTAGCTTTTGTTATCGCTATTTTTGAGTTGGATTACTTTAGTTATTTATATTATTAGCTATTTATTATTGTTAAGCATAATGTATCGTTTGTTTTCTTTGATTTATACACACACTCTCACACACACACACACATGCATACATTATCTGCTTCTCGCTCTGTAAATAAGCTTTGCTAAACCGCCATCGAATAAAATTTAATTTAATTTAAATTGACATATGATTGAGTTGTTTTTTCTGTTTTTTTTACCTTTATTTCTATTATCAAAAATTGCTGTTGTGATTTCTTTGAACGGTTATAGATCATACGAACTGTAGTTGTGACTCAACCCAGATCGGGCAATACTTTTTCAACGCACTGTGGCCTGAGTCACACCACAAAACTGGAGTGTTATCACATCCATTTGATGAGGCGTCGCGTCTCTCAGTTACATTTAATGCAAGTTCAAAAGTCGTGTAAATTAATTGAATAATGTATGCTGGACGTACATATAACGGGGCATGCTAGACATGTGCGCACCCTGTGTGCCCTATTAGTAGCCCTTTGACCTTTGCCCCCTTGAACCCAGTCCCGAAGCCAAGCCAGGAACTTAAGTATTATGCATAGTGTCAGTAAAACTTTAATTTATTAAGCTTTTCATAGGTCTAATTATAAGTCTAGTATAAATTGTAATAATTCCTAGAATGCTTTTAGTGGAAACTAACTTAGAAATGTTCTGAGTCAACAACTCTCCAGCCTCTTGCTAATAAGCTTTTTAGTATCATAAGTAGAAGGGCAACAGAAAGAAGCAGCAGAGGCCAGACGGTACTTAAACTCTTTCTTATCTCGCTCTCTCTCACTTAGCAAAAGGTATTGAACATCATAATACTCAGTGCGTACAACAAAAGCAAAAACATGCACACACACATACAGGCATTCAAGTAGATAAGAGAGCGGGTATCAGCTGGTAAGCACAGCAACAGCGTGAAAGGAGTGGGGAGTGCAAAGAGCGACAGTCAGAGAGCAGAGCTATCGATTTACTTAGCGCCTTACATTTAATCGAGCGGATATACACAGCCAGTCATGTGTGCATATACGTATACGTATAAGAGTAGTGGGGATCAGCTGAGCATGAATTTTCTTAGCATAATTTGAATTGCCTTCAACAAAAAACCAATAAATATTTACAAATCGAAATTATTTTCATAAACTTATTGGAATTCCGCAACATTTGTGATCATGCTCATATTCACAAGTACATGCTTAGTTTTCCATGCTATCTATAAAACTTGGTATTCTTATCAATGTGCATTAAAATTTCTATTATATATCTGATATGGGGAGCTACTAGCTGGGGGAGTAAAACAAACCAAACCAAACCAAATAATTTAGTACTAACCTTAATATACACAAGCCACACACATACACATATAACCAATAAATATAATACATGCATAGCTATAAAGTATTTATTAATAATCAAGCGCAATTATTTATATACATAGTACGTAGAAAAGGTTTATTGCAAACTGAGGTTTTTTACTAAGCCGTATACTACAATTTTTACCTATTTAAAGAAAATAAATGAAAGAAATTTATAAATAAATTAATGAACTAATTTTTGCCGTAAAATTAAATGAAAGTTTCTTTAGTTTTGGTCTACAAATTAGTCAATGAACATATTATTAAATCTCTTTGACAACATTCGATTAAAAATTTATTTTAAATGGGAATGTGTTCAAAGAATTAAATGTTTATATTTTTCGACTAAATTACGCATATTTGTTGAGCTTTTGGGTCTCAAACTTGCTGCATGAACAGATCAAACAAATGTCAGTTTAAACAAATGTATAAGTTTAAGTATTTGTAACTATTTATCTATTTATAATTAGGCCTAATCAATAAAAACAAAAAACCATAAACTAACCAAAGCTTTAACTCTTCTAATCGCAGCGACATTTTGATGCTCATTCACTCTTCTACTGTTTTCGCGTTGCGTATGCTACTTCCATTACGTACGTTTGCACGTACACACGTACGCACCCAGATGTGTTCACGTGTGTGTATGTGTTTGTGTTTGTACCGTTTTCATACTGCAAGCATTCGCGTAATTTCCATTCACGAGTGCGAAGCGATAATTTGTTTACATACAAACACACATGTATACATCTGCATACAAGTTTTTTTTTTGTATAAGCTTTACTGATAAAGTTCTTTTTACGACAGTGAGTCATAACGGTCTTCACATTCTGTGGGGATCGTCTGTCTATGCTCCGTTCAGGGCCTTGTGATTATTGTGCCTGTGATTAATTGGCAAAACAATTGGCACCGGCGGAACTTTATTATTTGTAGACCAATTGTCGTGTCACTTTATGGTAACAAAAAAAAAACCCAATGTACCCAAATTATCTCTAACTGTTTACATAGCGGGCGCAATCTCTGATTCCTATGAAAATTATAAATTTTACCATTAATTAACATTGGCAAACGAAAAACTAGGCAATAAATGTGCAAACATTTCTTAATCTTATCCGTTAAATCAACTTTTAAACTTGACGCTTATCAGAAAATATGAATTAGACCTGAAATGTGCTTGGCAAACCAAAAGCTTGGGGGCATTAAAATATTATTTTGATTTTAGATAACGAATACATAATTCAAAGGTAAAATATTTTATCAAAATTTTTCTCGCATGTTGCGGCGGTCGGTCGGTCGTAAGGCGAACCAAGTCTATGCAGAATCAGAAGTTAGCAACTATATCTAAAGCTCATGCAGAAATGCTCACATGAATTTTCTCAAGTGGATTGATTATAAATAGCCTCTGCTATCTAGAGTGTGCTCAGCGCAGAGTAAACAATAAACTAAACACAGCTAGTACATGTGTTTGTAGTTTGTACTCACAATTTAGAATTATCGCCGGTGTTTTCTCAGTAAATAAGACAATGTTTTCATTGCGAACAATACTGAAAGGTAATTTTTATTTCAAACCATATATCAATTAAAAGAAATACGCGTGTTCAATACTTATTTATATACATATGTACATATGTACTATTAGTGATCAATAAAAGTTTACTCACAGTTCGAATCACATTGTGAATATTAGCACAACAGATACCTTTTTATAGGTTAACTGTCTGTTATTATAACTACAATTATTTGTAAAATATAATGTTAATATATCTATTTTATTTGCAGTTAGTTGCATAATTCTCATTAAAGTTTATTTGTCTTAACCGCGCCCAATTCAAATAACATTACGCTAGGGCTGCACTAACTACTTCGATTTTAATCGATTCTTACCACTTGAATCGATGTATCGCGATGTGGGATAAAACATCGATGCATCAAACTCAAAGTCGATTTAAGTTCCAGCTCTATCGTTTGAACGATGAGAATCAACGCAAGTAATTCGTAATCAAGTGGTTGAAAAAAGGTATTTATTGTCAAGAAAACCATAAAACTCGTTCTAAACGTGCACACCGTTATTCAAACCGACAATTAAATGCATACATGTGAAATTACCAAAGTTGCAGTTGCTAAAAAAAGCTTTGCATTGTTTTGCTTTGTGAAAAATCTATACAGTTTATCAGCCAACGGTGCACACACGTAAATATGTGTTTGTATATGTATACATGTGTATGCAAGTGTGCGCACACCAGCTGGCGGCGATTGGAACGGGGGCGTATAAGAAAAAAAGTTTTTCGTTTATTTTGCGTGTTTTCAATTGTTTATTGTAGATTATATTTAATGTTTGCGCATCTCATTAGGTTTTCAATGTGCATACTTACCATTATTGGTGTAAACAAATACTTTACGATTAAATGTGCCAGAATATAAACTGTTCCTGTTTAAATTGCAGATGTTCTGGCCGCTACTGAAACGGCGTTGAAGTGGGAAAATCGAGTGAAATTCAGTTTATCCACAGCAGGCAAACGGACAATTTGAACGTAGCTGGTACACAGCAACAACAGCAGCAGGAACAGTAGCAGCAGCAGAAGGAGAAATGGCCATGTCCAAGGTGATTCGTGTGCTGGAGAAGTCCATAGCTCCGTCGCCGCACAGCGTTCTACTCGAGCATCGCAATAAGACGGATTGCATTCTCTTCGAATCTCATGTTTGTGCACTACTCACCCAGCAGGAAAATGTCATACGCAAGCAGTACACAAAGGTCAGTATATTTCTCCATTGTTTTCTAAAAGTAACAAACTGAATCACGTAACTCGATCTGCCAGTACACAAACACACACGAACACGCACACATACATAGGCAGTCTGGTAATTGCTGCAACCGCAATTTTTAATACAAACAAAAGTGTTGAAATCATTTTTTCAGACAATATTAGTCAAGCGAGCAATTTAATTAGATGCTCAAATTTCGCAAAGCAAAGAAAAATAATTGAAAGCGATAAGCAAGAATTTTTTTCGTTAAAGTTTGTGAATAAGCGGCATATTTTCGTCTCATAAAATCGTATAAGCAGAGCTTTAAATTTGTATAAGAGAGTATAAGAGTGTATGTAGTTGTACGAGCAGTTAAATAAGCGGCATATTTTCGTCTTATAAAGTCGTATAAGCAAAACTTTAACTTTGTATAAGATGGTATAAGAGAATGCGTGTTTGAGCGAGGGTACGTTGTTTGGTTGTATAAATCGATTGTTATATTAACTAAATTTAATAAATTATTAACTAAGCCTATTCCTTAATTAGGTCTGCGATGCCTATGGCTGTTTGGGAGTACTACAGCTGAATGCTGGCGAGAGCACGGTGCTCTTCCTTGTCCTGGTCACTGGCTGTGTGTCCATGGGCAAAATTGGCGATGTGGAAATCTTTCGGATTACGCAGACAACATTCGTTTCACTGCAGAATGCAATGCCCAACGAGGATAAGATTAGTGAGGTGCGAAAACTGCTCAACTCGGGCACATTTTACTTTTCCCACACGAATCCCTCGGCTGCTGGTGGAGCGGCAGGAGCAGCAGCGCAGAGCACCAAGTTTGACATTACGTTGTGTGCCCAGAGACGCTATCAGACTACAGATACGGACAATCGTTTCTTCTGGAATCGCATGATGCACATTCACTTGATGCGCTTTGGCATCGATTGCCAATCGTGGCTGCTGCAGACCATGTGTGGCTCTGTGGAGATTCGCACCGTTTACATTGGAGCCAAGACGGCACGTGCTGCCATCATCTCACGTCTGAGCTGCGAGCGGGCGGGAACGCGCTTCAATGTCAGAGGCACCAACGATGAGGGCTATGTGGCCAACTTTGTGGAGACGGAGCAAGTTATCTATGTGGATGGGGATGTAACGAGCTATGTACAAACACGCGGATCGGTGCCACTATTCTGGGAGCAACCAGGTGTACAGGTCGGTTCGCACAAGGTGAAGCTATCGCGTGGCTTCGAGAGCTCCGCCGCTGCCTTTGATCGCCACATGAGCATGATGAGGCAACGCTATGGCTACCAGACTATTGTCAATTTGCTGGGCAGTTCACTGATAGGCAGCAAGGAGGGCGAGGCAATGCTCAGCAATGAGTTCCAGCGCCATCATGGCATGTCTGCCCACAAGGATGTGCCGCACGTGGTCTTTGACTATCACCAGGAGACTCGTGGCGGTAACTTCTCGGCGCTGGCCAAGCTCAAGGAACGCATGGTTGCCTGTGGTGCTCACTATGGTGTCTTCCATGCCATCAATGGCCAGGTGCTGCGTGAACAGTTTGGCGTCGTGCGCACCAATTGCCTGGACTGCTTGGACCGTACTAACTGTGTGCAGACGTATCTGGGCCTGGACACGCTCAATCTGCAGCTGGAGGTGCTCAAGCTGGGTGGCAAGCAGCAGAATGTATCCCGTTTCGAAGAGATCTTTCGCCAGATGTGGGTCAACAATGGCAACGAGGTGAGCAAAATCTATGCCGGCACCGGAGCTATACAAGGAGGTTCTAAGCTTATGGACGGCGCTCGATCAGCAGCACGAACCATACAGAACAATCTGCTGGACAACTCAAAGCAGGTGAGTGGTTAAATAGTCTTATACTCTCATCGGGTTAACTGTTGCTTGTGGTCTATAGGAAGCTATTGATGTGCTGCTTGTGGGCTCAACGCTCAGCTCGGAACTGGCTGATCGTGCGCGTATACTGTTGCCCTCGAACATGCTGCATGCACCGACGACAACGCTGCGTGAGCTCTGCAAGCGTTACACGGAGTATGTGCGTCCACGTATGGCCAGAGTGGCTGTGGGCACCTACAATGTCAATGGAGGCAAACACTTTCGCAGCATTGTCTTTAAGGATTCACTGGCGGACTGGCTGCTTGACTGCCATGCCTTGGCGCGCTCTAAGGCGCTGGTGGATGTCAACAATCCGTCGGAGCATGCCGATCATCCCGTGGACATCTATGCCATTGGTTTCGAGGAGATTGTCGATCTGAATGCATCGAATATCATGGCAGCCAGCACAGAGAATGCCAAACAATGGGCCGAGGAGCTGCAGAAGACCATCTCCCGGGACAATGACTATGTGCTGCTCACCTACCAACAGCTGGTGGGCGTCTGTCTGTACATCTACATACGACCGGAGCATGCTCCTCATATCAGGGACGTGGCCATTGATTGTGTCAAGACGGGATTGGGTGGTGCCACCGGCAATAAGGGTGCCTGCGCTATACGCTTCGTGCTGCACGGCAGCTCCATGTGCTTTGTGTGCGCCCATTTCGCAGCTGGACAATCCCAGGTGGCTGAGCGGAATGCAGACTATGCGGAAATCACAAGGAAACTGGCTTTTCCTATGGGACGCACTCTCAAATCGCATGATTGGGTGTTCTGGTGTGGAGATTTCAACTATCGCATCGACATGGAGAAGGATGAGCTGAAGGAGTGTGTAAGGAACGGTGATTTGCCCACTGTGCTGGAGTTTGATCAGCTGCGCAAGGAGCAGGAAGCTGGCAATGTTTTTACCGAGTTTCTAGAGGGCGAAATCACCTTTGATCCAACCTACAAATATGATCTATTCAGCGATGACTACGACACGTCGGAGAAGCAGCGTGCACCCGCTTGGACCGATCGTGTGCTCTGGCGTCGTCGCAAGGCCTTGGCCGAGAGCGATTTTGGTGGCGCCGGCGCCGCTGCCTGGAATCCTGGTAAGCTCATACACTATGGACGCTCGGAGCTGAAGCAGAGTGATCATCGGCCAGTCATAGCCATCATCGATGCTGAGATTATGGAAATAGATCAGGAACGAAGACGTGCTGTCTTCGATCAGGTCATACGGGATCTGGGTCCACCAGATTCTACCATTGTGGTGCATGTACTTGAAGCCTCTGGCGATGCGGATGAGGATGGGCCAACCATTTACGATGAACATGTCATGTCAGCACTGATTGCAGAGCTCTCTAAGATGGGCGAGGTGACCCTAGTGCGCTACGTAGAAGACACCATGTGGGTGACCTTCCGGAATGGCGAATCGGCGCTTAATGCAGCCGCCAAGCGCAGCACTCAAGTCTGCGGCTTGGAGCTGGTCTTTGAGCTGAAGACGCCCGAGTGGCCACAACAGGTGGACGGTGAGATCGAGCTGTGCACCTCAAATACGATTCCAATATGCGCCAATCCTGCAGAGCAGGCGCAGCTGCTGCAGTTGACGCCGGAGGTGCCACAGCGGCCCAAGCAGCCACCGACACGTCCAGCTCCAGCGCGTCCGCCCATGCCCATGTCACCAAAGAACTCGCCGCGTCATCTGCCACACGCTGGCGTCATCAGCATTGTGCCCAAGCCGGCAAAGCCACCGATGCCGCCTCAGCCCATGATGCAGGCACCATTGCAGCCGGTTCAGGTGGCGCCACCGCGTCCACCAGCTATGGGCGATACTACGCCTTCATCCAAATCGCAATCTCCTACTGAGCTGAGCTCCCCGGTGCACGCCACATCTGTAAGCTCCTCCACATCGTCGTCGGGCAAGGCATCGCCCGTCGGCGCTGGCGCTGTGCCCTCGGGTCCGCCCACACCGCCGCGTCAAATGCAAAGCAAACAGGCCACGCCCATCTCAACGCCCACGCGGCAATCAAAGCAGGCCTCGTTGGAGCAACCATCGCCACAAGACACTGCCTATGAAACGGCAAGCAATATCTACGAGGAGATTCAGGACGATGTGCCTGCACCGCGTCATCCCCCACCCGCTGCACCACCGCCAGTCAATGTCGCACTCGAGAGTCCACGTCGCCAGCAGCCTGCCGCGCCCCTGGGTCCCCCACCGCCGCTGCCCAATCGTCGGGGACCGCCACCAATACCAAATCGCAGCGGTAATGCACCGCCGCTGCCCACACGCCCCACAAATAACTAAAGATGTGACCCGAGAGGTGAGTTTTAAACGTTATTATTTTAAAATGTCAAATTTTAAATTAAATATAATTTCAAAAAGTAAAAAAAAATTATTTCCCATACCGGGAATCGAACCCGGGCCTTCTGGGTGAAAGCCAGATATCCTAGCCACTAGACCATATGGGAGGCTGAGATACGGTCAGCTAAAGCGCAGTAAGAGCTACAGCAGCTGTGCGAATGTGAAGCAAAAATATGAACCTAAAAATAGAAACACCAAACAAACATAAACAAATGTATAATTAACATATTTTTTATATTTCTTCTAGCGCAGCACGCTGTCCAGCACTTGGTACAAACAGATGGCAGTAGACGTCTCAATTACATTCCGAATTGTTGTATTTATCGTTGGAAATAGCAAAATATAAACGCATATATATTTTGTTGATAAATTGTAAAATAGAATACATATATATATAAACAGTATAACTATCAATATTATTTAAATGCATACTACTATTTGAAGTGTTTCCAGGCAATAATTGAAACTGAATTTGTGTTAAATCTTCGCATACTACTATTTAAGCTAATCGAGCGAATGGAACGCTATAAATCCGATTAAAATGTTTATGTTTATGTTACAGTCAGTTACAGAATTACTTAACCAACACTGGCCAGACGTACTCACTAATAATGCACCAAATAAACTAAGTATAATAAACGTATTTATGTTATTCGTAGTGAGCAATTTGAACAAAAAGCGGAAATGAAATAAAAAAACAAGTATTAAATATGTATATGTTTAAACAATTATAGCCGTACTAGTCAAATTATGAAATAAACAACAATGTGTTACAAAATGAAATACAATAATTACATGAATACATAAAGAATATGAATATATATATAAACAAATGAACCATGACCATGCTCGCAATACTAAATTAATCCATTTACCATTAAATTATGACTATAGTTTGTTATCAGCAGGGTTAAACCCCCCGACTTTGGTTTGGATTTAAAGTTAATAACCTACATAATCAATATCAAAGAGTATACAAATTGAAAACTATATAAAAATGTTGATGAAATTGTAAACAAAAATGTTTAATCAGCCAATCAATTGATTAAACGATAAATAAATATGCCACTTATTGAAAATTGCAAACAGGGAGTACCCCTAATGTTGATTAATTGTGTAGTTTATTGACAAACACATAAACATAATTTAAATAGAAACTTAACACTTAATTAACTCTTCTCTCTACTCCCTTTAGAACCACTTGGGCAGCGCATCATTGGGCAGATTCTTGTGATTGGGCAAGGCCGTGCAAGGTCGTTGCTGTCTCCAGAATTCCTGTCGCTTGTTTAGGAAGCACACAGCCTCCTTAGCCAGTGCTGAGATATTCTCAGTGTTGGTGTCAGCACGCACCAGATCCGGATGTAGCAGCAATTTCTCTAGGTACTCCTTGTCCACGCACAGTTCGCCGAGCAGTTTCCGTGCATTGCGACGCTCCAGATCCGCCTTCGTTGGCTTCTGTCTCACCGTCGTCTGTGGTCGTGAGCTGCTGCCCAATTGCGACTTGGGCGTATTGTCTCCAGACTTGCGAGCCTTGCTGCTCTTGGCTGGTGGCCCCGTGGCGCGTGTCTTGGTGCCAATCGTATTCTCGATGGCTTCCTGTGTCTTCTGCACGCCCAGGCGAAAGGATGCCAGCTCTGGCCGAGCACGCAGACCACGATGAAAGAACATTAGACTCTGCTCGAACTGTCCTAGGTAGTAGAGGGACTCGGCCTTCTGGTAAATGGCTCGTATGTTGTTCTTGTCCTCAGCCAAAGCAGTTTCGGCATCCTGCAGCGCCTTGGAGGCTTCACCCAGCAGCAGATAACACTTGCTCCGCGAGATGAGCGCATTGATGTCCGTGTTGTTCAGTTCCAGAGCCTGTAAGTAAATGAAATTTAGTTATAACTTCAGGACTTAAGTAGAGGAAAAGCTGGGGAGGATTAGTGGGTCGATTAAAGTTGACCTTGCAGAAGAACTGTATGGCGTTCTCTGGATTCGCGTTCTTGATCTCCTTCAGTCCAAGCGCTATGATGGAACTGATGTCCGCCTCGTCGGGTATGAGCAGCGCCTCGTTGCGATCCTGTTTCTGTTTGATCTGCAGACTCTGCTTGATGTCAAAGGTGCCGGCACTAACGGCAGCCGCACGATCCTTGTCCGTGTAGAAGTCCACAAAGTTCTCCTTGGGCTTCTTCTTCTTCATCATCTGCTCCTCGATGCGTTTGCGTGCCGCTCGCAATTCCGCCTCAATGCGATTGCCACGCTTTGAGCCGCCTGCCTCCAAGTCATCCGGATGCTTGCTGGCTCGTCTTGCTCCACGTTCTGTGGAGGATTTGCCTCTGTCAGCGCCATAAGAGTCTCGTCGCTCCCAAATGGGCGGCTTGTGCGATACTCGCCCACGACCTCGTGACTTTTTGTTGGATTCATCCAAGGACTCCTCGTCCACATTGTTGCCCGTGCGTATGAAGCTCTGCAGCAGCTCCTGCTCCTTATCCGCAGCTAGTATAGTGTTCAAAACACTGCTGGGCATGGCGAGAAGTTGGAATTAACTTGCGACGAAAACTTTTCGAAGAGAGTGTGAAAAATTCACACCTTCGCTGACAGTCGCAAACAAATAGTAATTGATTTGCCATTTTGCCTGTTGCCAGGAAACTGTAGAGTGCTCCAAAATGGGTTAACAATCGATAACAAATAACGGTAGCACGTGGCAGGTGGCAGTAGACACGGCTAGTTAGCAGGGAAGGGGTGGGGAGTGTTAAATGGGCGGAAGGCATTGATCTGGCATTGAAAGCGTAAAGGTCAGACTTTTTGGGTAAATATTATTTATAGCTCGCTTTATCTATTATTAAACATTTCCCTATTTACTGAAATTTCACTCGTCATTTAAATTAGCTTAATAATAATGCATTTAATTGTCTTAACGTATTTAATACTCCTACTGCTCTGTACAGTTTTAAGGCTACTGCATTACAGCTGTTAGCTGTAGTCAACTGCTTTCAAGCCCTTCACTCCTAAGACCCTCAAACTGTGCACAGCTTTAAGCTCAACAACAGTGGCGCCAAACAGTTGTTAGCGCCATCTAGCGCTCGTTATCAAACAGTGCGCGACCGTTGCGTTCAAAATTTCAGATTTAAACGACTTATAAATGACTTCCTAATGATTAAAATTTAAATTTTTATATTGAATATTTATTTTTAAATTATTACCTGATTGTAACCGGTTAGCGCCTTGTAATACTCGCGTACTTTCATATGATTATTGGACTGATCACAGAGCAGTTTAATATTCGTTTCAATTTCCTCGAGCGTATCCACTTTCTGCTTTTTGCGCGGCATGCTTAATTACTTAAACTAGTTATTAGATTGCTTAACGCAAGTATTTAATATTGTTGAGTAAAGTTTTTCGTTTTTCGAGCGAAGAAAGACTTTTGGTCGTGTGTTCTGCGCGCTTGTCAATTGCCAACTGAGCCAAGAGTCAAAACTGAAAATGTTTTGCTCTAGGCTCATATTTTCTGTTGGCTCATCGCTTGGCCATAATGTATTAAGAGGAGCGGGCTAAGGGGTGTAAAGGGAAGAACTGACTTTGTGGCAAAAGTTTTTGGTTGTTTCTATCGGTTGTTGTGGTTCTTGTGGTTGTTGTGGCTTTTATAAGTTAGTTTGCATGTGCTGACAAGTCTCAATAAACTTCAATAAACTTGTTTTAATATCTCAACAATTTACTTCCATAACTTGACAATGGAAATGGGGCTTACCAATTTCGGGAACTACACAGCTCCCATAATTTTTAGATCTTAGTAAATCACTTAAAATTAATCTAATCATTCAAAATCAATGAATGTTTCATTAACGAACTCGAATTTGTGTGTAAGGCCAAAAGTCACGCACATTTTTGTTGTTATTTTGGATGGTTACGAGGGGGTTATAGGGTGAAGGGGAGAGGGTAGTTTAATGGGTTTGTAAAAGCCAATTAAACACCAGCTGATAAGAGTCATTGCCAATTTGTTAACTGCAATCAATAAATTAAGCCCCAAAAAGGACTTAGAAAAAAGGGAGTAGAAAAAGTAGTTATAGTAGTTGCAATAGTCGAAAAAGGAGTAGAATATGGAGTAGAAATGGTATTAAAATTCAAAGAGCAGTACACAAATTATAAATAAATATTCTGTATACAATTATATAATTAAAATTATAGTTTTGGCGTACTAAAGAGGAGTTCCCCGGAGGTAGGGCAAATCCTACAAAGACCTTCATTAGTAGCAAACCTCATTTATTTGCCTGAGAACGGCATTCGCTTGTTAAGAACATTTATTGCAACATATTTATGAAACTATGCAAATTGCTATTAATTTTCTTGTATTGTTTTTAGAGTAAATAAATAAGTTTGATGTCTGTGGCCCCAGACTGACTCTAAGAGCCAGGCCATGGGTCTATGGGTGCCCCTAGTCCCGGTTGTAGAGGCCTCAGGCCTTGCGTGTTTCCCGCTCATTTGCTCATGGGAGCAACCTTCGAGGCGTGGCAAAACAATTTTGTTTGCCTGCCCTCATAAGCAATCGGCTTCAGTGTTTCCATACATGCCCTACGGCCCCCTAGTCACTCCCCACCCCTCCTTCCACCTACCCACCTTAAGACATTTTGTGGCCTATTGAAGTCTGTCTTGGTGCATTTTACCAACTTTGAACTGACAGCTGCTTCTTGTTCCCTTTACGACGTTGCAGACATGATGGTAAAATTATGATATTTGCATACGTTCAAGTTGAGAACTATGTAAACTTTCTACTGCCACGCATCCTCCTACCCTTGGTGGAGTAGGGGGTGGGTGGTTCGTATGTGGGTTAGAGACTTTAATATTTATTTGTATTTATGACATTTCCAATTCTGTTGACAAATTCGGGCGTTTCTGAAGGGAGCTCGGCTCGATTCTAATCGTTTCAATTGTTTGATTGTTTTTGGGTGGCAGCTCAGTGTGTGGCATGCAACCCCATCCACCTGGAGACCTGTTGCCACTGGGAAAACATCTGACAATCACGTAATATATGCATAGGTTGTATAACTTGCAATCCATTTACCACATGTGTCAATCAGTTGCATAATATTCGTGTAATAGCTGTGGGAACTTCAAAGTTTGTTCTGAAATTAATAGACTACCTAGGAAATATTTTGGAAAACTTAATTCAAGATATGGAACTTTAAACGTTCGTATATATTTATAGAATATTACTCAGTTATCGGTCTTTCAACATATGACAAATTTTATATAATCAGTATTATATTTTTATATATGTATATATAAAGTAATTTGTCATGTTAAATTAATTTAAATCGCAAATGAATAATGCTAAATTGCAAATTAGTCAAAAATGAAGCAACTATACTATATCTATAATAATCGTTTTATGTTTGACTGTTTTTAATGTCGCTATAATACAGCTAAATTAGTAGCACTACCCTAACGTTTCTTTCTCAACAGTGACTCAAAAAATAACCGTCACTCTGTAATCACACTGTAAAATGCAGCAATGTTATGTTAAGTTACTCGAAATGGCACTGCAAAAGACTCGCAATAGCTTGAATGTTATTCCCAAGTACACAAACAATAATTGTTTAAATTTTTAAACTTAAAGAGCTGCAGTTACTGATAACGCCATAAAATTGGTTTATGCCCATCCCACTTTATATATGTAGATAAGGAAAAATTAATGTAAACAAGTCAATGTCAAGGGTAAATGTTATCAGTAGTTGGCCAGCAGTAAGCTTTTGAACGTATGCTAGTGAACATATGTATTTTGCTAATTGCACACAGTATATAAATATATGTAAATATGTAATACATATGTTTAAGCATGTAAAAATATAAATAGCGGCTTTTTACAACCGTATGCTTACAAAAACCGATGCAGCTGCATGGCTTATACTTGAACGATGAATTAAATTTGCTCTAATAGGCCTATTAGCGGCATAATGGGCAATTGCCAATTGGGATCTTGTCGACACAAATTGATTTTTCAGTTTACTACGAAATACACACATACAAAAGTGTGTACATAGTTGCACACGCACACACACACACATAGAAACCGCACACAAATTGTCATTTACATATTTATAGCTATATACACACATACATATGTATTTATACTTAGAAAAAACATTTAATCACTGACAGTGACTATTCATAGGTCATTTCATAAGCTGAATAAAAATGCCGTAAGATTGTTTTTTGTTTTTTTTTATATTTGTAACGAGATTAGGTTATATAATTTATGTAACTGTTGTTGCGCGGCTCATCAAACAGGAGAGAGAAGATCTGTTGGAAATACAACACACATACATATGCATGTATGCATGAGTGACATTAATATACGTATGCGTGTTTGTGTGTGTGTATTTGTTTTATTGGGTAATCGGGTATATGTGTAGGCGTAAAACGGAACGGATCCTTCTCATTTATAGTTAAATGCTACAACACCTCCTGTTTGTGCGTATTGAGAAGTTAACATTTTGCAGCTTTTAATTAATTTGTTTGTTGTTGGTTGTTAATTTAATCCTTGCTCTGCATGTACTTGATCAAGTCAATGACACGGTTGGAGTAACCGAACTCGTTGTCGTACCAGGAAATCAACTTGACGAACTTATCGTTCAGTGGGATACCAGCCTTGGCATCGAACACAGACGAGTGGGTGTCGCTGAGGAAGTCGGTGGAGACAACCTCCTCGTCGGTGTAGCCCAAAATACCCTTCAATGGACCATTGGCAGCCTCCTGAACCTTGGCCTTAATCTCATCATAGGTGGCACCCTTGCCCAGGCGAACGGTCAAATCGACAACGGACACATTTGGTGTTGGCACACGGAAAGCCATGCCAGTCAATTTACCATTGAGAGCTGGAATGACTTTGCCGACAGCCTTGGCGGCACCAGTGGATGCTGGAATGATGTTTTGGGCAGCACCACGGCCATCACGCCACAACTTGCCGGAGGGACCATCGACGGTCTTCTGGGTGGCTGTGGTGGCATGCACGGTGGTCATCAGACCCTCAACAATCTCAAAGTTATCGTGGATAACCTTGGCCAAGGGAGCCAAGCAGTTGGTGGTGCAAGAGGCGTTGGAAACGACCTTCATGTCGGGACTGTAGGCTTCCAAGTTCACGCCGCAGACGAACATGGGGGCATCAGCCGATGGAGCCGAGATGACAACCTTCTTGGCACCGCCCTTCAAGTGAACGGAGGCCTTGTCGATGGTGGTGAAGACACCGGTCGACTCAACAATGTATTCAGCGCCAGCGCTGGCCCAGTTAATGTTGGCTGGGTCGCGTTCACTGAACACGGTGATCTTTTGGCCATTGACGACCAGGAAACCGCCCTCGGCGGCAACGGTGCCCTTGAAACGGCCGTGAGTGGAGTCGAACTTGAACAGATAGACCATGTAGCTGACATCGATGAAGGGATCGTTAACCTGCGGAAAACCAATTTTCAGTTATAGATACACAAATTTTCTTACGAAAAAAATGAAAAAAAATTGCAATAATTTTTTTTGCGGCTTAATATCTTACAGCGACGACGGTGGCGCCCTTGTCGATGGCGGCGCGCAGCACCAGACGACCGATGCGGCCAAATCCGTTAATTCCAATTTTCGACATGATTAGTTAGATTTTTTTTATTAAATTTTCCTGGATCACACTTTTACTTTCGCTCAGTTCACCCGTCGGGAAACAACTGCAACTGCTCTGGCTAAGTTGACTTCAGATTCGCGTACCGACTGAGTTCAAAGTCAAATGAAGGACGTTTACGTCACGCCCACCTCACCACACGAAGCATGGGCAAAATGTGCACAACTCAAAGCTGTTTGCTATGACAAAACAAGCGTTTGTCAGCACTTACAGTGTTTGCAGCTAACTTCACGCAACGCAAATGCTCATGACTCACATTGCGCAGCACTGTTAAAAGTCCGCCAAGATTTGAAATGTTAAGTCAGTGCGTGAGTTGCGTAAATTGTTTACGCTTGCTTACAATACTGTAAACCTTTAGTCACGCACAAGTTTATTAACATTTTCATTGCGTCTAGCGTTAAACACACTGTTTGACAAAAGAGTTTAATGAGTTTCTGATGATACAACGTGAGTCGTAGCTAATTGATTGTAAATTTTAAATGGTATAAGTAACAATAACTCATTTGTTGTACTTGTTTTTATAAAGTTTATTAGGTAAATAACATTTGACGTGATATGTACAATAATTTGTGTATATCTGCAACGTGTAGGTGTACCAAAATATATATTTAAATATTGTCGTTTGTTAAAATTCGCATTAAGTTTTTTGTTATTTAGTACTACGTATACAAAGAGGGACGCCAACATATCGACTCCAACTGGGTAGAAACTTTAACATAATAAGTACACACATACTTAATAAATAATTTAAAGTAGTTGCAGTAATTTCTGTTCTCCTGTCTACTGCCCACCAGTGCGTGGGACATTGTCGAAGGGCACCAGTATGCCAGGTGGACCGCCAAAGCGGTTCTGGTGATGACTCGAGGCAGCGCCCGCTAGCTGGGCATGAGCACGAGAGGAGTGCTGGTTTTGCGTTTGGGTTTGGGTTTGAGACTGGGTTTGCTGGAAGGGTCTGGGTGCATTTTGTGGGCTCAAGACGCCGCTGGGTGCACCGAAACCACCAGTGTAGCGTCCAGCGTTGGCAGTTGGACGCACGCGGTTGTTCTTCAGTGTGTTGCTGAACTCGTGATCATTGCCAGCCACATAGATGTCCGGCTTGGCGGCGGTCTGTGGACGTAGGAGACCTGCGGGAGCACCAAATCCGCCCGTATATTTGCCTGTATTAAAAGCGGGGGCGGGAGTGGCGGCGGGAGGGGCAGCTGCAGCAGGTGCCACTGAAGAGCCTTGATAATCTGCGAAGGAAACAAAGTTAGAGACGGCTGCTACTCCAGGGACTGGCTTGACCTACCCTTACGCTGTGTGTTGACCGGCGTGCTGATGACTTTGCCCTCGTCGCTCTTGGTGTACTCGACCTTCTGGCCATCGGTATCGACGGTATCGAAGCGAGCTGGAAAATGTGTGATAGAGTTTGTAGTAGGATTCGGATTAGTGTCAGACGGAGCAACGATATCGTCGTCGCTGTCGGCTGGAGACAAAGAGAAGGAGGCGGAGCCGAAGGAGGAAGAGGAGGAGCTTGACTCCTCGCCTGTGGGTTCGAGCGTAACGGGTGGTATCAACACCAGCGGTGGCTCCACCTCAGTGCTTGGCTCGGGGATGACGACGCCTTCGGGATTGGCTGCAAGCGGAAGCGTGACTTTTGATGGAAAAGCAGAGGAGGAGAAGGAGGAGGCAGAGGCAGTAGTAACAGCGGGCGAAGATGTGATTTTAATTGTTGGTGGTGCTGTTGTTGTTGTTGTTTTTTTAGTTGCTGTTGTTGTTATTGTGGTGCTGGTTACTTGAGACTTGCGAATGGAGGGATTGGCAAAGCCAAGTGGTTCAAAGTCATTGGGCTTACTTCCTCCCGATTGCGGTGGTTTGCCAGTTTGTTGTCCAGTTCCTGCGGTGTTGTCCTTGAAGTTGTCTGGGTTGTAGGGCACGCCAGGACCTACATCGGGATAGTCAAAGTCCTGTAGCCAAGGAGGCAGCGTGGCCGAGTCAAAGGGATTGGGATCCACGGCAGCTGCAGGTGCTGCAGACACCACTGTAGCTGTGTTGCCTTGCTGCTGCTGACTGGGAGCTGCAAGCAAATTGGGTTGTTGTGGTTGCTGTAGTTGCTGGTGTTGGTGGTGCTGCTGTGCTCTGAAAATGGGTGCTTTGGTGGTGCTTGTGGTGCTCGACGGACGTCTTGTGGTCGTCGTAGTGGTGGTGGTGGTTGTTGTGGTGCTGGTGGTGCTCGTGGTGCTGCTGGTCGAGAGCTTTGCTGTGGGCGGTGGTGTTATCTGTATGTTGTTCAGATCCACGAATGGTTCAAATGGTGGCTCCAGATCATCCGCCACCGTGTGGTTGTACTGATCATTGTCGGTGGGCACTATAAAAGTGACAGCCACATCCAAATCCGGGTCGGTGACCTCCTGCAGCCAAGGTGGCAAGGTGTAGGCATACTCCTCCTCGTTGTCCAGCTTGTAGAAGGTGGAGGGATCCAAGGGAGTGGTGCTCCTAATGACAGGACGTGGCGTGGTGGTGGTGCGTGGCGTGGTGCTGCGTGTAGTGGTGCTGCGTGGCGTGGTGGTGGTGGTCACAGTGGTGCGAGTAGTCGTGGGTGCACGTGTGGTAGTTGTAGTGGTGGTGGTGGTGGTGCTGCGTGGTCGCTGTGTGCTCGTGGTGGTGCTGTAATGCGCCGTGCCGCGATGGCGACTAGGAAACCGTCCAGTTGTGGTGCTGGGCGTGACGTCGCCCACATGCGCATTGGTGCCATGTGCCTGGGGACCATCGCGTTGCAGTGGCACTACCGTCACCTGTCCACTGGTGACATGAGCCACGGCCGGGGCCACCGGCGACAGTGCCTGCCCACTACCCAAAGTGATGCGTATGTTGTGACTTCCTGGCTGCTCCACGCCCACCACATGCTTCGTGGGCTGCTGTTCGGTGATGATATAGGGCTCCGGTGCCGTCTCTAGCGGTGGCAGCAGATCCCAGGCAATCACACTCAGTGGTGTGCCATGTGGTGCTGGCATCCAGGCCACAGGTCCATCAATCAAGGGATCCTGACGCTGCAGTTCAAGCAGATAGTCCGGCAGTGTGCCACTGGTCAGCTGTGGTGCATGGGCAGACTCCTCCTGATGGTGCTGGTGCACGAGTGGTATGAGATGGGCCTGCTCCACTTCAACTTCCGTGGACGATGTCGATGATTCATGCTTGGGTGGTGTTAGTGATGTATCTGGTTGTGCTGGTGCTGTGTCTGTGTCTGTTGGTGCGTATGAGGTGCTGTCGGTGCTGGCGATCTCCCCGTCATTGGGCTGAGCCACCGCAATCACATCTGCGGGTAGTGGGGAAGTTGTTGAGTCAATGAGCTTAGAATCTAACACTTTAGTAGCTGCTGTGGTTGCTTGTGTTGTGGGTGGTGTGGGTGTTGTTCTGGGTGTGGGTAGAGTGGGTTCAGTGGGTTTAGGTGGTAGGGGATTCAGTGTGAGCAGGGTAAATGTGGGTGGTGCGTGCTTAGGACCAGCAGGTGTGATCACATACTGCTGGCCACTTGAATCGCGTTTCACGTGATTCGATTGCAAGTTTTTTGTTAGTTTATCTACGTGTGTTTGGGTGCGTATTATGGGCGTGGTTATGGGCTTAGTAGTGGTGGTGGTGCTACTGCTGATAGCGAAGCTTTGATTAGTGCTGCCATGTGCTGCCAAACCACCAACTAAAGTGGTAACAGTTGTTGCTTTTCTGTCAGTTTTGTGGTCACTCGTTGGAGATGCACTGCCACTGGCTGCGTTGGTGGCTGCTGTGCTGCTGATCACTGCTGCTGCTGCTGCGGCTGCTGTTGTTGTTGTTGTCAACTCACCAATGTGCGGTGGCAGCAGATCATCGGCTGGCTGTCGTATCTCAGTGATGCCCGATGCATAATTGGGTATCTCAAATTGTACGCCCTGTGCGCTGACCACCTTACGCCCATCGGGCGTGTCAATGGGACGCAGTGCATCGATTGGATTGCCATAGCTATCGATGGCATGTTCGCCAGTCTTGGCAGCATTGAATGCATCGTCAGTGGTTGCCGGCTCAAGCAATGGTGGCTGCAAATCTAATGCAAATGGCGATTGCCGAACATCTGCAGAAGAAGGGGAGTGGAGGGAGATTTGTTGTGGTTCTTGTAGCTCTGATTGTAGCTGTAGTGATGGTGGTGGTGGTGATGGTTGTTGATGGTGGTTGTATGAAAAGAATGTGGTTAAATGTTACACGGCAATTTGCTTGCACTTTTGCGCAAAAGTGTTAGAAACAGAAGGCCAAAGGCACAAGCTGATAAACAAGCCAGTACAAGTAGAAGGGGAAGTAGAAGAAGCAGTAGAAAAGGCAGATGTAGAAGATGAGACAGAGATGAGGCAGGTGGGGCAGTCCGTGGGTGGCTCTTTGCCAATTTGGCTGCCATTGTTGCTGATTGATTGACATTGGCTTAAATGGCCCATATATTTCTAGTTGTTGTTGTTGTTGTTGTTATGTCACGTTTGTTGTTATTTACTTGACACACACAGAGAGACAGAGACAGAGACAGAGATAGAGACAGAGTTAGAGACAGTGCGACTTTAGTCAGGCGCGATAGATTAGCTAATCAATGCTGTCTAGCGGCGGTTAAACTGAACAACTAATCAAGTTCGTTGCTTAAGTCTTTTGTCTGCCTTTTTGGGTCAACTCATATTTGGGTTCTACCCAACTAAAGCTAAGACGAGTGCAGTCTCCGCGGGCATAGCGTCATATCTCCGACAACATATGTCCGCCTAGTACATTTTCTTGGCGGAGATATGTCGTTTATTTTTGGGCGGAGATATGTCGTTGTAAAGCGACATAATTCCGCGGTGGTCCACGGCGGAGTTATGTCCTTTACAACGACATATCTCCGCCAGGAAAAAAACGACATATCTCCGCGCGAAGTTCTGTCGTTTTAGAACGTCATATCTCCGCCGACCTTTCAGCGGAGTTATGAGATATATCGTTGAAGAATCGGCGGAGATATGACGGCGGAGCTATGTCGTTATCGCTCTCCGCGCACTTTCAGTGGCCACTTGCCTAGTTCGTTGCCTAAGTCTTTTATTTGCTGCAAGTTCGTTGCCTAAGTCTTTTGGGTGAAGTACCCAAAGCTTATTCTATGATAACTACACTAAATTCCTGTCTTCCAACTCAACTTCCGTTTCGCGTTCGTTGCCTAAGTCTTTCGTTTGCTTCATGCTGACAAATGGGAAATTCCCGTGAATCGTTCTGCTGTTTGTTGTGCCAAGCACTAACTATCGAATAATTAACTAAATTTTTTATTTATGAAATTGATAACTCTTTTAAGCAGCCACAAACCCGAGACAAAAACAAGACGCTGACGCATATGAATAAAAATAATATAGAATATTTGTATATAGAATTTTAAGAGAGAATGTGGTGTATTGGCTATTAGGATTTGTTGGCAAAACCAGTCTAACTTGATCGGCCTAACCTTATCCATCAACAGCGTTGACACGCCCACAGTGTAGCGCCTACAAATCCGTTTGCCATTTGCGCAGTTTTAAGCGATCGTGTCAATGATCGTCTCTAACAGCTGAAACATGCGGCAGATGCGACTTTATCAATCTTTATATCAACAATTAGTTTTGTCATTGTGCTGTCCAGTAAGCGATAATTCTCAGCTGATAAAGAGGAGTGTAGAGAGAGACAGAGACAGAGAGGGAGAGAGGCAGAGCTACCTGGATTAGATACAAGGCAATAATTAGCATTGTGTGAATTAAGTTAGTTATATTATATAAGCTATTGTAGGCAACTTAGAACAAAGCTTAAAACCAATAGAGAGAGAGAATGGATAGAGAGAGCTGTTCAGTGTTTGCTGATCGTCATGGGCGTTTTATTTGCTGACTGAGTTCCGGTTGCTAAGCATATGTGCATATCAAATCACTTTTATCATATTTATCTAATACGTATGCCGCTGTGACAAACAATGACTCTGACTTTGGGTATTTCTAAGCACATAAACATCAAAATTTTTGCAGCTGACAGCTTATCTACAGCTGATGACACTAAACCGTCTTATCAGCAGTTTCAGGGCCCCCTACAAATTTTGGCAGCTCATGCATAAAAATGTTTTTCTTATTGTCTGATATTTATCTAAAGGGGACGCTGCTTTCACAGCAACTGCTGATTTGACGGCTTGATTAATTGACGCATAAATGCGGAAAACTTCTGCGAACTGAGCAGAAGTTTCTAAGAAACAACCTCTAACAACTTCAACACATACCCTTTAAAAGGCAACAACTTTCGCTCACTTGGTTCATTAATCATTTGATAGTTTTGATCTTAAACTCATAAATAACTCAGTTCATAAATCGTCGCTTAAACTAAGATGAAATATAACTTTTGATTTAACTGTTTCGATTTTGTTGTGTTGTTGCTGGCACACCCCAAAAACTAGTTTCAAGTTCAGTGCTAATTAATTTCTGATTGTTGTCGTTATTTATTTATTTTTTTAAATTAAAATTTTAATTGATTGACGACTTCACGACATTTGCACCCACTAAACAACAATGGGACAATTTTAAATTTATCATTGTCTCAATTTTTATAAAATTTTGCCAATTTATAAAACTTGCCAATTTTACAGATTTGTTGGCTTGATGTTTGTGATTTTTTTCCATCGTTTTTTTTTTTTGACAGCTTTTTGCCATTTAGACAACCTTCGTTAAGGCGAAAACAACAAAAACATAAATAAAATCAGTTAAAGAAACAAAATGTAATGGATTTTTATTTTATTTCTTTATATTATTTATCGCATGCCGTGATCTTTGGATCGACGCATCGTTGTATCATCTTGGACCTTGAGTTATCGACTTATGAAGCTGTTGAAAATCGCACAACCCACACAAGTTCATAATGCTGTAAACTATATACACAAATACAACTTGTGTTCGTACTTGTATTAAAATGTTGTGACCAAAAAGCCACTTAAATTGGCCATAAACTCTCATAAATTCTGAAATTCCCACAGCCAAACGTGTAGCGTTGATTAAGCCAATTAAAACCAGGGAAATTATACACTGACAAATTGTAGCTACATTTGAATGTCAAGGGGGAATTACAGGCCATTTGCATGGCTCATAAAATGGCTAACAGCTTGTTTACTCAGCGCTGAGCTTGTGACTACATTTGTGTCTATATTTCTTTTTGATTTGTGTTGAAAATTTGATTTAAATCGCTTTGGGAACTCAAAAGTTATGCAAGCAAAGATCTTTTCGCTTTGGGCTACGCTGGCGCCATCTAGCGCACATTTGGCTAAACACAGGGTATGCTCTAGTCGTGCTGCAGGCACACTTCCATCATTAAGCTCACAGTTTTTGAGTTAATCATGACAAAATGTGTGGCAATTTTCACTTCTTTAAAAACTATTTTAAGTTTATCTCAATGGAAATCCATTAGTGACGTAAGCAGTGGAGTGGAAGGGGAAGAGGGGGGTGGAGAGGGAGGCAGTGGCTGATAGCCTCACGCCGGTTGGCTACTATTATTAAGCATGCCTCAAATATCTAACAATATCTAATGGGCTGTCCATTGTGCTCAGCCATTAAGCAATTACGAAATTACCCAAAAAAACGATAATAAAAAAAATTTTAAAAAATAAAATCAGAAATTCCAAAACAACAAAATAGAAAAAAAATATTTGCGAATCTCTTAATTATCACGTACGAACATTGAATGGATTGGTGAGAATAAGAGCAGAGTAGAGACTAAAAAGAAAGCTATAGACTGAAGGATACCCATTAATCAGCTTTAAGATGGGACTAAAAAGGCGGTAGTGTAGCTATATAAGAGAAATCGTTTATATTAATCCATATTTAAACTGATTTTTCCTATGGCCACTGCACTATATAGTAAACTGACTCAAAAGAAAAGTATCAGACGATTGATTAATAATATTTGAATACTCTTTGAAGTCGTCTGCCCCCTATAACATACCTTCCAACCATTATAGCAAACCCTTTCACACTACGTTTAAAGGGTATCATAACAGATATTAAAAAAGATATAGGAAGTAACAGCAGAGTTGAAGATTGAAGTGTTTAAATATTTAAAAAAATTTGTATTGAATGAAAAGCTGAAAAATAAAAACTATTTTAATTGCTTGTACTACGACTGTTAGTAGCTACAACTATTGTTGTACAAAATCATAATAAAGACAGCTATTAGCCACTTTGAACCCCAACAATGAATGGGGAGTTAGAGAGAGAGAGGGGGAGAGGTGCAGCTGGTAGGGCTGTCAAAACAATTTATGGACTTGTTAAGCCCCCAGAGGCTGCGCTGCAGCTTTTGAAAATGGAAGCTAAAGAAGCGCTCCAGTCCAGAGGTCGTGCTTGGAGGCCCCTTGGGAGGGACATGGGTAAAGGGAAGAGGGGAGTAGGAAGCCTTGCCAGTCACGTCTTATATAAGTCTCATTTCTGTTGTTGTCTTTTGGGCTTCTTGTCTTTTCTTGTCTTGTCTCGCATTTCATTTGCCTTTGCAAATGAGACGTTTTTGTCGCCGTCGGCAAAGTTGTTTATATAGCTTTTGTTTATGTTTGGTTATAGGAGGTAATACCACACTCCCCTCCCCCTACTCTTTCCCTACCTCCCTCCGTGTACTCTGTTTGTTTACCACTCACAACAGCTAAGTAGTTACAAATCTCATTTCTCAGCTAATTTAGGGCCTCCAAAAGTCTCAAAGCCCCGAAGATCTTTTCGTTTGTAATCATCTTTACTTGTTTTCGATTTGGGTCAAGAACGCAGCAGCGCTGGCCATGAAGGTCATTCGCAGAACGGTACATTTGTGAGGTTAGGTGTGCTTTTGGGGAAAGTACCGTCAATTAAAAAGATAGAACAAGTACAGTGGTAAAGTGGTTAATGGTATGGTGCTGGGAGTTAGTAACAAACAATGAAGTTAAGGGACAGTTTTGAGAACTCACAGCACTTATATCCAGTAATAGAAACAAATAAATAAATAAATGTATAAATTATAATAGATTTAAGTGCATAAATAAATAGTTTGGCCTTAGAAAAGATTTTAAAATAATAGAGTAGATTTTCTATAAAAAAAACTTGTTAAATTTTATATTAACGTTGTAAAATTTGCAATTTTGTAATGTATTTATTATTATTTAAAGAAAATAAAAATAAATTTATTATTTTTTTTCTATAATTTTAGCTTTAAATTTAATAGAGTTTATTTAAACTATTTTTAAACGCTTCTCAAAAATTTCTGTATAAAATTTGTTTAAAGAATTCAGTTTATAAATTTTAAGTGCACACATTAAGTTGATTTTTAATTAGTTAATAAATAAGTAGAAGTTGCAAAACCGTTAAATAATTAAAAGGTTAGTCACATTTCACATGCGTCTCAAAAACACACAAATTAATTAATAACTTTTAGCTTATTTATCGCTATGCAAATTGCGATTGCGACGAAAAATGGAGTATGCTTCAAGTATGTGTGTGTGTGAGTTTGTGTTTGTGTGTGTGTAGTAGCAGTATGCATGTATACCAGGCCTGCCGGCAGCGGCGTCGATGCGCAGTAGCGCCAGTGTTAGCAGCAACGTAACGGTAACAGTAGCGCCGGCAGCGCTGCAGCTGCGCTGCAACAATTTCAAACTGCGCGTCTGCATTTTAGATTTGGGAATTTGTTGTTGTTGTTTTAAATTTGTTTTTATTTATTGTTGTTGCTTGAATTTAGAATTGGGCATTGCCCAAAATAGCAGAGCGAGGAATAATTAAGCGCGTGGGTGAAATAACGGTAAACAAGCCGAACGAGGATGACAAAATCCGCAGCGAGTAGCAGCCGTTGACGCCGGCGTGCACACAAAACGTCTGCCTTATTGCCAAATACAAATAATATGTAATATTAATTTTTTTTGTTATTTTCTGTTGCCTTTTCCCGTATTTATTTATTATTATTTTCTGTTGCCGCGACTGCGCACAAATTTCAAATCAATTGTGACACGATTTCACGATTTGCAGTCACCAGGCGATAAAGGGCGACAGCGACAACGAGTGCGAGTGAGAGGGCACCACACGCGAGATGAGCCCAAGAAAACTGTGACCGAATCGCAGGCAGACACTGCGACGCGACGGCAGACGAAAACGAAGACGAAAAGGGAGACGAAAACGAAGACGAAACGAAGTCGAAGACAGGCGATGGTTGAATGCACGAGACGATCGAGCGTAGCAGAAACACGTCCGTAGCTCACGAGTTCTGCGCTTTTAATAAACTTGCACGCTGGCAGCGACAACGAATGAAGCTTGGCTTGCGCTGCTCAGCCCAGCTGCGCTCAATCGACGTCGGCGTCGCCGCACAGTGCACTGTGGTGCGTTGGAGTTGCCAGTGCGTTGAATTGCAGCTGCAGTAAAGAGAGTGTGGGGAAGGAGTTCTGTTAAGAGAATGAAATCACAGCTGTTAATATAATTAAGTGGCTTGTGGGCTAAACAATAAAATTAATTTAATTAATATAATAATTTAATTTGTAGCTAATTCCCAAGCCGACACAAATTTTTCGTACGTTAAAAGACATATCTCGCTCCACTGTGCGGCTGGCACTAGGCTGTAAACAACTGAGCCCGAGTCCAGATTCTAAACCAATTGGAATTGGCGCAGTGTAAACCAATATTTACGCTCACTCTCTCTTTCATTTCGATGTGAACACTCTGAGTATGCAAATAAGAGTCGAGTGTGTGGCAGAACGCGGGTAAAACCGGCAATTACATTGAAGCGATGCGCTCAGATCGCCATTGAGGCATTTCCAATGTCGCTCAAGGTCACCATCAGCATCAGCGTCAAGTATTAATGCTTAACATTAACATGCGCTTAACATTCTGTTAATGACATTCTGTTGCTGAGCAGCAAATCGAACGCACGTATCAACTTTAAAGATAAAATGTAATAATGTGTTTAAATTTAGAAATATTAAAATTTAAATTATGCAAATGCCAAAACCGAAATGAAAATGAATGTGAATGAGAATTTGGGTGTGCGTGTGTTAATGCCAGAAGCATTTGTATCTTTATTGTTTGTTTATTTTGACAGACTGATTTCAGTTTCAGTTTTTTTTTTATTTTTAATTTAAGTCGAAGCTTGTCTGTCTGCCAAATTTAACAATGCATAATTTATGAAAGCCAAATACATATAGATTGGTAGAATGGTTTTAAGCATAGATCCTGTTCTTTTTAGTCTTATTTTATTTTGTGATTTTGGTTTTGGTTTTGAGTTTCTTGATTTTTTGCACATCGCATAGCAATTTATTAAACTTGTTCTTTTGTGTGCGGCAAATTCTTTTGTAAGGCAAATTGAAATCTTATAACAATCATGTGAGACGTTGTTTCAGTCATCAATTGCATCAATTGGTTCCACTTTTTTGCCATTTTTTCTCCATTTTTTTTTGGTGGGTCTTGCGAAGGTTCAAAGTAATCAAATTGCGGCATCTCGATGGGAATTGTGCAAAAACCTTCTTGTTAGACAAGTCGTAGTTGTGTTTGGGTACATTCAACTTTAGCCGATCGATGATCCCTGCATTGATTACGTCACAGCACAAGTATTTCATATACCTAATTATGTACTATACTCCCTACCTCATGCTCCCTCTCCCACTGCCTTTCTGCGCTTGGTTCCGCATTGGGATTTACCCTAGAAAAAACCTACTTAAAAACTTTAACTGTGCTTCCTATGCCCACTAATGATGAGCATAAGGGAATCACGGCTAGACGAGTGCTCCTATTATCGTCATTGTTACAATTCCAAGTGACCAGGCGCCCACGGGCAGTACATAAATCACAGCTGGAGGGGGCCCAAAAACAAAGCCATCAATGGAATGACGAGTAGCGTGCGGAGTAGGAGCTGCAGGGAGGGGTTAGGGGAGGCGCAAAGCCGCGCGTCAAAGAAGTAATCAAAATTGTATTACGAAAACAAACGTTTTTATAAATTTTCTCGTTTCTCGCCTCATATGAGACCCTGTACTTGGAGTAAATGTGGAGGGGTTCATTAGGTTAAGATGTAAATGAAGAAAATACAACCCAATTTCCCACTACAGGGTCTTTAACCGTCGGTTTAATCATCATCCGCTTTTGCCTACTCTTTACGTGTTGTTTTTCCTACTTAGGCGCGTAACAATGGACCATGGTCCAAGCAGATGATGATGCCGCTGCCGATGCCAACATGAAGTCCAACTGGAGGCGCCGCAAAAAGCGCAAAGTCAGCAACAACAACAACAGCGGCAGCAGTAACAGTAATAATAACAACAAACAATGAAGTGACAGCATTCACGCTATATATTATTTACTTTAATCGAGTTAGAGTTAAAAGACCGCTTAGGTAGGGGAAAAAGAGGAAGAGAGAAGGGTAGAGACAGGGGTACGGGGGGCAAGCACTCACCGCTCAGTTGGGAAATGCGAAATGACGCGGCGTATGCGTAATCCACAAATTGAATTTCTTTTAAGCCGCAATCACACACTTTTATTTTTCCTACCAAAAAAATTATAATAATCGTATAAATTTCACAAAAATTAAACGCTTTTGTTTATGCAAATTTGCCGCTAATTCATATTAATTAAAAGCCGCCACAAAAATTTTGCCGTAACTTGCGAAAGGTCAATCGTATGTTTAAAAATATTTGAAATTTCAATAGGTAACTGCAACTGCAGGCGACGACAGCCCACACACAAAATAATTGAAAAACCGTTTTTGAAAAACACGCCAAAAACTGAAAAACATTTAAAGATAACAAAAAATCACTTGAGACCAGTTTTGGAATTTTGAGTGCTGGCTGAACCAGTTGGAGCGCATCTTCTGCTTGTAAGAGATCAACAAGCGGCTACACAATTTTTTATTGCAAAAATATTGAAAATGCGTTAAAGCAACAACAACAACAACAACAAGTTAGTATGACAGCATAAGCTTTGTTGGTCACCCTGACCTTAACACAAATTTCGTGTCTTAATATGAAGCCGTTGACGGACTTGGCGCTTGGAACGTGCAGCGGACGGGATTTGGGCCCTGCAGCACTCCCCATTCATATGCAAAACTTACCTTTTGTTATATTTACTAGCTCTTATTGTCGAGTTTATTGGAGTATTCGAGCTGCATAGAAATTCCTAGAGCTGTTGAGTCATAAATTTTATATTAGATTCGTTTCGATTTGCTTTGATTTGAAATAAAATCCCAAGGCATCAAAAATCATTAAAGCTTTTGTGCGGATTTTCTGCTTATTAAATTGCGTGGGCTTCTCCCGCTCTCTCTTCTTGTCTCTCTCTTCAACTCGCTCTCTGTTATTCATAATCGAGCATTCGCATAGAAAGAAAGTCAAGAACAACAAGAAACGAGTTGGCGTTGCACAGAAACAAAAACAAATAATAAATTCAGCTTAAAACGGAAATTTAATCCCGCTAACGTAATTGCGCATTCTGGCCAGGTAGCTTTAATTACGTTTTATTGAATTTTTAATTTCAAAATGTCATGTGCCGTTAGAAACACTTGTGTGTGTCTCTGACATCATTATTGACCAGTGTGCGATATGCGATATATCGATAGTTAGCTGGCGTATCGATTAGCTGTGGCCATTAAAATGAGCACTGCTCATGGAAAAGCTGTTTTAAATTCAGTAATTAAATAATTTTAATAGATAATCAGGTCTTTAAGCAGTTGTATTCATTTATTATTGTTATTAAATAATTATTATTTTTATGCGATGTTTGCTCAACAGCTGTTATTCGCACGAGCTGCAGCAAGTTGTTGGCAGCTTTGCCAGCCCTGGCGCACAGCTGATTTTCTGCCCACAGAAACACATAAAGAACGCAGAAAACAACAAAAATTATTTGGCAAACCAAAAGAATAACAATAACAAATGAGCGCTCTCTTTCGCAGCCTTAACAATTTTTCGTCGAAGCGTGAGAATGTGATAAAGGAAGCGCTGATAAACACGCTTAACGAGAATGCGCGAGAAATCGAATTTGAAGTCAAGCAGAAAGGATTGGGTAAGTCGCAATTTGTAGCAAGAAAAATAACTGGACAATGACTCATCATTACTTGGTCCTCACAGAGGTCCTGGGACTGTGCGAGCAGACAAGCGCACTATGCACCACATTGGAAGCGGTGTTTCTGCATGGACTGAAAGACTCGTTTCTGTGGGCCACCATCAACGTGATCGCTGGCGATGTGGAGCGACGACCGGAGCCGAGCTTCTGGTCACCAGCCATGGTCTTCATGCACAAGCAGGTGATCGAGCAGATACAGGGACTAAGTCTGATCACCTCGGAGATTGGACAATGTCGTGCCTGGGTGCGACAGTCCCTCAACGATTCGGTGTTCTCCGCTTATCTGAACAACATGCGCAAAAATGGCTCTGCGTTGCGGCCGTACTACAAGAAAACAGCGCTGCTTAAGGATTCCGAAGGCTTGGAGACTGCGGCCAAGATTATGGAGAGCCTCGAGGCGTACGTAGGATTTGATTTGCCAGTGAACTCAAGTCTGCTCAACAATTGGCCGGACTCTTCACTGCAACTTTCCGATCTTTGGACACCAGCGCTTAAATCTTGTCCGGTAGGTAGTCTAATATTTAAATACTCTGATTAATCTTGATGATCGCTTGCAGATTAGCTGCGGTGTGGATGTGGCCAGCTCGCTGGTTACTGAAATTGTGGCCATACCTACGCCACAGCCCCTACGCACCAACGAGCTCTTCTCAGAGTCCATCTCCAACAGTCCCTTCAGTCGTGGTGGGCACTTTGATAACGCCGAGATCAATCAGCAGGAGATGATGGACTTGTTCATGCAAAAGGTGGACGGAATGGACAGCATAAGCGAAGAGCAGGCACCAGAAGCTGAGCCAGAGTGCAGCACTGCAGCTGTACCATCTACGGAGACTGATCCCGAGATCGCAGCTAGCAGCAAACAACGTGTGCGTAAGCGTTCCATGCGTCCCATTGAGGACTCCTTTGCGGAACTGCACACACAGGGCAGCAACTCACTGACCAATCTAATGCAAACCTCCTGGTCCGCTGATCTGGATGCTAACCACTCGCCCACTGATGAGCTGGCCGGTGGACGCTTCTTTCAGCGCTCGGTTAGCATGAGCAGCTCTGTGAGTTTGCGTTCACCCAATGTGGATCGCTGCAGCTACAATGCACTGCTGCGCAAGCACGAAAGCAATCGCGAGGATGGCGCTGGCTGGTCACAGATCTGGGAGAAGTTTCGAGCCAGTGCATCCACCCTAAACGTAGCCCAACAGCAGCAGCAGCAAAGACACGAATCGGAGACACTAACAGCAGATGACTTGAGTGATCTGCAGTCACTGGATGTAAGTTTTGACCAAGTTCCATTTGCTGCCCCTTTAATTCAAATTTCTTATTGTTTATAGACCAATTCAGACTTTGAGCTGGTCACCTCCAACTTTGACATGGCGGAGCTGCAGCAAATGGTGGCACAGCTATGCCAGTTGCCACGTGAGCCCGGACTGAATGCCCAAGGCTTCCTCTGCCGTGGCTGCCACCATCCACTGGGCATAGGTGACCACAACTTTCAGTAAGTTTGAGATGGGCATTGAGTTCCTGCTTCCCTACTAAACAAATCACCTACTTTCCTCAGAGTTTGCGCATTTAGTGGCAGCTACTACTGCAGCAGCTGCATGGAGTCGGAAACGCAGCTAATCCCCGCACGCATCATCTATAACTGGGACTTTCGCAAGTACAGCGTGAGCAAGCGTGCGGCTACCTTTATGGCCGAGTTCCGTGGCCAACCCTTTCTGGACATGCAGCTACTGAATCCCAGCATTTACTTTGCCTCCGAGGCCATGGCTGAGCTGCAGTCGCTGCGCATTCGCTTGAATTTCATACGTGCCTATCTGTACACCTGTGCGCCGTCCAGCATACAGTTGCTGCAGAATCACTTCTGCGGTCGGGAGTATCTCTACGAGCACATACATCAATACTCCATTGCGGATTTGGCTTTGATTCAGCGCGGCTCACTCTGCCAGCAGCTGCAGAAGGCCTTCAAGCTGGGCGAGGCGCATGTGCTCAAGTGTCGGCTATGCCATCTGAAGGGCTTCATCTGCGAGATCTGCCAGAGTCCGCGGGTGCTCTATCCCTTTCACATAAGCACCACCTTTAGGGTAACTAGCTTAAGGCTTCCCTTTAGATTTTTATTAAGCTATTTACCTCTTTCTAGTGCGTTACCTGTGGCGCTGTGTTCCACGCCGAGTGCCTCAACGAGCATCAGCCGTGTCCCAAGTGCGAGCGACGCCGCAAGCGTGAGGATCAACCGCTGCAGGATGCAGTGCAGGAACTGGCGCTCAGACATCGTGCAGCTTAGGGTCTCCTGGGGACTCTCTTTGGTTAGTCAGTAAGCAACAAAGTGCGATTCTTTATACTCCACAAAACCCAAAAATGTTTAATTTAATCAGTTAATATGCTAAGTCCCCTAATTGTTATTGCTTTATATATGTATATGTGTGTGTATTGTCAGCTATAATGAAATTGTTTATACTCGTAATTATACTCGCATTTAATAACAAATACAGCTGAGATTGTGAGTCGAATTAAATAAAGTAAATGTTTAAAACTAACAGATTAATCCTGTTTTTGATTAAAAACAAATTTTGTTTTTTTTAGTATTTAAGTTTATTAATGTGATAACTTCAAATGCAATGATGTTGATTAGAATGTTGCTATATAATATACTGATTAATTACAGCTAATGACTGCAAAGGTCTAACAACAATGATTAAATTTAATAATTATTACAATAATAATAGTCAATACACATGATTAATTGAATGAATTTTATAAATTTTTAACAAATTTCAAGAATTTTACGAATGTTTCTACTTAAAACTGCTTCAGTACTTGGTTATAAATCATAATATTGGGAAATGGGAAAATGTCCTTCGTGAATTCGTTGGAAAACTTTCATTTGTGCTAATTATTTATATATTTATGCGTATTTAACATAATTGTGTGTGTGTTTGTTTATTAATCTCCTTTAAAAATATATTGTATATAGTTTAATATAGTACTTGTAATTTGGGCTTAACATTTTTTTCAGTCTAGTAAGATTTAAGGTTTAGAGACAGTTGCTCCGTAATTTCCCATTATTTTTTTGGTGTTAATTTGACTAAACTCGAATGCAGCTAATTTGTATGTACAGTTTATATTAGTGGGTGTTGCTAAGTATATTTGATTTAAGCCAGGGAAGACGCTACATTTATTTACTTGTTTTTTGGTTACATCACAAATCGATTAAATTGCCTTTATTATTGCATTTTCATTAGGATTAATTGATTGCGATGCAACTGCAACGAAAAGTTGTTCGAATTTCGACATTTTCAAATAAAGCTCTTTCGGTCACACCGACACACACACACACACATACATAAACATACCACGCATAGAGCTGCTGTCATCTCTGTCTTTCCTATTTATTGTGCTTCACTTGAACAATTCGCAATTACACGCACACGTACAAACACACATACATAACAAGAACAGTTGATACAAACACACACATATAAATTGTATATATACAAAGCGTAAACATCGATATAATTTACAGTTATGATTACACTGCGATCCTCCCTCCCTTTTGCACTTCCAGCCCATCAATAGACCGTCGAATTGCGTGGTACACCAGACGCTGGCTGCGACTGAGGCCGCGCATTAGCGCCAGCTGTGCCGCCAGCTGCGCTGTTCCCGCCATAGAGAAAACTGGAATGCCTTATCACAGACACTGTGGCGGCAGCGACGCCTGCTTGTGGAGGCGGTGCGGGTGCGCGGTGTTTTTTGAGCGGCGCATATGCGGGTTTTAGTGCAGGTGGCGCTTTTGCATTGTTGTTATTGTTGTATGCAGCTGTGCTGTTGTTGTTGTTATTGTTGTTGGGCGCCAAAGCTGCTTCTGCATATGTTAGTCATTATGGATAGAAACACAAACAGCAGAGAGAGAGAGAGAAAGGGAAAGATATATATAAAGATATATTTACACATACAAAGTTTAAGCGGCGCCTAGTGGGTAGGCAATGAATATTTTCTTAGCAAACGCAACACACTCAAATGAAACGAAGAAGAAGAGGAAGAAGAACAGGATCAATGGCGGATGTGTTGTTGTTGTGGTTGCGAGGGACAAGATCAAACATGTTCAATGTATTTAAAATTCCATTTGATTTTGGCATTTTATTGTTCATAAAAATAACTTCAAATAAAACAATAATGTGCTTGTGCTAAACTTAAATAATCATCGATATTACAAACACATATGCAGCTCTGTGTGTGTAAAAAGATAAGATATATGTATGTTTATGTAAATATATAATGAAGCCGATCGTAGACAACAGTACATAAAGTAAAAGCATGCGCTACAGATAAAGTACAGATAAATATAATAATATTTTGTATGCATTGGGACTCGAACATAATGCAAATCGTAGTATGAACATAGTAGAGGCATTACTATAATAAAACATATCTCGCTACATAATATGCGTGTGCTTATCAATAATATCGCGTTTTCTTCGTTAACATAAAGAAAGTTTTAGTTTAGATAGAAATTATGCTGTTTAACAAAAATAATGCGGAATAAAGCTATCAACTTTTCATAATTAATCATATATTTATAACATTTTTAACATTTTCTCGATTTTGGGCAACTAAAAAAAAACAAAAATTAAAAATTGTAACGTTAAATACAATAACATGTGTGTGTGTGTGTATTTTTTGTGTTTAATACAGTTATAAAAGTAAATCGTTGTTTATAGTTTTTTTCTTTCAAATGCTACAAAATAAATGTTTTTTTGCTTAAAATTAATAATTATGTAATATGCAATATGTATTCATTATATAACAGCATTCCATGTGTGTATAAAACAATAATAATAGTAATAATAACTTTTAAATCTAAATATAATCATAATCATTTTGTAGTATGTAATTAACACGGCGCTTGAGTTTTGCATAAGCAGAAGAAGAAGAGCTGAACTGAACCCAAACACCCGAAACACTCACACACACATGTACGCGTGCATTGAGCATGGTTGCATGTGTGTGTAGGTATGTCTGTCTGTATGCATGACACACATAGAGACGACACACGCATACACACGCGCGCACTAACTCACGCACACACGTACATGCATGCAGTTACACATACTACACCCACACTTATGCGTATTTATCCATTACATACCATTGGTTGCCTTAAGCGTGCGACTAGGATAGATTTTAGGTATATTTAGAAACGGCGGCGGCTTTGGAAACTCGGTGACATTATGAAATCTCTTGCCAAACTTTGCCTCCAAATCGATGACCAGTCGACCAACTGATGCTCCCGTCGCCATACCCACTCCCGTTCCTGTTGCTGCTGCTAGGCCACCGCTGCTGCCAAAATTGTGCGACGCATTAGCCATGTGCGTGGGCGGCGTTAATGGCGCATTGGCCCTGATCGAGGAGTGACGCTGGGGCGGCACTGGTGCCTGCTGCTGCTGTTGCTGTTGATTTCCAGCCTGAAAATCAGAAGAAGAAATTGTTTAGAATTACTTTTTTCCGTTTTAAATTTAGCTCAATTGCCACTGGTTTTAGTTACGTTGCGCTTCTGATTGAGCATCAGCATGCTAATAAGAGCGTTTGCCTTGAACTGTCTTATTTCATATTGGATTCACATGCATACACACGCACACAAGCATTGTCTTATCCCAATGCTTCACATACTAACGAGGACACAGCACAACACAGCACAAATAATAAACTCAACTATGCTGCTCTGGGCACTCCACACAAAAAAATATTGAGATGCGCTTTGTTCGCTGTTTTGGTCACGTACTGCTTGGAAAATCCATAAAGGTAGAAAAAGGCAAAACGAAAGTGCGCAGCAGGGAGCAAAGAGCGCACAAATGACCTGCGCAAAGGAGTGCAGTTGTGCCTGTATGTGTGTGTGCGTGTGCGTGAGTGGGCGAACAGGAGAGACCGAGAAAGAGAGAGTCAAAGCTCAGCTGTTAGCTTTGTACACCGTGAACAATTTTCTAGTTTTAATTTTGGTCGCCGTTCAGAGTTTTTAGAAAGCGTCTTAAATTCATAGACCCAATTTCTTGCAGTGTAATTCGATACTGAGCTGTTACCTTTGGCATTTGCATCAACTTGTTGTTATTTACTTACATTGCTCGACTGTCGATGCGGGGGCGGTGGCGGTGGGCAGTTGCGATGTGCTGGAAATGCTGGCGGATTAATGGGACCACCGTTCAATATGATGGGATTGACCTTTTCCCGCATTGTCGCCGACTTTGGACTCTGTGTGCCCGTCATGCCGTTTGGAGGTGTCGGCGGCGTTGCATTGCCACCCACACGAAATTGATCACGCAGCGCAGCGACGCTGCTGCTGCTGCTCGAACTCGATGGCGGTTGCGGAGGTGGCGGGGATGGCGCTGATGTTGTGGTGATGGCAGCACTCTGCACCAGCGTTGTGTTGACGGCACTAAACGGCGCTGCAATGCTGCTCAAATTGCTGTTTGAGATGCTGCGCGCTGGCGTTGGAGGTGGTGGTGGCTTAACCGATGGTCGTGCTAATTAAACAACAAAAGGATATTGATTGTTATCGATATATCGATCGTGGGTATCGATACTTACTCTTTGGCGGGATGGGAGCAGCGCGTATGCTGCCCGAAATGCTGTTGGTGCTGCCACCGATGCCGTCGCTCGACTGCAGTAGCAGCGTCTGTTGCAGCGGCGCTCGCATTGTGCCAAACTGTTGTTGTTGTGCACCAAAAACGGGACCATTAACAGCGCCCACAGCCGGTGGAGATCTACAGAGCAAAAAGAGAACACGAATTAAAGAGAGCATAACAAGAGCGTACAAATGAGAGCGGCCATTTTATAAGCAAAATTTGAGTGCAATTTAAAAGCGTTTTACCAAGCGATGAATGCACAGCAGCAGCTGGAAGCAGTGCATGATGGGTGGGTTAAGTTAGACGTAGTATTGGATGAGTGCTATACCTGGGTGACTTCATGCTGTGATGCCTGGACACGACTGGACGCTGATGGCCATTGGCCAGCGCCAATTGTTGTAAACCCGGAGGTTTTGGTGCAAAATTTGGCTTGCCATGGCCAATAGCCGGCTTCTGTGGGGCGGGGGTTGTCGGTGTGGGCGTATGAGTGGGCGAGACATTACTACCACCACCACCAAATGCTGTTGCACCGTCATAGCCATTACCACCACCACCACCAGTCCCATTCCCATTGCCACTGCCGCCAAACAGCGTTGATTTATTTGGCGCCAAATTGCGCAATGTTCCCGTTGTAGCTGTTGTTGAGCGGTTTAATGTTCCACCTGTTGTTGTTGTTGTTCTTGTTGCACTTGCAGTTGTTGTTGTTGTGGTTGTTGCTTTTGTAATTGAACTATTTACAAAACTATTGCCTAACGAGATACTGTGGATTTGTGTTGTTTTCGTGGAATGGGATATAACCAAAATGCCCGTCAAGGAAACCAAAAATAACAATAAAAAAATTAAAATCAACATATGTAAAAATAAACAAAATACAAAAAAAATTTACAGCATTTTCAAAGTTCAAGTTCAAAAAGAGAAAAATAAAGTCACAGTTACACCAAAAATTAATTAACGTACTATGCTTAGCCGGATTCCTAATCCGGAAACCAGTCTCCATCAAAACCGACGCTGTGGAAACTCACCTAAGATTTGCCGCTTTACTTTTCACACTGCCACTGCCGCTGCTGCTGCTCTCCGAGAGTGTAGGCGACGAAGCTTTCGACTTGATATGACCATTTCCATTCACATTGGTGCTGCCACTGGAGACTGTGGGCGTGGGGGCTGTGCGAGGTATGTTCATGCGATCCAATATGGAATCGCTGGAGTTTTGCTAAATAGAACAAGAACAAAACATAAATATATGGTTCGTAATAAATAACAAACTAGTTTTAAAAGGTCTTGCTGTTGGTTTTTAACCAAAAAACCTACAGCTCATTTAACTAAAGAATATATTTCTACTCAAATTTAATAAAACATTATATCCCTTAACTCAATTAATAGTTTTAATAAAATGATAAACGATAGCAAGATCGATTACCCACTATCAACTGTTAAACTGTTAAAAACTCATTTTAACAGAATCAATCACTGTAACGAACTTAATCGGTGACAGGAACTGCCCTAATCTGCATTTAATTGCTCAATCGTCAGTTTGGCAATCCCTTAAATCGTTTGCTGCTCTTAAATAGTTTCTGCTTAGTGTGGGTCTTTCTATTCCACTGCCTCTCTTTCTGCTACGCTCCATCTCTTTCTTACCTTTGGCGGCTGCGGTGGAGGTCCGCGATTTGTTCTCAAATTTGCCTCGGTTGCATTGATATGTTGTTGTGTGCTGTTATTGCTCGTTGACTGTTGTTGTTGTTGTTGCTTCTGACGCTTCAATGTTAAATGCTTTGTGAGCTCTGTGTTAAAGTCCATGGGTCCATTGCTGGCAGAGGCAGAGGCAGCAGCGCTAGGGGGGCTGTTGCTGCGCGTTTCATTCGTTGTTGTTGTTGTTGCTGTTAATATTTATGTATATTATTATTGCTGTTGTTTTTATGTTGTTGTGAGTGCGTGATGCATGGGCGTTTGACCAAATATCCAAAGCGGAAATCAATTGAGCAACTCAAAGCAAGCTCAATGTTAATTTGCATACACACACTCACACTCACACACACACACACACACACAGCTGTAACTGCTTGTGTGTATGTTTGTGGGTTACTTACCTCTCACACCGTTAACGGGTTTCAGCTTTGGCATCTGTGCGAGACCTTCAAAAAGTCCACCCAATTTTGGCGCTCCATTGCCAATGTTGCCACCGCTGCTGTTGTTGTTATTGTTGCTGCTGCTGTTGTTGTTGTTGAGCGTACGCGGCTTGGCAGCTGATCCTCCATCGCCATCACACACACGTCCCGACAGCGCAGGTCCACTCTTGTCCACTGTCGCTGTCTTGCGCAGCTTTGTGCCCTTCTGTATGGAGTTCAGCAAAGCTGAGCGTGGATCACCTCCTCCGGCTGCACCGCCGCCCAGTTTAAGCCCACCCATGGCGGGTGGTGGCGGCGGTCCTGGCGGTGGCGGTGGTCCCGGTGGCGGCGGTATGGCCATCTGCGTGGTAAAAACAATACAAAAATTGGTAAGAACAAGTTGGCCATTACGTTAAGTGTTTAAGTTACTTTAGGGCTAAGATTGCGTCGAATTAAACGCATTTTAAGAGCTTAACTATCCGTAAAACGCTTAACGTGTCCAACTCTAGCTGGCCGTGGCTCAAGACTGAGCCAAGACCGAAGACGGCTGACAGCAGACTGTGATCTGTGGTCTGAATTCAACTGTCGCCACCCACATGTAGCAAGCAAACTAACAAAAGTTTCTTTCTATACTTATTATTATTTATGTGCATACGTGTGTGTATGTTTCTTGTCTTGACTTGTCTCTGCTTGTTTTGCCGTGTTTTATTTATTCACTTTTGTTTTATTTTCATTTTTGAGATTGACGCGTCGATAAAAACAAATAAAATTCGAGCCACAGCGCAAACAGCGCGTAAAAATTTGAAAATTAATGCCAGTTGCCGCACAGTTTAACAGCCACTGTGAGCAGCCATAGAATACACTGCATCCACAGTCACAGCATCAGCAGACTCTGCTGGCAGCAGCACACTCAGCATCCACAACACACTTAGCATCCACATGCAGCCCACGTGCTAAGAGCAACACACAGACTGTAAGAGAGGCGTTTGCACGTTTATGTGTATAGGTGGCTGTGTGTGTTGTGTATTCTGATCAATTTAATTTAACCAATGCTGATGCAAAAAACAACAAATAAAAGATATTTATAAACTTATTTAGTATATACTCATATTTATACGTTCTGATATTCATTGAGTTTAACTCAATTGTTTATAAATATAAAAGCTCATTTACATGCAGCGCTTTTTAAATATTATATTTATGAACAACAAACAAAGAGTCGGCTACAAAATACCCTACATAATAAAACTAAAGTTCTAGTAAAAATTCTAAATCATTTTCTACACAACATAATGCTCGCTATACCCGATTTCCCAGGGTATTTAAGCGTAACAATCAATAAAAACTTTTTTAAAGTCTTGACTGATAAGAGACACACTGAAATCACTGCATCAAAATCAAAACTGCAATCATACATATACCATAATCTGTAGCTAATAGACGTAGTATTTCCCTAGCATGAACTCCCCAATGAAATCAATCAAAATTCTGTGCCTATTATGGATTTGTTTACATCAACTGGCGGTAATAACAAATATGTTTCCCTTATGATAAATCTTATATTTATTTTAACAGCTTGCAGATTTAATCAATCAACTGGAGATAGTGCAACAAACTTCAGAGCAGCTGCTGACAAGGTGTGTATAAGGTCAAAGATACAGTAAAGCTACCAAATGACTTAAGTGGAGTATTTTACAGTCTGGCAAAACAGTTGCAGGAGCTCAAAAGACAGGCAAAGGCAGAGGAATTCAATGCTTCCAACCAAAGTGGGTACTACAACTAGTGACACCCCTAAAGAACTTCAACTAACTGCTTCTCTTTCAGTTCCCAGCTATCCTACATCCTGTTTAACCTCCTCCTTCAGTAAAAGTGGCGTACGTAGGATTAAGGTGCCGGGCATGGAACCATTTCAGGTGTACTGCGATAACTGCATAGCGGGATTCGGTTGGTTGGTTATACAGCGACGCATAAATGGCAGTGTGAATTTCTATCGCAACTGGAAGGAGTATCAAGAGGGATTCGGGGACCTGAACGGTGAGTTCTTTATAGGTCTGGATAAACTACGTAGCATCACAGCATTGGAACCCTTCGAACTGTACATTGCACTCGAGGACTTTGATGGCAAGCGGCGTTATGCGAATTTCGATGAATTTGCCATAGGCAGTGAGGAGGATGGTTATGCATTGAATGTGCTCGGAGTTTACTCGGGAACTGCGGGAGATTCGCTGCGTAGTCATCGCAAAATGAAGTTCTCCACATACGATAGGGATAATGATAAGGAATATCACAGAAATTGCGCTTTTATGCATGTGGGTGCCTGGTGGTACAACAGCTGTGTGGATAGGTAAGCTCAGATCAGAACCCCAAAAAGAAAGAAGAATTCTATATAGTTTATACCCTATAGCAATCTAAATGGCCAGTATGTGGAGGGTGGGGAGTACCAGGAGAAACTTTTCGCGCGTGGCATGTGCTGGAGAGCCTGGCGTGGTCATAACTACGGCTATAGATTCACCCAAATGATGATTAGACCCAAGTGCCGAAATATTCCAGCAGCTTTACGAAGACACAGCAATTCTTCGTCAGAAGTTTGTGATTCATTTGAAAATTTGTAATTTGTATGCATTAATCATTTCGAAAATCGAATAAACTTAGTCGATTAATATGCAAATTCTGTTTTCAACGATTTCCTGTAGAAATCAACAAGCTATAGTGCTATATATATATAAATAATACAGTTTTACATGCAACTGATAAGTTATAGATTGTGTAACTCGCTGAGTTGAGGTTAAATATTAACTATATATATTTATGCACTGATTAGCATGAAAATAAACTTAGATTCCACATTAAGTCAGTCTAGATTTCAAGTTCAACACAGATGAATCGATTTTGGTGGTCTATATGTTTACTACTGATCCTGTTTACGGAATTTAATGGCTCACAAAACTCGGAGCAACAACTGGAAAGAATTGTGGGCCAGATAGAGAAACTTCTACCAATGTTGGAACTGGAACTAAGTCGCTTGAGGGGCAACAATGAGCCAAACAAAACTGAAGGTAATCATCTCTCAAAATTTAAACCAATTTGATTGAGACCCCATCGTTTCACAGGTTACCCGCCCTCCTGTCTGGCTGCCATGATTAATACGAACGGTGTCTATCCCATACAGCTGCCGGGACGCGCGCCTTTTCTGGTAGCCTGTGACACACGCACCGCCGGAGCTGGCTGGACAATCATACAGCGACGTCAGGATGGCAGCGAGAACTTCTATCGCAATTGGGCCGAGTACCGCGAGGGTTTTGGCCAACTCACAGCCGAGTTCTTTATTGGTCTGGAGAAACTGCACGCCATAACGAATTTCGAGCCCTATGAACTGTACGTGCACCTGGAGGACTTTGATGGGGAAACACATTACGCGAAATACGACAGATTTGAAGTGGGCAATGAATCCGAGGATTATGCACTGCGGGTGCTGGGCAAGTACTCGGGAGATGCCGGAGATTCGTTGAAATATCATCTGGGCATGCCCTTCTCGACCTACGACAATGATCACAGTCGTAACCGCTGTGCCCTGTCGAATGTGGGTGCCTGGTGGTACAACTACTGTGAACACAGGTGAGTAGCGTTACATTCCCGAGAGGAGTAGACTTTTAAGAAGTTTTTCTTCTATAGTAATCTCAATGGTCAGTACATTGTGGGCGGCAGCTATGAAGCGAAGCTTTCGGGTCGCGGCATTTGCTGGAAAACTTGGCGAGGCTACGATTATGGCTACAAGTTGACACAGATGATGATAAGGCCAAGGTGTCGCGCAGGTGGAGCAGCAGCAGCATCGCTGACCAAACCCTGAGGCTTAATCAGTTAATAATAGCTCATTATTATTCAGTTTCTTTGCTTTCAACAAACAATTTGTTGGAATTGATCGATCTGGCGATGAATCATCGCATACAGATTTTTGATTAGTTTTTAAGGCTTTTGAGCTTTTCAGCTGTTTATTTGTTTCGTTATCAACTACACTTTTATTTACGTTTTGATTATATTTGGCGCTCTTGTTGTTGTTGTTGTTTTTGCTGTCGTTGGTCGACGTTTGCTTTTGTTTTATTAATTATATTGCCTTTGGCTCTTCGCACATTTACAGCACAAACACAAAATTCGAGTAACCGTAAAAATGTGCGTTGCGCTCAGTTCGCGAGTCGAAAAGCAACTGAAGAACAGCCGTCGCGCATGCGATGCCAAAGCTGAGAGAGAGAGAGAGCGCGCGTACGTAAGCAACACAGCAGGGGAGTAGCACAACAAGAGAGCCACACTCGGCGAGAGCGCACTCCAAGCTTTGAGGGGGGCAGCGCGCGAGAGAAAGAGAGAGAGCACGCTCCAAGCAATTCATAAAATTAGCTGTTAAGGTCGATGCGGACACAGCTAGAATCAGAATAAAGTGACAAAGTGATGTGACGTCAGTCAACAGCCAACGAATGCAGAAAACAGCACAAAAGATAAAGAAAGAAATGAAAGAGAGACAACGGCAGCGGCAACGGCAGCAACCGCATTTCAGATTTCAGCACCTGTCACCTAAACAAAAGCTCTCTTGATGCTGATGATCGTTGGTCAGTGCAAGACATAAAAAAAACGTTTAACTGTAACTCTGGGCTACTAGCTGTGTGTTGGTGTGTGTGACTGTGTTTGTTTGTGTCTATGTGTGCGTGTTGTCTGTTAAACGTGCGAAATATTTGCAGTCTTGCTACAGACTTGAGTCATTAACTGGCACAGTGGGACAAGTATGATCATTTAAAACTGGAAATCTCCTTAAGTGCAATACCGCCTGCTCGTGCATGCATGATTCATGCAACGACTTGATTCACTCCCCACACTTGAAATGACAGACGGAACGACGCGAGGTTTAATTGTACAGCTGCTGCCCACCAAAGAGTGAGGGAGAGCAACTCAATACTTCTTAAAGGAAAATACTACGAATCGTCTTTAGTCATCTGAAATATTTACATAGTGGAAGATAGATAAATGCCCACATTTATAGTAAGTATAGCAATACCTAGAATAGATAGCAATATTATATATTTTAGATTACAAAATGTGCCTATGCTCGGGTTGGCGAACCACAGTGATAATGATAAGGCCAAAATCCAACTAAATATCGTCAGTTACTTCTGATGGTGGGGTTGCCACACTTTTCATGTTTATGTTGTTTGGGGGCGTTTTGTGGCTTTGGAAAATGTTACGCAATGTTTGCGATGTATTGTCTTACCAAGTTACATTTAAGCCACAACCACGAGGCCTAGTCATGCATTTCAAATAGGTTGAACATTTAACACACACAGAGCCATCCAGCACACACTATTTGACTTGGATATTAAGTTTTTTGACAGGGAAATCAATTTGCACGCGTTACTGGCAGCACTTCCGGAGAGCATCCATCAAATGTAACCGAAACAAGCCCAAAAAGACAGAAAAGCCGTCGAAACCAATGCGTGCTGTAATGATTTGTCAAATTGAGTTTGATTTTATGGCCCAGTACACGCCCAAAAGAACCACACTCCTAGGTGTATTTGGGGCAATTAAGTTGATGACAGTTTAGGGCAATCGAAATTCCCACCGGACAGGCAGGAGACAGGTAGAAAACACACCTCGAAACACATTAATTGAATGAGAAGGATAAAACAGCCATAAACTTATCCTAAATTTGTTCACTGACCGCATTTCCGGGCAAGTCCTTTAGTGACTCATTCTATTCCTGTACTTTTGTTACCAAAAACAACAGATCAAAGTTAACAAAAAGTGTCTGTAGCTCTGTCATTGAACTTGTATTATCAACTGTCTTATCGAGTAAATCACATACGCATGGGAATTTCATCCGATTTGTCTTCGCACTTAAACCCAAAATGTCTGAAAAGTTTGTTACCAACACCAGAACCAAAATAAAAAACATTTCCTTTTTAGACCCCGTAGGCAAAAGAGTACACGGTTGGTTAAAAATGAGAAATTTTTCTTAAGACGTGTAGTGTTAGGGGTCCCATAAACCTATCCTTACCAAGTTTGGTTCAGATAGGAGAACTTTATTCTATAGCTACCATAGGACAAATTGCTTAAAAATTGTTTATTTGAAGGGAAACTGCACACTGGCATGAGTACAGGGTCTTATACAGTCGATTAGCTCTACCGTAGCCTTTCTTACTTGTTTTTAATACTTTTTTTGCTTGTGCGTATGATAAGTTTAACGTCTTGCCGATAAGATATAGCGCTAACTATATAAATTCTTGCCGCCTAATGCCGCAAATTTCAAGCGAATTGTTTGGCGTGAATCACTGTGCAAGCAGAAAATACCCTTTAGGAAATTAGAATATTCCTGCTATTGCAAAACAAACTACAATGATTAAAACTATAGTAAATAATAGTAGCAACCACAAACTGCAATTTAGATTGACTTAGGCATTAAAAAGTAGAATTGCATAACATGTACATACATGTGATAAATATAGTGGTAATTGTGCAACTTAATTAAAGTATAGCAAACTGCGGTTATTTTTAAACTATTTTGAAATAGTTATAATTTGATAAACTATTCTTTTGTTAGCGCTGACTTTTAAGCACAGCAATAGGCAAATTCTGACAGAGATTTGCTTAAAAGTAGCCCAATGTTTGGCCTGATAAGACATTTTGCTTTCCTCGTCGAAACCGGTTCACGAGCTCAGATTAAATAATAAAACCATAAAATCTGATAAACAGAAAACTTTATAAATCGAGCGACTTTCGCTTTCAATTTCTTTTGTCGTCGCATTGTCAATGGACTTTTACGAGCAGTCAGTTAGGTAGTCTGTCTACCCCAACTGACGTGCTCCGGTTGGATTGTCTTGGATTTTGGCTCTGTCTTTGGGCCATAAGCGGCAGACGTGGGCCAACAGCCACTTGCAATTAATTAGCATTTCAATGTCTTTTGCACTCTCTGAAGTTGTGGCAAAAGTATCGTGATATTTAATTGAAATTCCAAATGTTATACGAGCAGATAATAATATGTGACCGCAGTGCAAAACATTTTTAGAGATTCAATTCGAAAATAAACAAATGTGATGTTTGCACTTAAATGTGTTGCTCACAAAATGTTATAACATCGGTTCAATGTCTTTGTATACTCAGATACATACAACTGTATATATAGTTATAAGTATTTTAGGCACACACAAAATCAACGAAATTTGTTTACAATAATTAAGCACATACAACTGTATATACTATCACTATCTGAGATCATGATGGCAAATTTGTATAATTTGAGAAAGAAGCAAATAAGAGAAATAACAGCTTAATTGATGAGCAATCGTTTTATTCATTCATTTTTGTATATAGTAGTAGTACTTTTTACCATATACTGAGTCACCAGAACTCAACTGGGCATAGGTAGAGTATCTACGCATATAGAACTAGTTTCTCGTAGCTTTAATGTGTCTAAGTTCTGAATTTTCAATTCTATAGTCTAGTCAGTTTAACTAGACTTTAGTTTCTTTAATTTGCTAGTTAGTTTGTAGCTCTGCTCTGGCACTTAAGCCTGTTTAAAGCTAAAATGAGCTCCTCCTTAAAATCTGCTACATTTGCGCATTTCCACTCAAATTCTAGCTATTTAAGGCCGCTGACATGCTGTCAACACTGTTTTTTTTTCAAACTGCACTCGCTATTAAGTGAAGCTCATTGCTGGGCATAATAAAAATGCGGTTTCAAACGATGTCGCATAATACTTAAATAACTAATGCAAAACACTGCAACGCTCAATGACAAAAACGGTGTTGGGTTTACTCTGGCTTAGCATATATAAAAATATATATATATATGTAAATATACAGTGTGTAAGACATGTATCACAATAACACAAAAATGATGTAAACAATCAACGATGCAATGACTCACAATGCTCACAGTTCGCTCATTGAGGAAGCGAAAGGCTGAAAAATGTTTGTTTTTCTCATTAACTTGCAAAGGGCATAAAAAACAAGTCAACAGAAGCAGAGTGTTAATAAAGTGTACAAGTTACAGGGTATGTTGAGTGCGTTGCTGCTGTCGCGCTTTGCCTGGGGATTATGCCGAAATCGTAAACTTAAAACGATTCTGAGCAGGTCTCGGCGGACATAAGGAAGTGCATTTTATGCTGCATGAATCATCACACACATATGCTCTTTTTACACATGTATGTGTGTGTCAATGATACTTGACGTCAACTTAACAATGAAACGCTTTTTTGTGCGCTTTACAACACTTGACAAATGGCCGTCTACAAGGCTGGTACGTGAATGCATTGCAACTGCCAATTGTGACGAGTGTGCTCTCTTCCTCTCACCCTCTCCCTCGCACTCCCACTGGCTACTGCACTCTCTTTGATTCTCCCTTCGTCTGTGTCGCTCTCTGCTGCTCTCTGACTGTCTCTGTGTGTGTGTGCTTGAGGGAGGTTGATTTCTAACAATAGAATGCGTCAACGTTGATTGTCCTTGCATCGATTGTTGCACGCTGAGAATTGTTTGCACTGCAGCCCTAAGACTAGGTAGGACCCATTTCGTGACATTGAACTCGTCTGGGATGGCAATTTGCACGCCGGAACACAATAAGAAATCTTCGAAAGCAGATTCTATGCTTATTTTAGATAGCAACTCTTTTGATAAATCATATTACTCATAATTAGGGGAAAATATTTAACTAACAAAAAATGTATATAGTATATCTCTAATCCTTCTAATCTTTGCTTTGTAAAGACCATAAACTTACTCAACATTTATGATAAACATATGCATCATTTTTATGGGCTATTTTTTAAGAGATTTGTCGTCAAATGTAAATTTTTGCTATATTTGTTTAACCGATTGTTTGATTCGGTTCAACGCTCCCTTGGGCATACTCAAAGCGGTTAGGCTGAAAGCACTAAGTTTCTCACTGAGTTCTTTTTTCGCGCCTAACCCAACTGAAAACTGAAATCATCCCCTGCATGGATGGCAAGTGCAATTTGTCTCTGTGTGACGTGACGACACAAGAGCGCATTGCACTTTTTGTAGGTCAGTGCTGGGCGATTCTTATTGTTGTTGTTGTTACGTTTGTCGCGTGCTAACGTTTTGCTTAATGTGATTAAAACAAACTGAAGAATGACATAAAACAAACTGTTAGAAATCAAAGCACCAGAGTTTGTTGCACCCTTTTTAACACTTTTGTCACTAGCATTGCTAGTTTTCGCAAATTGGCAACAGGGTAGCGTATGGAAATTAATGGGTATAAATACTGGCGTCCAATAGTAGATAAGATATACATAGGAGCGACCAACAACAGCTCACAGAGCCTACAGTGATTAAATTACGTGCCTACATTCCACACAGTATTAGTGTGTGTTTTATTGTTTGTATGTATTTGAATTTCTAATCATGCATATCAGGCAAATGTGTAGACAGAGACAGGGACGGAAACACTTGTAAAGTTATCGATAAACGCTGAAGGACATGTGATATCGACATCACTTATCTTTAAAAAACAAAAGAAAAAAGTTACAATGAGCACAAACTGAATTTGCCTAAAGTCTGAGAACAAGTAGCTTAGAGAAAACAACAAAAATAGTCTAAAAACGGGTTAATTTACAAAGAAACTTACCTTGAAACGGTTTGACAGCTGATTTGTTGTTGCTGCTGCAGTGTTGCTGTCTTTGTTGTTGTTGCTCGCCCGAGACGAAAGCCTTCACTTGCACTTAACGTTTTTATTTTGCGTCACTTGTGAGGTCTTAAATTTCTATTAATGCAAACAAAGAAGCTGACAATTAAACAATTGCGGCGCAATCAGCAAAACAACAACGTAGCATACGCATGCATTGTCCAAATGTTTTTTGTTTTTTTCTTTTCGTTTTTGTTTGACGTGGGCGGACTTGGGGGCTGATTGGGAAGGCTTATGCAGTCAGCAGTTTTCGTTGATACTTTGATTGCGCAAAGCTACTAACGGAATTGGCACCTTTCGTAAGCGTATGCACTTGACTCGAAATTTTCTGATCAAATTTGCCGAAAAGAAAAACGATTAAAATAATTTTGTATAATAAACACGCACACAAACATACGGGCTCTCTCACACACACACACACGCATGCACGCACACATGCGACTTGGAACTGCGATATTTGTGCTTTCTCTGGCCGCAGCATTAACTTTTACGCGCACATTGTGTTTGTTGGCAATGAGTCGAAAGCATTTTACGCCTTATCGCGTGCTTTTTAGCCAAATTCTGGACATATCACTTGTATTTGTGTTGTTGATTCGCATTTGTTTTCGCAGCCTTTTTGTTGAAAGTGCATGGATTGATAACTGACGAAACACAACCATGCTGCTAAGGTAGTTGTGGCGGTAGGTCGATAGACATTAATATACATGTCGATTGAAAGCGAGGAGTACCATTATTATGCGATGAGTAGATGAGTACTTTTCAGTTGTTATCGGAGTAAATAAAGGCATCGACGCCAAACTCAAATTAGTCTGTATCGTGACAAATAAGTAAAATTAATGTATTAAAATGGAACAGTATAAAGCACTAAATGCTCAGTTGATGGATCAGGTGCAAAGTCAGCGCAAAATGATTGGCCAAATGCGCGAAGAGGAAGTTCTCCTCAAAAAACAGTGGATGGAAGAGCGCGAGAGACGCTTAACCGAGGCACAATACAACGAAATGAAATTGAAATATGCGATACAGACTCTACTTAAAAACCTGGATATTAATGTAGATTTAACCGGCAGTGCTTCAAGTCCGCGCTCCACAGAAGCAACGGAAAACGTGAGAACCAGCCGCTCCAACAGTAACAGTAACAGAATTTGCACAGAATTTCGACGCTCCAGCGTCCATTTGCAGAGAAGCGTTCCAGTTTCCCCCGTGAGTCGGAAAAGCTCCATAGCAGAGGAAGCAGAGAGTCTCAAGGAGACGACAAGCTACACGGTAAGTGTGTTAACCCACTAGACTGGCAGTTGAGTAAATTGTATTAGTTTTCTCAGAGCAATGAGGAGGAGACACCCGCAAAGACTCCAGAGCCGCGTCATTTGGGCGAACTGCGGGAACACACAAATTCTCCCGTCTCTCCAGCGACAGCAGAGGCAACAGAAGAAGACGCTGAGGAAGGAGAATATGAGGAGGAAGAAGAGGATCCCACACTCATGTCGCCACCTGGCATTGCTTGTGGTCTGATATACTCCATTATCGAGGAGAGTGACAACGAAATCACCGCCTCCACCTCAAGCTCATCCTCTTCGTCGCTCAGTGAACCCACGGAGCCACAGCAACCGCGTGTCTTTGGGGGAGACACTAAGAAGGCTTCACCGCTGCCACTGCGCGACGTGACCAATAAGTCAAACAGGCAGACAGCTAGTCCAAAGAATAACAAAGCACATGGGAATTTAACGATCTTCACACAAAGTGTTGCCGAAAACGACACACAGATGGTGACAGTTGGTCATGGGCGATGCACACGTGCGGCACAGTCGCGGCCATCAAGGCCATTAAGGCGACGTGGCAAAGCAACAGACGCTGATTCTCTGGAGGCAAGCATAGAGCAAGTGCGACACGCTCCACGACAAAGCTCACCCATGTTACTAACAGTTCCCAGCATCTCGGTGAATATGGGACACAATCTGACGCCACGTCGTAGTCAACTGAACTTTGAACGCTTCAATGGCATCATGAATAGACCCGGCGATTGCAGCACGCCACGCGGAGATGCACCAGAGACTGAAGGCATAAACAAAACCGTTGCTCAATGCAAAAGAAGGCAAGACAAGGAGAGGGAAAGCGCGGAGCAGTCCATGCTGGAGAGCACACTGTGTAGTCGGCCCAGTCGCAGCTGTCGTCCCAAATCCCTCAAGGAACCCAGCACCAAAACTAAACTGCGAAATGAATCCTCAATCAAGTGGTAGCGTAATCAACGCTGATTCTTATACTTTTAAATCAATTTTTATTATTATTTTTAACCAAAACTTTTAACCGTTTTAACGTTTGTCATATAATGTTTTAATTTTATACAGATTTCACTGTTTAAACATTGTAAACATCTGTAATAACAAGCAATAAATCAATAGTTTAGTATATACTCGCTAAACTTTAGAGAAATGTTTCCAAATCATCGCTTAATCCATGATTAAAACTGCTTAGATTAAGCCTACAATTTAAATATATAAAACTCTGTTTGTAATGTAATAATTTAATTGAATAAAAACTGCTTTTAAACAAAGTTTAGTTTAGTTTTAAATAGTTGATTTATTCGTTTATTTTATAGGGCGTGGAAATATTCATAAACATATACAAAAAGTAGGCGAGGAGACAAACAAAAAGCCATAATGCGAATTAATAATATAATTTTGGGAATTTTCTTTAGTTTTGCTTTCTTTTTTTGATAATTTGTTTTTACAGAAAAGCGCAGGGCTAACAAATAATTGCACTTTGATTACGAGCTGAGAGTTCAAACATTTCAAACGACCTCGAATTTGCCTAGACAGCAGTTCAGATGATCCACGGCGTGTCCTGCTGCCTGGCCAGTGTTGGACAATGCCGATGTGGGTGACTGCTCTGTGTTCTCCTTGATTTCGCTTATGATACCCTGTATTTTGTGCAGTATCTGCTGCGAGTTTTCGTTTTCTTTGACTTTGTCGCTATCGTTTGGTGGCAACAACTGTTGCTGCTCCTCTGTCGCTGCTGGTGACTGCGGCTGCTCTGAGGCAGGTTCCACCGCCACGCCCAGACTGCCCACCAGCTTGTTGAGCACATCGATTTTCTCGCGCAGCTGTTCCCGCTCCGCTTTCAGCAGACGCATCTGAGCTGCCTTTTCGTACTCGCGCTGCTTGAGCATACGCCGCTGGGTCTGATAGAGGGCAATGTACTCGCCAATGGTCTCCGTTTCGCTCTGCAGCTGCAGCACCAGATGCTCCAGACTCTGCTTCTCCTCGGTAAGATCGGCCACTTGGCTGATCAGTGTGGTGAAGCGGGATTGCAGCTTTTCCACGGCCTCGGCGGTGGGCAGCGTGGGTGTCACATGATCGTGATGGGAATGTGCCTGATGATGCTCCTCATGATGGTGATGATCATGCGGGTGATCATGCGGGTGATCATGGTGATGATCATGATGGTGATTATGGTGATGATCATGCTGGTGATCATGCAAATGATCGTGCTCCTTGGCCTCCACAGCACCTTCTGCAGCTTCGCCGTCCACTGTGGGCGACTCCTTGGACTCCTGGCTATGATAAGCCTTGGCCTGCAAGTATATGGTTTAAGTAACCACTCAGTTCTCTTTGGGATTAGCTAGAGCTTACCTCGTAGTGCTGCAGACGATCCAGTTGCTGCTGCAGCATCAGCTGTGTCCGCTGCAGTTCCATGTTTTCATGGGACAGGCGTATCATCTCCTCATCCTTGAACTTGAAACGTTCCTCGTTCGTATGCAATTTCTGCTCCATCTTCGCATAGTAGAGACGCATCTCACGATTGGCAAACTCTTCGGCGTCCAGTTTATTGACCAAATCGACCTTGTCGTTGGTTAGCTGAACAAAACGTTGCTGCAGCTCATCCAGTTGCTGCTTCATTTCCACATTTTGGCTTAGAGCACGAGATGCAGCCACCTTGTCTGATTCCATGGTGGCCATTAGCTTGACCTGGTCGGGTTGCTCCGTCTGTAAGCGCTGGAATTCCTGCTGCAGTTCAGCGAATGTCTCATCTTTTAGTTGCAACTGATCATGCTGGGATTTGATTTTCAATTGGAATTCGTGTCGCTCAAACTCCAAGTCAGTGATGCGCTCCTGCAGCGCTGCCAGCTCCGCGCTGGGCACGGTCTGCTACGGAAAACAAGAGTTTGTTTATAGTTCTTTAGCGATTAGAGATCTAAACTCACCTCGGGCACTGCCGGCACGGGCTGAGCCTGCTGCTGGCTGGCTGCCTCTTTGTACTGCGCCTGCAGCGTTAAGTTCTTTTGGATCTCCCGCTCCAGGCCGCTTACATGCTCCACCAGCTGTCGTTCTCGCTCTCTGAGCTGACCACACTCCTCGTCCAGTTCCGTGTTGCGTTCGTTCAAATTTGCCACATAGTTCTGATACTGTACGGCCGCCTGCTCCTTGTCCTGGGTCAGTTGGCTGACCATCTGCTGCAGATCACGGATTTGCTGCTCGTACATGTACTGCGTTTGGGTGAGCGTCTCTATGCGATTGTCCGCATTCACATGGGACTCATCTGAGAGTTGCCTCAGTCGCAACTGTGCCATGTCCAGCTCATTGCACTTGCTCGTGTGTTGCAGCTGCAGCTCATCCAGTCGTGCATTCAGCTGACCCACTTGAGCTTCGAGCTCGCTAAGATGCGTCTGTTGATCCACGTTTTGGACACCTGTCTGCTGTAGCTTCTGCTGCAGCTCGGCTATTTCGTTCCGCTGCTGTTCCGTGCTGCGCTGCTGCTCCTGGTAGCGTTGCTGCAGCTGCTCTAGCCGCTGACCCAGCTGGCCGTGCTCTGTGCGCAGCTCCTCCAGTTCCAGTTCACGCTCCCGACACACATGCCGGCTCTTGGTCAGCTCCGTGTTCAGCTGTGCCTTCTCGGCAATCAGAACTTGTATGGTCTGCAAATTTGTGTCGCTCTGTCCGTTGTGTGGCCAAATGTTTTCGGTTTCCAACTGTGACGCATTGAAATATGCAGCAATGCCTGTTGTTGTTGCAGCTGCTGTTGCTGTTGTTGTTTGGTCAAGTGTCGGTTGCATTGCGCCGCTGCCGACGCTGGCGACGACGCCGCTGCTGCCATTGTTTAAGCTCAGCTCACAGTCGGAGCGCTCGGAGAGATTACTGGCAATGCTTACTGTTGATGAATTGGTGTTGGTACCAGTGATCTCCTCCACATTGTTGTTGCAGCGCTGCTGATACTCTTTTAGCTAAAAAGAATTTACCCAAAATCAATATGCTGCCTCTGTGTCCACGTCACGATGTTTTTTTTACCTTTTTACGCGCTGCGGCCAGTTTCTGTGCTTTGGCATCCTGTGTATCGTCTGGCATGGCCAATTGGTCAGCTGCTGCGACCACGAATTCGTGTTAATTGCTTGGCAAACTGCAAGCAATGTTTATTTGAAAATAAAAACTTTCAATCCAAAGACAGCTAAATTTCGTGTAAAATTCTAGCGATGTTACAAGAGTATCGATTAATCGATAAGCCGCTCTACGTGTACCTTACTCAACTTTCGATACTTTTCCCTACATTAGCACGAACATCATTATTTATTTTCCCTACATTATGACGCTCTGTGTTGTTTTAGTGCGGCGCCAACGGCTCTTGGCGAATAAGTAGAAAGATAACAGAAAATAAGAGCGCCCAAGCACGGCCATTTTGTTTTCCTTACTTAACACAGAGACTGCATTTGAAAAGATTGAATTTTCTTTATTTGCATTAATTGAGCCTTAAATAAATACAGAATGTACGAAATATTGGAAATGCTTTTAAATAGTTTTGGATAACGTGCCGCTGTCAACTCCATTCTCTCTATCTGTTACTCCCTCGCTCACACACTTCAACTTCTTCTTGTTTTTCTAGTCGCTCTTTCACTTGGACCATGCCCGCTCAGTGCTGAATTTGCTTTGGGTTCTTAGTGATAGCCGTAGTGATCGTCGTAGCCGCCCAGGGAAAGCGCAGGCGCTGCCGCATACGATTTCAGCAGAGTTGGTTGATAACTGATCGCAGGAGCAGCGTAGGATTTGACCAGAGTGGGAGCTGCATAGCTGATAGCTGGCGCTGAGTACGATTTGAGCACAGTGGGTGCTGCGATGCTAATAGCGGGAGCTGCGTATGACTTCACAATGGGGGCGGCAGCGTAGGATTTGATGACGGGCGTGGCGTGGTTAACAACCTGTGAAAGGAGATAATAAAATGGATTAGTTCAGAAACTGAAGCAGTTCACTAGCTGGAGAAGCTTTTTTAAAGAACAAATGGTGAGTAGAACTTTATAATGTACTAGTTCACTCAAACTCTAATGAACTTAACTAGTTAACTGTCTTAAATTCATTCTAATCGATGAAAAAGAACAAAAACTGAACTAGTTCACTGGTATACAGTTAAATAAATATGAACGGAACTAGTTTACAGCCTGCGAAATCAACTGAATAGTGACTAGTTCCATTTGCAATATATCCATGGCTTTAAAGAATCATAAAGTGGTTCAAAGAACCGAACTAGTTCATTCTCTATGGATTCACACTTACCGAACTGAAATGAGAGTAGCTGGTGGCAGGAGCAGCAACAGCCTTAACAGCCACAGGCGCAGCATAGGACTTAAGCACCGTTGGAGCAGCATAGCTGATGGCCGGAGCATAGGATTTGATCACTGGAGCTGGAGCGGCATAGCTAATTGCCGGAGCATACGACTTAACGACAGCTGGAGCCGCGTAACTGATGGCAGGAGCATATGACTTGACCACAGTAGGAGCCGAGTAGCTAATAGCTGGAGCGGCATGGGCATAGCTGATGGCTGGAGCAGCGTGCTCGTAGCTAATAGCTGGAGCGGCATGGCCATAACTGATGGCTGGCGCCGTGTGTCCCAGGCCGTAGTCAAGGAGTCCGGGAGCGGCGCTTGCAGCGGCCAGCAAAGTGCAAAGAATCTAGCGGGAGAATGAGCAAAAGGATTCAAGCCAAAGTGGAGCAAGTGAAGCGAAGCATACTCACCAATACTTTCATGTTGGATGCGTTTAGTTTAGTTTAGTTTAGTCTTGGTCTTCGTCTGAACCGCAACTGTAAATGCAGTGCGTGCATTGCGTTACTTTTATAGTGCAACAAGCGGACAGAAGACCAGGCCAGAGGACAGACGACAAACGACGGACGTTTAGACGTCTAGACCAGGCCCAGAGCAGCGTCATAGCCAGAGACTGAGTCTGAGACTGAGTTTGAGTCTAAAACGATTTCGAATTCGATTACGATTTCGATTCCGATCTCAACAAAACAAGCCAAAGCAGCACCAATTTGTGAAGTATCTGTGAAGTTGACAACGACAGCAGCAACAACAACAACAACAACAGCAGCAGCAGCGAGTAAGATCCCAGCAGTGCTGGCACTTTAGCTGATTTTTAGTGGGAGTCGGCAAACTGAGTAACATGCTTAAGGCCCCAAATTGACTGGTAAGTTCTAAATTTCATATTGAAACTAGGTATTAAAAGCAGCTAAATATAATATTAATTTTATATTTAAAAATCTTCTAAATTTCGCTTAAAAACTTAGTAGAAAAACCGCTAACTTTTCATTAAGGTTAAGCAGTAATATATGCTAAATTTTATGTATAAAGTATGAATTAAAATCTGCTAAATTTCTTATTGAAAATATGTTTTAAAAACTTAGTAGAAAAAAAAAAAATCTCTAAATTTTCCATATAAGCTTAGCAGCAATATATGCTAAATTTTCTATATAAACTATGTATTAAAAGCTGCTAAATTTCGGCTATAAGCTAAGTAATACAACCACTAAATTTCATATAGAATATAAAGAGAAAAATCTGCTAAATTGCATCCATTAACTTAGTAGTAAAAGCCGCTAAATTTCAGCAGAAAACTTAGCAGTGAAATGAGCCGTTTGACCACTTGTTTTCAAGCTAAAAGAATTAGCAACTTAGAAAGTTTAACTTCCCAAGTTTTCCTATATTTTTCTAGCCTTTTTTTCAACAAACTAGCTATGAAATTGTGGCAGCACTGACACAGCGACTGCCGCTGTGATTCTTGTTGTTGCTGTCGATGATGCAACAACAATAACAACAACAACAACAACTGAGACACTGACGTGGCTTCAGCTTTGGCAAGGCAGACCACTTGTCGTCAAAAGGCGGCGGTCGCTTAACTTGGCCAAAACACGATGGCGCGTAGACTGTTAGCGCTTTTTGGTCGCTCGGGATTTTCAATTAGAAAGCAGAATTTGATGAGAACCCAAAAATACACGAGTTGCAATTTGTGTTTTAGCTTTTTTTATATTTTTTTGGCTTTTGAGCCAACTGTAACCTTGTGGACCAACCACTTAATTAGCCTCGCAATTGTCATTTGCTAAGGAATTTTTGGCTAGAATGTGGTCTAATTGTTCTCAGCTGTTCTCAGCTCTGGCGACGCGTCGCTCAGAAACGACAACAATTCGAAGCACTCAAAAATTGCATAAATTTCGCTCTTGCCAAATACAAAATCAAAAAAAAAATTAAATGGAAAAAAAATAAAGACAATCGCTTATAGATGTTAGCTGAAAACTCTCCGACTGCCGCTCTGTAGACCTGGCCAAAATGCCGCTGCGTGCCACATTTGACCATATTCGTGTGTTTAGTGCGAAAAACAAAATAAAAGTGATTTCATGTTGTTGTTATTATTATTATTATTGCATTTTACAAATGTTGCCCAGCCACGCCGGACACTCGTGTGTCTCAAAACGGAGTGTAACCGACTTGGGCAGCTCGTGGGATTTTTGCGGGACACTGCTTAACCCTTAGGCGGTGACCCCAGAGTCTACAGACTCAAGTGACTTCTAGGCGGCAGTTTTATGCGAAAATATATATATAAAGCTAGTGTAATTTGGCTACATTTCTGGCCTTTTTTTTAATTTATTCCATTTTATTTTTTAAGGTTATATTTTCACTTTATGCCATAGTTTTATGATCAACTAGCTAGCCTTTTTTGTCGCCTATTAGTCTAATTTATGATTTGTTGCTTTCTAGCTTTATTTTTAGAGTTTTTGCTTTAAATCTCCTTCTTTTTTGTACATTTCCACATTTTTCCACAAAATCGTCTCTTTTCACCACCGTGCAATTACAATTAATTACCGCGCTGTAATTCGATAATTATCAATTCGAGGGTCGCTGGCAAACAATGCGTTAAATATCGTTAAATATGCCGTCAATAGTTAAAAGGCTAAAAAATTGCGGCTAAAACGACCCCGTTGCTTAGCACATGTGTTTAGAGGCACCAAAAAGCCAAGCTGACTCAGCTTTTTTCAGTGCTTTGCTTTTTGGGAGCACGTCTCGAGGTGCTGAAGGCTTCGCTCGAGTGGACAGTTGGACTGAGAGACAGCTGGACAGCTGGACCGACAAACACCTGTGCGCTAGCGGTTATTTTGGCCAACACGCAGGCATAAATCAAGCCAAAATGTTTTGTGATTTATGTGAAATCTATTAGCAAATATTAAGTCAATATAACAATTGTTAAACTGCCGACAACTGTAAACAGTTTGTAAGTTTATAAATAACTGCATAAATTTATTACTTGCTCCAGTTTGTTTAGCGTGAAAAGCTTAGCCACTTTTAGCTTTAACACGCCACTTTCCGGCCAAGTTAAGTGCTTGGCTGCTAGAGAAGGGTTGTAAACTACTTGGCCAAATTGCCCATTGCCATTAGATAACATAGTGACAGTTTGGCGGCTGGGTGGGCGTGCCACTAGTTTAAGGCGCCTCCCAGTTAGTCGCTTTATTTAGTGCTTAGCCAAAAAGCGCCGCATTTGGCAATCGGGCAGCTCGCGCTCCAAATTAGTTGGTCAAATGCTTTAAATTTAAACGCCGTCGGCGTCGGCGTCGCCGTCAGCGTCGCAGCCTAATTAACCACTAGGCGCAGTCGCGTTTGGCGTTTTGGCTTGTCATTGCCCAATGCGAAGAATTTTTGGACGTCGAATGCTTCGCATATTCCGCAAAGGCAACAGGCAGCGTGATAGTGCTGCCCTTTTAGCCTATTTGTGGAAAGGAGCGGAATGTGTAGCTGAAAAGATAGCCAAATTTAGAAAGTCTATAAAGGCAGTAAATTTTATAGCTAAAATTATTACTGGCTAAAGTGCATTTAGAGAACTTTTGGCTATATTATAACCTAAGGCACTGATAAGGGTAGGTCTTAAAGGAGACCTGGCCAGCCCCATAAAGTATGTATAGCTGATTTTACTTGGTTTTGTTTAAAAGTATTCAAAAGTTAGCCAGTTTCAAGCTACACACCTGCTGCAAATTACCCTAGCGACTTTTAGCTATATTTTGCGGCTAAATTTAGCCATTTAGCCACTCGAAGTTCTGCCAACACTGCCCGTCGCACAACGATCTGCGCTTGTACCATGCTGCGTATGCGCATTTTTCTAACCGTTTACTTTGTTGCCTTTGAGTTTTTTGATTTTAGAGTTTTTGGTTTTTGGTTTTTGCTTTTCAATTAATTAACGCTGCATTTGACTTGCTAAGCGGAATGAAGCGACGCTGTTGGCCAAAAGCAGACAACATTTTGGCTGATTAAACCAACTGCGATCGTAAACTTTAAACAGTCGCGAGTTTAACTGCTGCACAGCGGGATATCCTGTAAGCTGTAAAAGCTAAAAACTCCCACTTTGTATGTCTAAGACTAACTCTTTGTAGTGTAATTTTTACAGGGTATTTGGGCTAAATGGCAGCCGTGTAGCGTTTATGACACTTGCGAATGAATTAATGAATGAATGAATCAATGAAATGAAACTGCTACCAAATTGTTGCAGTTGCCATTACCGTTGCAGCTGGCCAAGAAAAAATATTTGCCGATATCAAACGCGTCAAAGTCAAAGTGTTGCCAAAGACATGGACGATTTGGTAGCACAGTTGTGTGTTGGCCATTTGGTTGGCCAATCAAAGCGATTTTAACCAGTAATTTCCATCATACATTTGATGGCCTTTTCTTGTTATTCGGTGTTCAAAAGTGGGCCAATAGTGTTTATTAGCCAGCGCAGTTACTAATTATTTGGCAGTCAGTAGTTTGTTTATTGTTCTCACCAAATTTGGTTTGCTTAATAGATTGAGCCATTTCCTGGCAGACTTTTATCATTTCTACTGCTAAAATTAAAAATTTTAGCATGCAGATATATTAAGCTGCATTTAATGAGCGGTTAAATAAATTTACATGCTTGCATTCAGCTCACAAATTATAATTAATTATAATTAATAGTTTGCTTGCTCTTTTTAAATGACTCAATTACTCAAGCAGTAGAAATAATCTGGCGCTTAAAAGTATGCAACGTTTTTGTAGTGTGTCAAGCACAAACGCAGTGCATACTTTTAGGCTGTACACAAATTTCCCATGCAAAACGTCTGATTACTGCCCAAATCCACTTTAAATATTTTATTTAAATTTCTGTTTAATTCCCTTAATTATTTTCTAAATTTCTTACAAACTGACTCTTATTTGCAAGCCATTGAAATTACATGTTTAAATTTAGATCAAAGCCACAAAAGTTAATGACGTATAAGCGCTGAACAAACACACACTGGCACCAATACCAACACACACACACACAGACAGACGCTCAGCTGTGGTGACAATTTAATAGCAGCGCTTTCCAACTGAGATTTGCCGAGCTTACGGAGTGAATGCACACTGACCTTAAAAACCATATTTAGACACGTTTGGACATGTTCATGAAAAGAAAGGGAAATTCGAAGGATGTGAGATTCGCTGCGCTCCAATGATTTTGCTATCGATTTGTGCCAAAGGCAAGAAAGGAGTGAGCTAGTGTGTGTGTGCCTCCGTGTGTGTGTGTGTGATTGTGTGTCTCTGTGTGTGTGAGCCAAGTGCTGTTTGAAATTGAAGTTGCCTAATAACTTAAAACTCCAAGCAGCTTTAATGGCCATAATTCGTCTTGGCCAACACCGGCGATGTCATCGATGACGTTGATATTGACGCTGGCAGCCAAACAGAAACAGAACCTTTAAGCCATGGCCAAAAGGAGTGCCAAGCCATGGCTTATTGCCGTTGCCGTCGTTGTTGTTGTTGTTACAGTACTATTGACATTATTGATGGAAATTCTTTTGTGTGTTACCAAAACAACAACAGCAAATGAAAAGAAAGTTTGCGATGTGCGTATGGCACTTAGGGATACCCTGTGAATTGTTTAACTAAATAAATAATTCTTGAATTTCTTATTATGAAATTAATATTAAATTAATCTTTAGTTTTTAATTTAAGTTTTGTTTTTTTGCCCATCTTAAAAATTGCATAATACCCGAAATTAGCATAAAAATACTTTGAGTGTGTTTACTCTTTTCTTGGGCAGCAAATGAAAGCCCAACATGTCTACGCGCGTATGTGGACAGGTGCACAGCAGTGGGTATATTTGTGTGCGTATGTGTGTGTGCGTCTGACTGTGTTTGCCTCCGTTTTCGTTTGTCGTCCGTCTGTGTCTGTTTCGAATGCAGCCCAGGCAGACGCACGCACGCACTCACTCGCACTCAGGCGCAAGAGTGAGATGGCAGGAGAGCTGGAGTGAAGTGAAGAGCGCGCTGCAGCCAAACAGTTATGCAAATCGTGAGGGGCACCCGTTCGCTCGCGCCAGTGTTGTCAGCACTTTGTGGGCGGGAGTAGTTAGCTTAGAAAAAGCTGAAGTTAACTAATAGATGGAATGAAGTATAATTTAAATTGAAATATAATTCAAATTATTATAAATAAATAAATTATTCAAATCGGTTAAGTTTTGACATAATTCAAAACAATAACATTTTTTTTAAATTTTGTAAAAATTTTTTATTAGAATTTAGAATTTTGTTAACTAGCTAGTTCTAGCTTTAAAGCTGCTACAATGTCACAGCTAGCTGACTCCCTCACTCAGGCTTTCTTTCTTATTCCCTCACTCCCTCTTTCTCTGCTGTTCTCTTAGACTAAAGCGCCTCTGGTGCACACTGCACAAACACGCACAGGCAAAAGCTTTTCGCTGTCTACTTATGTGTGTGTGTGTGTGTTAGAGTGTGCATGTGTGTGCGTGTGTATTTAGCGCCTAATACCCAAGTTTATGTCGCTTAATTATAGCCTTTAAGCAGCCGCTGTTTAACATGCTAATCGCTTGAGAGCCCCAGTCTCTCCCACTTCATCTCATGCCTCCCCCTCCACCTTCCTCTCATCATAGCGGCCTGTATCAAATGACCAACTTTAGGCTTTAAGGCGACAGCCGCCAATTGAGGCTCTAATGAAGCACATGGGCATTTGGCTCTTTGCTCTTGGCCTTTTGGGTGGAAATGTCTGTCTGGCTGGAAATTCTAGTAGCTTGGGAGCGGAAATCCGCCAATAGCAGCGAGTGAGCGAGAGTTTTGATCGCCTTTTAAGGAGACTACTTCAATTCGCATACAAATATTTTATATTTTAAATACCTTAATGACTTAACTACTTATGCAAATTATCGCCACACTACCAAGATTCAATTATGGTCAGAATATGTTAAGTAATTTATGCTAACTGGGCGTAAAGGCGTATGTCTGTAGGGGCGTAACCGCGTTCCATTGTTCAAACGCAGTCAGATTTATAGTTTCGGTAAGCAGCTTTTTTTTTGTTAGTGTTTTTGGCCAAATTAGCGGACACAGATCTGCTTTTAATGATACCAAAATAACTTTGAGAGCGACCGATTAATTTGCCATAAAAGCTAAGCTTTTTTATTACCTGCTTTTATTATTTTGGCAAACAACTTTATGGCGGCCTAAACAAAACGCTGCTGTAATTTGTTTTTAGCTGCAATTAAATTATTATCTTGTTTTTATTTTTTATTTCTTGTCTCTGTAATCTTTTGTGAGCCTCCACCCCCGTTAAAAAGTACTCAATTTGATTGTGTATTGATTTTCATCATGGCAATAGCTGACTGATTCAACAGTTGTTCAATTTCCGTTGTCCTTTGACCTTGGCATTCAAATTCCATTACAGTTTACATGCCAACACTGTTTACTTTTGATTAATGTATTGAAATGTATTCCAGTTATTTAGTTTAGTGGCCCACATCGAATTGTATTGAGTGCGATTTAGCTTTGCATAATCGGTTAATTTACTGTTGACCTTTAACATTGTAATAACATGAGTGGCAAATGCTTGCATCAATACTGGACACTTGTTGATTGCTTCGCCTTTCCACTCAATACAATTGAGTGCAAGCGTGTGGCTCTCAGAGAGCGAAATGTTATGTTAACAGCGCCATGTTAAGTAAACAGCAACAGTTGGTTGGAAGTATCTGTATTTTTAAACTAATTAAACTATTATTAAATAACTTATTGAATAACTTTTTATAGGCTGCTAGAAATAAAAATTATTCCAGCTAGTTGTGTAAATAGTTATTTGTTAGTTTTAACACTGCACACTCTGTGCACTTATCAAAGAACTTTAAATCTGCACAATAACAGCATTGGAGCCGCGGACAATATCAATGGGGCTCTCTCCCGATGGCAATGCTGCTCGCTTTGCCCAATAGCTCGCTCGCTCAGTTGAGTCGAGTTCATTACAGCAGCGAACGTCATGTTAGTCGGTTGTGTCGCGCTCATCGTTCTCGTTTTCTCTTTTACGCCTGTTGCTTCACGTTCGTGTTTTGTTTTGTTTGGCCAGTCTGCTTTGTACGGTAACTACGCCAAGCTCTAATTCAGAGACGTGCGCGCTCTTACTGCTTACTGCGTCTATGTGTGTGTAAGTGTTTCTGTGTATGTGTGTACTTTTCAACAAGTGTTTCACAGAGTGCGAAACAAACAAAAGAAGCAGCAGCAAGAACCAACAAACAACAGCAACAACAAAAAAGAGCAGCAACTTGTGCTCTTATCACCGCCACAACTAAAACAATTGCAATCACATAAGGAATTAAATGAAAAAAGAAAACAAATAAATTTATTTGCATATTCAGCTTGCAATGTTTTATTAGTTTTTCTGTTTCAAATTTTGTTTTGTTTTGATAAAATTCTCCGTGCTGCGGGAATTCCTCAAGTTTCTCAGACGCACATGTAATTGGATTAATGTGAATAAAAAATTCAGTTAACTAATGTGGAACTCAAGTGCAAATAACAACAACAATACGGTGTATGTAACCCGATCGAAAAGAATTCCAACCGAAAACACCTTTTTCAGTTTTTGTTTCGGTTTTTTTTATCTGTCCTCCAATTCAGTTACTAAGACACAACATTGATTGATTTCGGTGCGGATTGAATTGCCCTAAAGTCAAGGCCTCCAAGGGGGTTTCCGATTTCCGACTTGACCTCTATTTCAAGCCATTTCAATATTTTATATGCAGCTATCAGTAATTATGTCGTAATTGTACATTGATTTGTACTTAAAATCCCCACGATTATCAAGCTACTTAAAGTTAGTCATATAATAATAATACTAAACTTAGTTGCTGCATAATTTTCTTGGCTTCTAAAAGTATTTTCATGTTTTTCAATGATTAAAATACCGTAAAACTAATTGTTATAGAGTGTAGAGCCTTTCTATCAGCTTACTCGATTGTCTTTGATGATATCGATTAATGGCTAAGCCTAATTGAAGCTTTTACAAATTTTAGCCACTTCGCTAATAACAAAAAAACAATAAAAACATTATAAAGTTATAGCTGACCCATAAAGCTAACGACTAGTGCAAAAAACTACAACAAATAACTAAAAGTATAAAAAGATTAAGAAAAAATTAAGATTTGGCAACTGCAAAAACAACTTATGAATTTTCACAACAACTTTAAAGTTGGTAACGGATTTTCAAGAAACTTGGCACAAATGATAATTGCCAAGTTTTCGCTTTTTTAGCGGTTTATTGTACATTGTGCACGGCAGAAAAGTTTCATTCTTTGTGCTACTTGGAAAAAGGTGAGTTCTGTTTAAAAAGTGACATAATTTTTACACTAAGGAAATATATATTTTATGCGCTTACTGAGGAATGTTTCTAAAGCTACCGAAGACCCTTTTATGAATCAGAAGCTTTGTTTATTTTAACTTTTTCAGTAAGGGTAATCGAATCTTATCTACATCAAATTATTTGACTCATTCAAGTTGAAAGTTCAGTTGGGAGTTTTTTTAATTTACGTAAATTCTTTTGAAAGTTCTTGCTGAATTGTCACTTGTAGAGTGAAACCACAACAATTGAAACCGAATTCGAAATTCAAGCGTATTTTGAGGTGAGCAAGCCAAAAAGTTAACCGCAAACAAAACCGCAACAGAAAGCGAGTGGTAAAAGGAATACATTGGTAAATAATACGAGCAGTATGAGTCCAGAATCGGTGATGTCGGATATATACAGCTGAAAAAGTAGCTAAATAACATTAAAAATAGTAGCTAAAGCTTAACAGAAGTCACACAAACTAGTATGTACATTAAACATTTCTTAGAACCTTAGCTAATTCGGTTAATTAGATTTCACCTATTTTTATTAGTCACCTTAACAAATTAGTTCGTTTTCTAGCTAGTCTAGCCGTTAAAAAGCTATAGTGTCAGCACTGTTAACTGCCGATGCCGGTGTCAGGCACATGAACTTCACAATCTCAAAACCGAGATCTAATGTCATTAAATTCGCACAAGGTTAGACTTGAGCTACCGAATGGTTCCACCAACCGACCGACAAAAAAACTTTTCATTTCATGTGGGTTTTTTACACCTGTCTCTGTATCTGTCGGAGAACCACAGAAGTATTGCCTTAATTGTCAGTCAAAACGGTTTCAATTGAATCTCAAAAACTTACAACTTGTACACAATTCAAAAAGTCTAAAAAAACTTGTGTACTGTTATTATTTATACTTTTAGCAAGAATGGTTTACATTTGCAGCATAAAGTGCTCGCTGTTCTGTCTATTCGTTAGCATTTGGGGTGCCATCCAGTTGGTCTTAATGGGCGTGTTCCACAGCATGCACTCGCTCTCCTTTGCGCAGTACTTGCCGTTGAATGAACATTACGACACACTCAAGGAATTTCGTCAGGACTCCGACAAAGCCTATAGTCATGTGGCCATACGCTGCTATGCGAGCGGTGCTCTCTACGGATTGTTTGCGATCACCGCTCTCATCTGCATTCGCTTGAAGAAGAGGCAGATTATAAATCGACGCAACCTGTCAATACGTTTGAACTCTCAAGTCGTTTAAAGTTACATTTGTAGTTGTGTGAATAAAATATTAATGCGTTCCAATTAGTTGTTTATCGAACATCAGATGTTATCGAACTGCAACATATGTATACGAAAGGCGACTGCAGTTCGATACTTTCCTTAGTTCGTCTGAACGCAAGGAACTCAATTCGAATGAACGCAAGGAGCTTAGTTCAAGTGAACTGATTAGTTCGGATGAACGGCAGGAGCTCAGTTCTATTGAGTCAGTACTATTGCGCCGTTTCGCTAAAATTGCCAATTGTAATAAAAGTAAAAAATACATTATGGTGTTATTGAAGAACTGTGAATTATGGTTGGCAAATCTCTACGCCGCTAAACAAACGTCCGTTAACCGGGCTACATATACATATGTAAGTGTGTGCATGTATTTATTAGATCGCCTAAGGCAATGTTTCAGCACTCATAATTCTGATCAAGTTATTTTCACCTACCCACACCCACACCCACATACAGGCTCACACACACATGAACACACACACCCACATAGAGACAGAAATGCAACGGGGAACAAGTTTGTTGACCGCATTCTCCATGCTGTTTTTGTTGTTGTTCTTGACGTTCTCGTTGCTGTTGTTGTTGATGTTGTTCTTTTTTGTAGAGTGCAACTGACGTGATTAGCTTCTCTTTAGCTTCTTTATCAACTTTAACTACTACGAACTACTTTTTGGTTGTCTGCCCAACTTTTATTATGCATTCGTCTCAGCGCAGCAATTTTGACAAGTTTGTTGTTGTTATTGTTATTGTTATTGTTGCTGCTCTTAGCGCACGTGACACCTTTGTAGATTTGTTCGTTGGGTATCATAAATTTCCATGAAATTTTTGATGTGCTCTAACATGCTAATGTGCTGTGACTACTCTTCTACAGCCCCTACTCCTCCTCCTCATCCCCCACTCGCTTTTTGTTTGGTCTTGTATCTGCGGAGATAAGACCCGCGTCTTCTGCTGCTTCGACCTGGTCTGCTTCTTCTGGCTGAGATACGTACGCAGTACATGTTAACCGTTGTGTAAATTATTGTACACGATTTTCTGTTTGTTGTTTTCTTTCTTATCACAAGCAAATGGATGCTTAAGCTAAATTTACAAGAAGTTTTGTTTACTCTTTCTGTCTGCTGTCTGTCGTCTCTTTTATTACAGAAGTTAGTTTACTGGAGAAGTGGTGCAATGTACAGTTATGAGCTGCCCAAGGAGCACTAGTTTTCCTTCAATTTTCCAGTTGGGTTCTTAGTAATTCATGGGAACTTCTACTTGTTTTTGGGTTATCATTTTCTAATAAGTTTTCCCTCAGTCGTTACACAACACTACCTACAGCACAAGTTCAATATACCTTGATTTCCACACTGACAATAGAATAGAAAGTTGAGAGAGCTGGGAATCAAAGTAATGCTTGAAAAAATCTTTGTTGTCACATCAGAGAATTCTATTTTTATCAGTCACACATTTTAACGATAAGTTATCAAATTTTACGCTCATCGAATAAAGCGCAAGAAATATGTCCAGACTTTTGATGGCCACACCTACGCGGCTGTCCCGTAAGTACTACCCTCTTGCACCCCAGACTTTTAACCTCTAACCCTGTACTGTGTTTCTGTAGTAGTACGCGGCAATCGTTTGAATAGTTTAATAAGTTTAACGCGAATGTTCGCGGCAAAGCCCAAAACACCTGATTCTGGTTGCTTGAAGGAGCCGCCCAAGCAGCAACATGGCTATTTCGCAAGCGGTGGTACCCATGCCGTGTTCAGTGATCTACCGAAACCGGAGGGTGACTTTATGGCGGCATGGCATACCAAGAATTCCAAATATAATTTAGTTTTAATAAGTGGAATCCTGGTACTCGTTGGTACCATTGCCTTGGGCTATAGCATGGATGCACCGTTAATGAATTTTAGTGTTCCCGATTATCCCTACACCGAGGACGAGATGGAGGAGTTTGCACGCGAAGAGGAGCGTCGACAGCTGGAAAAAGCAGAGCGTGAGCAGCGTAAACAGGAGATTCAAGATGTCAAGGAATTGAAAATACGACGTCGTAAGGCCAAGGATGCCATGACCCGTGAGGTGGAGCTCATGCAGAAGGACATCGATAGCGGACTCGCCGAGGGAGAAATGTCCGAGCTGGTCAAGCTGACACAAGAGCGTGAGGAATTCGAGAGCTGGGAGAAGGAGGAATTGAAGCGTCTCGATGAGAAGGAAAAGGAGCGCGCAAAGATCAAACAGGAAAGGGAAAAGCTGCAAAAGAAATAAGAGCAGTTTGTAACAGTTAAAAGCAACGTTTTTACCACTCACATTTGTAGACTAAATTTGGCTAAAATAACAAAACTAAAAAACGGCACATCATTACAAAACAACAACCACAAAAAAACAAACAGTTTGAACAACAGTTACAAGAAAATACCATGTCACTAAAGAATTACACTGTTTGAGAATTTGCAATGAATCAATAAAGGAACTTGCTGCTGCTGGTTAAACAATTGAGGAAGTGCATCAAGAGCTGTCGGAATGCCAAGAGACTTAAGGGAAAAGTAGGAAGTTTCAGTGGGAAAGACTGTGTAGAGTATCCAACAGTCGTATACTTTCTAATACCACTCTAATCACACTTAAGTCATACATAATACAATATTGAGTTCACATAAGAGCAGACGTCTTGGCAGATCAGATCCAGATCAGTTCGTTTTGACCCAATTGCAGCAAGTGGCCAACGGCTGTGACGAGTATGAATATGCAGATATAGTTATAGATACAGATACAGATACAGATACAGATACACAGGTATAGATATACTTATGATGGATATAGACACTGCTTTTGTTGCTGGCATGCCAGTTGGCTATAAAGGAAATGGCTCATTGCCAGTAATCAGCGCACATTGCAAACAGCATTGCAATTTCGTAAATTGTATCTCATAGATAACAAACGCAGCGAAACGAAATTGAATTTAGTTTGTAGCTGAAACGCACTCACTGTGTTCATACACAACGAACACTTGTTGTTTAGCTAATAAAATAATGTTCATTCTTTCTGCCACTCAATACGAATTCTATGCGCATTTTCCCCCAGTTTTCCTGCTGTTTTCTCGCTCCACCATTCGTATCTATATCTGTGTATCTGTATCTGTATCTTTTGCGCTAAGTGTGCTGGATGTGCGCACATAATGAATCACAATCGTCGTCAGTTAAGCTCGGCTTATCATTAATCAAATTAGTTGCAGTCCCAGCAGCCAAACAACAGCAAAACACTTGCTGCACAGTGGGTTGCTCATCATCATTAACCGCTTGAAAATAATAAATGAAGTTTGAGTGATTTTTTTTTGTTAGTAGAACAAAAGAAAATAATTCATTTATGACACATATGAGTTAAACACATGAAATATAAGCTGCTTTTATTTTTAAATCATTTTCTTATATTTTATTTAAATATTTTATGGTTTAAAATATTTAACATTATTTTGAACTAGTCTTAGCTTTAAGTTTAACTAAAATCAATCCCAGCTTTGCTTTATCGTCAGAAACTTAGACTACATTTTCAACCCCTGTTTAACCACTGTGCGCTCTGTATCAGCCCACAAACCCACAGTGGCAATTTATCATGTGCATGCTGAATGCGGTAGAATTCTTTGCTTGCTGTCACACTGTCCGCTTGTCGCATGGTCACACTGTCACATTGTATCTGCTGCTCTGCCTTTTATAATGCACTTATGCTGCAATTTGTTTGAATTAGCGCTTAACGCGTCGCTTTGTCGCATTATTTGGGGCGTGTATCTGTATCTATAGCAGTGGCTGTATCTATAGCTATAGCTGTATCTGGAGTTGCATCTCTTTGGTAGTGTGTTGGTGTTTGTGTAGCTAGTGCATTATGCAAGCTAGTTTAAAGTAAAAGTAGCTGCCCAAGCCAGTTGTAACACCCATTGAATTTCTTCCGGGTAAAGATCGCTTTTGTGACTAACCCACAGAAACCTCAAATGTTTGAGGGAAAAACAGTGAAAAACTAAACGAGATTTTCTCTTTTCTTTCTTTTTATCTTCGCTGGCTTTAAGCCATAAACGTATTATCAGCTCTTATCGCTGAGCTTATCGCCAGCTACATGTAAATATTTGCAAAGTCTTTGAGTTGATAGCGTGTGTTGCTGATTCCACGCTGTCTAGCGCAACGAGTTGCCAGTTTGCCAGCTGCCACTGGCTGCCACCTGTCTCACACCACCTGCAACATCGTCTATCACCGGAAAAATCATAATCGTCGTCATTGTTGTTGTTGTTGCTGTTGGACTGCATTTAAATTTCAATAGGTTGCTTCTGTTGTTGAAACTGTTACCGTTTGTTTGTTGATGCTGCTGTTGTTGCTGCTGCTGCTGTGGCACATTCCACAGTTGTTTAGAAAAACATGCATTCATTGTAGACAGATACCCTACGCTGCAGCGTGTTTGTTTGCTGTGTGAATTGGTCACTTTCCACTCTAAAATCAAGTCTTTAGCTTAAGGCGGAATTAAGCTCAATTAAGGCGTCTTTTTAAAGGCTTTGTAAGCAAATACCCTGCACTGGGGCATGGCAAACTACTGAGTGGGTATGGAAAACACTTGCCTGCTTGATAGGTCTTTATTTTGGGTTGAGGATGAACCCTAGACTCATTTTTTCTTAGTGCTTTGCAGATACTCCACATTTTAGCTTATTTATGGCTAGTTTTAAGGGAACTTGAAGCTAGTTCAACTACTAAATTCTTTCAGCAATCAATTTTTAAATATTTTGTATAGTGTAGAGGTATCTATTAGCAAAAGATTATCTTAAGGCCAGCTAAGTTCATCTTTTACTAGTAGATACCGTTTATAGTCCATTTAAAGACCTTTTCTGGTAGAATACCCTGCTTTTTCTGCTAACCTTTCCAACACATACCCTACACTTGAGCATTTTATTTCCTGACTAGATTTCCTTCATTTAATGTGCCATTCTCTCTTAAATCCGTCTCAATCTTGCCGTCTTTTCATAAATATTTGTGTAGCAAGTGCAAAAGTTGATTGACCGCTGATTGAGCGTTGATTGCGCTGCACTTATGACTGTTTAAATTCCACGCCAACATTCTGCTGTCACAGTGGCACATTTTGAACTATTATACGCAACATTAGGCAGACTTTCGCCTCGAAGAGTTTTACGTTTTTGTGTTGTCAATAATGGCCCTCAACTCTCACTTAAAAGGTGATTAAAGAAGCGCTGCTTAAATGCCCAAAATGTGTACGCTAATTATGCAAATTGGACAACAAAACAACAATAATTAATATGCTGAAAATTTTGTTGTTACTTTTTGTTGTTTGTGGCTCGAGGCAGGTGCTTTTTGCTGGCGTAATTTGTTTCTTTATACTGTTCTCCATACTCAATTGATATATTGAGGTCTTGCCACAGTTAGCCAACAATTCTAACGCTTTTCATCTGCAGTGGGTCACTTCTCTCTTTCTATTTACCGCGCTCTCTTCCTCTGTCTCTCTCTCTCTACTCTCGCTGGCAATCAATTTGCTGTGCGCCGTTTTAGCCGCTTTTGTGGCATGTTCTAGCTTTGATTTTGTGTGCAACTCACGTAGCCTCAACTCAACTTTAAGGCTGACTCATATTGAAGTCATAATAATAATACTCATTTCTCTACTTCTACTTACTTTCTGCGCTTTCTCGTGCCGCTGCGGTCGCTTCTTCTTCTACTTGCCAGTTTTGTAGTTATTTTTTTGTGCTTTTTTAATTAATTTTTAATACACTTGGCAACATTTGATTCAGTTCTATGCGGCTTTGATGCCTGTCAGCTGCAACAAAGCAACTGCATTCATTATTAATTATGAGAGCCGTTGAGAGTCGATAGTTTTAGAGGGTATATAAAAGGCTAGTAAGCTTAGTTATGAACAATAGCCATTTCTGTACTTTTAACTATTAGATATATGAGTGATCTTATAGCTTTTTGTGCCACTTTTGGTGTTTAAGTTTGACATTTTGGTTTTTGGTCTATTTGGCCCACTGTGCGGCATTGTAGAAATGGGTTAACACTTCAAATTTTATAGTTTTTGCGTATTGAAAGCAAATGCGAAACTTTGGGCATTAAAATGAGGTAGAAATGAGCCGATCTGGCAACGCTGTATAGCAAGAACTGTGGAGCAAATGAACAAAATGTTACCTTAACTAGTAAAGATACTAGGCTTTTGGGTTTTTTACTTTTAATAAGATAAATAATATATATAACATATTTTTAGTTAACAAATCTTAAGTTGCTGCACTTTTCGGCCACTCTGTATCCACTGTGCGCAGCTTAGTTATAAATTAAATTATTTTGCACCGGGAGTTAGCTTATAAATAAGACAGAGTATCTGTATGTTGTGTGTATATGTGTGTGTGTGTGTTCGTGTGTGTGCACAAAATGTTATATTAAATTGTTATGCTGCTCATACGGCCGGAGCTGAACCTGAGGGGCGTAAGCGATTTGTCTTTGGTTAATTTTTTGTTTTTTTGTGGCTCCTCATAAGTCGAAGTACCGTTACGGCCGCCTCAAATGCCAGCCCAGCCAGAGTCCTGGACCTGGTCTGGCCTGGGCAAAGCTTTAGGCCATATATCAGCAGTGTGCGGGCCGTGGCCATAAAAGAATGCAGACTACTTTCGGTCTTGTAATAAAGTAATTAAAGTCATGACACTGGATGATTTTTTATGACCAAAGATTAATTGAGTTTGACTGCACGAAAAGAGGGCAAACGTTGGTTTTGTGAGGGCGGGGTACAGAGGGGGTGTGGCATGTGTATCAGCATCATTAAACGGCCCACAACAATTTGCATTTAATTAGCTTTTCTCATGAACAATATCAATTTTCACTCAATTTTAGTCGAATTTGTTTTTTTTTTTCAGCGAAAGCTTTCAATTGAATTAAGTTAAGTTAAGTGCAAGTTTTATTTGTTTATTGCTTTAATTTCTTTATATATTTTCGTTGTTGTTAATTCGTTAAATGCTTCACTTTCGCTCTCGTTTTAATTGCCAACTGTACAGCGTAATGATTACGTTAATGATGCCTCAAATGATAATGCTAATGATAATGATGTTTGCTTTGAGCTGATGAATGAGTTAATGTGTGCTCAACAAAACAAAAGCGTGTGAATCTTGTTACCAAACAAAAGTTTTAACTATTTTAACATTTCGCCAATTGGCCTTCGTTGGCAACTGGCCAAAAGGGGCTTAAGACTGTTACAGCTCGTTCAAGTTCAGTTGGGGATACTGTGTAAGACCTGGAGTGTTGCTGCTAAATTTCTTAGCCAAGTTAAGCCCAATTCTGCTACATAAAATGCTTTTAATTGGTATCGTTTGGTGCCCTTTCTTAGAGCTTCGTTGCCAACTGCATCTGTCAGCGTTTAAAACATTTTTACTGCAACAAAAAACCAACTAAATACCCAAAAAGAGTTGAATTAAATTGGAATTGTTTTAGTCGCTTCAGTTAGTCGCTTATTTTTCAGTTAACACAAGAAATAGGTCAGCAGAATGATGACAGAGAAATGTGTTAATGCTGCCCAGTGGCGTAATTAACAAGAAATTTTGCTGTTTACGTTTTATATACCGAAAAAAAAATACTAAAAAACAAACTAAATAACTAAACGGCTATTAAAGTAGTACGACAATTTCAGAGGATCGCTAAATGGACAGGAAATTGCAGGCATTTTTCAGGCAGCGCATTACGACTACAATTGTTATCGATCTGTCGAACAGGTGGAAAAGCTGTAAAGAGCTGTCATTAAACAACACTGGTTAAAGCTGCAAGAGTTGCCAGACTGTGCACAGTAGTTTAAATGCACTAAAAACTAAAATTTACAAGTATTTGCATGCAAGTTGATAACTTTTCCTTAGGCTTTGTGTTTTTTATAATTAACAAATTTAGTTATTTTCAAGAACGGAATTCTTTATTCCTTCAGCCAGAGGTTCATTCACTTTTCCTAGGGGCAACATTTGACAGAGACAGCTTTAAATTTCGAACTACCAAAAAAAGTAATCAATTAAATTTGGCCCGCAGCCAGTTTCATTCAAAAATCATCAACAAATTGATGTCAATATAATAACAAATTAACAAAGCACAAACAAACACACGCGTACAGAAATATGACAGCTAACAAACGGTAAAAAATAGTGCTCAACAGCAACAACAACAACAAAAAACAATAAAATAAAACAGTCAACAAATTTGATGACGTTGTCAGCTATTCGTGACGACATTTGTTTGCAGTTGCTGCTGTTAATGTTATGTTAGTGTTAATGTTAATGTTAATGGTCTGGGAAGAGGTCAAGAAACTGCATTAGACTTGCTTCAAGCTGGGTTCTTGTTAGTTTTATTTATTGTTGTTTATGTTGAATGTTTTGTGTTGCATTTTGTGCCTCGCCGCGGGTGTAAATCGTGTGTTTCGAACATGATAAATGGCCAGTAGGCAATCTGAAGGAACTCATTTGGAGCAGACTCCCCAATAAAAGGTTCAAGTGGCCCAAAAGGTGCAAGAGACCCCAGAGGCGAACTGTGTGCAGCTCATAAAAAAGGTCTAGTTGCTTAATTGGAATTTCTATGGCCTGCAAAATGCATTAAGCCGTAACTGATTCAATTTTCAACAACTTTAAAAGAGTTTAGAGTGGTGAAGATTTGTTTAAACAAATTTAAACTTTTTTAAAGCCAAAATTTGGCGCTGATTTAGTTGATTTCCAACTCCCAATTTGTTCAAGCTCAAAGTATTTCCGATAATTCTCACTTAAACAAGTGCCCAAATTGTTTCCGCTGTTTAGGCCATAGTTTGAGCCGCACTGCCAGCTGTTAACTTGGCCCATTGTCATTGCCTTGAACGGAAGTACATTCACGATTTGCATTGGAACTTGGGGGCAAGATACTCACTCATTCCGTGTCTCTTTCATACAGTCACTCACCGGCAACAACTTGCAACGCCAATATGCGTCTATAGAATTTTTATGCTTGACTCATCGTAGGGCTGAGGGCTAAAAGGGGGGATTAGGCAGTTAAGACAGGTGAGCAGACCGTTTGTTTGTTATTTGTTATGTGTTTATTTGCTTGGAGCTTCCGTTTTAGTGGATAAAAGCAAATCGAAGTAGTCAAAACTGTTTAACAACAATACTAAAAACGTGGCGCATTCAACTCGGCTGTGTCTACGACTGTTGCAAGTGCAAGCAGCAATAGCAACCAGCAGCAGCAACTAACAACATTTCCGCTGTGCAGACCCAAAAAAGGCAATCGACAATTATTGCTGTGACTGTGGAAAGCAAAAGCGTCGTTTGTGGTTAACCACAACAGCAACAACAACCAGTAGCCGCAACAACATTACGCCCACTAATAACCATGCCCCCAACTTGGTCTTTCGTGAAAGGCAAACACCGGTCAAAAGCAGCAGCAGCTACTACCACTAATACTACCACTAGTACTACTACTACTACGGCAACAGCAACTAAAAATTGTCAACACTGCAGCACTTGCCACACAACAGCAACTGCCACGCAGAGTGTTGCCAACAATTTAGGAAGCCAAGATGGCCAAAAACCTCCAAGAAAATGGTTTTTGGCTAAAATTAAGACTTTTTGGCCACATTTTGAAGTTTATGAAACAGTTTTCAGTACCAACCTAAAACTAGCCAACTTTCTAGCTACACTGTTTACCAAATTTAGCCTTAAAACAGCTGAGCTAGCAACACTGACTGCGACTGCCACAACAAATGCAACTTGGATTGCGACTTAAACTACAAGCCAGGTCTTCGCCCCGTAGACTGTGATTGGTAGAGGGGAATTGAGAGGGGCAGTGACATGAAGGGAGTAAAGTCTACGACTCGAACTGAGACTGAGACTGGGACTGGGACGGGGACTTCCAGCTGCGTAGACAGCGAGCAGACATCGCAGCGCAGTTTCAGTTTTCAGTTTTCAATTCTACCCAAAATGGCCAAGTTGTTAACTTATTTGAGATGAGTCAAAACGAAGCTTGTATACGCTATTTTGTGTGTGTCATCGACCACTTGTGGATTATGCAAATCTAACGACAGTAGTTGGTTAGTTAATTAAGTTAATTAAAGCTTAGGCGGCAATTAACAACCATTTGATGGGGGTCATTGTAGGAGGCAGATGTTTGAGCTATTGGAAAAGTTAGTTATGTTTAGAAAAATTTTTATATATTTTATAAAGTTTGAATGAAATAATATAAATAATTAGTTAAGCTTTGGACTCTTTATATAAAACGCCTTTAAGGAGTCTTTTTATTAGAACTAATTATAGAAAAAATGTTCAAAAACTTTACTAAGTTTGCTAGTCCCAACTCTGAGATGAATTGAACTTTGTAGACCTCTTAAAATATTCAGAATAGTTTGTATTTATACCCAATGTTACCTTGAATTTAAGCACAAAATATTGCGTCTTAGTTAAAAGTTAGTAGCCAAAAGATGACGAGTTTAAAGACCAAGTTTAAGTACTTTTCATATGGCTATAAAAAATATTGCAGTTTTTGGTCGTTTTATTTTTATTATTTTATTCTTTTTTGTGTCTATGTGTGTGTGTGTGAAGGTGTTTTTTTTTTGGCATGCGCCGCGTGAAAAACGAAATGAAAAGTTGTCGATGTTGTTGCTGTTGCTGTCGTTGTTGTTGTTGCAGTTGTCGATGTTGCTGCTGCCGTGGCCAGTTGCCGGCGCAAGGCTGCAAAAAAGCATTTGAAAATGGAAAGTCGTTGCTGCTGCTGCTGTTGTTGCTGTTGCTGTTGCAGTTGCAGTTTTTCGGCTGGGCAGCAACCGGTTGCATTAGCCACATTACAGCGCACACGCAACATGTTGCTGTTGTGTCTGTTGTTGCTGGCATTGCATATTTGTATTAATTTTATTAGTTTTTGGATTTATTATTTGTGTATGTGAGCAATGCGACCGCTAATTGGTTACAGACAAAAATATTTCTGCAATTGTTGGTTTGAGATGCCTGCGAAAAGGCTTCCTGCGAGACTGAAAGTCGAGGCGGAGTTTGGGCTGACAGAAAGCGAAAGTCTGCAATTTTGTAGATTAAAACGTGTACTTAGTTTTGAGTGGGGAAGTGGTTGGGAATCGGGGGAAAAGTCGGTAGGAAACCCCCTCATATTAACAAAAATCGCCTTCATAATAAACCCTTTTTAAACTATGGAAATCAGCGATTAGAAATTTGCTCTAAAATTATGTAAGCTCCATAAACAGACTAAGAGAAAGGTTTCAATTTCTTTATTTATTTATGGACGCTCGTTTGCGAAACTAATTAAAATACGTGTGACGAAAATTAAGTTATTTATTTTAGCCAAATTTGTATAATGTGTGTTATAATAAACATGAACTTAAATAGCTTAGAAATAGCAACAATAGTTCAAGAAATATCATATAAAAGAAATCATATTTTTAGCTTGTGTAATTTGGCGTTGTTTCAAGCCAATTTGTGTTTAAATCAAACTTAATTTGTTTTGTCTGAAATTGAATTTGGAATTAGCCGCAGCTGTTGGCCGTGATGCATTGTTGTTTAATTTAAGCTATAGATCGATTTAATTTGAATATTAATAGAGTAAATCAAAGGTTTGATATGGTGACTTGAGGTCAAAAGTAGCTTTGAAAAGCCAGAACTAAGGAAGCAGTTTTTAAAACGGGTTTAAATAAGGTTTGGCGGTAAGTCAGTACTTTTTGGTATAGAGATTTACTTAATTTTTAGACCCTGTACTCAAAAAGAGTATAGGAATCGATGAGGTTTGTCAGGGGAAGGCATTTCCGACTCCGTCCATCTGTCTTAACCTGGATCTCAGAGTCTTTAAGAGCTAGAGACACCAAATTTGGAATGACTTTCCGTCTATATGTCAGCAAAATCAAGTTTATTTCAAATTGTTGCCACGCCTCCTAACGCGCCTTCAAATTGTAATCATATAGCTGTCATAGGACAAATCGGTCGAGAATTGTTTAGTTGTATAAAAAACCTTGAACTACAATGAGTACGGGGTCTTTTAGAGTCGGCTCGCTTGGCTGTAACCCTGTAGGGTATTGTAATCATCTTTTAAAGTATTTTAGGAAAATAAGGAAACGTATTTGGTATGCGATTTTGTGCCTTAAAAGGCAGACAATCAACTTGAGCTCATCCCACGACTTGAAGATTCGCACTTTCATTGATAAATCCCGCTAAACTCAATTTCACCTGCGCAGCACAGTTGTTAAGCGGTTAAGGAGGGTACGGGGTGTGTGTCTGAGTGTTTGGCCCACACACTCACTTGTTAAATGAATAGTCTGAGTGCTCACCGCACGCACAACAAGTTTGCAGCTTTTATTCACTTGCGATTCATATTAACATTGACTACAATAATTTATGAGTATTAACAGCAGCTGTTTCTGTCTTGCCTTAGACTCTACCCGCTGTCTGTCTCTTTCGTTTATGGCTTTGGCTGTTTAAAGTTAATAACTTTCACTGTTGTCTCTGTTCAATCGATAGAAAACATTAATTAAAACATTTAATGCACATAATTAAGTTGCTTGATTTTTCAGTAACATCTCTCTCTCTCTCTCTCTCTCACTCTCCTTCTCTGTCTCCTCTAAAACCTCAACCACAACAACAGCTTTTCATTTCTCTGCCTGTCTTTCTTTTCTTTCTTTTTTCTTTGTGTTTAAATTTTTTTTGCGCCATTTTCGCACTTGGCAATGACGCCGTGTTAACGGTTGGGCTTTGCGGTTAACGGTTTTGGCATGGGAAATAGGAAAAGGCGTTGAGGAAAAGCCAAACCAAGCTACCAGTCGTTGTCGTCGTCTTCGTCGTCATAAGTCGTCACCATGTGAAGTTCACCTTCAATTTTCCGGGTAATAAGTTAAACAGTTTTATTTTGCGGTAAAAATGATCATTTCGCACACATACGGAAGATTTTTATGGCCATTAGGAAGCAGACGAAAAAGAAGCGCAGCAAACGGTGTTGGCATTAATTACAGCGTTTAAAACGTTATCTAACACTGTTGTGTTAGCGTTGCCAGACTGTTTGCTGTGCAGCTTATCGGCTATTCGCGCATTCATATCAAATTAAACGAGAATTACAGCAAAGATTTTTCCCCCAGTGAGCACATAAATCAGCAACTTCATTAACACGACTGCCAAAATCTATGAATATAAATCTAAAATGGGGGGGGGAAGACTTGTCTTCTGAGTTTTCTTCAGGCGTTTTTCTCTCGTTTTTTTTCGGCTACGTGACGACCTGTGAAATTATAGCAAAAGTGCTGGGGAAAAACGGCAGCAGGCAGCAGGCCGCATGCAACATGCAGCAAGCAGCATGTGGCAAAGTAGAAATAAATAACTCAATTTAGGAAAAAGTGTTAACTTGAAATTTGCCAATAAATCAATGGACAGCGAGGCGGTCAAGGCACCTTGTGATTAGCAGCAGACCCAAAACCCACCGTCGATTGCTTATCTACCCCCAAAAAAGCAGCCAAGACTGCAACTTGGCAACACCTTCATGTAATTTTTTTGTAAAGCGGAAGACTTTTCAATAAGCTGCGCTTGGCAGGCAGACAGCAAGGCGAGTAGTTGGAGAGGTGCAGGAGTAGCTGAAGCAACTTGGACCACAAGATTGGGCAGCCGTCACTTGGCCTGACAGGCAATAACTTTGGGATTTTTGGTGCCGTTTTGCGGGATTGTTTTTGCTGTAGTTTTTGGACTTATTTAATAAGTACGAGTTGAGCATGAGCTTAAATATATACATATGTATATAAGTAAATGCTTTGCTGCACTTCACGCCTGTCAGTCAACGCGAGGCGCGAGGGCAGCACGAGGGGTTTCCCTAGCTGTTTAGATCTTTATCAGCACTCGCAATGATTTTCAAATAAAAAACTTCAATCAACATTTAATTGAAATTAATTTGTTTCGTCAGTCAGTTTGTCTGACTGTCTGTCTGACAGATTTCAACAGTTGAGTATTTGTGGGGCAAAGTTACGAAAAACCTTTGGCAGATGTATTCAGATCGTTGCCTTATACTGGTTCTGTGCCAATCAAAAGTAAATAAACTTATATATATAGTATAATATATATGCAAGTGTATAAAGCTTAAATCCAACCGGTTCTTTGGCTTCTTGAACCGATTTTGTTATTATGCTGTAACCGGTTTGTGTGCGTATTTTGATTTTAATTTTATTCTTGCGCATTTTAAATGTTTTTTTTTTACTGAAATATTTTTGTTTGCATTGAAACTGATTTAAAGGTTGGCTAAGAGCTCCAACGCCCCTACAACTTAACCGTTGCTGCTAACTGTAAACGGTTTTGGCCAACGCCAAAGCACCCACTGTGACAGTGACTATGACAGTGACTATGACTGTGACTGTGACTGTGACTTGTTACCTTTGTTGCTAGACAGTTGCTATATTCATTAGCGTTCTGTGCTGGAATTTGGCTGATATGCAAATTTAGCCTTTTTTTGTGTAATCAATGAATATGCTAAAATCTTTTTAAATCTTTTATCTTTTGTGTAGTTCAATACGTGTGTTTAACTAATCGATTTTTGTGCTTATTTGCTCTGCTTTCAGCGTCTACAAACAGCTTTTGATGCTCGAAATCAGTCACACGCGTGGTAAGTCAAACAATTTGCTGATTATTTGCTCAACAATTAAAAACCAATTTAAGTCCCAGTAAACAGTGGTCGGAACGGAACTAGTTCCCGTCGCGTGGCGTCGATAACAACGTTGAACGTTTATCGATTGCTATTGTTTGACGGAAATATTTAAATCAACTCACTTTTTTAATGTTTTTTTCACTGCTTCATTGTTCACACGGAGCCATAAAGTTCGCTGTTGTTGTTATCGTATTTCATGCTCCAGTTATGGCTAAATTATATGGCCAGACTCATGATTGGTTAGAGGGACAGTCACAAGAGCTTTTTAGTATAGACTGACTGACTCTATTGAATGACTTTCCAAACAATTAGTTCAACTGTCTACCCGTCTCTGTCTAACCAACAGCTGTTCTGTGCGCTGTCCCCCATTTCTAGTGGTTTTGCTCGAATGAACACAACACAAACAACAACAACCCAAACAACAACAACGAGTTGAACGTGTTGGTTATTAAAAGAAAAGTTGACAAATGACAAATTCAGCGAAATAATGAAAACTGCAATGGCAAGAAAAAAGCAAAAAACTACAAAATTATATACAAATTAAAAGCGTTTACTTGGCACATGAAAAGCGTCAGGGAAATTTCAAATTTGTGAGCCAAAACGTACGAAAAAAAAGAGAAAAGCTGCGCAAATTAAATTATAACAAAAAAGTTATGAAAATTTGTGTGAAAATTAAACAAATCAAGCGGGAAAATGGTCGTAAAGTGAAAACGCTTTTGACTTTTAATAGTAATTTAGGGCTAAAGTCGATCGATTTCAATTGAGTTGATGTTGAGCTAGCAAAGACAGCATTATAAAGGCCCAAACTTACTTAGCCAATAGTCATGTCATTTGGGAAAAGAAAGGAAAAGAAGGGGCACAACTTGGAGAATCATTCACTCTATCAAAGCTGATGAATCATACAGAATTTTCCCTCGACGTTGCTGTTGTCTTTGATCTGCCAACTGTTTGAATCAGGGCTAAGAAGCAGCAGCAAAACTTTGATTTATCTGCTGCTTCAACTGCTTTTTGGCTTTGTTTTCACTTTAGGGGTGGCCTTAGCTGCAATCATCATCAACATAATGATCATTATTTGTGCTAAACTTTTTTTCATTGTTTGGCAAAATTTTTGTTGTCTTTGTTGTCAACACAATTAAAGCAAATTGCCAATTGTTAATGTGGGCCGTCTCTTTCAGACACTCCAACTGCCTCTCGCTCTAACTATTTAACAGTAGTTTTGACATTAATAGCCTAGTGTAACAATGGGCTCAAACTGTGCAACAAAAGCGTCAAAATAAACAACGAAAAAGTCTAGCAAAGAACACATAAAAATAGATATAGAAATACAGAAAAATTCATAAATGATTTGAAACAGTTTTGAATTGGTTTATGCTTTTATTACAACCAGTATTTTGGTAGATGTCAAAGCGGCTTTCAGCAGAGTAGAAAAGCACCGAATTTATGGCTCATTGATCGTTCGTTTCGTGACTGTTGAGTAACTGTTGGCTTGATAGTGTGCTGTAGATAGTCAAAGAGGAGAATGTACAATAGGAGAAAGAACTCTTGACTTTCTAAATACACAAATCATGTGCATTTTCAGTACCCAAAACTCCCTTTTAATTAACAATTTGTGTGCAGTCGGTTGTTTAGTTGTTATCAAATAGAATTTTCACTGCCGTCTGTGTTGAGACCTCAATGTGATGCATCATCGTTGGCCAGTTTTCATAAGCTCCGTAATAATTTTCCTTAGCTGTTCTACTGTCAACCTAGCCGCTTCTGTGTGTGTGTGTTTGTTGCAAGCGCTGCATTCTGTCGAGTCATGCTTAATTATTATGATTATCGATGTTTTATGCTCTATAATTGCCATTGCCGGCCGTGACTTGGTCTTTTGGGCGTCACCAGCCAGACTGAAGAGAGAGAGAGAGAGCAGAATCAGGCTAAAAGTCGCCCTCAGTCTACTACCCCGCCTCCCTCTGCTCTGCTGGCAACAAAGTATCTCAGGCACAGTTGTTGTTGTGCTTAATTGATTTAATTGTTTAGCTTAACTAAGTTAATTCTAAAATTGTTTATACTACTTTTGGGCTGCTCTTTCTAGCTGTTGCTGCTGCTGTCTCTTTCTAGCTGTTGCTGCTGCGGTTGTTACACATAAGTTATGCAATTGCTTATGGCAATTTTAATGAATATCTTTTAGTCGCTGGCTAAGTGTCAGCTTAACACAAGCCACACAAGCCACCAGCAGCTAGCAGAACCACAGCAACAGCAACTAGTAACACAGCCAGTCAACAAACTAACAGTGAACTGTGCACAGTGGCACAAAGTGGTTTATAATGAGAACTGTTTTAAAGCCACAACAACGCAACAAATAAATTAAATTTCTTATTACCTTAGCTAAAGTTTAGAACAAGTTTTAAGAGCTTTAACTTTTTCTCTTGAGTTCACTTTGGTGCCACTGTGCAGCGACGCCTTCAACTAGTTGAGTCGTGTCTACAAACTGCTTGGCAAGCTAGTTGCATCCGCCCCACTGTCCAGCTGTCCCACTGTCCAGCTGTCCGTGCAAGTGTCCAGGCAGGCGTGCATTTAAATTTATTATATAAGCCCAAGTTGTAGTCGGAGACTGTGAGCGAGGGTTGCAGCTACGACAAGAGCAACACCAACGCCAACGAGAGCAGCGCTGTCAGCGTCGCTGTTGCTGCAATCTTAAAATATCTCGCGTACTCATCAACAACATTTCAAAGTGTACGTACATCAAAGTGGATGCCACAGCTACGTTGAAGGTGTATCACATCAAATCACAAAAACTATCTAAACAGGAAACACAACAGCAGCAGCAGCAACAACAACAACAACAACAAGGCTGTTGTTGTCGGCGGCATCGAGTAAATTAAAACAAAACGTTGTCGTCTAAGCCAACCGCCTTCTGATCCTGTCCAGCAGCAGCAGCAGTTGCTTGTTGCTGCTACTGTGTTGCTGCTAGCGTCTACTGTTGCTGCTACTGTTGTCTGCTGTCTGCGCTTTTGTGGCCTTAACACTTTGCGCAAATATTATTACTTGTTGCTGCTGTTGCCTTTGGGCCATAACAACAACAACAACAACAACGACAACTACTACAACTTTGATGGATTGCGTCTGTTGTCTGTCGTGAAGAACTCAAATCACTTTTTCGGGGAGTCTGCCTGCCTTTTTTTTAGCGGGGCGTGTTTGCCAGACAAACATATTTGATCTCTTGGCGCAATTTGAAGGTCAGTCAAGCAGACCAGAGCAGGAGAGAGCGAGAGGGGGACAGGGAGTGAGAGGGAGCGCTATAAAAACATGTGTAATAAATGTAGTTATCGTAAGCTTCAGTTTGGAGCTCAAGTTGTGGGTTTGTTGCTCGATCAAAAATGGAATTTTCTTACAATTTTCGGTTTCAGTTTCAGTTTTATAGTTTTTATTGTTATTATTATGTTTACTGTTTCTAGCTTTTATGGGCCTTAAAACACTCGAGTGAGCGCGCACTTTATGCAAGATTATTTGGAAATCCAAATCCAAATAAATATTAAGCTCATTGTACAACGCTCACGTGCAAAGTTGTTGTGGGGGATTGCGTGCTTGTGATGCATGCCACAGTGGCTGTTGTTTGTCTGCCCCCACCTTCAACTTGGGTGCGACAGCGACAACGACAACGTTGACCCAAATAGAGATGAGCCTAAGGTTGAGCGTCATTTGTCTGGCTCAACGAAAGACTTAGGCAACGAACTTGATCATCAAAAGTGTATTTGCTTAGACAATAATTAACAGCAAGTAAAATAATTAAAACAACAGCAAAGTATAGTAAATAACAACTGCAGCTGCATCAACTTAACAATTAACATTTGTATGTTAAACAAAGAGCTCAACAAATAGACCAATAAATCAGAGTTTAATATCAGCAGCAGCAATAACTAGCACAGCAACAGCAGCAGCAGCAGGTGCACAAACTGCAACAACATTGAGTTTAAAATAATCACAATAATTTTGAGTTCAAATGGAGAGAAAAACAAATTGTGCATTAAAAAGTGGCACAAACGGAAGCTGAGAAACAATTGAAAGAACAAAGCACATGATGAAGTTAAAGTTGATGAAGATAGTAATGATTAAGTTGAGAAATATGGTGATAAACAAGCTAAGCGATTAGGAATTAATAGAGGAGAGAGGCAGAGAGCTATAGTTTTACTCCCAGTCTTCACTACTCTCTTGCTCTCTTATACTCTCCCTCTCCCTCTCTTGCTGACTTTCTCGCCAACTCTCTTCAGCTTTTTATTTCTCAATTTCAGCAGCTTTGCCTTATTTTGTTGTCCTTGCTGTTAATTGCATTCTGAGTCAATTGATTGATGTGCCTGGTAACGGGTCAGCACATCAGCAGCAACAATTACAACTGAGCCACATTATAAAGCCATAAAAATAACACCTCTAGCGTGCAGACAACAGCAAGTAACAACAACATGCAACAAGTACAACAAAAACAGCAACAACTACCAGCAAAAACAACAGCAACATGTCGCATCCCTGGTTCATTACGAGCGTTCAAACGTTTTGGGGCCACACGCAGCGAGTGATGCTGAGCAAAAAGGGTACAAAAAGCAAACTAATTACATGCCAAGTAATTTTAATACCCACTGAAAAAGTTGCCAGTGCAATGAGCACTCGCACAGCAGCAACAACAGCAGCACGACAGCAACACGTAATGTGGCCGAAGGAACAAAAAAGTGGTGCAAGCAAACAGCATGAGGCCAATGGACTCGGCAGCAGCAAGTCTCAACTGCAGCAACATCACAACGGGCACAAGACGCTCTGTAAATGGCAGCTTGTTGGTCAGAGACTTTGGATCTGGATGGACAGTGCTTTTGACCCAACAACAGCAACGACAACAACAACTGTGAGCACATCTGCAACATCTGCTGCCAACAACCGGCAAAAGATGAAGCGACTGTTGCTGATGCGGCTGCTGTTGTTGCTGTTGCAATTGATATGGCAGGAAGTTTGCATCGCCTGTTGCTGTTGGTGTTGCTGTTGCTGCCGGCTTTGATATGTAAATTGTGCCAAATCAATGCTAATTTCTCGACGTGCTTCAGCCTGCCCAGCTATGCAGTAATTAAAATTGCTAAAAACAAAAAGCAAACAATGCCAAAGACGCATTAGTATGCAACTCTCACTCGTAGCACCAAAAGCAGCAACAGCAGCAGCAAGAAAAGAAAGGCCAGCAACAACAACAGCAATAATGTGAAGAACTCAAGAAAACAATTTACCAAGTTTGGCCTAAACGGTCAAAGCAACAGCAACAGCAAACAGCGGCCAAGTGGTTAAGTGACAGTACTGCAGCAACAGCAACTGTTACGGCAGCAACATCCTCATAGCGAGCATTGCAACACGTGCGTTGCCTTTTACAAACGCAGGCATACAGTTGTTGCTGCTGCAACCCCAGCAACTTTGGCGTTTTTCGCGCGAAATTTACTAACGGCAACAACAGCAATAACAGCAGTAACAACTCAGCAGCAGCGGCAACAGCAACGCGCGTGCTCAACATTTGCCACAAATGGAGTTATCAACCAAATGGGTCTTCATCGATAAAAATTGATGAAGCTCTGCTTCTGCTGCTGCTTGCCCCGCGTAGAACCTGCAACTGAGCCAGCAATTTTCCAAGGAAATTGCTTTCGCCTCGAGTGGCAAACAAAATGAGCAATGAACGCACAATTGAACAACATGTTGCTGTTGCTGCTGTCCCTGAAGTGCATTTGTTCACCACTTTGGTAATAAGCACACAAGCAGCAACTTATAAACAACTGGTAATTAAATTAACCGTAACAACAACAGTCTGGCAACGCTTTTCGGTTTGCGGAAATAAATAAATAAATTTTATTATGGAAATTGCTAGTGTTTCAGCAATTAGTGCACAACACCAACGTTGACAGCAACTGCCAAACGGCCAAGTTGTCAGCAACAGTTGCTGTTGTTGTTGCTGCTACTCAAGTCAAGATCTCAAATTGCTGACAGCAACAGACGAGCGAAAAAAAAAAGTGAAAAGTGACAACTTTCTGAAATTGTCCAGTTATGGGCAGTTGCTGTTGTTGTCGTTAAATGTTTATTGTTTTACTGCCCAGACTTGTTGTTGTTTAATAATGTTTTGACATACAAAATCATTGAGGTGTCAAAATTTATATGAAAACAAAGAATAATGGAGTGTATTTGTGAACTTTCGTCACTAGCGTGATATCGTGGGCAATCAAAAGAAGTCAGCTTAAATGACACGCACATTCCAAACTTAAATTTGAACACAAAGCGTTGGTTTAGTTTGGTATTTCACACCTGTTTGCCAACAACACTGAGTCACAAAAGCATGCCAACGCTGTCGCTCACTCTCACAGCTCAATAATGACTCTCAGCTGCACATGCAACAGCCACAGCAACAGCAACAACAACAACAATCTACAACAATCAACAATAAACGATCTACGATCAACGATCAGTCCCAAAAGTAAAGATGTTGCTGCTGTTGCATTGCATGTAATTGAGGTTCTAGGACCACTGATTACCACACTCAGTGTCGGTGCAACGCACATATGCATTAACTAATGACAAGTCATGAAACTATGGTCGTGTTGTTAGCTGCCAGTTGCAGTTGTTGCTGTCGAGTTGAACAACCTTAGTCGGGCGCAACAGCAACTTGAAATGAAATTGTCATTTCCAGAGCATGTTGCTGTTGTGTGCAGTGCAGTGCAGTCAGAACAAGTTCATGGCATAATTGCTACAAGCGACAGCAACAACATCGGATGAGACATCAGCAACTTGTGTGTAATTGTCGTTGCGGATCAGTCGCAACACCTGATTAACTCTGGCAACAAATGTTGCTATTGCCTCACATGTGGTGCGTGTGTATTGGTGCTGGTGTTGGTGTTGAGTTACGAGCCCTGAATGTCAAGGCGACATATGTGCGACAGCAACAGCAGTCAAAGTATAAGCTTACCAGCAACAGTTGCTCACAGTAGTAGTAGACTCCCTCTCTCTCTCTCTTTCTCTGTTGCTGTCTCTTTTGCTGTTTAACAGTTAGCTACGTCGATTATGCAACATCAATCAATCGTGTTGTAGGTGTGCTTCCAGCAACCATCAAATATAATTGTCAACTTGCTACAAACAGTTGCTGTTGCTGTTGCCGTTTGCTGCTACTGTTGGCGTCTGCTGCTGTTGCTGCTGCTGCCTACAACAAAATTGCTTGCTTCGCCGCACCAATTTCTAAATTGTTGTGTGCAATTAAAAAAATTACATGTACGTGCGCTAGCAGCGACAATGCTGTCTTCGACAGCAGCAGCAACAACAACGACAAGAGCAACCAGCAACTTGCTTGCTGCTGATAGCACTGATTAGAATTTTTGTTCAGCCTTCACTTTTTGCGTTATGCACATTGCAGCTGCAACGAGTGTTGTTGTTGTTGTTGTTGTGGTTGCTGCTGTTGTCGGCGTCTGTAACGCTGCAATTTTCCACAGAAAAGACACAAAATATTTAATCAAGTGCCGCACAGTGGTACTAAGCTTATATAAAATGTATTTTTTTAACAAACTTAAACCCATTCAAGTCACAATTTAAGTTTTGTTAGTTGCTGCTATGTTTGGCAGCAACTGTTGCTGCTGCTGTAGCTATTTTGATAAAGCGCGTAATCGCAAAAACTCTAATGATACGATTTCTGCAGCAATGCAATGATTAAATGTGGCCAGTTGCTGCCAGTAGTTGGTAGTTGTAATGGGGTCTTGGCCAGGTTTGTAGTGTGTGCTAGCCAGTAGAAGCATTCGCTTAATTAGCGTAGAAAAGGGCGCAGCCAGAGACATACATCAACAGGAGGAGTAACAGCAGCAGGTTTATGAACTGTCATTCGCAGCAGCAGCAGCAACTGCAATAGCAATAGCACGACAACAACAGCAACTAAAAATAGTTGCACACACGTGTGCGCATGTGCATTTTTGACTATTAGACGTAATAGCTGAATGCATCATAATTTAGCTTGACATTTAGACCAATGTCTGTGCATGCCAAACTTAATTGCCAACAGCAACATCTACAATACCAACAGCAACAGCAGCAACATCGCCAACAACTATGCAAATTGCAAATGCTTTGCTTACACGCTTGCATTTTGATTAGGTTAACTATTTATAGAATGCATTGCAAGTTGGTCGATCGGCATTCCAGCAACAGCAGCAAGTAGCACGCAGCAACTAGCTAGCAGCAACCTGCTCGATGACTCATACGCAACACACAAAGCGGCAGCAACATAATGATTAAATTGATATGCTTAATTAGCTGCAACGCCACAGCAAGAGAGGCAGAGAGACAGAGAGAGAGATGCCTAAATCTCAGACTGGGCAAACAGGTGGCAACAATTCGCTGAAGGTCAGCAACTTTTCAGCATTGCAATCGACATGTTGTTCTTGTTGTTGTTGTTGTTACTACTGCTGTTGCTGCTGCTGGTCTAGTTTGGCCAATAAAAGTACGGCAATTAGAAGCATGCTCGTTGCATGTTTTCTCCACTTTTTGCTTTTTGTTTTTGGTATCGAAATCAAATTTTGGGCACACAGAACTTGCCGACAACAGCAACAGTTGCAGCCACAACAACAACAACAGCAGCAACGTTTGCAGCTACAAATGTGGGCGCAAAACGAAAATGAAAACTGAAGGCATGTGCCGATAAAGGCTGCCGGGCAAATGTGTTTTTCAATACCCTGTAAACTTTGAAGTGGGTTAGTTAAGAATGTACTTAAAAGAGGCTAAACCTTCAGTGCCTAGCTTTATTTAGCCAGCGCTTACTAGGTGTACTAAACTACTCATAAGTACAGGGTATCTATTAGTCTATCACTCTGCGCTGCTTTTGTAATTTTGTTTTTAATTTTTTGGTTTCGATTTTCGTTTTCGGTCCACAATGAACTGGTCAGAAGTCTGTGGCTAATACTGCCGCTGTTGGCCCGGCGATTATGGCCAAGCTGGCAACCTTTAAAAGAATGCGGACTTGCCAGAAGTACACACAAGTACACACGCACACACAAGCGAACAAACACACACACACACTAATACGCAGACAGACAGTTGGTAGATAGGCAATGTGAGGAATATAAGGCATGCACAGAAAAAATAACTCAAAACTTGTGGCAACAAAAGGGGCTAACTCTGCTGGATGCCTACAATACGGCCTATAAGCCAGCGAGGGTGGCCACAAAAGTTTACAACACTAATGGCATTATAAAAAACTTTATTGCTGTTACTTTTACTTTGTTTCAACAGCGGAGTTAAGCAAGCTTAGGAAACTTTAATATATTTCTTACGATTTTGGCATATAAAGCAGCTGTAATGATGACTTAAGCTTTAAGGGCTCTTTATGGAGTTTTCGTTGTAACTAACTTTCATAAAGACATAAACTAGGTTAAATGAACTTTTGTCAATGAATTCTTTAAATTACACTAACATCTTGTTATTGATACACAAATAGGAACGTAAATAGCGCGCAATTAACTGTTTATTTCCTTTTATACGTTTGTTTTCTGTTTTTATTTGTTTCCTTGCTGTTTGTGTGTTTGTTCGCTGTCCACTGCGGCGTACACACTATCATTCTCCCTCTGTACTCCTTTTCACTATGCTCCCGCTTTCTATGCTAGTTGCGCTCAGAGATCCCTGCCGCTGTGTGCGTGTGAGTGTTCGCGGACGCCAGCAGCGCCCATGAACGTTTTGTGTGTTTGTTCGCTGTCCACTGCGGCGTACACACTATCACTCTTCCTCTCTGTCTAAGCTCCGGCTCTCTATGCTCCCGCTCTCTATGCTAGTTCTGCTCAGAGATCCCTGGCGCTGTGTGCGTGTGAGTGTTCGCGGACGCCAGCAGCGCCCTTGAACGTTTTGTGTGTTTGTTCGCTGTCGACTGCGGCGTACACACTATCACTCTCCCTCTGTACTCCTTTTCACTATGCTCCCGCTCTCTATGCTAGTTGCGCTCAGAGATCCCTGCCGCTGTGTGCGTGTTCGCGGAGGCCAGCAGAGCCCTTGAACGGTTTGTGTGTTTGTTCGCTGTCGACTGCGGCGTACACACTATCACTCTCCCTCTCTCTCTAAGCTCCGGCTCTCTATGCTAGTTGCGCTCAGAGATCCCTGCCGCTGTGTGCGTGTGAATGTTCGCGGACGTCAGCAGAGCCCTTGAACGGTTTGTGTGTGTGTTCGCTGTCAACTGCTGCGCTAACACACAACGTACTCTCTCTACTCCCGCTCTTCTCTCTGTTATTGTATTAAAATTAAGTTCTGTCGCTTGCTGCTGATTCTGATCGCCTGGTGCTTTACACAGTAAAATCTCCGTTTTTGGCCTTTCGTTGTTTATGTTTTGTTTTGACCGCTGCGAGCGGCAGCATTAACATTCACATAGAAATAACATTAACATAACAGGGCCATTAACATAGCTTTAACATTTACATAACAGGGTTACTAACATAGCCTTAACATTAACATAGCAATAAAATTACATAGCAATAACACTAACATGGCATTAACATCAACATAACATAGCTTTAACATTAACATAGCATTAACATAGTATTAACATTTACATAACATTACCATTAACATAGCATTAACAGCGCTTTATTTAAATTCTGTCGCTTTCTTCTGATTCTGTTCGCCTGGTAAAACAGCTAGAAAATTCATCATTTTTAGCTGTTCGCTGATTTCTGTTGTTTATTTTTCGTAACCACCGAGATAAACAAAGGCCACGTGCTACACATATTTAGACTGAAATAACAGGCAAACAGAATTTACAGTTGGTCGCTATGCACAAATATTCTTTTGCTTACGCGTGCTCTGTTGTATCTTACTGTGTCTTTCTTTTCGCCAGAGAATTCAGCTGGGGATTTGCATGTTCCAGCTGTAATACCAGGCGAACAGAACTTTCAGTAGAGAGCGATGCAAATATTTAAACATAACAGTCGCTAACAAAAATAAACAAAACATGAGTCACGTGTATATAAAAATATATGTATACGTTTACATAAAAATATATCACACATAGGTAATACGAATAAGTTTACATAATATTTCGTCTACTCTTTAGACCTTTAGCATTTTTTCAACTTACGTTACAGCCCTCGCAGCAAATCCAATATCGCAATTGTTGTCTGTCTCATATTTGTTCCTTGTGCATGTTTGTGTGTGTGTGTATCTATGTGTAAGTGTCTGTAAGTGTAGCAACTTGAGAGTCAGGCACAAGTTGCCACATGCCACATGCCACAGCTGTGGCAAAGGCAAAGCCAAAGCCAGCAGGAATTTAACAATTATGCAGCCTACTCCGATTGGATTTGCTTTGCTTTGCCCAGCAGCAAAATAGTTAACATATTTAATACAATAGTAATAAAAACTTTACGTAAATAAAATTAAGTTTAACATTAAAAGGCGAATAAGAAAAGGGGAGTCTGTTAATCGGGATTAGGCACAGGGGACTGGAAACTGGGGATTGGGGATTGTCTTCTACAGTCGTTTAAAAAAATAGTTGAGCATTCGTCAGTCAGCGAATCACAGTCACGTTTTTTACTCCCTGTCTAGCTGCGAACTCTCCTCCTGCCCTCCTGGGTTGGGGCACTTATAAGCCAGGCAAATTCTTGGAACTGCGCCAGCGGCGCGTCCTTGAAACTGGTTTTTGGCCATAAACAAGATGGTCATTGCAGCCACAGCGCTAACGACTGCCACAGCGAGCACGAAAGTGACTAAGACTGCGATCACAATAGTGACTAAGACTACGACTAAGACTGCGACTACACAGCAAGAAAATGAGTAGCGAATCTGGGTAAAGATTGAGAATAAACTGCGGCATAAGTAGGATAGGAAAGGGTAGTTTTAAGGCAAGTTGGGAATAATTTTAAGTAGTTAGTTAGTTAGTCTATATAAAAATTAAGTTTTAATAAAGATTTGTACGTTTGATTTTAATTTTCTTCCGTGTAACTTAGCGTATATCTTCTAGTCCACGCCTCTAAAGCCGTTGAGATCCTAGCTCGCCATTAAAATTATACTTTTTCTCTATTAATTAGAAGACGTCGTCGCCGTCGTCGTCGTGCACACACAAGATATTTACGACAATGGCTTTAAGGCCAATTAAATGTCAATTTCAACGACATATTGTCCAGAGTCAGAGAGTCGGCGGATTTCCTCTTGGCCGCAGCTTAAAAGCGTCCATAAAAATCAAAGCTTCTCTGATAAAATTTGCAAAATTATTGCTGCACAGTAGCCACCAGGGGGGATTGGCAAAGGAGGGGAGTCTTCTATCCAGGGATGGGTGAAAGCGCCATAGAACGTCATTTGATTAGGCTAAGTGGCTTACTGCACAGTGGTTAGCAGCTAATGTTTATATACACAAATATTTATTAACAAATGTTTGCTTAAATAAAATAAATAAATAAAATTTGAAAGCTGTTTCATTTTGTTGTCTAAGCAGCTGATTAAATATTATTTTAAGTCTGCAGAAAATAGCAAAAATAGTAGAATAAAATAAAATAAATTTAAAATTAGTTTTTTTAGTTTATACTTTAAAGTAACTCTTACCTTTGTGCCACTGTGCAGTCCAGTGATATCTGTGAAAATACGTTCATAGATGCACACGCAAGTGTCACATCAATTAGCCACATTGGAGGCCACGTTAGCTGCGCTTGGCCAACAAGCGTCTCCTTTCGCCAGAAGACTGTCTCGACGATTTGGCCATTTGGCTGGGGCCAAATTAGCATTGACTACGTTACTTGGCTAATTTGAAAAGTAAAAGGCAGTTGGCTAAATTACCCATCTAAGTGGCCAATGATCGACAATATTGTGTGCTGTTGTTGTTGTTGTTGTTGGCCTGGTTCATTGGCCAGACGCCTACGTGGTTAATGTAGATAAGTGAAGTACTCCATCTCTCCCTGTCTCTCTTTGTATGTCTGTCTTTCTCTAACTTATAACGAAAACGACAGCTGTTAGCTGACCTTCCGGTAAATTGTGTTTTCCTTGATTTACCAACAACTGAGCTGCAAATATTTAAAAAACGCTAACAAATATTATTTAAGCGTGTGTCGCTAACAGTGTGTGTATAGGTGTGTGTTAGTGTGTGTGTGGGAATAACACATTTTTTTATTCATGTTTTTCTAACTATTTGCTTATTTATTATACTCTGACAATCACCTTTTCTGCGTTCTTTGAACCGCTGCATTGCCCGTGTGCCTGATAAGCCTACTGATAAGACACTAGAGATGCTTATCAGTGATCTAGCTGATTTATTAGCTACATTTTGTATAACAAACAAACTATAAATAGTTGACTATATATTAAACAATGCTTAATTGCTGACCAAAACTATTTTAATAAACTAATTAAATGAGTGGAATACTTTTCCTGGCTTAGACTTACATTTATATCAATCAGGAAGCAGCTTTAAATATTTTTATTACAAGATAATGTAGGTTGCTTATCAGTTAAATATATAGGAATTAAGTCTATAAACACAACAGAAAGATAATCAATTGCATAAGAGACAGCAGAATGATTAAAATATTTGGGAATTTTTATTTATTGAACAACAAATATAAATAAATTTCCGGTAAAGCAGTAAGCTAGCAAAAATCCTTAGAAAATAGCTATATATTTATTTATGCTTTACTTTTACAAGTTAGCGCTACAAATTTGTTGTGCCTGGCAAATTGTAATTAATATTAATTATACGCTCCGTTGAACGCGGCGCCAAATGGGCTGAAATGGAAAACTGGAGTGTCTAATAAAGCAAACACTATTTAAATTGGGTTTATGGGGCCTCAACTGAAACTAAAACTAAACTAAACTAATTCTACAATTTCTAAACTTGCAGCTAACAACAGCAGCAACAGTTGCAGCCACAAAACGTCGAAAGCGGCAGAGAAACAGTTCGTAGCATGCGTCTCTTTAAAACGCGCAAATCAACGGACACATACAGCACGTTAACAGCCGCCCAGCAACAGCAACAAGAGTTGACCAACAAATTAGGCAAACAGCAATCCCAACAGCAACAGCAACAGCACCAACACAAATCACACGCCTTGGCAACATGCAGCAGCAAATTAAGCAAAAGTATTGCCAACAGCACAACGATATCGTCATCTTTGCCTGATCTGCACGACAACTCGCCCGTCATGATACTGAGTTGCACCACCCTCACCAGCAATGGCGGCGCCACAGCAGCAACAGCGACGGCAGCAGCTTCAGCTAACGCAGCAACTGGTGGTAATGTGCAGCAGCCGTTGCGCACTGCCACGCCCACCTGCTTGCTAAGTGGACGTCAGACGCCTTCGGCAATATCAATGCTCTCGCTGCAAGAAGCCAACAGCAATCTGCACCGTCAACAGCAGCAACAGCAACCTACCATTTATGTGCCCAATAAACTGGGCAACAATGTCAACAATGCAGGCACCGCAACATATCTGCTAAGTTACAGCAACAGCAATATTGCTGGCGCACAACAGCAGCAGCAACAACAGCACTATCAGCAATACATGGCACAGCGTTTGCATCCGAGTGCCACATCGGCCTCAAACAGTTGTCTCTACGACAACTCGGGAGGCAGCAACATGTCCCTTAGCTCTGGTAAGTAAACAACAGCAACAACAAGTGACAATGACTAAAATTTAATTAGAAGAGGGCGTTACTGCTACTGTAGAAACTGCTAGGCAAATGAGTGCAATCATTAAGCTGCCATAGGCACTGCGCATAACAAAATCTGCCATCCACCAAATAGGTTTCCCCCTCATGCTGGCAGAATTTCATTGAGTTGTCCCTGGGGTCTGACAGCAACAAGTTGCTGAGGGTGCGCGGGTGTGTGTCCAAAATGTTGACAAACCAAATTTGCTGCTCACAAGTGTTCTCCAGTCGCAGAAAGTGCGGTGACTCCTCCACGAACTGTGCGTGCCAACGAATGCAGTTGCTATTGGCGCCCAGCTGCATTTCACCCGTTGGCAGCAGATACAACTGATCCCTGTTGTGTTTGAGACACACCAAACGACTTGTTACCAGCGTGCGTAGGGAGTGCGGCAAACTCTGCAACATATTCTGCAGTTGTTTATGCCAAGGCCACGACGAATTCAGACGCAATTGTCGTAGGTTCGTCACAAACTGCAGCAGCAACATGTTGTCGTTGTCCAGGCGATGTGAGTGTTGCAGCTCCCTATAGTAATTAATCCAAAGCCAGAGCTTAAGCGGATTATGCACATCATTGCGGGGATAGAGCTTCTCTTGTAGTTTCCTTAATTCTCGTGCACTTTTGGGTGCGTCCAGCAGTCGCACATTCCAAGCGAGTTGTTGCTGCTCCGCCGTGCTAAGATTCTGACTCAGTTCTTCTGTCCAAGCATTGAATTGCAAACTAGTAGCATTTAAGTGCTCCAACACGGCCTTAGGCAGCTCTGAATTAAAGCCAGCCACAGTTTGAGCCTTGGCCAACTGCAATACTGCCAGCAACAGCAGGAGAATTCTGACCATCTTGTTGGCAAATGAAAATTTAACTGACTTCGCACTGGGAAATGCTTTAAAAGCAGCTCAGCAAAAGCTTTTCTTAAATACCTATCGGCTTATCTTTGGTTTAATTGTTGTTGTTGTTGTTGGCGGCGTGTTGCTTATCAGCTGCGTCTTTGTCTGCGGCAATTGCACCCAAAATTCTGTATTACGTAAACTCTTATGCAAATTCTTCCTGTTTCAATTTATTGCGCTGTTTTAGCAGGTCACATGCCCGACTACAAGCTGGTGACAGCCGTGCCCGTTGTTGTGCTCGATGACGAACACAAATTGTCCACAGGAGCAGCAACCCAGGAGGTGAATAGCGATGCCAGCAGCAACATTAGCAGCAGCCACACAGGTAGCACAACTTCCTTGGCCAATACCACGCGAAATGGTAAGTAACTTGAGCTCGCTTCCCAAAATAAACCAAATCCCCATGAAATCCCCATGAAATCCCCCATGAAATCTCCCCCAAAAATCCTACTAAAGCACCCCAAGTAAATGCGTCTAAATTGATTTTTAAATGAAGTGTTTCAATCGCGCGCGGCGCTTGCTATTTTTATTTATTGTAATGGAAATCTGTCTTGAGCATTTAAGATTAACCATAAATTAGCTGACAGCGGCTGAGTGCTGTCAAGTGTTTGTAGTTGGTAGCTAAATTTGTTAACTTATTTTAATTGTGGCTCGAAAATGTTGTGTATTTTGAGTGGCGTGCAAAGAAGACAAACAAACTGAATTTATAGCACGTTTAGTAAGGGACTGGGGACTATTATAAACCCTAAGTTGGAGGGAACTGTAAAGCACCCTGTACATAGTCTTATATAGCAGCATATTGGTAACAAACCACTTTTATTGCTGTTTGGGTTCATTTGGCACAAGTTCGTTGGTTTGGGCTGCTGTCTTTAAACATTTCCGCATCTGCCAATTGTCATCGATACGGGTGTGTGTGTGTAAGTGTGTATAGCACACCCTGAAATACCGTATTGACCCGATTTTGCATTGTCGTCGCCATCGTCGGCTGTAATGTGATACGACTGCGACTGTGATTGTTACTGTGACTGCGCCAGTGACTTACACGGTGACTGCGATGGTGTGTGTGTTGGTGTGTGTGGGGGAGAGCAGCGTAGTTCGTGCTATTGTGGTTTCGGTTACGGCCCTAAAGCCCATAAGCGACCAAGTGTGACAAAGCGTGGCATTATGTGATCCATTGAATGATGATTCGCAAACTACACACATATACATATATATATGTGTGTGTGTGTTTGTGTGTGACATGTGCTGAAATGTTGCGGTTCGTTCGTTCGTTATGCAGTTGATGCGATTACTGGCCAAATGCTGCTGTTAACGGGAATTGAGTTTTACTTTATGGAGACATACATTATTCAATTAATTAGCAAAACGCTGCTATAACCATGTCATGGGAAAGTAACACAGCATTTGCATAATACATCGCTGACCAGCAAGTCCAAAACAATACAATATCCCAATCCAATCCATTTTGTCCCAGAATATGTCCAAGAAACAAAGGAAATGAGGCGAATGTCGAATGCCGAATGCAATAATGTCTCACGTACGATACGAATTCGAACTCAAAGTCGAATTGCGAATTGCAGAAATTCTTTGAACCAGATCGCACTGTAACGGAATCGAATGAACGGTGTACAAGGGGGGGAGGGGTGGTAAGCAGGGAACTGGGGAACTGCACAACTGATGGAATTGAGATCGATAATCGAGCAGTGAAATAAATCAAGCCGAAAGGGGAAAACATGTAATAAGCGATAATCCAGCATAAACGCGCATGCGTGCAGCACCGAGTTGGAGTTGTAGAAGGTATTGGAGATGGGCATGGAGTTGGAGATGAGAACGGTATTGAAGAGCGGTGACCGAAGCCAGCGCCAGCTCGAAAATTATGGCATTTATATTACCGACGTTTGCCAACTGCCAGCCGACGACAGCTGGGCAAGAAGAGTGTTGATGTTGGCGCTTATTGATTTGCCTCTCTTCCTCACTCCTTTCCTCCCTCACTCCTCTTGCTGTCATTTGCCTCTTTTCCATTTCAACCATCACGTATTTTTGTTGGTCATAATTTGTGCTGGAATGAAAGCAATTTGTTGTTAGCTTTTGATACCCTAGTAAAATTAGCAGTCATATATTTTAAGCTGTGTTAGTTATGGGCACATATTGCTAGGGTATTTAAACGTCGAGACGAGTGTTTGGTTTTTATTTGTGCTTAGCCATTTTGACCTTGCGGCGGCAAATTCACAAAAGATTTCAGCGTTTGCTTCTTACATTTATTTACTTTGTATAAATATTCTGCTGTCTTTGGCAGTAATTAAAAATAATTAAGATTGGCATTAGACAAAGAGAGGGAGAGGGAGAGGAAGAGAGAGGCATAGGTTAAGGGAGCGCGAGAGAGACGCATTGAACTCTCCGCTGACACGCAATGCAGCTGATGATGGTGACGGCGATGCTATCACCAGCTGTCCACCTGACTCCAACTGAGCATTCCAGTCATTTAGACTTGAGCATTCCATCATCATCAGCAGTCTAAACGTTCCGTTCTCTTTGCATTATCTAAATTGTTGTAGATGCTGGAGAAAGTGACGCGACTAGCTGCTACCCTGTAACAAACATGCAGTGTCATTGCGCTGGTGCTGCCAGACTGTTGCACTAACTCACACAGCTGCTTGCACTGCTTTGTTGCCTGCACTGTGGCCCCGCCCCCTCGCTGTCAACCGGCAAATTGCAACAAAGCCAACGCGATGCTGGTCCACGCGCTGGAGTTCTGCTCAGCAGACCTGGCGGGCATTTGACACCGTCTTGAAAGTTAAGTGGGTGTAGAATTTGTGGCATGTGGCATGTGGCCGGCGGTCGTTTTTGATTCTCACTCGCTGCCCTCTTTACTCCCGTCTACCGTCTCTTCGTCTCTCACTCTGTCTCTGTCTCTCGCTGGCTGTCATATAATTGATGCCCGCGCCATTTGCTATTATTGTTTAACACTTCAGTCGCGTTTCTCTTCGCTTCCTCCATCTTGTTTTTTTCTACTCATCTGATTGCAAACGACTTGGCGTGCTGAAAACTTTAATCAAAGGCAAATGCAGCGAAAAGGGGTGGGGGGAGGTGTGAGGAGCAGGAGGAGTAGCAAAACAAAGTCGGTCAGCCCTGGGTGGAGCTGGAACTGGAGCTGGAGTCAGTTCAACTGTCAACCCGAATTGAGGCTGCATCATCTGCGCCCACACATTGAACGGTTCATGCCCCTTTGGCCATGTCTATTAAACATCTTTGGCACGAGTCGAAGCAGATGCAAATGGAAACGGAGTTTCGATTGGCAATTCAATGGATGACTATAAGCTCTTGAGGCGCACTTAATGTCGCAAATGAAAATAGTTTTGAAAATTTTATTGAGTCTATAATGCGACTGAATGCATTGAAATGCGATGCCAAATCGCAAACAACAACAACGGCAACGACAACAAATGCAGCTGATTCTTTTGTGCATGCTTTATACTAATTGTTTAGGCTCTTTATCTATCGCCGACTCAGTCCCGCACACACGCACGCCCACTCACGCCGTCTCGCTTGGGGTGGGACTGTGATAAATATGGGACAAGCGCATAAATTTGTTTATTAACGAGCCAAAAAAAGAGAGAAGAAAAGAAAGAGGAAAACACACTCGAACACTGTCCAGTTCAGACCACTGCCCTCCACTCCACTCCGGATGCATTTTTAAGTGTTGGCAATTGCTGTAAAACCAGATCGTAAAAATATTTTACGACGTTATTAGATTGCAACCACAAAAGGACTATAACCAGAAGAAGATTCGTTTTGTGATTGGTTATGCATCGCTTGTAATTGAGGTGTGTTTAGTGTTTAATAACTGTACACTGATTAATACCGAGTACATCACTAAGAATTGCAGAAGTATCCATGAATTTCCATATGAATGTGCTGTAGGACAAGAAACAAACGTGCATAGATTATATAATACTAATTATAACTTATGACCGATTCAACCATTACATTTTGTTGTCTTTAAAGCCAGATTAGATAACAGACCACGTGACGCTATGTTCTTTTAGGATGAAGACTTTAAACAGCATTTTATTAAGTATATTATTTATGTTAACAATTATATTGTAAATTGCATTACTTGATTAATTGAGTGATTAGCAGTTAAATAACAATAAAATTACGATATTCTCAACACAAGCCGCCCTCGTCCTCCTCCTCCTCTTTGGCTGGCTGGCTATCAGTAGCGTCAACGGGCTTCTTCTCGATCTGCAGTCCCTTGGGCAATGTAATGTTCTTGGACAGTATGGCGTATTCAACGTCCATGTGTCGAATGAATGGAGCATGCAGCATACGTGCAGCCAACTCTGGATCCTCGTCATCGAAGGCTTGCAGCAGTGTCTGCAATGTGGAAACTTCTTCGGGTTCACAACAGCTGCCCCATTCCTTGAAGGCCTTCTCCGCCTCCACGGAATCGCCGCGGGCCAACTGGACGAGTGTTAGAGCCACAACCAAACGGCCTATTTGACCATACGATTCTGTTTGCTGATTCAAGCCAATTTCCTTTTTAATGGCATTCGCAGCCTCATCGTAGCGCTGCAGCTTGACCAGCAATCTGGAGACCTTTGAGGAGAATTCAGCTGCTTGTCGTGTCGAGTCCTCGATGAGAATCACCTCAATGGCCTGTTGATAGAAGCGTAGTGCCATCTCCGGATGCTTACCCTCTGTTAACTTGGCTGCTTTGTCCAGTGCGGAGGCAGCTGCCTCGGGTGAACCATGTTGTTGGTACAAGCTGCAGGCCTTTCTAGCATACTCATCCACCTCCGTCAATTTGTCTGTTTCCTTTGCCAGCAGGAAGATCTGCTCGTAACACTTGGCCGCATGGAACCATGATTTGTTATTTTTGTAGCACTCAATTGCCTTTAGAAAACATTCCTTGCTTTTTTCAAACGACTTTGCTATCCGATACGCAGTTGCTGCCTTTGAGTACTCGTCAGCTGCACTGTCATAGTCCGGCACCCACTTCAATAGGGACGTCTTTAGGCTTTTCTCGGCTGTGCGGACAAGTTCCTCCGCCTCAGCAATTTTCTTAGCAGCCAGCGACATTTTTTATTTACGCTGTCGAAAAATCAATTGTTGTTTATGTATGCAGAGTGACTGTATACGTGTAAGCGAAAAAATACTCAAAGAAAATACTGAAGTCAATGTATCGATATATCGATATTTAACCTAAGCGATACTGTGTTTTGCGTGTGGGCACTTGTGACGTAAGCTTAAAACCGTTATATGTTTGGTTTAGTAAATGGCAAATCAGTATTATTTTATTGATAAACTTTAACGGTTATAAAAATGTTAATTTTAGATTTTATAAATCTAAATTAACGTTTAAATCAAGCTTAATTAAAAAAATTAAATCCAATGCTGGCTATAAATAGGCTAAAATGACAACATTACCTACTTGGTCTGCTTGCCGACCTTTGTTGTGGTCAGCTTGCCACAATGATGGTAATTCAATGCCAGGGACACGTGTCAGTTGGTCAGCCCTGTTCGAATGTCGGTCCTTCCTTCATGGTCAACAGATCGGACAGCTGGATATTTATACACTAACAAAGGTGTCTGCTGATTTGTGAAGCCTTTTAACACCAAGCATAAAGTGCTATGCCTGCCACATTTTGTTCGTCTAGACTAGAACGGCTGTGGATCCTATGTGGAAGCGAACTCTTTTCTCTACCGTTAAGATTCTGTTAGTGTATGAAATATTCGAATTAAAATATTCTTACCAATTTTTACTGCTTCATTTATCCATTCATGTGGCTGCAGTGCTGTCAATGCGGCATTTGCCGTGCGAGGTGTTGAGATTTATTGAAGCATTATAATTAACTAAGAAATCACTTTCAGATTGAGTTCTCTTCAAAAGACTTACCCCGTTCTCCCTCCTCTTTCTAGTGTTCACCTGGGGCAAGCGCATGAGTCGCAAACTGGATTTGCTGAAGCGAAGTGAATCCCCGGCTGCGAACACACACAAGTCACACACTGATCTGCGCAGTCTCTTCCACTCGCCAACGCATCACAAGTCCAGCAGCAGCAACAACAACAACAGCAGCAGCAATGGCAAAGCTTCAGGATTGGGCTTGGGATCGCCAACGCCTTCGGGAGCATTTCAGAGCAGCACGCTCAAAAAGTGCAAGTCGGGACCCATTGAGACGATCAAGCAACGTCAGCAGCAGCAACAGCAACAACAACAACAGCAGCAGCAGCAGCAACAACAGCAGCAGCAACAACTACAGGATGTGGCCAACAGAGGGAGCCAGAGTGCGCAGTCAACGCCTACGCATCAGTATCAGCCCGTGGCACGCCCACAAAAGGCGCTGAAGAACTTCTTTCATCGCATTGGCTCCACGGGCATGCTGAATCATCGCTCCCATAATCTGCTCAAGGCTTCGGAGGCAGCGCAGCAGGCGTCACCCACCAGCCAGACACTTTACCGCAGCAGCTCCACCAGTCAGCTCTCAAGCTGCTCGTACATCAAGTGCGATGATCCCACCGAGGGACTGAATCTGCAGCGACAGCAGCGTCAACTTCATCTCCATCAGCAGCAGCAGCAACAACAGCACTTGCCACGCATCTGCAGCTTGAAGTCGAGCAGTTGTGATGACATTGCCAAGGTGAGCAGCTGCCTCGCTGCCAGCGGCAGCAGCAGCACGGGCAGCACAGCCGCCAACAGCAGCGTGGGATCACCCTCGAGTGGTGCGGTGGGAGCAACTGCAGCAGGAGTGGGTGCCGGAGGAACAGCAGCAGCAGCTGCTGGCAGTGTTGGTGGACAACAGGATGCGGCACGACGTGGCGCCTTTCCCTATGCCTTTCTGCGCTCACGTCTCTCCGTGCTGCCCGAGGAGAACGGCGGCTCTGTGCTGCACAAGCGCGAGCAGATGCAACGCGAGGCAGCGGCTGCAGCAGCCGCCGCAGCAGCAGTTGCCGCCGTGGCAGCAGCAGCAGCATCGGCAGCTGAATCCCCGTTGCCGCAACGCAGATCGCCGGAACAGCAGATGGCGAATGTATCACGCAATGACAGCATCTCGTCCAAGGACTGGGAACCACTTTACCAAAGATTAAGTAGTTGTCTGAGTTCAAATGAGTCCGGCTATGATAGCGATGGTGGTGCTGGCGGAGTGCTCGGTGGTGCGGCTGGTGCCCGACTGGGCAATAATCTTAGCATCTCTGGGGGAGATACAGAATCTATTGCCTCGGGCACACTCAAACGCAACTCGCTAATCTCGCTCAGCTCCTCGGAGGGCGTCGGCATGGGCATGGGTCTTGGCATGGGCATGGGCATGGGTAGCTCCTCCGTACGCAACAGCATCTGTAGTGCACCCGTCTCCCTAGGCGGCTACAACTATGACTATGAGACGGAGACCATACGTCGGCGTTTTAGGCAGCTGAAGCTGGAGCGCAAGTGTCAGGAGGACTACATCGGTCTGGTGCTGTCACCCAAAATGGTCGTCACCAACAGCAATGAGCAGCAGTATCGCTATCTGATCGTCGAGCTGGAACCCTACGGCATGGCCCAAAGGTGAGTAACTGCCAGTTGTAACCATTACTCCATGCTCATCCTAACCTACTCCTTTCAGGGACGGCCGCCTGCGCCTGGGCGATGAGATTGTGAATGTGAACGGCAAACACTTGCGCGGCATTCAGTCGTTCGCGGAGGTGCAGCGTCTGCTCAGCAGCTTTGTGGAGAACTGCATTGATCTGGTCATAGCGCATGACGAGATTGCCACCGTGACCGATTTCTATACCAAAATCCGCATCGATGGCATGAGCACACAGCGCCAGCGACTCAGCTACGTGCAGCGCACGGACAGTCTGAGCAGTCTGCAAAGTCTGCAGCTGCAGGTGGACCAGGAGCAGGAGCAGCAGCAACAGCAGGAGCAACAGGAACAGGAGCAGCATCGTTCGCAGCTGGACGATGGCGAGGATCAGTGTGATGCACGTTCACTGGCCAGTGTCAGCACATTGCCCACACCTATGCCACTGATGCAGCATCGACGCAGCTCCACGCCGCGTCCCTCGCTGGATGTGAGCGCGGCAGAGCAGGAGCTACTGCGTCGTCGATCCCGCAGCTCATCAGGTCAGCGCAGCTTGGCTTTAACACCGACACCGCTGTTTAACCAGCAGACCAATGACACCTCCAATAACACCAATAACGAATCCTATACGCCTGTGTACGCAAATCGGGCGGCCAGCATCTGTGTGGCCTCCTCGCTGGCGGATGACGAGAAGTGGCAACTGTTGGCCCGCAAGCGTTGCTCGGAGGGTGCAGCCCTTTCGGCGGATGCGTCCGCTGGTCAACAGTTTGGTCAGCGCACACACTATGCCCGCAACTCAATTAATCTAACTAATTCACATTATCGCTCGCTGAGATTTGCCCATTCCCGGTTGAGCTCCTCGAGGCTCAGTTTGTTTATGCAGACGCCAGGAGCAGGAGCTGGTACAGGGCCGGGTACAGGGTCAGGAGCAACAACAACTGACACCCATACAACAACTGATCTCACTAATAATATGACGTCACAGCAGCCACATCCATCACAACAACAACAACAACAACAATCACAGCCACAACAACAAGCACACCATTCACTTTACATCAAGCACACGCAGAAAAATGTTTCATTGTTTGCGCCTAATCCATATCTAAATTCCTGCTCCACTGCATCATCCTCAATAGCATCAAACAGCTCATTGGCACCGCCACCCGCCTCCTTAATGCATCATCGTCCATCGCTGCCAGTGGCGAAGCTAACAATCCGTGACGAGGAAATGGCCGAAGTCATACGTGCCTCCATGAGCGAGGGTGAGCCCAATAACCCAATAACCCCATTCCCCCCGTGTTGAGAACTCACGCTAATCCTTTTGCCTTTCCTTTACTCTAACAGGAAACGGTCGCTGCACGCCCAAAACCATAACATTCTTTAAGGGACCTGGCTTGAAGTCGCTGGGTTTCAGCATTGTGGGCGGTCGGGATTCGCCCAAGGGCAACATGGGCATCTTTGTAAAGACAGTCTTTCCATCGGGACAGGCTGCCGATGATGGCACACTGCAAGCAGGTGAGTTGCAACTCAAAGCTTAAGCAAAAGATTAGTTAACAATCAGGTAATCGCTGCAGGTGATGAGATAGTCGAGATCAATGGACACTCGGTGCAGGGCATGAGTCATGCGGAGACTATTGGACTCTTCAAGAACGTGCGTGAGGGCGCCATAGCGCTCAGGATCTTAAGAAGAAAGTAAGTTAACTTAAATCTAAACCCAACTAAACAAATTCCTAAACAAATTTCGTTTCCTTTGCAGACTACAAAAGGCTAAATCGATGGGCACTTAAGGCAGTCGATCCATGGATCAAGTTATTCGGTTATACAAGATTTCAACCTTAGCAACTATTGTTATAATTGTTAATACCTTAAGTTACACATACGACTGTACATTGAATTCTTTAGTTTAGTTTTAGTTGAACCTTTTGTAAACGTACAAATCCCTCAAGAAATATGCACTCAACATATTTATGTATTTATTACATATCACTAAATATTACTATGTATAACTAAACCTAGCTGGTGTTGTTCGTATAGCAGTTTAGAGGGTTAAGAGCTTAGCATTTTAAGAATAAAATGAACTTTCACTTACCAATCAAATGGAATTTTTCTTTCTTAACTCAAAAGAAACTTAGGCAAAGTTCGGAGGCTTTAAGATTGCGATAATGGAGAAAGTGAAGAAAATTACAACAGATCGCAAATCTTGAGTCTAGATTTAAGTTAGCCAAAAACACTAAACTATGTTATAAAATAATATAAGCTAAGCTTCACAACGTTGTACAAGTCCTCAATTAAAAAACTATAATAAAAACGTAATTAAAAGTTACCATAAACATGTCTTCTTCTTTATTCTACCATATTTTCATCAAGCTGTTGGGACATCTCTGAATCTGCTTCACTATCCTTGACTATCAGTCTTTGCTTCTTCACGAAGTGGTCAATGCGATTCTCTAGACTCTCTGAAAAATAGTTTCCATGTTAGTTAGGTAATTCCAATTATTATTCAAGTTAAACTTACCGCAACGCTTGCGCTGCAGCAGCAGTTGATACTGACGAGGCTTGACCGAATCCTGCAGCATAAACACCTGCGCCTGTATTCGTTGTGGCTTAAATTGTCGGGACAGAGTATCCTCCAGCTGGGACAACACATTGCGTATCATGCTGCACTTAACGCTGAACTGTGTCCATTCACACTGCACGTTCTCAATGAGCTTCTGAAGATTCTCCTCGCTGTACACCCAATCGGTTAGATCGGGTTCATTTGCGGAATTGGGTTCAGACTCGGAAACAGACACAGTTGTTGATGGATCTAGTTGACGCGTGGTGTGCGTACGGAAATCACAATGGAATAGATTCAGGGGTAAGCCTATTGCTGCCGTATATTGTGGCTTGCAAGGATTCTTTGTGACATCCAGTAGTTCTGTAATAATACTGGGTTCTTCATTTCTTTGCCCGACGAGCAGCAGCACGGCCATGATGCAGCGGATTTGATGCCACAGAAAAGCATTCGCTTGTATCTCCAAGTAGTACATAGCGTAACCTGGAGCATGGACAAAGAAAGTTTAGTTTAATAAATGTAAGACTAAGAGCAATCCATTTACTCACCACTATCTGAATCCTTCTGCTCCTTTGACTTATTGCAAGGCTTTATTTGGGCAACTTGAAGATTCCGCATATAGTTCGTAACTCCGTTGTGTACATCCATTTTACAGAAATTGCGGAAATCTGCATGATTCACAAGCAATTTGCATGCAGCTTGCATGGCTTCAATGTCCAGATCTCCTCGGGGAAAATAGTAGCGATATGTGCGAGCAATGCAGTCGAAGCGTGCACTATAAACCGGACTACGCAAGGGCATCCAGGACACACACTGAATATTCTTGGGTAACACACGATTCAGTAAACTGCAATAGTCGATTTCAGAAGCCAACAACTCCGTCTTCAGCTGATCAGCGGGTGCAAATTTGCTGCGCAAATCAATAGAAATAACTTGAGAGAAGGCGCTCACTTCTTTGTCCGTGCGTCCACAACGATTATAGTTTGATGTGGCCCGGGATTCGATTAGGCAAGTACGCAAAAGAGCGCGGAATACAAAGGACTCTGCAATAATTGGAAAGTTTAGTGAACAATTCTTGTATAGTTACAATGCCAACTTACCAATTGTGTCGTTAGAGTCCTCCTGGCAAGCAAAGCCCTGATAGTCCCAGCCAAAGTAGACGATCTTGAGCAGCACATGACGCCTGTGTGCACTGTGAATCGTATGATTAAATAAACAATTTTAAATACTAAATACTACAGCTTACCTGGACCAATCAAACTTACGTTGTTTGTTACGTTTGCCGGTGGGTTTATCCTCCGTTTGCTTGTCATCCGGTTTTTGCTTTTGTTCCATGCCGGCTTCTTCTTGTAGCAACGCTTTAAACTCCTCATTGTTTTTGTCGTTCTCAGACAGTTTCTTCTGCAGCAAATTTTTAAGCTGGAAATTGTACGCCTCCAGCTGCACAATTTTATCGATTAGCTCCGATTGACTTAGCTGCTCCAGCTCCGCTCGAGACAGACCCTTTAAGCGTTTGTTTATCACCACTTTCTTGCTCATTTTGCTTAAACCGTATTCATAAACAAATGCAACACGTGCGATACCAAGTAAGTATCGATAGTTCTAATATTGCGCACGGTGCAGTCGATATATCGATAAATTGGTGCAAAGCAACCCTAAGATCAAAAAATAAACAGAGTGGTCCGCTTGTGTTGCGCTCAACAAAATATAATAATGATATAAAAAAAGTTGCTGACATTAACAATTAAGAGATTTTAAGGTTATTTTAAAAAGAAAATTAGCAAGATCAAACCCTAATTAAATATGTTGGAAGGTTGGTACTGTCGTTCTCTGGCGAACCAAAAGACTACATCAGGAACCGCCGAAGACGAACAACTGGAAAGTGACGATGAGCTACAAATGAAGCCATCGGGAGCAGCTTCTGGTGCAGCACCTGCAGCCTCCAGCTCGGCATCCACGGGCACAGCGAATGCCAATGTAGATTACAAAGAGCGCTACAGAAACCTAAAGCGCAAACTCAAATTCCTCATATATGTAAGTGGTATTTTCCACTGCCACAAATTTCGTTTTTTATAGGCTGCCCTTCTTTCTAGGAAAATGAATATTTTCAGGATTTGTTGCACACAAACCAGCGACGCTTACTAAAAGTTTCCCGCGATAGATCGTTCCTTATTGATCGCCTCCTGCTCTATGAGAAGCCAGCCAAAGACTCTAGTGATAGCGATGCCACTGATAGCTCCAATTCCGACGCAGAGCCCGCGACTTCGTCGGGCGTTCCAGTACAAAACACGATGGACTCATCGAAAGAGGCTGCTGCTTTGCGGAAAAAGCACAAGGAAAAGGGAGATGCAAAGATAGTTGTGCCTGCAGCACATCCAGGAGCCATGGGCGGGGCCACGCGTGGGCGTAAGCGTAAGGTTCTGCCTGGCGGAGGCCTCGTTCACCAGCAGCTGGGTAAGAAGCAACTGATGGCAACGGCAACAGTGTCACCTTCGCTGTTGCAAAAACACCAGCATCCTATACCACCGACTAGTTCACTAAGCACTGCAGAAATAACCCGACAACTGCAAGAACGTCGCCCCACACCCATAGAGCTAATGAGTCCCGAGTGTGCCTCCGCCACAGTTCCAGCTACGATGCTAAGCGACGAGAGCCCCTCCAAACTGTAAGCAACGAAACATGCATTAATGTAAGTGTATTCATAATGCAATCTTTATTTTCTTTTGCAGCTATCCAAACGAGAGCTTGCAGCATTTAATGGAAGACGATTCGCCCTCTCACGTAGCTGCCGAGGAGTGCGTACCCATGGTGTACACGAATTGATGTATTTACTAACTAACCTACGATTCTACAAAAATAAAAACAGCTATTAGTCTTTTGAATTGGTCACACAACTTATTAAAACAACGTTTTCTCCTCGAACCATCAGTTGGGGGATTTCACGTCGTATCTGCACGTTTTTTCGGTTCAGACTTTTGACGTGTACGGTGGGCAGAGTAATTCCCAGCTGCCGAAGTCGTACAGCGCATTCTGCTTGCGCGGGGGTTCCACTAATATTTTGTGCGCCATATTTATACTTTCGACGCTGCCAAATCTCGACGGCGTTTTTGAGCAACAGATTCCACTGCTTGTCGTAAGCCACCAGCTCACCCTCTATGCTGCCGCTTATGCCGTGTTCCTTCCGCAAGAAAACTCGGATTCGTGTTGTCCTAACCCCTGTCGTCTCCGGTGTTGGTACTGGCAACTGTTTCTGTAGAAAAGCCAAAGGACCTTCCGTGCTGGCCATATGTGTATAAATATTTCGATAATGTTTAGCTTTGGGAGTGCCTGCAACGGGCATCTGATGTGGCTCGAACCGCCTCGTAACCAAAGGCTGATCAGCTGGCAATGTCTTGGAGCTCGTTGTCGGCTGAGCTGCGACAGCTGTGCTCTTTTGTCTCTTGTTCAGTTGCCAAACGCCAACCTTTACCAGCGCACTTTCAAACGCCGCTATATTTTGATACAACACATTTGGCGTTTTTTCCGTAACGCGGTAGTTGGCGGCGTACAGTGCACGCAACGGGTTGAATCTCTCACTTCCCACATCGAGTTCTTCCGACGTATTGTTTTCGTCCTTTTTATCCGACGCACTCATGGTAGCGTTTGCTCATAAACTTTTTCATTGTGATCATTTTTTCAAATAAAACTATCGATAAATTATCGTTTGCTCTCACGCACATTAGTGGTACTCCGGTAACAAATGTGGATCGATTATTAAGCTTAGTTTACAATTGAAAAAAATAAACAATTAAATGCAATTGAATTTAATTAACAACAAATATGACTCTTGTGTTTATTGATTTATTTTACAATTTAGAATTCCTCAGAGACTTAAGTGGTATGCAATATTTTATAAAGCACTGTCTCTCTTTTCACCTTAAGCGGTGAGAGCTTTCAGTTAAACAAAGCTGCGACATCGCCCAATTGATAAGCTATCTTCTCAACGTAAACACACAGACAGATATTGCCGTATAAAAACGGTTATTCTTCAGTCAGTAAACAACAAAATGTGCAACAATTTGGGCACCAGTTTCGGAGTCTCCAACAAAGTGTTGATCGGAGTTGGAGCCGGTCTATTGGCCGCTGGGGGAGCGGGTTACTTGGTATACCGACATCTCCACCGCGATCTGATGCCAACAAAATGGCGTCGTGTCGGCACACTGGAGCAGATAAATGTTTTTCCAGTGAAGTCTTTGGGTCCACTTGTGCTCACGGGTCAGGAAATGTACGATTGTGATGTGTTGGGAATTGGAGTAGGAAATGTTAGAGATCGCAAATTTATGTTAATCAACGATAACAACGAAATGATTACGGCTCGGGGATATCCCCATATGGTGCTCATCCAGCCAAGACAAACATCCAATGGCCTCTTGTTCAGCGCACCTGGAATGCCGGATTTGGAGCTCGACTTTGGTCATTTGGATGCACCTGGCAAAGATGTGCGAACCTCTGTCTGGGGTGTAAGCTTGGATGCAATGTTGTGCGGTGCTCGTTTCGATAAGTGGTTCTCTGAATGCATACTGAAGAAAGACTCGGGCTTGAAGCTTGTCTATTATCCGTACTCGGATCCAGTGCGTGCCACTAACCCCCGACTCATTAGTATGCCCTTCATAAAACAGGCCGATTCGGTAAGTTAAAGGTCAGATTTACTTGATAACATAATTTATAGATTTAAAACATTTTTATATTACTGTCTTTCAGGGAACTTTTAACGATGCAACTAGCTACATGCTCATGAATTTGTCATCCGTCAATGATCTTAACACACGCCTTAAACAACCCGTTGACACACTGCAATTCCGTGGAAATTTCCATCTGAAAATGGACGTCGATAAGCCCTACGCCGAAGATGACTGGCAGTGGATACGTATTGGAGAAGATGCAGTTTTCCGCAACGTAGCTCCCTGCACACGTTGCATACTACCAAACATAAATCCTTACACTGCCGAACGCAATTCAGATGGCGAGCCATTAAAAACACTACGCAGGTGAGTGATCAGCAATCGGAAGAGAGTGATAGCAAATAACAAAATACTCTTGACCTTGCAGCTATCGTTTGTTTAACTACTCTTCACCGGCGCTGGGAATACATATGGGTCTGCGACGAGCGGGAAATGTTAAAGCCAACGATGTTATTTATGTAGAAGATAAATGAGAAAAAAATAATATAATCAGAACAGAAATTTAATCAGAGATTATATTAGCGCTTAAATTGTTTTAATTAAAGTTGAAATTGACAATAAAGTTTTAAATTTACAAATCTGCTACTTTTTTGATTACTCTCTCCCTCTCTCCTCTACTACAACGACAAATTAGTAGGAGTAAAGTTTAACAGGGATGCAAATAGTTATCCAGCACTGTTTCTTTAGATACGCACTTAAATATAAACGCCTATCGTTATCACTTTTTTCTTACCTACTTTGAAGAGCTTTCGCGAGCTTTCACCTAAGAAGTGCAACAAGTGTAACATCAGTATTAATTGATAAGTGATCGTATGTGTATTTTTGCATATAAAGTACTTTAATTTGCATCTAATCAGCTGAACAATGAACCGAGATCTGGGCGGTTTAGGAGTCTCGAGCAAAATGTTGCTTGGAGTTGGAGCCGGTCTTTTGGCGGCAGGGGGTGCAGGGTACTTGATACACCGGCATCTTAATCGCGACATGATGCCGAAAAAATGGCGTCGCGTTGGAACATTGGAACATATTTATCTGTATCCAGTAAAGTCTTTGGGTCCTCTAGTGATCACTGGCGAGGAGATCTACGATTGTGATCTATTAGGCGTAGGAGTGGGAAATATTAGAGATCGAAAATTTATGATTGTTAACCATAAGAATAAAATGATTACGGCTCGCATTTATCCCCATATGGTGCTTATCCAGCCCAAACTAATGCCCAATGGCCTCAAGTTTACTGCACCTGGAATGCCGGACTTGCTGCTAGACATGGCGCAGATGGGTGGGCGTAAGAAAATCGTGCGCACTGAGGTGTGGGGTGTCGAATTGGATGTCATGATGTGTGGGCCTCAATTTGACCAGTGGTTCTCGCAATACATACTGAAGAAGGACACGGGCATGAAGCTTGTCTATTATCCTCATACCAAGCCTGTGCGTGCCACAGTTCCCGATATGCGAGGCATGCCCTTCCTGATGCAAACCGATTCGGTAAGAAGACTTTCATAGAGTTATCCACTTTAAAGCATTTTTCCATCCAGGGAGCGTTCAACGATGCCACAAGCTATATGCTTATGAGTTTGGCATCGATTGGAGAACTGAATAAGCGCGTCAAGGATCCCGTTGACATCCTACAATTCCGTGGTAATTTTTACATCAAGCCAGACGTCGATGAGGCCTACGCTGAGGATTACTGGCATTGGATTCGCATCGGGGATGACGCTGTGTTCCGCAATGTTGCTCCTTGTGCTCGTTGCATTCTACCCAATATTAATGTTAATACTGGCGAACGTAATCCGGATGGAGAGCCGTTAAAAACTCTACGCACGTAAGGGATCAGCACTCAGAGGATAATAGGAATCTGTTGATAACAAGTAACTCTCTTTTTCAGCTATCGTAAGCTCGGCACTGCCAGCAGCGCAGCCCCGGCACTGGGACTTCACCTTGGCCTGCGTCGTGCGGGCAATGTAAAGGTGAATGACGTCGTTTATGTTGAAGAGGAAGAAATCAATCCATGAATTTATGTAGAAATATAATTGTATACGTTCATCTTTATTACATATAACAGAGAGATTATGATAGTACGAAAGTTGAATATGTATGTAAATAAACATGGGTATGAGCTATAACAATAATCGTGTGTGTGTAATTGTCGCTGTATTGCTGGATTACTGGATGCATCCCTGCCAGGCTAGACCTCCGCAGGCCATGCTCACAATCACATAAATAATAAATATAACCACTAAGCCGACGACAACATACACTCGAATGTTCTTCCAAAACATTTGACGCGCCAGATTTCTCGATGCCTTGCGGAATGCTACAGACTAGGGAAGATGTTTTTTTTTTAATTAATTATTATTTATTATTAATGATCAATGTGTACTTACATTGGTATTCAAATTATCGGTTTTATTGACCAGCAGCTCCAGTTTCTCGCCCCGATCGCGCAAAGAGTCTGCCAATAAAAAGGAAATGTTAATAAAATATAAACTCAATTTGTTTTGGAATTAACAGTGTAATTACCAATATTCTTTATCATAATGTCTTTTAGTTCGTCAATTTGGCCATGTACTTGGGATATTCTGTCCACTTCCCGTGACTTACTGAAGTGTACCATTTGCTGGGATAAAACTTTCGAAAATTCTGTGTTCATTGCGTAGGCAATTGCAGTGGCCACCTGTAGTCCATAGGTCTGTATGAATGTCTGCTTAATGTCCGCCAGGAAAAGAAAAGCGCGAGAGCGTTCGAATTCCTAAAACGAAAGGACATGAAGTAGGACAATAATATACTATGAAATCAAACTTACATTGTCGGTGATGCACATGTAGATCAATTTGTTCTCGCACGTATAGTGTATCAAATAATCGCCGTGTGTGTAGGTCATCTTGTGGTTGTGCACAGCAATTCTGCCCATTATTTGCTCAGTTACTTCGGCAAAATTACCTACACACTCTGCAAATTTAGCTAGCACAGTTGTGCCGCGCGCTATAACACTATACAGTATTGGCATAATGTGGGTATCAAGTGTTTATAGCCGCAAATGCGTGGTGACTAACTCAACTAAAGATTTCAGTTTCTCCGCTCTTATTGTGTTTGCTTTTATCAGCACAAAAACACCAACAACAACAACAGCAACGTCTCAGAACTTTGTTGTCTTCCTCTGACGAATAAGAAAAGTGACTGTTAATATAGTTACATATTTACAATGCATTCGATTCATTTGATTGACTGCTTTATTGTGTCTTACCCAATAATTTTTATATTTCTAACTATTTTGGTTTTTCCTAAACACTGTTTATCCAATTTTTAAAGCGATAATCTGCGTCATGCGTATGCAACTTAGTGGCCACAAATCAATAAATTAGCTCATTTCAATCAAACTATTTTTTATAATACCATTGAATATATCGTTATGTATTTTTTACAGATTTTTTGTTAACGTTTTGGAGGAAAAACGGGACAAAGATCTTTTTGTTTTATTTCTTTTTTGTAAAATGCACTTGCACTTAAAGAGCTGAGTCAGAACAAGTTCATTTGAACGGCTCTTTCAAATGAACAATTGCTGAACTTGTTGTTTAATGTAAACAAATCAAGTAAAATAAACAAATGCCTTTACTTGCTACTCTTTTTCAGTATGAAATTAATTACAAATAAGTCCCACGTTATTAAGAGAGGAATATTAAAAAGATTGGAATATATTAACTTCACTTTCACGGTAGTACATTGCGTCTGTTAAAAGCAATTATCGATTTTTGCTGTAAAATAACATGTTCATCGAATCATTAGCTTAACTTGTGGGTTTATCTTAACACTGTTAAGTATTGTTTTTAGTCGGAAATTTATCTAAATTCTTAATACCGTCATTAAAAATTATCTTAATTATAAAACGATAAGTTTTTAAAATATAGCCGCCCAACCAATAAGTTTTTAAATCTGATTAGGTTTTGTGCGACTTTGAGAATCGTCAGAGTCCGGCAACATTATCAAATTCGACAATTCCACAAAATGGCAATATCAGCTGAGTCTGCAGAAAATCGTTGGCTTGATAAGAAACAGCCTTTTTTTAAAATGCTGGGCGAGTACTGCGGTAAGTACTTTATTTCCGTTAGATTAAGCAGTTAAATACCATTGTTAACAATTACATAATTATTTGCGTTTGATTTCGCTTTTGAACTTGAACTTACAGACCTCTGTATTCGCATTACCATAGTGGCTTTTCTTGCCAATCTCCTACAGCGTCTGTTTTTTGTAACACACGAATATCTCATCCATGCCAAATACTATTTACCCGAAGAGCGTATAAGCACAATTTTAAAACGAGCATGCACTTACAGTTCCAAAACATGCTACCTTGCAATTGCATTAATCTTATTGGGATTCTCTCGGTTTGCAAGCACCGGAAATTTTAAAAACTTACTGCCAAACTATGTGTACTTTGCGTGCATGCCGCTCTATTGGATTTTAAATTACGTCCAATTGGATTACAGTCCATTGGGCTATGCCCACTGGATACGGGATACACATGGACTAGACTATGGTGCTGGTCTCGCCTCCAATTATTTCCACGGATATTTGAAACTTTCGTTGCCTGAGCGCAATAACGATGGATTAAAGAAACGGATGCAAATATATGAGGACACTCAACATGTAACCTTTGGAATAGATCGCTTGGTTATATTGATTCCAGATAATATGTTCGTTAACGGCATAATTGAGAGCAAATTGTTAGAACCGGCTGAGGTGAGTCACAGCTGCATTTTGTTTTCCGCATGTAGTATAGCACTTTACTTTTATCGCAGCCATTAGAGACTAAATATATTAATAGGGCAGGTGTAAATCGGCCCTTTAAACACGCAGTCTATAGACTGAAGAAGAAAATTAATGGAGAAAACTACTACTTCGCTATGGAAGGTGCCACTCCAATGCTGTCCTTCTTTGAGGCAATGAACTTTAAATTGTCGACGTCGTGGCAAATGCAGGAAATGAAACGAGAAATTTGGCTAAAGTTTTATAATCATTTGAGGCAGCTTATAAAAAGTTGGCCAGAAACCGAGAATGAAGTGGAGCTAATTGTATACAACTGTGTGTATATGTAACAAATACTTAATTTTTTACTAATATTTTATACTTCTAGCGCGAACAACAACTGGTGAAGCTGTAGACGTTGGCGAAATACTTTATGCCCATGTACAAAAACGTTTGGCAGTAAAAAACAATTGAACTAAGACTTAAGTATTTATTAAGGATATTATGCCTGAAGACTTAATCTATGAATCCATTGACTGGTTATATGTTTGCATGCCATTTTACACAATTGACAATATTACATATGTGTATAAAGATTTTCTTACGAACTACTATCGCCTTCTCCTTCTTCGTCATCTTCCTGTTGTAGTTTTGCCTGGGCTAATGAAATCATTCGAGACTTCCATGTTTCATAGTCTTCAATTTCGGGCATTTTGCATTTGTGTTTTATTTCTGTGACGGGTTTATCCTGATTATTCTCAACTTTCTCTTGTAACTTAGACACCACATTGATCTCCTTGTGGTGTTTTTCAATTATTCGCTCCCATTGATGTTCCAGCTGCTGCCATTGTGAGGGACGCAAATTACTGAAGGGCATAATCTTTGTTTTGGACACTTTCTTTTTGAGCAGGCGACACGCTTGGAATACAGCCATGGCAGCGTACTGTGGATGATCAGAGTCAGGGTTCTCGCCGTTGACAGCCTTAAACAGGGTTAGCAGCTCCTTAGCTTTTCGCGACACTTCGTTTAGAGTCAACTGCACACATATATCGTTGACAGTTGGGATTTTGTTGAGATCAAGTAGTTTCTCAAACATGCGCTTGTTATTGACATAATGGCTTTTACGCAGCGCGGACAGTTTAAGTGCCTGTTCCTTGTCAATGCCAATATCGAGCAGGGATGATGCGATATCCACGCACAATACAATTTTACCATATTCGTTTATTTGTAGCGGAACATTTGTAGAACGTAACTCCAACAGTCTTATTAGTTCTGTTGTCTTTCTATAATAAAATGACACTTTATAAGATTGCAACTGTATTAATAATATAATCACTTACTCCAACACGTTGGGCTCATCACTGAGTCCCATTTTTGATATTAGTTGCGCTATCAGTGTAGTCATTTTCGCCTACTAATTTAATTGTTTACTTTTTTTGGCGCGAATTAAACAGATGTACGCAAACGGCGGTGTTGCCATACCTAGCTAAGTGATAACGGGTGGCAACCATAACATTACAGGATTCATCTTCTTTCTAAGTATGTAAGCATAACATTACAAGATGGGACAAATGTTACCAATTATTTTAAACTGGGATGCAACCAATTTAATTTAGACATTTTCAAAAAAAGGAGTTTTTTTTATTTTATAATTATTAATATTACGAATATTAAAGAGCAAGTAATATATTCGGCCAGACCCTTTATCTTTTTTTTATAATTTAGCGAAATACAAAACGTTATGTTAAGCCGATTTTAAATCAGATTGTACACATATTCAATTTTAAGCTTATATTTCGTTTTCGCTGTCATCTGCGTTTTTAGCGGCTTCTCCAGCCTCAACGGCCAATTGTGTCCAAGATTCGGGGTTAATGAGATGAATACCGTTCGTGTCTTTGCCAACAATTCCCATTTCGTAGCGGAAATCTTTGTCCTTCAGCTCATCATGTACCTGATAAATGCTGAAATAGAAATAAAATTACAATTAGAAGAGAAAATTAATTGGAAATTCATAAATTTTCATACATCTTGCCTCCACTGCGCACCAACTCATCAGTGTTCATGTCAGCAAACTTGAACTTTTCCATCTCTGTCTTGGCTTGTTGCTTGGCTTTGCCACTGGCACAGGCATAGTAGCCAAAAGACGTTCCGGACGGCTCAATTTTGTATAGTTGTGGACCATCGGTCTCATCCCATGAGGCAAATATAACAGAAAGACCGAATGGACGCACGGCACTGTACAGTGTGTAGGCGTGGATGTAGCCGGCAACGCGATTGCACAAATGCTTGAGGGGAATCGTGCGCTCAAACTGTTGACGGAAATTGGCAGCTTCTTGACGGGCAATGTCGGCCACATAGTTACCGTCGGCCATAAGTCCAGCTATGGCCATGCCAATGTTTTTCTCAATTGTAAAAATGCGACTAGCTGCGTCCGGCTCATAGAGTTGGTCAGTTATGATCTTCTCGACAGCTATAACAACAGAATCTTTGCCTCGGATTCCAATAACTGTGCCACTCTTCTCTACAGCTTTGGAGGCATAGTCAATCTGAAAGACGCGACCGTCCGGCGAGAATTGCGAAGCGGACAAATCGTACTGCAAGTACACGTTGATTAATTAACTTTCTTTTACCGTACATTATTTGATAAACTTACACCTGTGCCAATTGTACTCATTGTTTAGTTTGTATTAGACTTGTTGTTAACAAAAACTGAAGATATTCAGCAAACTTGCAGCTACGGACGATGATTTGACGGCTTTTGATTTGACATATGCAATTCATGTGAAGGGTTGCCAGAAGTTATAAATTTGTTAAAGTGTTGGAAAATTCAAAAACGACTCGATCAAAGTATAAAAAATTACTCAAATTTAAATGAAAATTTGAATATAATACTTAAAATGCATTGACAATTATTCAATAACCAAAAACGGCATAATAATTCGTTGTTTATCAGATCGAACTTGATACTAACAGTGCTGTAAAACATCATATATTTATATTTTCTTAATATTTAATTAATGAGCGATATGTTAAATTGAAGAAATCAAATTTTTATTTATATTTTTACAGCTTATCTCAATAAAAACTCTTATTTCTTGTTGAAGTTTTCAGTAGCCGCAATTGTTTCTTTATAGAGTCATGGAATACCCGTATTGCGTCTAGTTCCAGTTTATTGGGAACTTGTTCTTTTTCAAATATGAACTTCTTTTCCGCTGTGCACGCGGTAGTTCTATAAAATTTGTAAACAAAATTTAATATGCTCGCAAACATATCGGAAAAAAGGTAAGATAACTTGCAAACAATGAGTCAATCTATAATAAAGTAATGGTTTCTAGCTATGCGGCTGAAGCTCGCTACACAAACTTTTATGCGGGAAACGACATCGCCTGGAGCGAGTGTGGTCAGTATTTCTACTGTCTTAACGGCGATGTTGTGAATCAGGTGGACGTCGAGACCTCTCAAATTGTTTGCAGCTTCGGAGCAAACTTAAGCGGCAACACTGATGGTGGCGATAATAGAAAAGCAAAGGCTATTGGACTCGAGGATGGGGAGTTGGACGAGGATAACATTTACTGTTTCGCAGTTTCCCGCGAACATTTGGTTACTGCGCATGGAAGTGGATTGCTTCGCTTGTGGGAGCTAAGCACCCAAAAGTTGGTTAAGCTTTGGAAGGCACAGCACAAAGGTCCCGTTGTACAAATCGAATTCAGCTCATGTGGTAAACTGATCTGCTCCAGTGGCGGTGCTGACGCTACACTGAGGCTATGGGATTTTGCAAACAATAGTTGCTTGTGCGCCCTCAAAGATTTCCCCGGTCCAGCAATTTTGTTGCGCTTCCATCCTAGCCCCCTGAAGCGTGAAATCTATGCCGTTGGCTCGGATAATACCATCTATTGCTGGAACTACGACACCAAAACGCTGCTGCATAAAATGCGGGGTCACATATCCCAAGTAACCGGGATTAGTTTCCAGGACTCCGCTGCCGATTGCAGCCAACTGGTAACCGTTAGTCGCGATAAGGTTTTAATAGTATGGGAGTCGTCCCAAGCGTCAAAAATGGAGCCAAGTAAATGGAATCAACTAAAGGTTATTCCATTGTATGAAGAACTGGAAGGAGTAAGTCACCTGGCTGAGGGAGCACAAGTACTGGTCGCCTGTAGAAATGGAAAGCTGCTCCAGATGGATACCAAAGCATGGAAAATAAGAGACCTGTTGGTAAAGACAGATTTTGAGATCAGTCGACTGTTTTACTGCTCCACAAAGCAGCAACTGGCACTCGTTACCACCGAGCAGAACATTTTGATCTATGATGTGACCAGCGAAGCTAAGGGAGCAGAAGTGGAACTCGTTAAGCAGCTAGTGGGCAACAATGATGAAATTTTGGACATGTGCTTCATGGGTGACAATGATCGCTACTTGGCTGTGGCCACAAACAGCAAACACTTCAAACTCTACGACACGGAGCAGAACATGAACTGCAAACTGATTGTGGGACATACGGACACGGTCATGTCTTTAGCAGCCTCACATAGTCTGCTCATCTCAGTTGGCAAGGATTGCAGCATACATCTGTGGAAGCTGTCCCACAAGGAGACCTGCCATTTGCAATCGTTGACCCAGCAGACTAATTGCCACACATCGACCATTGGATCTGTCGCTTTTACCCACAATGGAGCCACTGGATTTGCCTCTGCCTGCCAGGATGGCAGCATGAAGGTATGGCAGCTGTCGCGGGACAAGAAGCAAGAGAACTCCTATTCCTTTGCACTGCGCTATGCTGCTTTAGCCCACGACAAAGAGGTAAACTGCGTCACGTATGCGCTCAACAACAAGTTGTTGGCCACCGCATCGCAGGACAAGACGGCAAAGGTGTGGGCAGCAGAGACGAACACCATGCTGGGTGTACTGCGGGGACACACACGGGGTGTGTGGTGCGTACGCTTCTCACCCGTCGATCAGATCGTGTTGACTTCATCCTCGGACTGCAGCATGAGGATTTGGTCCATAGCGAACTTCAGTTGTCTCAAGCGCCTTGAGCAGGAGTGCACCATACTGCGTGCCGAGTTTCTGGATCATGGCAAATTCATCTTGTCTGCTGCCTCAGATGGTTTGCTTAAGCTCTGGAACATTAAGACAAACATTTGTGTCCAGTCCATAGATGAGCACAGCGATCGTGTCTGGTCTTTGGCGGTGTCCACGGGTAGCAATCGCTACTTCTACACTGGTGGTGCGGACTCCAAGCTGATTCGTTTTGGTGATGTCACCGAAACAGTGCGTAATGAAGCTTTGGATCAGCGACAGGAGGTGTTGCAGCAGGAGCAGACACTGCATTCGTTGCTACACTCACAGAAGCAGCTAGAAAAGGCGTTCATCCTTGCGCTCACGCTGGACAAACCCAAAGCCTCCTATGACATCATTTGCCATTTCGTACGCAAGCGAGATGCCGCAGCTGTGCACCAACTAGTGGATCAGCTGAACATGGACAGGCGCATGGCGTTGCTGAAGCACGTCAAAGCTTGGAGCACTAATTCGCGACACTCACAGATTGCCAACCTGGTGCTGAAGCATCTGCTAGGAGATGCGTTGCTAGACAACACACAGAAGCTTTACAACAGCGGAAACCTTGTCGAGGTCTTGACTCCTTACGTCCAGCGGCACTTTAAGCGGGTCACCGAGCTAAACAAGGATCTAGCCTTCATGGAGTTTATCGTTAAGTGCATGTAAATGGACCGACCCAATCTTTAGAACTAGTTTAAGCTGAAAGTGTTTAAATATTTAATAAATACATCGTATATTTTGTTACGCAAAATTATTAATAGTATCCGAAACTCATTGGGAATATATTCCTGATCAATCTCGATATAGGACCCAACTTAATAACATGACCATAATTTAGTGTCCACAAATTATTCTATTACCATGATCAGATCGTCTCCCTCCAGTTTCATGCCCTTCGCAATGCCCACTTTCTTGACAACACCGGATATTGGTGACTGCACCAACATTTCCATTTTCATCGCCGAGAGCACCACAAGGGGCTGTCCCTTTACCACGCTGTCGCCCTCCTTTACCCGAATCTCGATAACATCTCCGGGCATCGGAGCACCCACCTCACCAGGCACCTCTTTATTGGCTTTTGGATGCACATGAATATCCTAGAGAAGAGAATGGAATGTTTATAAAGATTATACATAAAGATAAACCTTCTTACCTTCAGAGCTTCTTTGTCTGGAATGTAGACCGAGTTGAGCTGTCCATTCAGCTCAAAGAAGACCTCCCGTATGCCATTCGGCTTGAGATCGGCTGCCATGGCCAAGGCCACTATGCTCAGGGTCTTGCCCTTTTGCACAGTCACATCGAATTCCTCGCCTACCTTGGGACCGGTGAGGAAAATTCGTGTGTCCAGCTTGTCCACAGGTCCATACTTCTCCCGATAATTCAAATATTCGTTGGTTACTTGGGGATAAAGAGCTGCCGACATGACGTCTCGATCGTTGACGTCGGGATGAGTTTTCATTAGTTCCTGCTTTAGCTTATCAAGATCCATGGGCTCCAAAAGGGCACCAGGGCGTTCTTCGATTCGTGGCATGTCTCTGAGAACGTGCGTCCGTAAGGGTTCTGGAAATCCCCCAAACGGTATTCCAATGTATCCCTGGAAGTATTCCACTACCGATTTGGGAAACGAAAGCTCGGCAGCCTTCGCAACGACCTGCTCACCACTGAGCTTATTCTGTACCATGAACTGCGCCAGATCGCCGACCACCTTGGACGATGGCGTCACTTTGATAATGTCTCCCAGCAACAAGTTGGCTTCTCGATAGGCGATCTTGACTTCCTCAAACAAATCACCCAAGCCCAGGGAGAAGGCCTGGAACTGCAAGTTTGTGTACTGTCCACCGGGAATTTCATTTATATAAACGTCAGCATTGCCCGATCGCATCGTGGTGGTGCATTCAAAGGGACCGTAGAGTGTTCGGGTTTGCTCCCAATAGGCCGAGTAGGCGGAAACGTCACTCAGCTTGAACTCCGTGTCCAAGGGAGTTCCCTGCAGGGAAGCAACAACAGCTCCCATGCTTGGCTGCGAAGTCATGCCCGACATGGAGTCCACAGCAACATCAACAATGTCTGCTCCAGCTTGGGCACAGGCGAGCATACAGGCAACTCCTGCTCCAGATGTGTCATGAGTATGCACATGAATTGGCACATCAGGATGCTTGTCTCTAATAGCTGTGACCAGCAACCTGTGAAGCAGAATAAATTAGACAGTATTGCAAGTGATCAGTCTGCTTACTTACTTGGCGGATTCGGGCTTCAGTAGACCCGCCATATCCTTGATGCACAGAATATGTGTTCCAGCTTTGACGAGTTCATCCACCAAGTCAGTATAGTACTTCAGATTGTATTTAGTGCGCGTGGGATCACCAACATCTCCAGTGTAAGAAATGGCAGCCTCAACAACTCCCCCTGCACAGCCGGCGGCTTCCATGCCGATAATCAAGTTGGGCAAATAGTTAAGGGAATCAAAGATTCGGAAAATATCCATTCCACATTGAACCGAGAGTTCACAGAACTTGTGGACGACATTGTCCGGGTAGCTGGTGTAACCAACAGCATTAGCGCCGCGCAGTAACATTTGGAATGGAATATTCGGAATGAGCTTGCGCATCTCCTCCAGACGCTCCCAAGGGCATTCGTGCAGGAATCGCATGGCCACATCAAACGTAGCACCACCCCAGTTCTCCAGGGAGAACAGATTGTTGAATTTGTGAGCCACAAATGGTGATATTTTCAGTAAATCGTGGGTACGCACACGTGTTGCCAGTAGGGACTGATGGGCATCTCGGAACGTCGTGTCCATCAGCATCAGGTTCTTCCGGGACCGCACTTCCTTAGCAAATGCTTCAGGCCCCCCACACGTAATGAAGTCTCGCAGTCCCTCCGGTGGGTCTGTCACTGTGGAAAGATAAACACATTATTTTTAATAAGATTCGCTCGAAGAACAGTGAAATAGTTTAAAATATGTTATGCATTGTTTGTTGAAAGCAGTGCACTGCTTGCTTGCCGACAAACTAAAACGAATTTAGTAATCTGGCAGCGCCATCTTCGTCAAGTTCTCTGCATTTGAAACGCCGTTATGGCTATTTATGTGTGAAATAAGGTTTTACCTAATAATCTTCAGATATGTGTTGTATAAATATCTGCACTACAAGGCTGTCAAGGAACTTACTTGCTGGCACTGAAGGTACCACCGGACGAGCTTCGGCCGGCATTAGCGTCGTTCCCAATGGTGTCTGCGCTCCATTTACCAAGACTTCGCCTATGTAGTTCAACAGTTGCCGGCCCCGATTAAATGTTTTTTTGAATTGAAAGAGCTCTGGATGCTCATCTATAAAACGAGTGTCTAGTACTCCATTCAAGAACCTATCGTTATCAAGCACATTTAAAAGAAATGGAATATTGGTCTTGATTCCACGAACGCGAAACTCCTCCAACGATCGCTTCGCCTTTGCAGCTGTATTGGCCATGTCATTGCCATGGGCAATAACCTTGACCAGCAGTGAGTCATAGTAGGGAGAGATAATTGCACCGTCGTAAGTGGAGGCACTGTCTAGACGAATGCCCATACCCTCTCCGGAGCGGAAGGCTTCAATTCGACCAGTGCTGGGCTGGAAATCGTTTGCGGGATCTTCGGCAGTCACACGACACTGAATGGCATAGCCACGTGGAACGATTTTATCCTGAGTCAGTCCCATCTCGTCCAGCGTCACTCCTTCGGCAATACGGATCTGAGACTGAACCAAATCAACGCCAGTGATTTCCTCCGTGACTGTGTGTTCCACCTGCAATCGGGCGTTCACTTCGATGAAGTAGAAGTTGCCATCTTCATCACAAAGAAACTCCACAGTGCCTGCATTTTTGTATCCCACGTGTTTGGCCATACGTACAGCCGCCGCTGTGATCCTGTCTCGTAACTCGTCTGGTAATCTTGGAGCAGGTGCTATCTCAACCAACTTTTGATGGCGACGCTGCACAGAGCAGTCACGCTCGAAGAGATGCACCACATTTCCCGCCTTATCACCCAAAATTTGAACTTCAATGTGACGAGGATGCACGATGAACTTCTCCAGGAATACGTCTCCATTGCCAAAGGCACTCTTGGCCTCTGATGTCGCACGTTCGAAACTTTCCTCGACGTGCTCCATTTTGAAGACCTCACGCATTCCGCGACCACCGCCTCCGTAGGCTGCCTTGAAGATGGCGGGAAGGCCGTGCTCTTCACAGAACTTCAACGCTTCTTGGGCGGACTTGACTGGATCTACTGTGCCCGGTATGGTGCAGACCTCAGCCTCCTGGGCGATTTTCTTGGCAGCGACCTTGTTACCCATATTCTTGATCACATCTGGACTTGGACCAATGAATGTAATACCAGCGTTAATTAAAGCTTCTGCAAAATCACTACGCTCGGATAGGAAACCGTAACCTGGATGAACTGCATCTATATCGTTCTCCTTGCACACACGTATTATCTCTGGAATACTAAGGTATGCTTCCACTGGTGAAAGCCCTTTGCCGATCAAATACGACTCGTTGGCTTTCAGCCGATGCAAATGCTTCTTGTCCTGCTCTGAGTACACAGCTACTGACTTGATGCCCATCTCGGAGCACGCACGAAATACTCGAATGGCAATCTCACCACGGTTGGCAACCAACACGGACGTTATGGGCTTATACTCCGCCTGCAAGACAAAGGTGTCAGTAATTGCTCTCAACTATAAGGAAATCCCACTACTTACCTGTTTGGCCATATGCTTTTTCCATACAACAAAAACACGCACCCGGAGTAGGGTTCTCCGAAGATTTCTGAGTGCATGCTGGGAATCTGAGAGACACATGGCAGTTGATTCCTGTAAATAATGAAGAGGAGAATACACGCGACTGACATGGCTGTGGATTACTCATCTTACCCCAAATGACTTGATAATCTGATTTAAATATTAAATCATAAATTTAGAATTTCATAAAAAGAAACGATAAAAAACTGATGAATTTGGTAAATAAAAGTTAAAACAAACATTTGAATCAAAGCTCGGATGTTATTAAAACCATTGAGACCAAAAGTCAGAAAACACAGAGGATTTATTTAAACATTTATTTGAAATCGCATAAGTAGCAAACAACAAAACAATTCTTGTTTATTCCAGACCTACGATAACACTAATTTTCGAATACACCTGAGTTATGTTTATCTTTAAATCGTTTAATCGAATTAGGCATATACTTGGTTACATTTAATAACATTTATTAAGAACAGTTGACTTTTATTGTACACTTTTGTTTAAATAGTAGTATTAATCAAATTTGGCAATGGCTATCAAAATTACAAAGTTCTCATAATTGATTTGAAACAATCATTGTTTGTGCGCTCTATAAACTAGAAATATTGTAAACTTTTTCAAAAAGTACCACAAATACACACGCATACAAACAAACATATGTACTCGTGTATGTATACACAAATATATGCATATCTATCTATATATTTATATAAAAGAAACAAGATTAATCATCGCTTGGCTTAAGTTAATCGTTAATTAGACCGATGATGATAACACGCCCAACCTTTGTGGGATATAGTATAGCTACATATATACACACAGACATATATATATATATTTAAAAGTGATCATTTACTCAATGACCATGATCAGATCTTCACCCTCCAGTTTCATGCCCTTGGTGATCTCCAGTCGCTTGACCACACCGGATATGGGCGACTGTACAACCATTTCCATCTTCATCGCTGAGAGTACAACTAGAGGATGACCCTTCTCAACCTTGTCGCCTACTGCAACCCGAATATCGATGACATCTCCTGGCATGGGGGCACCCACCTCGCTCTTCAATGTCTTGTTGGCCTTGGGATGCACGCGGATTTCCTGTGGAGAGTAAACCATGTAAGCCACCCTTGAAGTAACCTAAATTCAAAAGTACTTACCTTCATTGCTTCCTTGTCGGGAATGTGGACGGAGCGCAGCTGACCGTTCAGTTCAAAGAAGACCTCGCGATTTCCGTTTGCTTTGAGATCGGCAGCCATGGCCAGTGCCTTCATGCTCAATGTCTTGCCGCGTTCCAGGGACACCTCGAATTCCTCGCCTACCTTGGGACCGGTAAGGAAGATGCGTGTGTCCAGTTTGTCTACAGGTCCATACTTCTCACGATAATGCAAATATTCGTTGGTTACTTGGGGATACAGAGCTGCCGATACGACATCCCGTTCGGTGATATTGGCATGAGATTCCTTGAGTTCAGCCTTTAGCTTATCGAAGTCGAAGGGTTCCATCTTGGCACCTGGTCGTCCCTCAATGCGTGGCATATCCTTAAGGACCCGGGAGCGCAGTGGTTCTGGGAAACCTCCGTATGGAATACCGATGTAGCCCTGCAGATACTCTAGCACCGATTTGGGGAACGACAGCTCCTCAGCCCTCTCCAGCACCTGCTCGCTTGTCAGATGGTTCTGTACCATGAACTGGGCCAAGTCGCCGACAACCTTCGACGAGGGAGTAACCTTGATAATGTCTCCCAAAAGGAAATTGGCTTCCCTGTAAGCTTTCTTAACATCCTCGAAGAAATCGCCCAGACCCAGAGAGAATGCCTGGAACTGCAGATTCGTGTACTGTCCGCCGGGAATCTCATTCAGATAAACGTCGGCATTGCCTGAACGCATCGTGGTGGTGCACTCGAAGGGTCCGTAGAGTGTACGGGTTTGCTCCCAGTAGGCCGAGTACTCGGAAACGTCACGCAAGTCCAAGTTTGTGTCCAATGGAGTTCCCTGCAGGGAAGCAACAACGGCTCCCATACTGGGCTGCGAAGTCATGCCTGACATGGAGTCCACAGCAACGTCAACGACATCAGCACCAGCTTGAGCACAGGCCAGCATAGAGGCAACTCCTGCTCCAGAGGTGTCATGAGTATGCACATGAATTGGCAAGTCGGGATGCTTGTCCCTGATAGCGGTAATCAGCAACCTGTAAGAAAAAAATCGGGATTACTTCAGTTCCTACCACTTGAACTGATGTCTTACCTCGCTGATTCGGGCTTTAGAAGTCCCGCCATATCCTTGATGCACAGCACGTGAGTTCCAGCTTTCACGAGCTCATCAGCCAAGTTAGTGTAGTACTTCAGATCGTACTTGGTGCGCTTGGGATCACTGACGTCGCCGGTGTAAGAAATGGCAGCTTCTACAACACCGCCGGCCTTTCCGGCAGCTTCCATGCCGATGATCAAGTTGGGCAAGTAGTTAAGCGAATCGAAGACACGGAAAATATCCATGCCAGTTTGGACGGCGAGTTCGCAGAATTTGTAGACAACATTATCTGGGTAGCTGGTGTATCCGACGGCATTGGCTCCGCGCAGTAACATTTGGAATGGAATATTGGGAATTTGCTTACGCATCTCTTCCAGACGCTCCCAAGGACACTCGTGCAGGAATCGGAGTGCCACATCAAACGTAGCACCACCCCAATTCTCCAGGGAGTACAGATTGTTGAATTTGTGAGCCACATATGGTGATATTTTCAGCAGATCGTGGGTACGCACACGTGTTGCCAGCAGGGACTGATGAGCATCTCGGAACGTTGTGTCCATCAGCATCAGGTTCTTCCGGGAGCGCACTTCCTTGGCAAATGCCTCGGGTCCTTGGCGCACAATAATGTCGCGCAGACCTTGTGGCGGCTCCGTCACTGTTCCGAAAAGGATTAATCTTAATTTAAAACAATTTCCAAGCCAGGGAGTGATTTAAAGCATGTGTTATTTACAAGTGAACAACATTCAGTTAGTTAATGAAGCAAACATTTATGTTCCCAGACACCACAACAAGTAACGGCATTTTTAACAGAATACACTACATACTTACGATGTTTACTTATGTACTATATTTAATTATATAGTAAGCACTTGGGTTTATTATAAAAAGCATTTTAAAACTGAAAAACTAAAGCATTATTTGATTTAAGCAATTTATAAGGATTTAATTAAGCCGTTGTCCTATGCACAAGGCCAGTGATGCCAGACTGTTCAAAACGATTCTAAGTAATTAAGTAATGGTATTCCTAAACCTGACTTAGATTCCACAGCTCAATTTGTAAGTACAGCAATCGTTTTTACTTCCGATTACTTCCTAGCCTTTAGCCTTTATTATAATTAAAATACATCCCCGTGTATTAGTTGGTTAGACGATGACAATACTTTAGACTAAAATTCAAAGGGGTTTCAATTAGTTGATTAAAGTAAGGGACTTCAATTGATGATTTTGGGGGATTTCTTTTTGTAACGGTGAATAAAGCTAAAAACAAAACAAACCTGATTAAACTAATGTTTCAAATAAATTTTGTATGTAAGTATGTACATGTGAATGAGGGTATTTATTTTCTCATATTACAAATTAAGAAAACCACAACTCAAACGTACCTTTCGCCTCTCCGCTTTTTTCACGTTCTAACGCTTCCGGAGACAAGTCTTCATTTGTATGAGAATCATGATAATATGGTAGAGGCGTTTGTTTTATAGAGGATTTGGCATTTGTTTTTATGTGTTATGTAAGTGTGTTGTAGTTGTTGAATTTGAGACGATTGCATTTGGTATTTGAATCAATAGCAAATGTTAGAAACAATAAAGTAAATAAAAAAGTAAAACATATAGTATGCAGATTAAACAAAGAGAAACAGTTGCTTACGGTTGTCCGAAAAGTTAATACACTAGCAGATAAAGGCAGGTTAATTAAGGTTAATAATTTAATTAAAAACAGACCGAAAAACTTAAGTTTAAAAGCGGACAGACAAAAGTGTTTCTTCTTTTATTTAAAAGGTTTTTATATCTGCTAGAGCATGTAGTAGATAATCTTTTCAAGTGTACAGAAATCACAATCTTAATTTCTTTTTAAACCCTTTCCCATCTTTAAGATTCGAAAAAATTAATTGTTAAATACTTTTGGGTGCATTTCAATAAATTGGAAAAACTCTTTAGTTGGCGAGTTCAAAAATTAAGATTCCAGTGTTTAAATTTGAAGGAGACAAATAAAGTTTCCCATGAAAATAGACCAAGCTTGAAGAAAAAGACGTTCAAAGTGTTGTGTGTGTTGGCCGAGTTAGGGCCAAGGCTGAAACAATTAGATAAAGCAACAACCATTTTGGTAGCAACAAATACAAGCGTGGTTCCGGAAAAAGCACATGCCTTAGACCTTGGATTAAAGCAACTCTACTTACCCAACGGTACGGTGGGAACATGGGGAGTCACCTCGGCAGGCTTCAATGAGGTCGCCAGTGGCGTCTGTGGTCCGTTTACCAGCACTTCACCCAAATAGTTGAGCAGTTTCTGGGCACGATTCTGTGTAGTAGTAAACTTAAAGAGCTGAGGATGCTCATCAATGAAGTAAGTATCAAGAACACCATGTAGGAACTTTTGATTCTCCAGCACATTCAGCAGGAAGGGAATATTAGTTTTGACACCGCGGATACGGAATTCCCGCAGGGCACGGTTCATTTTGGCTGCCGAGCTCTGCAAATCACTGGCATGGGATATCACTTTGACCAGAAGGGAGTCGTAGTAGGGAGAGATAATGGCACCAGCGTAAGTGGAGGCACTGTCCAGACGGATGCCCATACCCTCACCGGAGCGGAACACTTCCAAGCGACCAGTGTTGGGCTGGAAATCGTTGGCAGGATCCTCGGTGGTCACGCGACACTGAATGGCATAGCCACGAGGATTTATTTTCTCCTGGGAGAGTCCCAGTTCGTTAAGGGTCATTCCCTCGGCAATACGGATTTGAGACTGAACCAAATCAATGCCTGTGATTTCCTCCGTGACTGTGTGCTCAACCTGCAATCGGGCGTTCACTTCGATGAAGTAGAAGTTTCCAGACTCATCGCACAGGAACTCTACTGTGCCGGCGTTCTCGTATCCCACATGCTTCGCTAGCCTTACAGCTGCTTCCGTCATCTTGTCCCGAATCTCGGTGGGTAGTCGTGGAGCAGGTGCGATCTCAACCACCTTCTGATGGCGACGCTGCACGGAGCAATCGCGTTCGAAGAGATGCACTACATTGCCGGCCTTGTCTCCGAGCAGTTGCACCTCGATGTGACGAGGGCGTTCGATGAACTTCTCAATGAACATGGCGCCATTACCGAAGGCAGCCTTTGCCTCGGAGCTGGCACGCTGGAAACTCTCCTCAACCTCCTCCATTTTGCGAACGACACGCATGCCGCGGCCTCCACCGCCGTAGGCTGCCTTGAAGATGACGGGAAGTCCGTGTTTTTGACAGAAGGACAGAGCCTCCTCTTTGGACGTTACTGGACCGTCTGTGCCGGGCACAATGGGCACACCAGCCTCAATTGCTGCAATGCGGGCAGCCACTTTGTCACCCATGTTCTGTACCACTTTCGGGGATGGACCGATGAATCGAAGTCCGGCATCAATGACGGCCTGAGCGAAGTCACTACGCTCAGACAAGAATCCATAGCCGGGATGCACTGCATCAATGTCGTTCTCTTTGCACACGCGGATAATCTCTGGAATGTTTAGATAGGCTTCCACTGGTGGAAGTCCCTTGCCGACCATGTAGGACTCATCGGCTTTCTGGCGATGCATGTGCATTTTATCCTGTTCCGAGTAGACCGCAACCGATTTGATGCCCAGCTCAGTGCAGGCACGGAACACACGAATGGCAATCTCGCCTCTGTTGGCAACCAGCACCGATCTAATGGGCTTGTATTCCACCTGTAAACAGAGTAGATGTTGTACTACAGTGGTTACCAGACACTCCTACACTTACCTGAGTGGAATAGGCATTCTTATTTATAAAGTAGAGCCTCACGCGGGGCATGGCCCTACGCAAGGTTCTGAAGGCAGCTTGGGACTCCGGCAGGAACATTGTGAACGCTCTTCAAATGCCGCTGTAAAGAAGAAAAGAGTGTTATTAAATATAGAATCATATTTGAATTTTAGCCATCTGCGGGTAGATAAATTTCATTCCCGATTCCACAATAAAAACCAAAAATAAGAGAAGAAATTTTTGTATAAGCATCAACGCGATCGCTGCTTAATGCTTGTCACGTGTGTTCATTTATTTATATACATTTGTGTGATATACATATTCATATACTATATATATATACTTAAATGGGACGGATGTGTACGTATTCATTGTGATCAACAATTTAGGCATAACACCCACTTAATAAATACATCATAGATGTACTTTTATGGAAGTGTGAAAAAGGAGTCGATCGTCAGTAACCATTTAAAAGTTATAGAAGCCGACCAAAGAGAGAATGAGAGAGAGAGAGACTCCTAACGTTTTAATGATTTGATTTGTAAACTCCACATTGGTTAACATTGAAGTATTATTTATTTATTTAATAATTTATTTTTAAAACAACCTTTTCTGTTGCCTTTAATTATGACAACATTGTGAGTATATCTATTTCAATCTGAGGTGTTAATAAACAAGTTTATCTACTCATTATCTGTTATTATCTAGCTATCTGCCAGATATACACAAACGTATTTATTAACACACACAACACAATAATACATATGTTAACACCTATTCAAGATTAACTTTATGATGTACAATGTACTTTGTATATTGTTACCGTTATTCGAGCCCCTATCAATGAATTGCAATTATCGTACAGTCGTTGCCCGAAACATTTTCCACTTTTCTGATCAGCCAGTTGTCAAATGCAAAAATAAATGTTTAAAATGAATTAACAAAAACAAACATATGTTTGTATAAAAATAAATTAATTGCAAATGGGGAAAAAAGGGTATTCACCTAGAATTTAATCTGTTAGCTATACTAAGTACATAAGTTACTTGATTTAATGATGAGTTTGAAGCTTTCCTATCATTCATATATCTAATGGGGACGAGCTGTAGATAATGTGTAGATATTTTACGCACACAGTCTCAGTTTGGTGTTATCTCCATTAAAAACACTCACACACTTATTATTCCTATATTTATTTAGTGTGTAGGAGTAGTGACTATCAGGAACATCAGCAAAAAACTATATTATTCTTAAAGTTTTTATAAATCAACGATTAGTTCAACGTTCAACAATTGGATTTCTAACGAAATGAGCAATTATTCAGACAATTTTGAACTCAAGCTAAGCAAATACGATTGTTCCAACCCAACAAATTGCTAATTGCAATTTATTTGCAAATTGTTGTGCCTGTAATTTCGTATCATCAATATGGACGCAGGTTAAGTACATTAAAAAGCCGGATTTTTGTATTTAAAGCATTGCCAGAAAAATAATTAGTACAAATTTATTAGTCGCAATAAATGCAATAAAAAGAATCTAATGTGCGTGTTCGCATTTGATTGAAGTATATATTTTCATTGAACTAATTTTATGTGCATCGTAAATCAATGTTTTATCTGGTAAAGATACGAATGTGCACTTGTTTCAGCAGCCTGTTTAATCAGGACTACCTTCAACGCAACATAATGCACTGCTTGCAGGCTACACTCGGTGTGCTTGATAAGCAGTGCATTTCGTGTGCTTGTCAACAGCTGTTACAACTGCCTGTGATATTCAAATACTTGTTAACTAAATAACTGACCTCGGTTGATTTGATACACTTCAGCTATGTCCTTTAGTACAATTAAAAACTATCAAGAACTAACGATATTATCCTTGTCGTTGATTCTAGACTATGGCTGTTAAAGTGGAACACATAAAGCACTGGAAATTAAATGTCAATTACGACACTATCCTAACATCACACGGACACGCCCTGTAGTTATTGTGGTTTCATTTTAGACGTGAAGCCCAACGACCCGCAATTAGATGAAGAGCTTTCTCCTTTGTTTACAACACACACACATACACATGCATACATTAGTGAGTGTGCATGTTGTTGACCATGTCAATGGCTCGTCCAAATCTAACACACACATACAGGCGCATGTGTATGCGTGTTTGCCGCAATGACCGATTATGTAATGATAATACGACCACATTATTGCAATAATAAGACGAGAATCGCTTTAGAATGTACACAAACATCGCTCGGTCGAATGATTTGGCGATTACGCTGTTTTATTGAGTGCCGCTCACTTTTACTGTACATTGTACAAACACACGCACACATACGCGTGTAAATGTGTCTATGTGTTTGTGTGCAAATACACACATATACCTATAAACGATCTTGAGCAAACGTTGTTAAGGTCAAAGTCGTCTCAGAGGTGTAGCACTGTGCCACGCCTTCTCTGGACACACTCGCTGATAATCCATAAATAACGATCCAGTCAGCGATAAAAATGTAGAACACCCAAACGTATGTTGCGTGCATCTGATTGTCATCAAATTAGGGACTAAGTAAAGCTACTCTATATACTACAATCATAGACAATTGCTCAGATTGATTGTCACGGGAAGCATCTGGAATGTTAGTTCAATCAAAGCAGCCAAATCAACAATATTCAACTTTGATTCGCTATTCACGCTGTGACTTTGAAACTATATAAATTCATTATACATATATTTTTGTCCTATTTTTTATCATTTTTTTTTTGCCTGCTACTAGTGTTTTCCGATTTTATTATATACTATATGGCAGACATTGTATGTATGTTTGATTCGCATAATTATGTATGAATGAATATATTGGCACATGCCTTAATTTTGTCAAACACGTTTTGGCCGACAGAGAAACCATAAGAAGGTCACTAATATAGGGCACAATGAAATTAACCCAAAATAGCACTATAACAGATTTACACCAAATATGTGTGTACATAGTCAAAGAAACACATAATCAGAATACTATATATGTGTGTAATTTACATAAGTCCATACATACAAACATTCGTCTAGCTAGCGGCGTTTCTCTTATCTCACGTGAATAAGCAAAGTACAATTTACACGCACACACATGTAAATTCTATATACGCACAAGTTTTCATACATATGTACATGACTGTCGGCACGTGTGTGTGCGTGTATATAAGTGCTTTTTTTATTTGAAAGTTCATAGTTCCGTAAATAAGTTTGCATGTGTAGCGTATATATGCACATGTATATAGTATATACTTGTGTGCATATACAGCTGGAGCTGCTCCTTGCTGTTATCCTTTTTGATTTCGATTTGAAATGAACACTTTCTATGGGAAACAACCGCACGATTCAAACACATTAAAACAGCCGAAATATTGCGTGTAAGCGTGTGTGCGTTTGTGTGTGTGTGTTTGTCTGCACATTAAATTAGCGTGATTTGAAAATCTTAGAAACTTTAACCAAAACGCGAGCAATTTAAATGAAAAAAAATACTGTCTAGAATTAGCGAGTTGTTTTACATACATATTATACGTACATATACTATATATCTGTGTATGTGTGTGTTTGTATGTGCGTTGAGGTTCTGTTTGGGAAGGTAGAACACCTCGGAACGGTTACGTTGACTTCACTTCACTTCACAACTGTTTCTGTTTCTGCTTCAACTTCTGCCCGGGAGCTCGTACTCTGCGAACGACAAGCACCAAAGCTAAACATCCAACTGACGGACAACGTCTAAAAAACTTGAAACTTTTGCCAGCATTGGCGCTGCGACGGTGGCTGCTTTGCAATCTCTCTCAGCACTGACTAGCCTCTCAGTCTATCTCTTTGACTACTCTCTCTCACTGCTTTTTATTCCGTTTTTGCTGCCTGTTAAGGCTCTCTCTCACCGACTCTCGTAGCTTCGATGTGTGTGCGTGCTGCTGCTGCTGCCAACAGGCGGCAAATAACAGCAAGAACAATAACAAATACAACGAAAACAACAAAACTTGCACTTTGTCCTAAAGACGAAATTTGTGTCATGTCTGGCGCGACTCGTTCGAGATTGAAAGAGAGCGCGAGATTGTGAGAGTGACAAGGCGGCCGGCAGAGAGCGCACTAACATAACCTTAGGTAAGGTTATAAGGGAGAGCAACAGCTGTTGGCAAGCCCCCTATTAGAGTGGTGCCTAAAAAATTTCAATTTCATACAAACATATGTATGTACGCACACGCGTAAATGTCTTTTTATGGAATAATTACTGTCGGCATAAAACATTACAAATACAGTAAAGCACAGCTAAAAAGAAAATCTTATCAGTCTGAGCTTTAGCTAATTCTGTTTGATTACAAAATGCCAATGGCTTGTCGGGGTTTCTTGACGTAATTAAAGCAAAGCCACTTGAAAATCCATTTATTCAAACGCTTATAGTATAAACGAGTAAGCACTGTAATCTTTGTGCCCGAGGTAAGTAGGAATGGATCCCAGATCCTCTACCAAATGTTAGTCGTACATGTCAGGTCCAACCGAAAGCCTCGTTCACTGATAGAGGTGATAATGGCCAGCCAGTCAGGCAGTCGGTAGACGATTTCCGAAGGTGAATTAGTGCACAAATCTGATTCAACGATGACTAAATGTCATACGATTTTAAATTTTGAATAGTGTGCCAGACATGGAAGGTTGCACGACAACAATTTCCCATAACCCAAGTCAGCTGTGATACGCTAAGCATGTTCGTAGTCTTCCGAGCATTACAGGGTCTAAAATGGCAATTCGGTTATAATAATGATTACTTACATTCTCCGGATGTTTTAATAGTTTAATTTTATTAACATTCAAATGTAAACAAGAGGTATGTTCTGAGTCGATAACCGCCGTTTAGACTTGTTTACTCAGTTTTTAGGTAGCACCGGTTTATCAGCAGAGGTCTCAGTTTTCTCAGCACGTGCCGACGTTAAATGAACGGGACATTCCACCAGACATAGCAGCACTTTGTTATTTATATGATAGTGTTTTTTATTTCAATTCGCCGGTCTACGATTTCTTATCTAATTTGATGCCTTAACTTATCTATATGCTGGCTTTATGGCTCACTATCGGGTGCTACGTTGAGTGGGTCACCTTTACTGTCTCAAAATTTGGTTTTTATGGAACGGAACGTTCCTACCCCAATCTTCCAAGAAATTTAATAGCTTTGTATACGTGTGCTGATGTTAGTTGCTTTATGTTTACAGGAAGAATTTTGGGTTTATTTTAACCCCTTAGTTGATTACAAAATGGGTTCCTCCTTTAGAACGACGGGTTCTCCGTCCAACTTGCGTATAGTCGGCAGACGCTTGATGCACTCGGCTCTCCAGGTGGGCTCGTCCAGACCCTCGGACAAGGGATTACCTACCACCACAAGATCTTCAAGGGACTCGATTTCAGCCAAACGATTGAATTCAGACCAATCCTTGATCAAATTGTTGCTTATGTATAATACTTTAAGGCACTTGAGACCGGCCATGCCCTTAAGTTTCTCAATCAGATTGTAGCTAAGCCAAAGTTCCTCCAAAGTTTCAGCCACGGCTTCCTAAAAGTCAAACTCTTATTAAAAGTTACTAAAAGGTGACTAGTCTTACCAATCCTGATATTTGCTTGATATAATTCCTTGATAAAGAGAGCACCTTTAAACATTTCATGCCTGATAAACCGAATATCTTTTCAATCATATTGGTGGACATGCTGATTCGTCTGAAATAATTGTATATATTTGAGTTATATGTAAACGATTTTTAAAGCGAATCCTGGTACTTACTCGCAGTTAACTAGCGTGCCTAGGGTATTGTCCATTTTCTCAATCGGTGGCCATTGAAACTGCAGATCGATATCCTTGGCATTGGCCGAATTTTGCTGTTCCCGATCCTCCCAGCGTTTTAAGGCCTCCTTTATCGTTGTTGCCTTCGACATTTTCCGCAATCAAATAAAATTTCCTTCCACTTTCCTTTCTAACAATTGATGGTTGCCCCTGGCAACCAGGCTATGAGTTATAACTATGACTACAAAATACCCTAGAAAACATACTGGTTCTCAGTTAACTCCATTATAAATAAAACACAAACTTGTACTTGAAATTGTTTTCAAGTTCAAGTTTACATGCGCGTACTTGTTTGATAAATGAGTGCTCGATTAGGATTCCGAAAGTGATGGCAATTACACCGCCCCACCTGTTCCCTCTCCACCTGAGGAGGCCAAAGAACCCCACAAGGCCGTTCGGGGCATTGAGCTGGCCTGGAACTGGTTCTCGAATCGAAAACCAAAATAATTTTAAAAAGCTTTGCCGTCGAACAGTGTGAACCCATTGATTTTTCTAAGAGATACTCAAGCTGTAATAACTCCTTATGTACCAAGATCTTATTTAAAGTCGAGTAGATTAAATGTTTTCAAAGAAAGAGTTCAAAGTTTCCGTATTCCAAAGAAGTTTCGTTTTCTGCACTTTGATTCAATGTTTATCAACAATATTTATTTATGTTTTTAATTAAAGTGCACCTGCTAATTCAGTGGCATTGAGACTAAATTTACCAGATTAGCCTTAGACTTAACAAGAACGTCAATTCTCCAGAATTTTAAATAAGTTTATTTTTATATATTTTATCTATTTATTAATTAGGCAAGTGATAAACATTTTGAATACTTTTTTTGTCTAACGTTTTTCTTCTCCACTAACAAAATATTAATGTGTTTTAAAACTATACATTTAATAAATTGATCAAAATTATCATATCATCATATCCAAAAATAATGTAGATAATCGCTACGACCGTTAACTCGGTTCCTCAAAATAATGTCCCAAGTCAATTTTGTTTTGATCACAAAATCCCTGACTACCGGTTGCACCGAGGTATTATTAGAAAAATACCAACATTGGGAAATTTATCGATAAGTAACTTACCAACTATCGATTAGATTTTATTCGCATGAATCCCTGGTACCGCAAAGAGACAGCAGACGGTCGAAGCTTTTATTTGTTATTGTCCATTTGCTGAGAGTTGCGGTTTCGTTTGCGGTTGTTGTGCATAATGTCTACGTCAATTTTTTCGAATGTGGCTAAAGGGCCGGCTATTGAGGTTTTTGCCTTAACTCAAGCCTTTAAAGATGACCCCAGCAACAAGAAAGTTAACTTGTCCGTGGGTGGTAAGTAAATTAAAATAAATAACACAAGTTTAAAGAACTTGCTATATTTAGTTGTATAAGTTTTAAATGCGTATGTGTAGAAATATTTATATATGTATGAGTTGTTAATAACGCGTTCTCCAATTGTTATTGTACAAATGTTAGTATGTAACCAAATACAATTTTCGCTGAAACGTTTGAGCGTCCAGAGGTCATTTAGATGTCAACCGAGTGCACATACAACAATAATTCTAACCAGAGCATCTGCTCATAATTGTTTAAATCAATTTTTACTTTCACACATTTGCTTGCATACGTAAATACTTTCTAACTCAGAATCGTCTATATATGCCCTTGGATTCCGATTTGTTTTTCAATTAAAACTATTGCCGCATTAAATTTTTATGAATATATGAATGTACAACAATAAATTTGCTCTTATCAGTTGTTATTAAGGGAACTTTGATCCGTCACAGTAATCACTTATCTTATCAATCAGATGTTTTCAATTTATGAAACGACCTGATACATTTTGTTATGCAACAAATAAACAATTAAGCAGGCTTACACGCTGGGTTAAGTGGTCAACTGATAACGATATAAACCATTTTACCCGCGCCACTAATACTAAGTACACAATCTATTGCAGCTTATAGGTCGGAAACTGGAGAGCCCTGGGTATTGCCGGTAGTGCGCAAAACGGAAATTAAAATTGCCAGCGACGAGTCACTTAATCACGAGTATTTGCCAGTTACGGGTAAGTTTATCTGACTATTATATTATTATTATGACTATTATAGCTAAAAAAACAATTAATTTATTAATCGTTTAGGCCTTGAAACGTTCACCAGTGCTGCCACAGAATTGGTCTTGGGAGCGGACTCAGCAGCCATCAAGGAGAAGCGCGTAAGTAGCTACACCTGAGTGAACACCTGTGCCCTTAACTCTTTACCTGCTCTGTCTGTTTTAGGCTTTTGGTGTGCAAACCATCTCGGGAACTGGAGCCTTGCGTGTTGCCGCCGACTTTCTGTTCCAACAGTTGAAGCGGAACACAGTCTACTACTCCAGTCCGACATGGGAGAATCATCACAAGATATTCGTGGACTGTGGCTTCACCAGTCTGCATTCGTATCGCTATTGGGACCAAAACCAACGCCAGTTGGATTTCCAGGGCATGCTGGCTGATCTGGAGCAGGCTCCAGCCGAGTCTGTGATTATTTTGCATGCTTGCGCGCACAATCCCACCGGCATGGATCCCACCCACGAACAGTGGAAGGAAATTGCTGATCTTATGGAGCGTAAGAAACTGTTCCCTCTGTTTGATTCGGCCTACCAGGGCTTTGCCAGCGGTAATCCCGATCAGGATGCTTGGGCGATACGCTATTTTGTGGATCGCGGCTTTGAGCTGTTTGTGTGCCAGTCGTTTGCCAAGAACTTTGGCCTGTACTGCGAGCGTGCTGGCAACTTGACTGTAGTGCAACAGAGCGGCGCAACCAGAGACATGATCCACTCCCAGCTAACGTTGATTATTCGTGGATCCTACTCGAATCCTCCAGCATATGGCGCTCGCATCGTGTCCAAGGTATTAAATACTCCAGAGCTGCGTAAGGAGTGGATGGGACACATCCAAGGCATGTCGAGCCGCATCCGGGAGATGCGTACACAGCTGCGCGACAAACTGGTTGCATTGGGAACTCCTGGAAACTGGGATCACATCGTGAAACAGATTGGTCTTTTCTCATACACTGGACTCAACGAGAGCCAGGTTGCTGTTCTGATCAAGGATTACCACATTTATCTGCTGAAATCTGGTCGCATCAACATCTGCGGTCTTAATCCTGGAAACATTGATTATGTGGCTAAAGCTATAAACTCGGCCGTAACTGGAGTTCCAGCCAAATTATAAGCCTTCAACGCCTGCAAAGCAACAGAGAAACAATAATTACAGCTGTAAATTTAGATCATTTACGATCAAATATTATCTACCATTGTAGCGAAAGAAAATGCATTAGTTACCATTATAAGTATAAAGTGCATTTGTTAGAATTTAATCAATAATTGTATCCGATTGTATTAGCAAGCTCAATATGAATACACAAGGAAAGCATTTACAGCAAATTGTTAACGCCTTCGAATACTTAGTGCAATAAATGGATTTACATCCCAAAACGGGCTTTTTAATCAGTAGTTCACTAACCCTTTCGACCAAGTTTGATGAAAATCGTAAACTTGTATCGCTCAACGTGTGGGTCCATCTAGCGGCGAATGACAACGTAATTAGCGTCCTCTGTTGGCTGCATGCAAAACAAATGCCGCAATTGCTTGTTGATATCGATAGAGCGACAACTCAAATCGATTTATCGCTACTGAAGTCGATAGCTCAGTAACTTAACAAATAAACACAAGTATTTAATGGTGTTTAGCTGAAATGGCAGGTAAATACGTTTAAATTCTTATAGAAAATGTTCATTAATAGGTATACAACTCAGACAAAGCAAAGTCAACCGATACTCCCAGTGAGAATCCTTCCACATCCAGCAATGCGGATAGCACGCCACTTTTTCCGCCAGCCAAGCCCGGGAAACCTGCCGATTATGGAACAAACAACACATTGGAGCTCTTGGAGCGCATTCCCAGTCAAATAGTTGACTTAAAGCTAGACGAAGTGCTCACTGCCGTCAAAACAGTGGACAATCTCTGCGATTTCGCACGCTGCAAGACCAAAACAAGCCTAATGGGACAGGATTGCGAGCTGTGCAAGAAGCGATTCTGCTTCAAACATGGATTGCCCGAGGTCCACGGCTGTGGAACAGAGAAGAAGCGAGAGGCGCGCAAAGAGTTTCTTAATCCCAAACCATTAAAGACCGTGCGACACGAGCAGGAGCTGAAAAATGCCAAAAAGAAGCTGAATGAGAAACTTAAAAATATGCAAGTGGAACGCATGCAAAAAACTGGTGGAGGATCAAAAAAGAGCAAATAGAAATGGAATTAGAAAACAGTGCTTAATATTAGTTTAATAAATATTTAAATTTTAAGTTAAGAAATTGTGTTATTGTTGTTCTGCCTACGCACACAAATAAACACAGTTATGTGTGTATGCGTGTTTGAGTACACAAATACAACTGCATGAAATCAGCTGATTGAATTCTCTTTGGTCCAAGGTTCTGTGCAAATGTCTTCCGCTCTCCAGCCACGACGCTTATTAAACGCTATCAATTGGCACCTGAAGCGGACATGGACACCACAACGCAATGAATCCTTGTATACCCAGGGGCAATCACCGGAGCCCAAAATACGTGAATACTTCTACTACGTCGATCATGAGGGCATGGTGGGTACTTCCTCCTATGCACTTATATAAGCTCTTACAGCTCTTTTCTGTTCTTACAGCTCTTCTTAGACGACGCCAAGATGAAGAACTTCACGTCCTGCTTCAAGGAACGGAAGTTTCTGCAATTCTTCTTTAGTCGCCTCCGATATAATGAAACGGATCGCTATCAAATGTTTCCCTTCATGTCGCCTTGTGGTCGGGAACGCAACTATGTGCGTTGTGATGACACGCCCATTGTTTTCACAGAACAACTGGAGAAGAATGATGCCAAGGACGTGGACACCTTGAGCTACGCACATGGAGGGCCCGGATTAGCGGTGGCTTTTGAGCCGCATAAACTCTACATGCATCCCCGGAGCGGTAGAGTCTATCATCCTGCTTGGCCAAAAGTTGGTGGTATTGGACTTGTTCGTTCCAAATTGGCCATTGAGCTAAGTCAGAACTTTGTGTTTGCCGATGGCAACGAATCACCAACACACTTCCTTTGGCGGGGATCACAGTTGAAGCTGGAACACGATTGGATAAAGAAATGTCAGATGCGAGAGAAGTAATCAACTATGGAAAGAATATATTTTCGTTATTTGCACATTGCATTATTTATAAGTTTGTACACATCTAGGTAAATATGTAACTATTCAATACTGAGAGGCTTGAATTCGCCTTCTTTAACTTTAACCCACGAGAGTCCAGTGGCTGTACCACCGCCACCACTACCGCTTTCATTGGATGGCGCTGTGCTTCTGGTTGCCGTGCGTATTTGCTCTAAGACAGGACCGTGCACATCTGTTTGAAACTGCTCGAATATTATATAATGGGGATCTTCTGTTGGTGGTGCGTCATAGATGTGGGATTTGCTCTCCGTTATGCACTCCTGGACAAGTGCTGCAAAGGCTTCACGACTATTCCCAAGCACCTTGGCAACCTCAATGTTGCTCAGCTCATTAGTTGCTACATTGCGAATGCTTTCCAAGGGATCCGCAAATATTGCCTGCATATACTTTAACACCTGCCACAGGTGATCTTCGCCGCAACGCCATTCCTGGAAGGCGTGACTGATGTCCAGGCTATGGGTGTATGGACAGACCAGCGGATGCACTACGTTGTGTTGGAAAATAATGGCCTACAACACAAAATAAAGATGATTAAATTGTCTTCTTGTAGAAACACTATCAAACCACTCACTGGAACACTTTTGTCGTCGGGAAAGCGATCGGGCAGCAGTACCGAGAAACGGAAGACAGCATTCTCATAGAATCCCTGTCGTCCAAAGAAGACTCCAAACCATTCTGAAAATAGTAATATACATGAGTCATTCTTTTACTTAGGCAAATATATGCTATAGACTTACGCAGTGAATTGGCATAGCTTGGAATAACATAAATGCCCGACAGCTTTTCCGATTCAATCATTTTGCTGCAAAATAAATCAAATTTATTGTAAATCCAACTCCCCGTTAATTGTTGATACTTACTACTCCGCAAGAATCTTATACTCTTGCTGTATTGCAGCTAAAAGTATTTTCTCATCCTTTTTTTGTGCATCCACGTCGAGAGTCATGTTTGCTTGTAAAAATATTTCTTGTGTTTATTTATATTATCTACTTGTTGATGTTATCGGAGTACGATATCGGTATCGTACAACTTTTATATCGATACTCCAGTGAACTTTCTGTTATTTTGAACTAATTCAGTTTGTTTTTATTCGCATCCCATCCCTATTCACGTTTATTCTGCAATTGAAGCTCAGTATGCGGTAAGTATTATTGGAGAGAATTCAACTACATTTCGTTTAATTTCAAATTTTAGGTTTACACATGTTTAAAAACATGTCTAATAACATAGACTTGACAAATACGGACTGTGCGAATTCTACTAAACACGACGCTAGCAACCAAATGGAACCGGAAATGGACAATATGCAACAAGGGATGGAAGTGCCTACACAAGATGCCATTAAATTAGAAGAGAAAAAGATCGTACCTGAATTTTATAACAAAGCACAGAAATATTGGTCTGAAGTGCCAGCAACAGTAAATGGCATGCTCGGCGGCCTTGGCTACATCAACGCTATTGATATACAGGGCTCGAAGAATTTTCTGCGTGAGATAAAAGTGCCAGGTAAAAAATTAGCTTTAGATTGCGGTGCTGGAATCGGCAGAGTTTCGCGCAATCTTCTCATGCCCTTATTTGAGACGGTAGATCTTGTTGAGCAAGATACCGCATTTACGGAGAAGGCTCGGGAATTATGCACAGCAGAGGGAATGCGTCGGAACAGTCTGGGAGAAATCTATAATCTCGGCTTGCAAGAGTTTACGCCGACACACAAATACGACCTCATCTGGAGCCAGTGGGTTTTGGGACATCTAACGGATGCAGATCTAGTGGCATTCTTTCGACGCATGCATCTAGGCCTGCAACCAGGAGCATACTTTTGTCTGAAAGAGAATGTTACTGGTTCAAAGACGGTGATTAAAGATGATGAGGACTCGTCGGTTACTCGTCCACTGGACTCCTATGAGAGGTTTCTAAAAGAGGCTGGCTTCAGAATTGTGAGAAAAGTGCGACAACAAAATTTTCCCAAGGGTCTTTTCCCAGTGTATATGATTGCCTGTAAGTCTAAGCTAAGTTCTAACTAAGATTTAATAAATATGTATATCAATTACATAGAGTATATCAATAAAGCGTATACTATTTACAACTTTTGTACCTCATTCGAAGCAGATTGTAAAATAAAATAAATTTGAAGTGAAGCTATCGATTAGAATTCGATAAGCTCTTGGCAACCCTGCACTGTCAAATTTCAAAACAGCTGATCGTTGCTGTGTTCTCTTGAGTGTCGAACGCGTTGCAATTTGCAGAGCGCTAGTTTACAATTAGTTTAAAGAATGTCGAAACGCGTACAACCAGCGTGGCAAGCACCAAAGGCGGCTACACGGCCGCAATTGAAACTGTACAACAGTCTGACCAGGCAAAAGGAGGAGTTTGTGCCACTGGAAGGCAACAATGTTAAATGGTATAGCTGCGGTCCCACTGTCTACGATGCGTCCCACATGGGACACGCGAGGTAAAGCCACATCAGCAGGCAATGTTTTGTTATTTTCTTCATATGCACTATCTAATCTCAATTGTCTCGCAATAGATCTTATATTTCGTTCGACATTCTGCGACGTGTGTTGACGGACTACTTTGGCTACAACGTCCACTATGTCATGAACATCACAGACATTGACGATAAGATCATTAAACGTGCCCGCCAATATCATCTGTATGAGAAATATGTAAGTGCAGCGACACAGTTGTCACTGGAAAGCTTATTGAACGAGCAGAAGGAGGTGCTGACGCAATTCCAAGCAAAGTGTGAGAAGAATACGGATGCCGATAAGAAAGTGATGCTGGATAAGATGCTGCAACGCATGACCGATGCTATGGAAGCACTCACCAAGGCAGTCAGCGCTGGAGACAGTGCGAATATAGCTAAAATGAGAGATCATTACTTGGCAGAGGCAAAGGATCCAATCGCAGAGTGGATTGATGCAAAGAATGGCGCGAATGTCAGTGATAATTCAGTGTTTGAGTCATTGCCACGTTATTGGGAAGATCACTTCCACAACGACATGAAATCTCTGAATGTGAGTCATCAGCTAAGAGTTAAAATGACGCAATACTTAATGAATTTCATAATCTCTTTAGATATTGCCACCTGATGTGCTGACCAGAGTTTCCGAGTACGTGCCTCAAATTGTTGCATTTATACAGCGCATCATTGACAACGGACTTGCCTACGAGGCCAACGGCTCAGTCTACTTTGATGTCAATGGCTTTGACAGACGGGAGAAGCATCATTACGCCAAACTGGTGCCCGAGGCTTATGGCGACACAGCATCGCTTCAGGAGGGCGAAGGAGACTTGTCAGTGACTGAGGATCGTTTGTCCGAGAAGCGTTCAGCCAATGACTTTGCTCTGTGGAAGGCCAGCAAGGCTGGAGAGCCCTGGTGGGACAGTCCCTGGGGACGTGGTCGTCCCGGTTGGCACATTGAGTGCTCAGCCATGGCTTCCGATATATTTGGATCAACGTTTGACATACATACTGGCGGTGTTGATCTGAAATTCCCACACCATGACAATGAGCTGGCACAATCGGAGGCGGCGTTTAATGAATCCGAATGGGTCAAGTATTTCCTGCACACTGGTCATCTTACAATTGCCGGTTGCAAGATGTCAAAGTCGCTGAAAAACTTTGTAACGATACAAGAGGCCCTCAAGAAACATTCGGCAACACAACTGCGTTTGGCATTCCTGCTGCACTCCTGGAAGGACACGCTGGACTACTCAGAGAACACCATGGAAATGGCAACTCAATATGAAAAATTCCTCAACGTGGGTACAATTTATTTGACTAAGATTCCAAACTTTAACTGAAGATTATTGCAGGAGTTCTTCCTGAACGTCAAGGACTTGACACGCCTTGTACTGACTGGCAAGGCAATGGAACAGTTCAGTGAGTGGACCGCCTTGGAGTCGGCCCTACAGACCAAGTTTGGCGAAGCTCAAGCCCAAGTTCATGCGGCACTTTGTGGTAGGTCTTAACGAAACCAAATCTTACTTAGGTCCAATTAAATGTCTGTTTCCTGCAGATAACATTGATACTCGCAGTGCCCTTGATTGCATCCGTGAGTTGGTATCGAATACGAACATCTACATAAGGGACAACAAGTCCAAGTTGAACCATTTGCTGCTCCGTAAGATTGCCACATACATAACCAACTTACTGCACACGTTTGGCGCCATCAGCGGGCCACGTGGTGGCATTGGCTTCCCCCTGGGTGGCGGTGATGTCTCAAATGGCTCCGGTCTGGATCAGGAGTCACTGGTCATGCCGTACGTGCAATCCGTTGCTGAATTTCGTAACGTGGTCCGCGAGCAGGCGAAGGTATTGAAGGCCTTTGACATTCTGAAACTTTGCGACGAATTGCGTGACGATACCTTGCCTAACTTGGGTGTCCGACTGGAGGACAAGGACGATGGCAAGTTTGCTGTAAAGCTAGTAGATCGCGAGATGCTGTTGCGGGAACGCGAAGCCAAGCAAGCTGCAGAAGCGGAACGTGCCGCGGAGAAGGCACGCAAGAAACTAGCCCTAGAGCAGGCAGCAGCAGCCAAGGAGGCACAGCGTCGCATCAATCCAAAGGATATGTTCACCAGTGAAACAGACAAGTATTCGGCATTTGGCGAAGATGTGAGTAAAGCAAAAAACTTGAACTGGAGTTGTATTATAAGAAAAATCTTTCATTACAGGGTCTTCCCACACATGACAAGGAAGGCAAGGAGGTAAGCAAGGGACAACTCAAGAAGCTGCAGAAGCTACAGCAACAGCAGGAGCAGCGTTACAAAGAGTATTTGGCCAGTGTAAACACGGCCTAAAGAATAATTTGATATTAAAACTGTCCGCCTAAATTTATAGAAACGCTTTCAAATTTAATTCGCTTCGAGCAACCAGATAAATGCAGTTAATGTTTATTATAAACTTTTGATACATTTAATAAAGTCAAGATATACATCCACAAACTATATGACATGCTTTGTCATTAACTCCTTTAAGTAGCATCATCTATAATTGTGAATCCGTCGTAGAACTACAAGCATATTGTAATATGCATTATCTAATGATTAAAACCTGGACACAGGTCTTTGGTAATTGCAACTATTCCACTATTCTATAACAACTCCCTTACAAACTGCCAATATCATTGTAGCGTTTCAGTTTGTCTGGGAAGTTGTCTCTAAACAGCACTGGATCCGCTCTAAACTCCACCGTACGCAGTGGCATACGTCCATAGATCTTTGAGAAACGATCTATGCAAGCGGAACGTTCTCGCATATGATTCAAATCCGCTGACAACATTTCGGTATTTGTGCACTCCGGACACTTGAACTTCTTTCTTGGTGTCACTTTGATTGGCGGATTGTTTGTGATGTTTGCAACCAGAAAATTCATGGCAATGTCCTCACAGTTCATGTGATCATCCACCCAATGCTTGATATCTCCGGGCATCGCATAAGTGTACATGTGACTCCAGTACTTGTGATGGAATGCGGCTCCTGTAAGCACCATAGAGATTTGATTTGTCCACTCGGATTCGTAGTGCCAGCGCATTGTGGCATTGTCCCAGACGTGTATGCGACTAGGGAATCCCACAATGTGATCCGGAAACTCTCGCCACACCTCGTAGCTGTAACAAACTTGGCATTAAACAAGTTTCCCAGTCGTGTATTTAAAGAAACTTACCCAAAATCAAGCTCATCGCTGGTTAACATGATGATGTCATCGTCTATGGTTAAAATTGCTTCAGTTTCGATTTCCGGATATGGATAAAATCGATTCGATAGCTTGTTCTCACGAGTTTGAATGATCTTCAGTGGCTTGGCAATGGTCGGGAATGTAGACACTAAAATTATGACAGATAAAATCAGTTAATTTCGAATAATTCAGGGATAGATTAATACTCACAGTGTGGTGGTGACTTCCGCTGATTATTCCAAATAACCAAAATACTTTGCAGCGAGGGCACAACAGCTAGTTTCTGAATCAGCAGGAAAAGACTCTCCACACGATCGTATGTGAGTATGACAGCGGTAAAGCCTTGGGACTTTGGAGCCAGCGTAGTAAGAAACAGTGGATTAAATGTGGAATGGCTGTTTTTACTAATCGCATTCCATTTTCTGCTGCTCCGAGCTTGAAGGGGAAATATGCGGCTTTCGAGCACCTCTAGAGCGGTGGTCGTAATAGTCTTCAAATCCTTGAAGTAGTTACTATATAGCCACTGCACTTGCTTCTGCATCTCCACGACTTTGACGTTTGAGATGGACTCTAGTTTGTGGATGACAGCATGCATCTGGGACTCTCGGACACGAACCACAGCCTGAGACCAATCGATGACATCCTCAAACGGCAGCACATAGTTGTCAATAGCTACAACAGGAATGCAATTCTGGGACATGATTTCGAGCAGATCGGGCTGTCCAATGCGTAGACTGCGACCCACAAAGCAGAACTTTCCACGGGCCAGAACACGCGGATATTCCCAGCGCTTTGTATGATGCAAAGTACTGCAGCGAGAAGTCAGCTCCTGGTTATCACAGGGTCCAAGTAGCAGCAACTGCTCGGGATTGTTGGCACTCAGAGACAATTCTCGGAACTGACGCCCATGTTGAGGCAAGAGATTGAGCTGTGCCACAACTAACAGATATTTACGATGAACTGCAGCATGTGTGTTTGTTGGAGATGTGTTTGCTTGCTGCAGCAATGGACTCCACACTGGTATGGACACATCAAATCCTGGACGATATGTCCAACTGTCAAAGCCGCCGCCCAAAACTATGGCACTGTCAATGTTGACATCGAGTATTGTGTTATATTTGGGTGCACTGCCTGGCAACATGTTAAAGATCAAATGATTTTCTCCACGATCCCAGAAGTTGAGGGAGGCCAGTGCCGGTCCAGCCAAATGACTGTCAAACACATCCTGATTCAAGAGATCCAAACTGGGCAGAAAGAGACAGGCTTCGTTTGGATTGGACGTGTAGTAGCGACTGTTGAGTACGGCCTCCAATATTTGAAAGTATTCGCTGGACAATGTGGTGACCACCTTGTCGCTCTTCTCATCCAGAAACTCCTGGAGCGGATAAATGTAAACCTTAAGTGTGTCATGCTCGCATTTGTAAATGTTGAGGCAATCCCAAAACGTGCAGTTAACGTTTCGACCACGAAACTCTGGATCCGAGCAAAGCAGCACCTCCTGTGTATGGGACAGCGATAAATCCAATGCCTCCGAGTCCCGTTTCGAGTAGAAAAATCTGTCTCGCTGACTGGAAATGTCGAAGAGCAGGAAAATGGCACAGAACGCGACGATGGTAAGCAGCGCGTAGGTCAAACAGTTTAAAATTTGCTCTTTTGGATGTAACATGCTTACACCGAATAAGCTCTTACACTTATTAATCCTCATTTTACTTTGTTTTACATTTTGCACTAAGTTGCTTGCCAAATGCATCGCTTACATATATGTGTGTATGTTTGTTAGTGTGTGTGTACACAAAGAGCATTCAACTTGGAGCCATTTGGTTATTAGTGCCGATACTTATATTCCTAAAATATAATGCTCATAATAGAGATTCAGTCGTCGATGCACACAATAAGTTTTTAAATGAGTTGTGAAGTAGCAAACTCTTTTTAACTCATAACTTCCAATTTTAAACAAATACACAGCAAAATGTGACTGCACTTTAAGTTAACAAAAATACCGAAAGTGTGGCCAGCCGTTTGTTTTGCTGCCTATCGATAAGATTAAAACTTAGCAACTATCACATAAGCTATCTGTATACATAGTGCGATTTATTTAAGTTATCAACTATCGATTTATAAAAAGTATTCTGTTCAATTGAGTCGTACAGCAAACGTTAAAGCTTAAAATATGTCGGAAATAATAAAATTGGACCCTAATGATAGCGGTTTTATAACAGCTAATGTTACCAACTCCCATAATAACTCCGTTGCCTTTGAGGTGAAGTTTGCCAAAGATATCACCATTGCACAGTTGAAGGTACGTACCTAACACTCACTTTTTGTAAGCCGTGGAAATGACTAATACTAACAGATGTTCAAATTTCTACCGCTTGCAGAGTAAATTGGAAATATTGACTGGAGGAAGTGCGGGCACCATGAAAGTAGAGCTCTATAAAGGTGACAGCTTGGTGACGTCATTAAACAACAACGATGCCAAACTGGGTTATTATATTGATTGCGATGGTTTGCGTCTGCATGTCGTCGATTCCTTTGTTACCTTCTCTTTCGATAATGAAAATGTTGAGAAATTTGAGTTAACAAACGATCAATACGAACAGAAAACCAATTCAGTGCGCAATTTCCTCAAGCAAAATCGTATGGGAAAGTACAATGAGGAGGAAATGAAATTAAAGGAGGAGAAACGACGAGAGCAAGCTGAAGAAATGCAAAAACGAGCCGAGCTTTGCGTTGTAGACAGCAGATGTCAGGTAAATAAGCCTATAGAACTTTGTACGAATAGCTTAAAAAATTTATATTTGCAAACAGGTAACTGTGCCAGGGAATCCCACTCGCCGTGGTACAATTAGGTACAACGGAGAACTTGAGGGCAAAACTGGTACATTCATTGGCGTACAGTATGACGAGCCTCTAGGCAAAAATAACGGAAGGTAGGAGTTAAATTTATAAAGTTTAAAACTAAAGTTAATTAATTGATTTTTCTTTTCTTAGCGTTAACGGCAAAGTTTATTTTGTCTGCCCTCCAAACTACGGTGGATTCGTCTCCCCATTGTCCGTAGAAGTGGGCGACTTTCCTCCTGAGGACTTTAATCTGGACGATGAGCTGTAAATGGCATTTAAGCATTTAATTTTTATTAATATTTTATACGCAAACATACTCACACTCACCCTCAATCATATTCGATGCAACTCTTGAATTGTGAATTCATATATCAAAATAAATATTGTGATCAATTGAATTATTTATGTAGTCTTCAGCTATTTAATTTGTAGTAGTTATATCAATTTTAAATATGCAAACGCTAACCAATTTTAAAATGAAAATAAAAGACAACAGCACCGCGCATGCAAAATTTACTTTTGGCGGGAACCCTTCTTAGCCGCAGTTTCTTAGTGGGTAACCTACGCAGTAGTAATGAGACCAGGAACACTTCTACGCAGTACTTATAGGCAGCAGTCGTGAGAGTGAGAACACTTCTGTTAGCAGTCGCGAGAGTGAGAACAATTCTGCCAGCAGTATTGAGAGTGAGAACACTTCAGTTAGCAGTAGTGAGAGTGAGAACACTTCAGTTAGCAGTAGTGAGAGTGAGTACACTTCTACTAGCAGTAGTGAGAGTGAGAACACTTCTGTTAGCAGTAGAGTGAGAACATTTCTGGGCTGCTGTAACATAAAGAGCTGTCTGTCGGCTTGCAGCAGAACTTACTCCGAGCGTAGTTGTAAGCCCCATAAGGAAAATTTTTATTTCTCTTTTCGTTTCCCCGGCAAAAGCTTCCGCCCTATGTGCCAATGTAGAAATGCTAACTGCAATAGCTGGTCAAATAAATATAATTTAATAAATATAATATACAATTTGTGTGCTCTTTATCATTTACAAATAAAACTCGTTAAAAGAAATAGAATTTTAAAAGATAAAAATAATAAACAATCTAATAATCGTATGCATGTAGTTAAAATTTAATAAAAACACCGCCAGCAATTCTCAAGTAATAGAAAAAGATTTATAAAATTGTCTGATTTTATGCATTGTTATTATTACTTTTATTATTATTCAATTAACTCTGCTCGGAACAATCAGTTTTTATTGTTGTTGATATCTTTAGACTTGAGCTTTATTTAGGCCAACATTAAATGTGGTTAACGAACAACGTTTGATGTATTTATGTTTATGTTTCGGTTTATATATTGTTATCCCTATGGCAAGGGGTAGAAAAATGCGGTTTTATATTTAGCGCTGATTCCATAATATTATTTTTTATTTCTATTGTTGTAGTTGTTGCTGTTGTTGCTGTTACTGTTACTGTTGCCCACAGCAACAACGACAACAATAATGTCTAGCATTTAACGATTATATAGATTTAAGTGTTCATATGATAATATATAGATATATTATTATTATTTTTATGTTGTGATCATTATGGTGCTTGCTCTTATTTACTTAAACTGTTTAAACTTCTGTCTCTGCTTGTCAGTTATTATATATTTCATAGTTATATGCGATAGATCAATTTAATTAATGTAAAACATTTCAATTTTTACTTGAGATTCTATGCTAAAGTGCTGTGTGTGTGTGTGGGTTGTGGGTGTGTTTGTTGTGTGTGTGTAGAGTCCAGTATAAACAAAGTTGAATGACTTTGTCATGCTACAAGTGCCACGCCCCCAACTAATTAATATAAGTATTATAATGTATGTATTTAGAGAGTTGTGGTGCGTAACATTACTACATTCTCCTCGTCCTCCTCCTCGTCTTCGTCCTTCTTTTGCTGTTGTTCTTTTTGTTTGGTGTTTGGTTTATTCTTATATATAACATTGACACATGTTGTCGTCTCCTCTGTCTCCATCTCCTTCTCATTCTCCTGCTTCTCTTGTTTCTCCTCCGAGCGCCTGGAGCTTCTAAATTTGCGCACAATTAGACTTCCAGTATTCTTGATGTTCCTCTTAAATCGATTGCTTGCACGATCGCTCTCACTTTTGGTCTTCACATGGCCAACACCACTTGCACCACCAGTTCCAACCCCACCTTCAGCTATCTCCTTTGTAGCTGTAGAAATATCAGTCGAATCCTCATCGTCATCGTCGTCGATATCCTCCTCCAAGATCTGATTTATCGCTGGCAGATCATCGGGTTCCTCATTGTCGACTGAGCGAAAGTTCTTATGGGATTGTATATTCTCCCTCGAACGGAAGGGTAAATAGATTTGAAATGCTGATCTCAGCACTGAACTGCAGCCCTTCTTTTTCTGCTTCACTCGATTCGTTCTCTGATAGCGATTCAGTGACCAGCGTGGCAACAGTTGTTCCGATAGCTTCGTACTGCCGCTGGGCATCTGATATTTGGCAGTGGAGGTGGTTCTCACATCGCTGCTGTCGGTGGTGCTGTCAGTTGTGGTAGTGCTGGTGGTTTTAGTTGTAGTTTGGGTGGTGGTGTTGGCTGTGATGCTCTCGTTGGTGGCTTTGTTAAGTCACAGACGAAGGTCAAAAGCAATGCGAGACGCAATGTTCTTGAAGCCAATGCTAGTGCCTGTAAACAGAGGAGAAAAACCCCGATTAGTATCTTGATCTTGGACTGATGTGTAGCACACAAACTTACCAGAAATGCGTTTGAAGCGTACTCCATTCAGGGACAGACGCGGTAGCTTGCAGACCTCGATCTCCCACTGAACCAGTGAATCTGTGTTGGGATCTCCATGCACACACCAAAGCACAAATCTAAAATAGCATTTATAAATTAGTTTTATTCTTAGTTAGTGTATTGACTTGTTACCTTTCTCGCTGCTCGTAGTCGCAGTTGTTTTGATCGAGCACTTCGCGTATCTTTTGCATTATCTGATCGGGCATCAGAGGCGATGTTGTCTTCATGGACCATGTGAAGCGCAGTACTCGCGGCTTAGCTGCCTCTGCCTCTGTAGCGGATGTACTGTAAATATTAGATGGTATTATGCAGAGTATGCTAACGCTTTACCCGATAGTAACCATTCTACAGAGTATCGTCTGGTCTAAAACAGCCCAAAGTAACTAAATTAAATATTTATCCCCCTTTATCACAATTATAATTCAGTTCTCTAAAGCTTAAATCACATTAAACCTTTGTGGAACGTTCCCACTTCGTGCATCTTGCATCCCACCCACAAACAAGTGCTTCGATTAATCGAATTTATCGCTATCTATATTTAGGTTAGTCCAGAATGAAAAGGCAAGTGGAGTGCGTTTTTTTCTGTGTGGTTTGTAAGAGTTGATATTTGCATTGTTTAACAAATCTTCCAGATCGTTTTTATTACTAATCAATTAAATAATCAATTTATTTAATTAGTTTTAGTTGTATGTGTTATTTCTTTGAAACTTAATATACATCATAACTAATAATCAGATCACTGAAGGTGTTCCGATAACACAATTGGTTTGATTTATCGATAATCGTCTGTACAAATAAAATGGTCACATGCACAATTTGTTTAATACACATTTAATCCATGATTAAAGTTAAATTTGTTTACTGTATCTAAAGTATGGTTTAATTGTTTTTCTTTTCTTTTTTTTAATTTGTTTGTTTGTTGTTTCTTAAATATGCTAAATACGCTTTCATTTGATGCGCTTCGACTTTAATAACTTTATTATATTATTATTAATAAAAATCATAATGATAATCATCAGTGTTTCATTAATCAATCTTCAATCTTTCATTTTGCATACTATATAATTATTTATGCTCATTGTATACTATAGTTAATGATTCTTGCTTGATTGGGAATAGTTTTTAATTACAAATACAGATGGAGATGCAGATACAAATGTATCTGTATCTATATCCTTTTCATTAGCTTTAGATATATATAATGGTAAATAAATTTAAATTCAGTAGTTATAATTGTAACTCGCAGCTGCGTTTGGTGTTTAACATACACATACACATACACACACATATGCATACATATGTATTAACTAATTAATTAGTTAATTTCATTATTTTTTCATCGTTTTCCTTGATTTCTTAGCAATAAACAAAAAACAAAATTTAACCAAATAGAAAAAAAAAAGTAATAGGAAAAAGTGACAGTGATAGATTTTTTAAAGTTTTCTATTTAGTTTTATTGTTTAAATATCTATATTTTCCTCGTTATTTATTTATTTAATTATTTTTATTGCTTTGTTGTTGATTGTTTGTCGTTCTCTAAATAAAGTAATTTAATTTAATTTAGTTTAGTAAAGAAAACAATTTAAATTATTATTGTTGTTGTATCTATTTGTTGTTTTGTTGTTGTTTTCATCATTTAAATATATTGTATATATGTATTTTTTGTATTTTATATAAATGTGTAAGTATAATTAGTTAATAATCGTTGGAAAACATATAGACGCATTGTGAATTACTGGTTAAACGTAACGGAACTCAACGTTATCGATGTTCTCTCTCATTTTATGGAGAGGGGAGGAGGGAAGGTGGTCGGAAGAAAACAAATCAAACCGATCCGATCAGATCTATAACGGTTTATCATATCTCATATATATAGTTTCTCTCCGTCACGCGTGTTTCTAGATTTTCTGTATCTTTTTTTCAGTATTTTTCTGTTTTTTTTACGGGGGGGAATCGTTTGTTTTTTCAGTATTCAGTTTTTCAGTTTTCAAGTTTTCAGTTTTTAGAACTATTAACAAGAAGTAGTTAATGCTTGTTTTGTTAATTACTGGTTTGGCCTAAAATTAAAGAAAAAATTTTAAACAAATTATTCACGGCTGGAAAAAATATATTAATAATGGGTAGGAGAAAAAACGAAACAAAAAACAAATACGAGAAAATGAAACAAAAAGTAGAAGAACAAAATTAGACAGATAAGAATTTAAAATTTAAGAAAAACAAAAAAAAATTAAGTAAAAACAAAATAGGTTTCTGTTTTCTTTTTTTTAATATATTTTTTGTGGATGTTGACAAAGAAAAGTAAACGCAATATTTTCCAACAAATTTAGTTTAAAAAATTCTGTCAAATTAAAGAGTGAGAAAGATGTATAGAAAGAGAGAGAGAGAGAGAGAGATTAAGAGAGCAATACTTTCAATAATTACAAGTACAAAAAAAGATGTCGTATGAAGAAGAAGAACAAGAGACAAGAAAGAGGCTCCTAACGGTGGTTTTTGGTTTTTGGGGTTATGATCGATCATGTATACACATAAGAGAGTAGCACATGTACATAGATGATATATATATACTACTACATAGATACAGTTAGGTAGTATATATGTACATATATATGGTAGCGTAATATTCTGCTTATGTATATAGAATAAGATAAATAGGAGTGACGGAGAGAGCGAGCGAGAGAGAGACAGAGAGAGAGAGAAAGACAGAGAGATAGTTTGAGAGAGAGCTTTTAAAGGAATCGAGAGATCCTGGCAGTCTAGACACATCGATTGCCAATCAGATCCAAAGAGTTCCACAACATTTTTATTTTATACCTATTTCACGTTACACATATATGCACATATGTATGTATGTGTACGTACGTATGTATGCATGGCTTGTATGTATGCGTAGTAGTTTTGTATTTGTTTTGTATCCGAATCATTGAATTAACTTGATTGATTGATTGATTTGATTGATTTAACTTGATTTCATTTGATTTAATTAGTCTAACTAAAAACAATCTAAAGGACTTTTCCGAGTTTATATATACGCACTGGATAAATAAGTACTTAATGTTTGTTGATTGATTGATTGATTGATCTAAACATATATATACATATAGACACATACATATATATAAATTCATTCAATCTGCACCAAATTGTCCTGAACGTATGTAAAATGTATGTAAGTATTATGTGCTTTTATGATATTTACATACTGATTTCCTCTTAAAGTACTGTTAGTTTAAATGAAATGAAATCAACAAAAAAAAAAAACATGTAACAACATAACAATTAACAAACAACAAATTCCATATTAAATTAGTTTAGCAAATTAGCGGAAAAACAAACAAAAAAAATAGAAAAAATTAAACAATAGACATATGTATTAAGTATATATATATTTATATTCACAACAAGTATCTGCATGCAACCAAATATGTTAATGAGATTTCATTATTATCTCTGAAAAAACTTCTTTTCTTTGTCCTTCTTCGTTTGGCGCCAACAAATTGCGTCTTAGGACTGCACCAAACTGTTGTTCCAATGCGGGAAAGCTGGAAGTCAGTCAAAAGCTCTCCCCAAGCGAAGAGCGCAAGAGGCAGAGGTTGAGAGAGAGGGCGAAAGCTCTTTTCAAAGCAGTCTCTCTTGAGCGTCGCTCTCTCTTTGAATTAAGCGTATGTAGTTGTAGTTTTCTTTTTTTTTTTTTTGGTGCAGTCTTAATCACAATGTGTGCTCTAATTATAAATGATCTAATGCGTGCTCCTCATACATAAATACATACATACATGTATGCATAACATTTAGGTCGGAATTGTTTAATTAGTTCTACTACTAGCTACGAATTAGCGAGTACTTGGTTAATTATAAAACTAGCTAGCAGCTACTCCCGTGTTCTTTTCACAAACAGCAAAACAGTGTTGCCCTATATACTTATATACTGCTACAAACAGTGTTGTACAAGGCATCCAAAAATAAGACTGGCACTTGCTAAAACGCTTCTCTCTAGCCTATGAAAATAAATTAAAAAAAAAACTCGTTTACATTTCCGGCGATCGGATGACAGTAATTAATTGGTACAAATGTTATTAGCACTCAGTATTAAAAGCTCTCTATGCTATAACTTTGGGAAATGTAGAAAAAAAATGTCGCTTGTCTTCTGATTGTCTTTTTTAGGTGTTTGTGTTTAACTTATGGTCTAAATGGCCCTAATCACTCATTCATTAAAACGGATTTGGTACAAAACATAAACACATACATACATGTACATATGTGTATGTGTAAATATGCAAGAAATGTAACATATGAAACAAAAATATGAAATTAAAATATGAAACCAAAAAAAAAAAAACAAAATGTGATACAAAAAAAACCAAAAAAAAAAAAAAATAATCAAGTAATAACAGAATTTATTAAAATAAAATTGAAAAAAAAAACTGCATTTGCTTTTCTTGTAATTATTTCATTAACAGAGGAAATGAAAAAAACAAAAAAATTAAACAGACATCGATTGAACTTTTAATGGTAATAAACGAACGATTCGAAAAAAAAATGTCAACTTACCGTTTGCTAAAACGTGAGGAAAGTTTCGAAAAAAAGCTCATACGACCGGGATGCGGTGAATCCCCGGAGGTGCCACTTGTACCAGAGTATTCCAGCCCTGTGTTGTTTCGTGCTCTGGTTTGACCTATAAAATTCAAACAATTTTACATTAGCATAAAGTTATTGTGTAGTTTATTAAAGATTTTGCTAGGAACTATATCACTAACTTTCCTATTGTAAATTTTGCATAATTGCTAAGTTTAAAATTAATTTTTAAAAATAAATCTATGGCTTAACCGTAGTGTTTTTGCAAAACTTATAGTCCAAGAAATTCCAATTAAATTTTATTTCAGACCAAAATTATAATATGTATTTACAACATTATTATAATCACTTTTGTCTTTGAAAACAAAAAACTAAAAACTTTAAAATAAAATTACCAATTCCTTTATTGCACATTTTTAATCTGAAAAACTTCTTAAATTACATAAATTTCTGTTTTGCACATGCGAGTTTCTTACAGAAATTTTAGAGAAATCTGATTTCCTACACGCATTAAGGTAACTACTAGTCTATATATATATTATCAGGGGTAGTCTATGAATGGATTGGACATGCAATTCGTTTCACTCGAGACAACAATCGTGCATGGGGATAATAATATATTCAAAAATACATTCGAAAAAACATTTAAATTATGAAAACCGCTAAAAATGAGAAGCGATATGAAAGGGCGGAGCATATGGTTGTTTGAAAAGGAGTAACGGGGCGTGGCAGTTGAGAGTGCATGAAACATCGATCAAGAACAAGAACAACAAAAAGTAAAAGACAAAAGAAATTAATAAAATGTACAAATACTAATTGAATTTCTTGATTGTTTATACTTTTCGTTAGAAACGTGCAAATATCCTGATAAGATGAACTGGAAAATATATATATATATATATAAATATGATGATAAAAGATAGAAGATTGTATAAAAATCAAGGAAGGAAGCAAAAAAGGAACTTAACCAAAACTTTGATTAACATTATTTGATATTATAATTTGTAATTAATTAATTAATTCTATGATATTTGATTATCAGTTTCTTGTTCGCTCTTTTTTTTGGGTTAATTTGATTTCGATTTTAGTTTTTGGTATTTTGGTTAAAATTGCGTGAGTAAAATTAAGTTATTTTATTAAAACTAATAAAAATAAGTAAACAGAAAACTCACCAGAGTGAAAGGTTGAACGTGATGGAACATTCCTTGGAAAGTGTCTGCTTGATTTAACAGCCGATGCCATTCTAAGTCGATCGAACAGACTATATATATATATACGGGAATATATATGTATATATGTACAGTTACAAGACATATGGCATATACACACACACACATACGTAGTATGATATGGATATCGAATCATTTTGGTCAGTTGTTCGTTGGGAGTAGTACATTCAAGTCCAAGTAATGAATTGCATTTCAGAAAACGAATGTAGTTTTTTTTATATCAGTATTAAGTATTTTTTTTGGTATTTTTTATAGTTAGGCAATCGTTTGGTAGTTATGTGTGTGTGTGTGTGTGGGAGTGTATGTGTGTGTTTGTGAGCACAGAAATGCAGAGTTGCAATCGAAACCCGTTATCGATATCGATTTTAGATCCAATCCCCGTTGTTGTCGTTGTTTCGTTTATTGTTGTAGTTTTTGTTGTTGTTTTTGGTATTGTTGATAATGTTTACAGTGCGGGAGTAGCACGAGACAGCGCGTATCAAGCAGTTTGATTGATTGATTGATTGATTGATTGGTTAATGTGATGGTGGCAGTGGTTCGATTCGATTATGTTTATTTTGATATTGATTTGATTTGGTTTTGATTTTGATTTGATTTGGATTTGATTTGGTTTTTTTTTTTGTAGACATTAACAAAATGAAAAGAAAAAGAGTTGGAAAAAAAATCATGTAAATCGCTGAATAAAACAAGCACTTAAAATATATATATAGAGAGATTATAGAGAAAGTTTCTTAAAAATAAATAAAATTTCTTAAAATGTACATACATATATATAGATATAGTTATGAATGGGCCTAGATTACTCAATAGAAGCACAAATGTTATGAAATGTCAAATATAAGACTCTGATGAACCTGAAACTTTGGATGTCGTTTGAGTATTACGAAAAGTTAGTGTTACACCATCAATATAAACGGAGGACTCAACTCAAAGAATTATATAGATTATATAGAGACGAGACGCGATGGATTTGGAAATATTATTAACGAGTCACAACATCAAAAAAAAATTACTTATATTTAATATTAATTTAATTTGGTTTATAATACTAACAAAGAGTACATTTAATAGTAGTAGACTTGACAACATTAGAGTAGAAAAGGTGGGACTACCTCTGTTAAAGGGTTCACAAAGTGTAGATAGATCGATAAATAAATAAAAGTTAGTAATCGAAATGAATTTGCCGTTATTGTCATGCAAAATGGAAGCATTCAAAGTGACTGACTTTCGGCATATTTAAAAAAAACAACAAAATTAATATTAATTGCTTCAGCTTAACAACAAAAACAAGCCAAATTCAATTAGGGGCATAATAAAAACAAATTAAGAAACAATTAGATAAACATTATCATCATTATCAGTATTATTATTAACTTGATATACCGCACATGCCAGTAAAAAATGTTTAGCAATTTTCATTTGAGTAATATATAAATATATAGTGTATATATATTCTAATTAAACTAATTCTGAGCTGAAATTACGCTAAGAGCGGGCCACTTCTATACCCAAAAATAATCACTTTAATTAGTATAGATATTTTTGTGTATATAGTGCCACGCCCTCGAAGGAAAAGAGTTTCGCTTAATAATATTAAAAGGCAGTTTCACTCACCAAAAGTTTTTGTTTGTTCGTATCGTTTTCGGGTTCGAATCGAATCGATTTTAAAAAGTATATAGATTTGTTTTTACAGGATTTATCGATTAATCGATTTGGAAAGCAATAGTAGAGTATATATAATTGGAACGAACACCGAAGTAGGAGATTTTGTTGCAGTTTTATCGCAGGTGGTTGGTTGATTTTTTTTATATTTATTTTGGATGTAGTTATGTGGTAGTGTAGTAGTTGTTATCAAAATTAGACATTAATATGTTGTATAAAAACATGAAAAGATAAGAAATTTACATTATTTAATTGATCAAATTGGTTAGAGCTGTTAAAACTAGAACATAAACATAAACTTTATAAAGAACGATATCAACTACATGAGAATCCAGTAAAACTAACTAACAATAGACGTGTTATCTTCAGAAGGAGTATGGAAAATTTACTAAACTGACGACAAAATAAACAAAAAGGCAAACAAATAACATAAAACTTTCCTGAAACTGTAACACAAACAATTGGGTTTCATATAAGCGCACATAAATGTATTAAACTATTTTTAATGATCCTACAATCCTCCTCTAATGTATTCTCCGATGAAGTAGCTAACTCTTGAGGAAACTAAAAATAAATCTATTAAATAAATGCTTCTTAGTATAGTAAAATAGCTGCCAATCTTGTTAATAAAAAACAAAATGCTTGTTACTTGGGTTATACTATATAAAAATGATAATATAGTAAACAAAAATCGATTGGGATTGGTTATGTATTTATCTTTTTTTTTTGCAATGTGTATACCTCGTTCCAAGGGGGTCAATTGATACGGAGACGCATCCGTCTGTGGATGGTCGAGGGCTTGAGACAGACGCGCTTTTAGTGTGACCCTTTCCAGCGTTTGCTGCAGATCCACTGCTGATTGTGGGGTTACGTATGTACATGTATATAGTTTATATATATAGATTTTTGTTGGCCAAAAAGTGGGTAGAGTTTGTGGTAAATATAGGTATGTAGATTTGTAGTTTTTGGTAGACAATTTAATCAACTAAATCAACACAAACCACAGTCAAAATTAACTAAACGAGATCATAAACAATTTGTTTCTTTTTGCAACTAATAAATAAAGTAAAATATTTTTAGAACTCAATTTTGTGCGCTGTAAGAACTAAACTGATTTTAGCTAAAGTTTTTAAGTAGTTTAGTATTTAAGTACAACTATAGTCGCAATGCTAACTAAACTGCTAACCAAAAATCACACTATAGTTATGTATAATGTCAATATAAATTATTTAAATGTGCAAACTGAGAAGAAATTTGACTGTTTTGCTAGTGATTCGACTGACTTGACAGACTCAGCAAAAAGATTGAATGAAATTTGTTAACAAATAACGAATAACTAATGCAATTAAATGAGTTTAACAAATAAGGGAAATCAACAATAAGTTTAGCCCTCAACGGCAAGCCGACGATCAGATACCCTTGCAGAATGGGAATGATGTTCAGCTCTAAACGAACAATTTCTGGTGATGCTTACTAAGAAACAGATGAGACTAATTCACTAAAGTGAACTAACAGTTACAAGATGAGAGTCAACAGTTGATTAGGAAGGTTATAGTAAATGATTCATAACACACTCTCTGCAAGGGTATAAAACAGTAGAGAGAACTCTTCTTAAATCTCTACACCTTTCACAGCAATGCGTAGTGAAAATGGCTCACGTACTTTGTCTCTGCAGGAATAACATTGGTTTTCTCCGTCGATGAAGTCTTTTCATACAGTGTGGTGGATCGACGTGGTATAATACCGCTTGTACCGCTCACTGTGCGATTACCGTTAGTCGGATCATACTTGGTGGTTGTGCGCGGCTTTGCTGGACTATTCAGCGCTGTAAATGAAAGACAAATTGGTTTATTAATGATCAGAGTTTTAGTTAGAGCACAGGACTAACATGTGTCTGTGGTGGTAAGCATCTTTTGGGTGGCCGACGCTGGCCGCTGATTCTGTGCGGCAAGTCTCGCCGTGTTCTCCTTGATTGTGGCTGAGTCGATGGTGTTTTGACGCTTGAAATTGCTGCCACTAAGAAAAGAGGAAAAGAATTATTCATTTAATTTAATGAGCTTTTACTTGCTGTACTTACACTGATGCACGATCCGCAGCTGAGCCGACGGCATTATAATTATTGCTTGGATTAACTACAGATCCAACGCCGCCGCCCGTTGCAGCCGTCACAGTTGTGGCCACATTTGCGGGTCCAACACCTGCAGGATTTGTAGGGGTAGGAGTGAAAGAGGGAGAGTAAAGTTATTAACTGTTTTGATAGCAGTTGCAGCCCCGTAATGGGACTTACGTAACGTTTCCGCACCAGACGATGCCCGACGACTTGGCTTTGTGCTCGATGCCGATGTGCTTCTGTGTACGCCACGATGCGTGGGACTTTGGACGATCGCATTGCCAGTGTTGCCACCACCCTCATTGCCGGGTATGTTTCTCAGCGACAGCGACGAACCAGATCGTGAGCCATCGCTCTCAGGCTATAGAGTGAGTGAGTGGGGGGATAAAAGTGGGTGACAAAGAAGAAATGTATGTTATTAGGGTTGCCATCATCAATGCACTCGACTCACGTACATCAGTGCTCTTACGGCCCAGCAACAAATACGTGGCAAAGACATCGTCATAACGCACCTGGGCCAGCGATTCGGCAATCTCCTGTCGATTATAGCCCATTGCGACTAGAGCTTCTGTATAATTGGTAAAAACAGAAAGGGTTAGCCATTAATGTAACTTGTTCTTTAACCAACTACACCATCAAATACAACATTTATATGTAGTTTGATTAATTTGATTAATTATAGTAAGTATTCCATACATTACATGCAAAATTCATTACAGTTTTTATTAAATTTTTGTATTACTGCCAGTAGAATTGTGTGAGCGAATTTGTAGGTTTCATTTATTACTGAGTTTTGAGTTTAGAGCATTCCTTAAGTGTGTGTTTTGTTGTTTCACAATAATTACATGCGCAATATCAATAAACATAATGATTTATTCAACAAATAGTTCAAGTTTATATAACATAATAATTGTCATCGTATCGAAAAGATATGTAAAGCAGATATATATGCAGGATAGTTATCAAATAATCATTGAATAAACAATAAATATAAGAATATCTTTCACTTCATTTCCGATTTGTTTAATTCTTTTTCCGCTTGATCTGTTCGGTTAAAAGTCGATTTTAAGTTTAGAAAGTAGCACAGTTTAGTTTAAGATAAAGAAAAAGACAAAGAAAGATAAAGATAAACGAAATGTATGCATTAATCTTTAAGTCTCGGTCTTGCCAATTTTCAATTGAATTTCAATAAATTAAAATACGTTTTTCTCCGTAAAAGGAGCAAAATTGGTGCATACATTTTGTTGTGGCACTTTCCATTCGCCGATCAGAAAGATCACCATTAGCATCATATCGAGTGCACTGCGTCTTATCGAAGCCGAATCTTTGGCACCGAACTGCATAACACCCGCTGCTTAACGAGAATTTTCCAAATAAGTTATCGAATTTTTTTAGAGTTTCAAAAATTAAAATCAAAACGAAATGAATTACAAGAAATTATATAGAAAAGTCTTACAGGGTTTATACGAATCAATTAGCTAAAAAGCTAAAACTGCACAGCGTTGCCACTTAGTTTCAGTCGAATTCAAGCCATTTCTAGCATTTATAGCTTTATTTCACAGACTTTGCTAGCTAAATTTCGTATAAACTAAGTAAATTTGCAAGCATATAACAAATGAACTAAATTATAAACTGATAATTGAGGCATTTAATATACGATGACATTGTCTAACTATAATAAATACACAGATACTTTCAAAATTAAGTAGAGCAAGCAATCAGAAATGAATAAATATAGTTGATAGAAAGAAAAAAAAAACAAAACACTCGACACACAATTCAGGTTAATAATATTAGTAATGAATTTCGTATACAGTACCCGTCTTACCTATCCTCTTGGGATCGGCTAAATCTTGTTTTGGCTCAATATAGGGCTTAAGTTCGTCCTCCTCAAACCCCATATTCATCCATTTATCGCCCATGATTGTTTCAAGACTAGCACGCTTAGCGGGATTCAGTACTAGAAACTTGCGCAGCAAATTTTCGCAATCAGTTGACATATAGAACGGAATTCTGTACAGATTTTGAAAAAAGATATGTGTGAAGAGAAGTGGATGAGATAAGATTAACAATATATGTATATTAAAAGAGATAATACCTATATTTGCCTCTGAGTACACGTTCACGCAGCTCTCGCAAAGTGGAACCATCGAAAGGCAGGGATCCGCTTACCAACGTATACAATATAACACCCAATGACCATACATCCACCTCGGGACCATCATATTTTTTACCCTGGAAGAGCTCCGGCGCCGCATACGGTGGACTGCCGCAGAACGTGTCTAGTTTGGAGCCAGGTGTAAACTCGTTTGAAAAACCAAAATCAGCGATTTTGATATTCAATTCGCTGTCTAGTAATAAGTTTTCAGCTTTTAAGTCCCTGTGAGGAAGAGTATAAAGGAGTTGAAGTTAAAAACAGTTCGATAACGATAACGATTAATCACAAACCTGTGTATTATTCTCTTCTGATGACAGTATTGCACAGCCGATACAATTTGGCGAAATTTGACACGCGCCTCCTTCTCCTTCATGCGTCCATGTAGTACCAGATAGTCAAAGACTTCGCCACCCGATGCGTATTCCATGATGAGATACAACGTCTTTTCCGTTTCAATAACTTGAAATAGTTTCACAATATTGGGGTGATCAAGCATTTTCATTATTCTAACCTGTGAGAGGTAGAAGAAAACAAAGTTAATAATGTTTTTAAATGATTTAAGGGGGTTTCCTACTTACCTCTCGGAAGAGTTTCTGTAGTGACCCAGGATTAAGCTGGGTCTTGTCAATGATCTTAATGGCCACCTCCTTGCCGGTGGGCAAATGCTTGGCCAGTTTCACCTTGGCAAAGTTACCCTTGCCAATGGTCTTGATGAGTTTATACTTCCCAATATGCTCCTCAGTGGCGCGCCATCGCATCGGAGCACTGCTTCGCATCTGCAGATTCGGAGATCCCTGCAAAGAGTTGAAGCCAATCAGTTAAATAAGTTAACAATAAACAAGTATATAAATAAATTTAAATGTTTCTGTTTTCAGTTATAGTTTTCAGAGCCTAATCTTTCTCCCAACCTAAGGGAATCCCCCACAGAAATCGACCTCGGATGAATGAACAGGAATGAGCAGAATTTTACAGTGTGCGAAGTTTTGTTTTCTGATGTTTGTTTTTGTTTTTACCTGTACCACACTGTTGCCGTATGCATTGGTACGTGAGACAACCACATTGGGAGCAGCACCAGCAGCTGGAGCAGCAGCCAGACGGTGTCCAGCTGCCGAGGAAGCGCCAGATTTGGGCTCGATCGGCGGACGTGTCGAGCTACTGTACGGCGGTATGGGCGCCACAATTGGACGCTCTGGGCGTCGCCTGGCGGCCACACCACTTGCACCACTAGCACCACCTGTTCCACCTGCCGCAGCAACTGCATTCCTATGCGATTGCGATGACTTTTGTGCCAAGAGAGCTTCGAACTGACGTAGATTCTCCTCACGCCGCTTGGCAGCGGATATTGTAGTGGCCGTTAGCTTGGACGAGGATCCGCCGTCTACGACACTAGAGCTGCTATTCCCACGGCTTGTTGTGGTGCGTGCTGCCGGCGTTGGAGCTGCCGACGTGGGACGCCAGCCTCCTGCAGCAGCAGCTGTACCACCAGCACCACCAGCTTGTGGCTGCTTCTGTTTCAGGGTGGCACGCATGGCCAGCACCGTGTCCGTGTTCTTAGTATCAGAGGCAGTGCGTGCTAACCTGGCCTTTAGTGCACCAGAGGAGGCTGTTGCCGTGGCTGAGTTCTTGGAGTAGGCACCAATCGAGTTGCGTCCATCGCTACCACGTTGAAACTCATTGAGCATTTGCTCATTGCTGTCATCCAATTGGTTTCGTCTGCCTCCGAGATACTGGAAATCATTCTCCGAGGACATATCACTGATTCCAGGTCTCAGTAGATTCTCCGTTTCACCATAGCGTTTGCTCTGCGGTTTACGTATGCCGTCCATGATCATGACATCCATGGAGGACTGAGACTGTTGCTGCTGCTGTTCGTTCTCACTGAGCTGCTGTTGCTGCTTGAAACTCTCCTCCACATTGAGTATGTGCTTCTCAATGGAGCCAAGGGCAAAAGCAACACCCACATCATCCTCTGCAGACATTTGGACACGTGCTGGAGCAACGGCAGCTGGCTTTCTAGGAAGCCTCTGGTTCTGACTCTGATTCTGTAAATGCAATGCCGGAATTGCGGAAACTGCAATTCTTGGCGGCGGCACGGTAACAACATCTCCTGGGCGTCGCAGTTCTACGAGCTCATCATAGTCCACATGTTGGGCATCACTGAGATCGAGAGCTTTTTTTGTTATTGGTATGCTGGCAAGTTGTGCGGCTTTTCTATCGCTGCTATCGTTGTTGATATTCTTGTTTTCACTGCTCGTGTTGTTGTTGCTGCCGCTGCTGGTGCTGTTGTTACTACTCGCCGCTAGGCTAAGTTTGGGCGGTGCTGGCGCCAATCCCTTGCGTGCTGCATAAGGACGCACGCTCTTCCGTGCAGCATCACCTCGATTGAGGTCTGGCGTCGTTGGCGTCGTCGGCGTCGTCGTCGGCGGTGTCTCCATTTTGACCAATTTTTGCACTTTATTTTATTTACTCTTTTTGCTTTTAATCACAGTTAATTCACTCGGATTACCGCTTCGTTTATTATTGTATGTTCAGGCATGTACTGTAAATTTAGTGTAATTTGTTATTTTATGTGGACACACACACACACACACGCACGCACACGAAGGTCGAATGATGAATTTACATTTAGTTCCAAATTACTACATTCTGCATTCAGTGTGCAGTCCTGGTTAATCGGTATAAATGAGTGTCCGGCCCTCGTTTATGTACAGTCAAGGAAAAAAGTCAACATACAGCAAGAAATTTGGGATATTTCGGTTTTCTGCCTTGAAATTAAAAAAATTTGTTTTGCCATTATGTATTACACTCACAGGTATTAATATTTCAGAAAAAAAATTTATTAAAAAATTAAGCATAGCAAAGTTATAAGGAAAAATCATAAAATGTTCGTGGAAATAAGTCTACATACAGCGTGGGAATTTCCCGAAAAATTTCAAGAAATAGAATGTTATATGGGGAAATCGTCGATTATTTTGACGCCTAGCTTCGTCGTGTATAAAGTTAAAGTATTGGGTAGACAAAAAGTATTTATGCTACAGATTTTATAACAACAAAAATGGAACAAAAAAATAATATTCAGCCTTCTGTTCGCAAATTTATTATTAGCCTTCGAAATGATAAAAAATCATACGGTGAAATCGCGGATATCATTAAATTAAGTCGTTCAACTGTCCAGACAATTATTCGCAACAACAAGAAGATCGATTTATTTGAAAATAAGAAGAGAACAGGAAGGCCAAAGAATCTATCGGATCGTGACGAGAAAAGCATCCTCAAGGAAATTAAAAAAAACCCTAGAGTAAGTGCACCAAAATTGGCGGAACATATCGGAAAATGTTCAGGAGTCATTGTGCATCCCAAAACAATGGGTAATTTTTTGCACAAGGATGGTTTCAAGAGCCGAGTTCCTTGAAAGAAACTTTAATTTCCGAAAATTACCTCCTATTGCGCCTAGAATTCGCTAAATCCCACTTAAATCAGGATGCGAGCGCGATTTATTTACTGATCAGAGTAAATACAATATTTTTTCTTTAAATAAACTTATTTAGTAAGACTCCAAATAATGGCATATCAACTTTTTTAAGTTTCATTCCATAAAACCGAAGTATGGAAAATTTTGAGCTGTATGTTGACTTTTTTCCTTGACTGTATGTAGTTCAAGCACAGCTGTGATTTGTAACGGTAATGCTCTTTGATTTTCACTTTAATGCTTATTGAACTCGATATATTCAAACACAATTGTAACAGCCATGTGCGTGTTTGTCTCTTTGTGTGTGTGTGTGAGTGTAAACTTTTCTTGCTTTCGCCACAGCAAATTGAATGGAATATTTGTTGTTAGTGTTGTTGCTGTTGCTAGTTTGCCATTGAGCATATGTACACACTTATATTTAATTCAACAAGTCGTCGCTGTTGCTGCGCATTAAAACCTCGAAAACGAATTTAATACACATGTACATATGTGCAAACACACAAACTCACAAACACACACACACGCGCGCACACAAATATAACTGTTTGTATATATTTTACTTTTGTGTTTCTCCTATACAAATGTACAACAACTAAGTATGGTGAGTGCGAAAGCGAACGTAATATTTACGACGAAAGCCAACTCATAGACCAGAGCTAATCTGACTTTGGTGACACTGAAAGAAACACACTGGAAAACACTTCTACGCAGCGTGACGGAGGCAAAGAGACAGAAAAAAAATTGTAAAAAAAAAAATTAAAAGAGAGCCCGAGAGAGCAAGCAAAGCATTGAGAGTGAGAGCAAACGCACACCCATACACACTTGTTTGTGCTCACAAACACCTGTGCAGTAGTTACTGCTATCGCAATCGACGTCCATGCATGTGTATTTGTATTTGTATTAGTTCATTTTTATGTAAATACGTATGTAAGTATGTATTTAGTATTTGCTAGCAACTACAGCGGCTTACGCTTACGCTCACGCTCACACACACTCAACACAGTCAACGCAACGATTGTTGCACAAGTTCAGCTGAGATGTTGCCTGTCTCACTCTATGTTCTCGGTCTGCGTCACGTTTCGCTGCGCTTAAAGTCTCTTTGTTTTATGATTCACTAAATTATTTTTCATTTAATTTTTATTTTAAACAGTTAGCTACGTAATATTTGTTGGCTGTCAAAATAGATGTTAAAAGCTGTTTCGAGCTCGTAAGTGCTGCGTGCGCTTACTGCTCACTTTAGTTTTGAGAGAGCGAAAAAAGCTTTAACTCGCACGAATAAACATCAACACACTGACACATCTCTGCTTCCACACACTAACGCCAACTCGCACACACATACACGCACGTACACTCACGAATACACAAGAACGTGAGTAGTAAATGAACGACTTTTATACAATTAACTCGTCATTTTCACTTATAAAAAAAGCAAACGTTTGTTCGTCTGACTTCGTTGTAGTTTTTTTCATTTTCTTTCGTTTAATTTGAAAATATATTTTAAATCGCGATTTTGATTATTTATCAGCTATCTTATCAATCACAAGCGGTTAGCGACGGTTAACGGCCTAGCAGCACTTGTAAATTTGATATATGTATGTATTTCATGTATATAAATATGTATATATTATGTACATAAGTTAAAGTGTACACTTTTGCCTATAGCTTCCTTAAATAATCGCAGTCTGTAACTCTGACGTAAACGAAACGCCGTCAGCCAACAACAATCAACTACAGTCAACAGGCAGTGACAGCTACAGCTACAGCGACAGCTCAGCAGCTAACAGCTAACAGCTAACAGCCACTTTAGCCACAGTAACAGCAGCAACTGGAGTACGAGTACTCCCAGTATCGGTACCAGCAACAACACACGCACACAAACACACTCACACAGCAGCAATGACCAGAGAAGAGAAGCAGGCAGAGAGACTGAAAAGTCGGCCTCAATACACTAACACTAACACAATATACATGCACGTAAATATCGCTTTTTAGTGGGGTGCGCTTGCTTGTATTAGTTTATTCCGCGGCCACTCACACACACACGTACACGAAGAGCAAACACAGACATTCACTCTAGCACACTCATACAGTCACACCGACACTTACTTCGACCGTATCTGTCTATTCTTGACAAAGAGCCCGTTTGGAGCGCTGATTTCTCATTTATGTATGGAGATTTGTGTGCATGTATTAGTTTGAACAAACTGATATCACCTGAGCGTAACGCTGAGAAAGAATTGTTAACTTTACCTGCCACACATACAATGCCAGACAAGTACGAGTACGATTGTGTGTGTGTGTGTATGTACGTGCGTGAGTGCAAAATTTTGGGGCTTTGAAAGAATTGTCTGCTATATCTGATATAATGGGAAGAAGCTCAATGAGTACTTTTTATTTAATTAATGAATTGTTAAAATCTAAAAACTTTAAGCTGCTTTCATCGCACAACAAGCACGTACACACACGCATCCATACAAGTATCTTGCCCCGCTGAGTGGAAAACTTTCGATACGCACTGTATATGAGTGCAAATGAAATCAAGTTTGAACCAAAGAAACATGAATTAAAACGTCACTTTTTATTACAATTAATTGCTTTAAGCTCAAATTCCTGCAAACAAACTAAATTGCTTAAATTTTGCATTACGGAGAGAGTGAGAGAAGGGCAGAGAGCAGAGAGAGCGAGAGAGAAATTAAATTTTCTGTATTTTCCCACTGACTTGTCATCAGTCCCATCAATTTGGATATTAAGTCGCTTTAGACACTTTAATGTGATTTTAAAATATACACCCGGAAAATGTCATACAGCCGATAGACAGATATGTAGATAAATAATGGGAGGGGTTATCAAATGAACGTTTCTATATCGTATAGCTATTTTTAATGCAGGGAGAATAGTTGGAAAGTTGAATCACAGTCAGCTAAATTTATATAGAAAAATTTACTGAACCGCAATTACTAGATGGAAATAGAATTTGCCTCATCATCTCTGGCATTGTGCAATTTTCGGTGTGATTATACTTGTTTTGTTATGAGAAATATTGGATTACATCCATTGTGTATGCAGCACGTAGTTCCGACTGAGATAAGCAGAGAGAACAATCACCAACTTTCAATCAAAAGCAATAAGAAAAAGTCTTATTTAAATAGTACTATATAGACAACTAATTTGGAACAGCCAAAAAATGGCCAAAAACTAATGTTAATTGATGGATATCAATGTCAATCGCATTTGTGTTAGGCATGAAAATATCTGAAATAAAATAGAAATAATAATCAAAAGAATAGCAAAAAGAATTACGCAAAAATCAAAAAAGGGCTGAGTACATTTTCGAAAAGTAATGCCCATAACCGATGACTGATTTTCGTGTACGTGTGTGTGTGTGTTTGAGTGTGAGACGATGATTTAGAAAGGAACATTAATGCTGTGGGGGACAAACACAAAATACAATAATCACAAAAACAGAAATCAATTTTTGAGAAATATAGGAAAATATATAAGCAAATATAGGGAAGTTGAATAATGAAAGGAATTCGCACACTAAAACTGAGATTACCAAGTAATAACGGTAGTCGATCTACATAAAGCTCTAAGCAAAGCGCCTATTTGTTCGTATCGAATGCTATATAACTTTTTAAATTTCCCGCCCTACTTTTTGTTTGGAGTACATACCCTTGAGGTACGCGCCTTTTCGGCTGCCACTGCTGCACTTTCCTTGCTTTTGGGTCGCTCAGCTTTGCTGGTGGCCACTATGGGCAGACCGCCGTTCTCAATCATGGTAACAACAATTTTGTTATTGGGATTATTGGATGTGGATGTTTTCAATTCCAACGCCTTTTGTCGCATGGCATTCGATAGTCGCTGTTTGCGCTCGAATCGTGCGTCCTCCTTCTCCTTTTGTAATTTGGCAATTGTGGCAGGTGTATGACTTTTTGATCGTTTCAGAAACTTTAAAAGTTGTCTCTTCACATTGTTGGCACCGGAGCCAGTCTCTGTGCTTTCGTTGCCAGAGAAATCGTCCAGTTTGGAGGCGCGACGTGACAATTGTTGCGCTTTGGCGGGCAGCTCAAGACGTCGAAAGACACCGTCAGGCATACGGACAAAGCAACCCTCGGACATTTTGTGAAACGAATCGGATGGCAATTTATGAAAATTTCCATTGGGCGTTCGATAATGGCAATAGTCGGTTTTGTGATATCCATCACCAACGATATAAAATTCATTTCGATTCTCATTCGTTGGCGCCGCCGCCGCTGATGCCGATGCCACATCTTCGACCTTTGTGGATACTGTGCAATCGATAGGCATGGTAAAGTTCATCAAATTGCTGGTGCTGCTCACTTCAGCGGTGCCATCACCAATTTCTATCGAACCGATACCAGTCTGTATTTGACTTTTCAGTTCGCTGATTGTTATCGGACGGCGCTGGGGATCGTTCATGTTTTTTCGCATAATACTGCCGTTGCGTAGCAGCGAATCGCGCAATATGGAAAGCTCATCTTTGCGTAATGGCTGCTGCTGTTGTTGTTGCTGCACTAGTGTTGAGTAATGTTTTGACGATGATGTCGACTTGCGTGCTGATGTACGGCGGTTTGCAAAATGTGTGGCAACACTGGCAGCACTTGCAGGTTGCTGCTGCTCATCTTTGTTATTATTGTTGTGGTGGTTGTTGTGACTGTTCGTCGAATGTGTTTGCTGTCGATGACTCGTAGTCTGACCCATGTCGTTACTTAATTGCTATCTTTAACAATTCTCGATTTATTTATAATCATTCAGCTTTTAGCTTTGGTGTGTCGAGTCTCTCTGACTCATGCATGAGCATATCCTGAATTAAACAAATACAACGAAACTTTACAGTTTTACAAACAAACGAACGCACGCACACGCACGTACACACCTATACAAACAAGTGTTCGTTTGTTTGTGTGTGTAGCTTAAAGTGTTTCAGTTTCAGCACCACCACAATCACAATATCACAGTCAAGTTGATTTTTATTTTATTTTTTATTTGCTCCTCTTTCTGCTCTTTCTTGGTGCAGCTGAACTTGTTTAATTCTATTAGAGCATTAACGGCGCAACAAATGATTATTAAAGACACAGTAGTCGCCAGTTAGTGGCTCGCTTTACACATTATATTTGCGTCTTGGCTTTACTTGATTTTCTTTAATATTTTGCAATATTATTATTACCGCTGCTTACATGACCAAGCAGAGCCAGAGTATATCAAATAACTACACACAGTCGTTGTCTTATCATCATTTACCGCGAGTATCGCACTTTAAATATATATGTACATATGTATTTTTAAACCTTTTAAACCATGTGCATGTATTTATAAGTGTTTATGCATATGTATGTGTGTTTGCATGTATGAAACTTTTTGACTTGAAAACTTTAAAGGCGTTACGATTATAAGGTCCACACACCAAACCCTGTAAATGCATTCCACAGTTACAAAGTTGGAACACACGATAGTCGCGCTCGCGCACGCCCGTACGTAAACGTGAATACAGAGATAAAGATAAATGAGACGACAACGACAACAACGACGACGACGATGGCGACGACGGAAACAGAAATAGAAGCAGAGACGATGAAGCCCCACATCCATACATAAGTACGTATGTATGTATGTGAGTGTGTATGCTATGCATGAAAGCAAGTTTAAAAAAAGCTCCGTCGCGTTTTGTTTTCTTTTCTTGTCTTGTTTCGCTCATTTATTGGTGTTCACTCTTCTTGTTATTGTTGCTATTCTTCTGGGTTAGCTCGTTTGCATTAAAGCTCTACTTGCTCGTTGCTCACATACACGCACACACACATTTGTCGTTGTCTGTCTGTCCACTATTTTGTGTTGGAATGTGTTGATTTTTCTATATTTTTTATCGGTTCTTTTTGTTGTATTGCTTGTTGCAGCACACAATATTTGAAATGTATACAATATGTATGCCACACACACACTTGCACAAACATATACTAACACATACGTAGTTATCTACATGTGTGTAAGTACACATGTGCATATGTAAGTACCTTATAATTAAATTAACTTATCATTCGCAATTGGTTTGGCTTAGTTGGATCTGCTGTGAGCAGAGCAAAGCTTGTCTGCCGAAGCTACAATGGCAATCAAGCCAAAACAAATGTACATATGTATGTACACACATATATATACATTTCTACACTTGTGTGTGAGCATAAATTGCTCAACTACATACGTACAAGATTTCTGCATGTATATAAATTAGGCACTATCTTACACACAATTTTTAATAATTAATGAATCAAAGTTTGCACACATACAAACACACACATACACTTGCTAATTCTTCTATGTTTTCATAGACGTTCTCTTGCACTTGTATGACGAATCAAATATTTTGTTCCCGGAAAAACGACCAAAACGCAAACAAGAAATGGAATTACGCACGGATCAGCAAAACAAAAAAATGGCAATGAATTTAAAACATTCGCGTTTTATCCATTGCTAACAACTATTGTATTGTTTGTCGATAACAACACAGCAGCGGCAGTACCGTGTTGGCGAACGTCGAACAATAACAGTGACAGTGACAGCGACAACGAGAACGGCAACGACGACAACAGCAACGGCTACGGCAACGACAACGGCGAACGCGAGACAGTGACCACACGAATGAAGTGGAACTTAATACTAAAACAAGCTTTCGACCATTGACTGTGGCCGAGCGGCATATTGGATAAGTTCTACCGCGCTTCGCTCACAAAAAAAATACAATTTGTTATTTTGCAGCCTGTGCTGGGCAACGGCGATAGTTTAATCTTAAAAGACACACCCTATAAAAATGGTTACAACTATAAAATAATGCGAACAAGCGTTTAAATTATTATTGTATCAAAATTGAATAAACACATTTTTTATCGGAATTAAGTATAATAGATAACATAAATTTATCTACATACATCATATATAATGTAAATAAATAAATGTACATTATGTGTTCAATTTCATGTGACTTGACTCACACACACACCCAAAACCACATACACGAGCACCGCTGGAAATACTCAAAAATACTGAAAGCTTTGCTGCTGAGAGACCTAAGAGAGAGAAAGACTAAGAGCGAGCTTTAACAAGCAAACAAAATTTTGAATGTGCTGAAAGCGTTGCTCAACGAAGAAGCAACAGATCCGATCCAATCCGAAGGCTTCAGACGGCATACACACTACATAAGCTATCAATCAACTAAAAAAAGAAACAACATAACGAGTAAAAATGTTGCAAAATTAGAGCTGGCAAACTATCGATAGTGTATCCATTCGGTATTTTCGATAGTCTAAGGGAGAAGTCGATGGCATCAATACCGATCGATGCATTTAATTGTAAACAAATATGCAGCTTTTCTACTCCCCATTTATTTTCTAACAATTAAGCTTGCACTTGTCTGCGACACGCACACACAAAAGCGTTTTCTGTCAATGATTGTTTATTAAATACCCTGTGCTTTTTTAATATGATAAAAGTCAACTGCAGTCTATACAAACGTAAATTCCGATAAGGTAACCGATAGCGCAGTTATAGCAATGCAGTCCACATGGCTGCAAATGTGGAACATATGTATTGGAATGAACGGCACACACACGCATACAGGTACAAGGAACAACACACACGCACAGACGGATATGCAGAGAATTGGACAGTGGACTTTGAAAACAAAATCCCGCACACTTGTAAAATAAAAACGACGACAAATACCTTAAGTATATGGAGTACAAGGATAATGAAGGGAATGGAAATGGCATTGATAAATATAATATAATTTGAGTAGGACTTACCTTTGCGGATGAAGTGCGCTGTTTGATGGCAGAGGCGTGAGCCGAATGTGTGCTTAAAACATTCTTATTGACTGTGGATCCTATTGGTCCCCCGCTCACGCCCACACCACTGCCCGGTGTATGATGATGATGATGATTGATCGCTGATGTGGCAACTGTGGCGCTGTTGTTGCTCGAGATTCTTGAACCCCCATCCGTGGTCATATTGTTGCCCACATGATGATGATGCTGATGGCTGTGTTGTTGCTGCTGATGTGGATGTTGGTGTTGTTGTTGTTGCTGCTGCTGCTGTTGATGCGAGTGATTTGTGTTTGTTGTGGTTGTTGTTGCTGCCAGTGGTGTTGTTGTTGTTGTTGCTGTCGTATTATTGCTACTAGCTGAGATTGTATTCGAGGACGTTAACGGCAACATTGTCGCATTGGTGTTTGCCGCTGCACCCGCTGCTGTCGCTGTTGTTGTTGTGTTTGCCGTTGCTGCGGCTGCTGCTACAGCTGTGCCTGTTGGTGTTGTTGTTGTTGCTGGCAGTGAGACAATATTGGCATTGGCTGAATCATGCTGTTGCTGCTGATCCTTAACTGAATGCGCAGACGTGCTGATTGTGTTTGTTGTATAAGTTGTTGTGCTCGCAGCAGCATTGGTTGCCGTTATAGCGGCATTTGATGCCGTTGACGCCGGCGTCACAGCTGTTGCTGTTGTTGTCGCCGTTGTCCCGTTAGTGACATTATCAGCGGGCAGAGCTTCAGGAACTGATTGCAACGTTGTACGCATTGCTGTCGACATTATATTTAATTCCACCCACAAATCTATAAATACTTCTTGCTCTTGTTGCTGTTGTGGTTTCGTTTCCTATGTACGCATTAAGAACAGCAGCTTCACAACAATCATGAGATTCAATAATATAATGTAATGTCCTTTATCCGATCCTTATCGTCCCTGTTAAAAGTACTTGCCGTTGATGAACTTAAAATTATGCAATTTGCCTATTTAGTTGGTTATTATCATCCAGCTCGCTTTTAGCCAATTCACACCTGCAAACAAAGAAATGTACGTGTTAATTAAATTTATCAATAAGCATTTAATTTTTTATCACATTTATAAGAGCAATATTTTCTTAGCATTAGCCACGGCAAATTTATAAAAATATTTCCATTCGCTACATAACAAAGAAAATTACGTTTGATTGGGTGTGTGTCTTTATTGTGCTAATTTTAATTACATTTTCACTTAACAAACGTAAATAATTTTATAGGTAAAGCAAATCAGTTGTGGGGTGTTTGTTCCAATAATAAATTCATATTGGAAAACGGTATACTGACATCCAGTTCAATCTGGCAATCCAATTTGATAATCACATAGGTCAATCCAATTGGATACTTGTTAATTTACTCTAATTTGCAGTGCAACAAGCTGGCAACTCTATAAATATATCAGATGTTGTGCGCATCTCTAGCATGCTTTACAGTCCATCGCTAGGACAAGTGCAGCAACAAAAAGTAAACAAAATCTGAGTTGTCAAATAGTAAACAGCTGATTATGCCATAAGCTGCAGTTATTTTCAGATCTGCGCCATCTAAAAATAAACAAAATTAATAAAACTGTTTTTCCATTATAGAATTTAAACTCACTTTGACAAAGCAGATTCTTGACCAATCTAGTTTTAACTCCATTACAGAAACAAATTCCTATTAATTTTAGTGGGTATATAATAAGGACTCAAAATATCAATGACACTCTCGATTTCCGCTTTTAGTTGACTACTCTGCAAACTACTCAGCTCCTGTCTAACAGCAAAACTTAAATCGCTGCGAGAAAGCAGATCAGTGATTTTCTTATTATCACGGACGGTGAGTGGAGCTGCACACCTGGACACCTTATCAATTTCGGACGGATGCAAGCCAAGCCAGCGCAATGCAGGCGTGATAAGCGTACTCGAAGTAAAGTTCATGTTTTGGGAGCCAAAGCGATAGATAAGCATAATGTCAATGCCAAAGGGATCCGCATCGACCAAAATATAGGCGGGCAGATTGCATTCAGAAACAAGTCTATTGACTACTCTACGGGTGGAGCAATCCGGATATCCCTTTCCGGTTAATAGTATAAAACTCAAGCCAAATGTGCTGAAGGCATTGCTGGAGAGTAAACTCTCGAAAACCGATTCCTTTTCAACAATTAGAATCATCTCCGCATTGGTCACAATCCCTTCAATGTTCTCGAAGTCAGTTGGTAGTGCCATGGGCCGGGAATTGATATTACAGTCCAGCACGTCACCATTGTTCATAATCAGCTTAATATCACCTAAAAGTACAATAAATTAGTTAAATTATATACCAGTTTAGTAACTCAAGTCTTACCTGCTATGAGACCCTTGGAGGCCGCTAGTAGACCCAGAAAAACTGGCGCTGTGTTCAGCATGCGACAGACATCCAATTTGGCCGATTCAATATACGTTTGCGATCGAATCAGTTGCGTATCACGATAATATAGACCACGAATCGAACAACTTCCGCCAAAAACATGCAATCGGTGTATTTCGGCCAATAAATAGACAATTAGGCAAAATCGATGCCGACTAGCACGCCTGTTGTACACAATTTTCCGGCTCCCAAACACTTTTGTCACTAGACCAAAGTGTTCTGCTGGGTTTTGGGGCACTGTAATGCTTACGCTTTCCTCTGTTACCAATTTGGTTAACAATTGTATGACAAGCTGCTCTACTTTGAGCAGAATTTGGGATTTATCGCCGGGCAAGGCCATAACAAAGGACTGTTTGGACTGTGCGATGATCAGTGCGCAAATTTGGCACAAAGAGTTGGTAGTATAGAATTAATGTTTATTTTGTTTGTTATTTAAATTTGTAAATTAGGTCAAACTTCAGCTTCATAGCTCTTATAGCTTAGGCTGCACGCTGTTTTCACTCGCCTCTTCCTGTTATTAACTTATCAATTGTGCTTGACAAAAGACAAAAGCCAAAAGGCCAAAAGTTTTGCATAGTTTATTGACTTTATAAATAGTTCCACCCAAAATTTTCCACTAAAAGTCCCTAAAGCCTCGGGGAAAATGCCACGAGTTTGTGGCACAATCGATAAAGCAACGCAAACAATTACAAAAATAATTCAGATATTATTAGTTTTAGTTTAATACGCACGATAAGAATAATAATAGTTATAATAATAACGGTAATGAGTACTTTTAATGACGCTTATCCAGGCGTCGTTTTCACACTGCTTTTCCGTAGATTTTCATTTTACGCACATAAACAAAGGTAGCAAAATAAAAGAAACTATTAAAAGCCGAGAGAAAAGATACTAAAAGTGATGATGCATTAAAAATACATACATACATACGTACAAATGTATCTGTGTGTGTTTGTGTGTGTCTGTATGCAGATACTTATTTCACACACCCTTTTATTATTTATCTATTTTATCATTATGTATATATATACACACATTTGCCTCACTAAACTATACACTCGCGTGTGTGTGTGTGTTTTGTATATAGCTTTGTGCTTGTATGAGTGTTTGTGTATATACTAATAATATTGAATAAATTTACAATTTAATTTTACACTTAAGAATTGCACAAATTATTATTTAATATTAACAGCACACACCCACACGCACGCACGCACACACACGTACGTATTGTATTTACAGAACTTTGTCAATTTTCATTATTAATGGTATTTTTCTTAGCTTTTCTTTTGGGTTTAATATGCCCAGAAAATGTACTCGTTATTACAAAGCAAGCAAAGTTTATTTTCTTGGACCACGGGGGCTGACTAGGCACATAGGCGGCGCAGCGAGGGGGCGGGTTTGGCAGAGGGTGGAGGCAGACAGCGGCCGCAGAGCAGTGGCGGTGGCGGCAACGGCAGCAGCGAATGGAAGAGAAAAACTAGCGAAAAGCAGCAGCGACAGCGAACGAAATGGCAGCCCCCTAAAGTATTGATTTGCTGGCTCGCTGCTAATATTGCCATATATACGCGAATATCCCAGAGAAAGAAAGAGAAAGAGAGAGAGAGTGTGTACTTACCAATAAAATAAATTCCTGAACAAACAATATTAGGTCATAAAATCTCGGATATTTGAACATTAACTTTTGTTTTTTAATTTATAATTTTTTAATGTCATACGCGATCCATTACCTCATGCCTTATTTCATTCATATAACACATTATTACTTAATTTTTCATTTTTTTCTTTCTTTCTTTGCTTTTCTTTTTCTTTTCCGTTTTTTTTTTTTTTATAATTTTCCAACGCCAAGTGGTAGTAGCAAAGAAAGACCGACTTTTACCGAGCAGTCGACGACACTACACAACGAAATGCAAATGCATACATACATGTGTGTGTATGTATGTATGTATGTATCTTTCTCACTCGCTCACTCTCACGGGCAGCAAAATAAATTCTCAATCAGATTTTGTTGGAAAAACCGTTTACAACTTAATGCTATCGAAATTGTCACGTATTAGATAGATTTTAACATAAATACTTTGCTCACAATTACTTCTTTTTTTGCTCTCGGTTGCCTAACAAATATTGTTCGCCTTTAAACAAACTACATTGTCATAATTTCAATACTGCGAAAGTCAAAGACAATCCAAAAGTAACTTGATATATGCGCTGTATTAGTTAAGTTCAGTTGTATTTGTTGTCGGCTGTTAAATGCAACAAATAAGCACACAGTTATCTTCGTTGCACTTGCAATTGATTTTAATTATTATCTTTTCTAACCACATACACAATAGAAAATCAGCAGCATACGTCGTCCAAAAAATTCACATTAATACCAGGCAGCCATATTGTAGGGTTGATAAATCGCAATCGATACATCGGTATTCAATGGAACAACGATTAAAATGCATAATTGGTGCAATCATCGAACACCCGTTTGACCTGATTAACGTAAACATCACTCGTTAATTTACCAACGCTTTTTCGATTAATTAGATCAGCTTAATAAAAGTATTTTAAATGTAAAATGCTTTGTCTGTGAATCGGCTCCGTAATAATTTCAATAATTTGTTCAGTGAGTTAAGGTTTTCAATCGCGATCAGCTGTGCAATTAAAACGATCTAAACAAGTTGGTACAAATGGACGAGTAAATACTTCACGTACAATACATAAATGAAAATGGTTAAAATAATCAATAACAATTTATTAGTCTTTAGAATTTGAATTCTGTAAGTTGTTTTGAACGTCCAACTAGAATCCAGCTCCAAAAGTTTCTAAAAAAAACAGCTGTTCAAAAATCACATCCAATTAGATTGTTTCTAGTTCGATTTATCATACTGTTTGCATCAAGCATAACGGATAAGTAACTTTTGTCAGAAATCAGCTGATTTCAGCTATTAATATTATCAAATTTGATACTCTTCAATTTATAATCATTAGTAAACAATAAAAAAATATATAGAGACAAAGCTATAATTTGTATGACTTATAATTGGCAATAAAATAATTTAATAACATAACATTTGTCGACACTATCTTGACGCACCTAGAAATTGTTGATATTGATAACATTTGGTGGTGGACGATTCTATCGGTTACACGACTATCGATAACGGTCATCGTTGGCATTCGTTGACACTGAACTGAAACACGCCTTTTTCCTTTCTTTCCTACATACCATAATGGCGGTAGGTTTCTGAAATTTTTGTCCGATGTAAATTATACTCCATCGGCAATAATCTTTATATATTTTGTTGAACTCTGAATGCAATACTTAAGCTAATGCATCGAACGAGATCATAAAAATATTATTTTAATGAAATGTGTTCAGTAACTAAAAGAAAAATAAACAATTTCAGGCTGTTGCTAAGAAGGAACCCAAGATCAAGCGCGACCCCGCGAAGAACCCTATGCGGGATCTGCACATCCGCAAATTGTGTTTAAACATCTGCGTGGGTGAATCTGGTGATAGGCTTACCCGTGCCGCCAAGGTAAGTTAACACGCAATGCCGCAAATTGGAAACATAAATAAGAACAACAAAAGTACAAAGACTTAACGGAATACCATTGATGTTATTCAGGTGCTGGAGCAGCTGACTGGTCAGCAGCCCGTGTTCTCAAAGGCCCGCTATACAGTGCGTTCGTTCGGTATTCGTCGTAATGAGAAGATTGCCGTGCACTGCACCGTCCGTGGAGCTAAGGCCGAGGAGATTCTGGAGCGTGGTCTGAAAGTGCGTGAATACGAATTGAGACGCGACAACTTCTCAGCTACCGGCAACTTTGGCTTCGGCATCCAGGAACACATTGATTTGGGCATCAAGTACGATCCCTCAATCGGTATCTATGGCTTGGACTTCTACGTCGTTCTGGGTCGTCCAGGTAAGCATTCGAATTACTTGTGTAGTGCTAAATTAAGTTTAGTTGTGCATATAATTAGGTATCTTTTTCCAAACACGAAATCGATGCTCAGTATCTGTGCACAAAGCAAAGAATTTGTGCTTATATTGATTTGGTTTTCAGCCACCAATTCAAACGGTACAAACCCGACAGTTTTCTCCTTACCAATAAGCTAAGCTTAAAGTTTGAATGAATTGTTTTTAACTCAAAACTCTCTTTCCACTTTTTAGGTTACAACGTGGCGCACAGGAAACGCAAGTCCGGCACTGTCGGTTTCCAGCACCTTCTGACAAAGGAAGACGCCATGAAATGGTTCCAGCAGAAATACGATGGTATCATCCTGAATAGCAAGAAATAAGCTCAATTCAACTGGGTGTTTTTTAAGATGAGATGAATTCTAAAATAAAGCCAACATCGGTTAAAATTTATAAAACAACTAAACTGATTGTGTCTGTCTCTCTAAAAAACAGGAAGTTTTATTTATTTGCCGTTCTTGGCGCTATGCTTCATGCCTCCCTTGCGGTGGCTCAACACAGCGAATCGTATGTTCTGCACCAGCCACTGTATGCCTTCGTCCAAACCCTCGCCAGAGATCGCATTGCTGGAACAGATGTGCCAGGGTTTCTCCTTGATGTTATCCAGACCTAAAGCTAAAGAATAACTAATTTATAACGTGTTTAAGTAAGATAAATAGTTACCTTACCTGCTGCTATTTTGACATTGGAAAGCGAATCCTCCAGATCGGATTTGTTGCCATAGAAGAGTATTGGCACCAAACGATTGCAGAGATCGGGATGCTGTAGCACAAGATCCAGCTCGTCCTTGACCACAACTAGCAGAGATATAACTGTTAATATATATATAGTCTAACTGCCAGCACTTACCAAATCTCATTCTGTCACTCGAATCGATTACGTAGATTATGCCCTGGCAGCTTTTTAGCTGATGTTCCCATAGATTTCTATATCTCGGGGCTCCAGACATATCCATGGCCTTGATGCTCACACCAGTGCCTAACTCAAACCAATCGTTTATGATTATTGTTGGTACACAGTTTTTTGTAACTCACTGTAAAACTGCTCGACCAAAAATCCCACCGTTGGCACCATTATTGCAGACTGTTCGTTTGATTTCTTAAAATGATTTATTATCGTCGATTTACCGCTATTGTTCAGGCCCAGCACTAATATTGTCATTTTATCTTTCTTGACCTTGATCAATTCTGCCAAATTGTTAAGCATTCCCATTGTGTGTGGGATTCTACTTGACTAAACAATAACAATGCCAAAAAAAACACTTTTTTCATTGGCTTTGGCCAAGCAAATGTCCAATTGGGTTACCAAGGTAACGCCTTCACACATCCATCGATTTATTATAGTTTCACTCCGCGAAGTCAATGTCAGAGTTGTAGACAAGTTTAAAGAGGAAACTTGAAAGTTAATTAAACTTTACTACGTACTTTAAAATTATTTATAGATAGTTAAGGTTAGGTTGAAGGAGTTTATCAGCTTTAGATTAATACATAAACAACTTTTTATTTTTTTTTACCATCTCCAATATTTATTTGTTTAAATCAAAACCATAAATGCACACAGGAGAATTATATTTTATTTATTCATTTTGTATAATTTTATTTAACATTATCAAGTTAACCAATATCTTAGCAATCTAGAAAGTTAGCTGCCATTAATAGTTCTAAGGCAATCTCTGGTGCAATCGGAAATTCTGGTATTTCAGTTGAACTGTTGGTATAACGAACTTTATATGTAAAATACATGCACACCTTTTGTAACACATGAGATCTGCAAAATAATTAAAAATCATTTGATTAGTTTATATAAAATAATTACAAATTGACTCAGCTTTCAAAATAGCTATAAATAAGAACACATATTTAGATTTTATTAATAATTGACCGTAGTCGGGATTAGGTCGAGTGTGCCAATACTTTTGTCCACCACTGTATGCAGTTACACACACACACACATGCACATTTTCCACAGCGGAGCCGAACCAAAGGGAGCATAATTTAATATGGAAGTACAATAACTAGCACATCCGTCAAATGTTCACAACTAATTATAAAACATTTAGAACTAACAACATGCATATATATGCCTTTCCGTAGGCGTATTTGTGCATATATGGCTGGAAATGTCTGTCTGTATGTATGTATGTATGCATACATGCATATATAATGTACATTGAAAATCTTGGCGTACCCTTCACGAACCGGTCAATAGGTCAGACTTGATATGGCAAATATGCAAGGGTGCAAGCGAATTGGGACTACGTGTTATACTTACGGAATTTCCCGAAAGTGCACTTCATTAGCCTCGTTTTCAGCAAATTGTCCTGGGCCAGATAGCATTGCCTTTATTGTGCCAGAGGTGAGAGCATGTTCGCGTTTTACAATAAATTCGTGGCCGTCTGATGAAATTAATTTGACGTACATGGCGTCTGGCCCCTCACAACCGCCATAGATTTTATCACTGCGCTGCTCATCCATTGCTATCATCTGTAAAATGTGCAAATTGTTAATTTTTTGCGATATTAGGCATTTTATTTATTTTTTGTCTTACTTGCCAAAATTCAGTCGGTGACAACACTTAAATTCTTACATATGTTTGTATGTATATACAGTGCAGTGTTGACTAACGCAACTAATACTCAAAATGGATTATCGCATCCTTATGCAACCCGGAAAATCGTACCCGATAAATTAACAAAACGGAATTATTTAAATCGCTAGTAATTAAGTCTTACAAATCCATTGTTTGTTTTTTGTATTTTATAGAAAACAATTTTGTAGCCCTCGTTTTAAATGTTGATATAGAAACAACACCTCCTCTAGAGGCAAATTTGGAAAACATTTTTTCTGTATTAAAAAAATTTTAAACTATTAACAATACACTTTTAATTTAAAAAAAAAAACATGTATAATGTATAATATATATGATTTTTAAACGTTTGTTCACGAGTGTTGTAAGACTTTGTAAACTTTTTACTCGATACCGAGTACTTCATGCAGACCTATCGATAAATTAGAAGGGGATTAGCTTTTAAATTTGGAATTCAAACAACCAATGGGAATGGAATATGTGTTATATATATTTTTAGCCATGACTGTGTCGCCATTATCGATCTATCAAGTTGAACTTTAGCACCTCGAACAATGTCATTTATTTTTGCACTGCTTTATGAATGGAATTCTCTTAATTTGCGAAATGTTGATGACGTTTTCACAGCGTAGTCCGTATGGTTCATTCAGCTAACGTTTAAGTTTTACTTAATTGATCAATTTAACTATCGATCGAGAGTCCCCTTGAGAATAAAACAAGTTTATTTATAAGTTACCAAGGCAATAAATAGATTTCAGAAGAAATAATGTTGACTTTTATTGGGGGTTACACGACCATTTGAAGAACAAACATATTAAACATAATTCTTTGTTCTCGTTTTATTTTGCACGCAACTTTTTTAGTTCTCATCGACCTCAGCCTCTTGTTCTTCCTCGAATTCGGCATCCTCGTCGGCAGTTGCTTCTTGGTACTGTTGGTATTCAGAGACCAAATCGTTCATGTTGCTCTCGGCCTCGGTGAACTCCATCTCGTCCATGCCCTCGCCAGTGTACCAATGCAAGAAAGCCTTGCGACGGAACATAGCGGTGAATTGCTCAGAGATGCGCTTGAACAGTTCCTGGATGGCGGTGGAGTTGCCAATGAATGTAGCGGACATCTTGAGGCCACGGGGAGGGATATCGCAGACAGCGGTCTTAACATTGTTGGGGATCCATTCAACGAAGTATGAGCTGTTCTTGTTCTGGATGTTCAGCATCTGTTCGTCGACCTCCTTCATGGACATACGGCCACGGAAGATGGCAGCAACGGTGAGATAGCGACCATGACGTGGATCGCAGGCAGCCATCATGTTCTTGGCATCGAACATCTGTTGTGTAAGCTCTGGCACGGTCAGAGCCCTGTATTGCTGGGAGCCCCTGGATGTGAGTGGAGCAAATCCAGGCATGAAGAAATGCAGACGTGGGAATGGAACCATGTTGACTGCCAGTTTACGGAGATCAGCATTCAGTTGGCCAGGGAAGCGGAGGCAAGTGGTAACGCCAGACATTGTCAACGACACCAGATGGTTCAAATCACCATAGGTTGGGGTGGTCAACTTCAGTGTACGGAAGCAGATATCGTAGAGAGCCTCGTTATCAATGCAGTAGGTCTCATCTGTGTTTTCGACCAGCTGGTGAACTGAGAGTGTTGCGTTGTAGGGCTCAACAACGGTATCAGATACCTTTGGTGAGGGCACAACCGAGTATGTGTTCATGATTCTGTCGGGGTATTCCTCTCGGATCTTAGAAATCAGCAAAGTGCCCATACCGGATCCGGTACCGCCACCAAGCGAATGTGTAAGCTGGAAGCCTTGCAGGCAATCGCAGGATTCAGCCTCTTTGCGAACAACATCAAGGACTGAATCAACGAGCTCAGCGCCCTCTGTGTAATGACCCTTGGCCCAGTTGTTACCGGCACCAGATTGTCCAAACACGAAGTTATCGGGTCTGAAGATCTGACCGAAGGGACCTGAGCGCACCGAATCCATGGTGCCAGGCTCCAGATCAACAAGGACAGCACGGGGCACATATTTGCCACCAGATGCCTCATTGTAGTACACATTGATACGTTCCAATTGCAGGTCGCTGTCGCCATGATAAGCACCAGTAGCATCGATACCATGCTCATCGGAGATAATTTCCCAGAACTACAACGAAAAATAGAAAACAAGAAAAACAGAAATTAATTTTGTGCACGATTAGATAATGGGGAAGCAGCATAAATTAACAAAACTTCTACTTTCTTTTTTGTTATTAACAAATGGATCGATTTTTCAAATTTCCATTCACTTTTTTTTATTTTGTGGCTATCAGTAATAATGCATGACTAAGTTAAGCTTTCATTATTTATTTCTTTCAAAACAATTTGCCATTCTTATCGCCCAATTTGGCTGAGAATAGTGATATTTTATGTATTTATGTATATATTACTTATATACACGTCTGTGTACAATTAGTAATTGTTTTGACAAAAATTCTTCACCAAATTTCCAAACTTGGCGAAAACTTTTTCGCAAAAAAAAAAGGGAGCGACCTATGTACATGAGAGCTAGTAAATCAATAGTGTTAATACATATACACAGTTACCGTTATGTACAGTATGACGAGAGAATTCTCAATTAAAGAAAAAATAAACCAAGCTTTATATAGTCAAAGCCGGGGAGTGAGTATTTTATGGCATGTCATGAGATTTATTTTCTATTTTTTTTGGTGGGTTGAACGACGACGGAAACATTGTCATCATCGTCGGCGTCGTCATCATTGGAACGGCGCTTGCGTGGGTCTTTAATACCAGCAGCTGTCCACCTTTGGCTGTCTGCAATCTTGACTCGGCGGCTTTCCAAATATGTATGTAGGCTGGAACACGGTCCCCTTTTCTCTCCCTCTCTCTCTTTCCCTCCCCTCCCTATGCTCCCCACGCACCAAGAGCACAACACACCATAATTGTAGTCGCAATACATAGGCGTATACATATTGCATACAAATGTACATACGTATGTTCAACAAGCGCGCTTACATCATCGCCGACAACAACAACGACGACATCTAAAGCAGATTCAACCCACGCTGAAAGCGATAATAAAGTCGAGCGTTGTTATTGTTGTTGCTGTTACTGCTGCTTTCCGAGAGCCGAGGCCAAAAGTTGGCGTAGTTAGTGCAACAAACATCTGCCATATGGCGTTTAGAAGTGAATTTTCTGGATGGATTACGTCACTTTTCAAGTCTGACTTTGTTGTGGGTTGTTTACTTCAAATAAACAAAACTAACTCCACTAAATTAATTCTGAATGGAAAAAAAAGTTGTCACGATAGATAAAATTACCCCAAAAAGTTCGTTATTGTTGTGCCATTACTTTTATGATTCACTGTATAGTATGTATGGTAATACCTCCTGCAATGTGCGTGTTGTTGTACACGAACATCCTACATCAATACATGTATATTTTCTATGTAATGTCTTGCAGCTGCTACAAGGGGTTGTTTTTTCGAAGTACTGCCGAGGACAACAAGGACTCTATTGATTTGCCGAAAGGAAGGCGATGACGCAGCGAAATGGCAATAAGCCCAGTCAGCCAGCCGGCAAGCAGCAGCCGCTCATACGCATGTGCATGAAAACTGGCAACAACGCCTTTTGGGTGTGTCATGTACTCAACTATGCACACGTACATCTACATATATGTAGGCAAATGCCGCAAAGGTATTTGTGTAAAGGAAATTCTCATTTTATTTTTTCTTCTACTTTAACACTTATCTTAAGTCTTCAATGACAAACATACAATCAAGAAGTTCAATGTATGCGTGTATATAGAAAACATCTGTGATTGTTAAAGCTAAAAACATTGTTATATACAAACGCACACAGTCAAGCAAAGGAATGTTTATAAACGAATGCAACAAACAGTGAATGCCATTAATAAATCGCCATTTTTAAGTAATTTACATCGGCAGGCACAGAAACAGGCCGATATCGGCACACATACATGCGAATTTATGTGCAAAATATGTACATATGTACAGATTTAGTGCCATTGCGAACCGGTCGACAACCGGTTCAGCCATTTTAGGTAAAATGACGTCATATTTTCTCTTTAGCTAACTCCGGCAAAGCATACATAGATCGGCAAGAAACCGGCCGACACCAAAAGAAAAAACATGAAAAAGTATTGTGCGTATGTGTGTGTGTCTGTCTGTGTGTGTGAGTGGAAATGAAGTCAGTCAAGAAACATTAATTTGATGGAAGAAAAGTACCTTTCACCAATTACAAACAGATATACAAAAATATTTTCATGCATACATATTTATGTATGCATCAAAAGAGCTACTTTCTCATTGAAAGACTATGAAAACTAGACTACTGAAATGCATGACTCATACATCTGTAAATGTGTAATTTACATTCACTGTTATACATAAAAGAAAACTTTAATTGCACCTAGGTTATGTTAGGTTAAGCCGGACATACTAGTGATTGCACCCAAATTAAATATATATATTTAATACAATATTGACTTGCATTTGTATGTGTGTGAAATGCAGACACACCCAGAGTTCAATTTCCAGACTGCACAATCAATCATATTTATTTATAAGTACAAATGTACAACACAGATGTGCATATAAGAGGAGAAAACTGCATCATTCTTTTATGTATAACAACATCTACATATTTATAACCACATATTATTGTTGTATGTGTGTGTATTGTATAGAAATTTATGCGCAAATGCCGGCTGGCCTCAATAAAATTGCCACATGGCAGTATGAGAAAATGACGCCATTTTGGCTGGTAACTGTACTTCATTCTTATTTTTAACTCAATTAAGACAATTCTAGCATAAAGAATACATTTAAACATACCTTAGCTCCGATTTGGTTGCCGCACTGACCAGCTTGGATGTGTACAATTTCCCTCATTTTGTTTTTTTATATTAAATTTTTGACTTTAAGCTTAAATAATATTTCCTGCTTGTATTCACAAACACACTTCTGCCCGCTTCACACGACGAATACTGTCTGACTCTGCTGCACGAAACGCCGCAATAATATAACATACGTGCAATGTGACCAGAGTGCGGAATTCAAAAAACGCCGCTAACTTGCGGCTAGAACTATGAAGGTTGCAAAACGCAGTGCTCAGTGCTATACGTCACTAGAGTACAGATTTTCATTATGGTTTTAAGCAGATATAGTTAAATAGTTTAAAATTTGTTAACAATTGTTACTCAACAGGTTGGCATACAATTCACAAACTATTGTGGAGTTTATTTATATGCTGTTAGAAATTGGTTAAATATGATGAAATGCTGTAGTCCTGATCGCAGGCGCGATTTTTTTTGTATAAAACCTAGTCTGCCTGTTATTTTTTAGACCAACTTACTAGTACGTTTAAAAATAAGTGGTTTACACCTGTCGAGGATATCAATTTTGACTGCAGAAAGCACAGATGTGTTCAGCTGATAGAGCAGATAAGATAAATATGACATGCTTATATGCGATAGCTCATTTAAACTGATACATTCGTCGAAAATATTCTATATATTAATATTTAATATAAATAAATAACTAAATTATGTATACATATTTGTTTTAGCATTCGAAGTGGGCGTTTGGGCGCTGTGCCTAAGCAGTGCTGCAAAACGGCAATTTGTTTGTTGTTTTTACTGGTGTTTCCAACACACGCATTAAGGGGAAAATTTATTTTTAAAATTAAAAGAGTTGTTAACTTAAATAATATATTTAAGTCAAGCTTGCAAGTGAAACACATGGAATTGTTTACCCCATGTAGAGGGTCTTTGCTATATTCATATATATTTTGAAATTTATAACATTCTGTATTTTAGATCAAATATTGTTTGTTTACTTTACTGCATGGGGAAGGAGAGTAAATGTTTAATCAATGGATTTCATTTTACACAAATGATTTATGGGTATCATTTTTACATCGTCGTTTATCTTACAGACGAGAACGTCGCTATCTTGTTTTGATAGAGCTTTGCCCACAGATTCCCTTTCCTCGCCATAGATGACCTTGAATTCGTCACCACTGTTTGGTGGCACTGGAGCCAAATGCTCACTTACAATGGACACACTGCGATCCTCCTGCCGCAGGAAGACGGAGCACACACCGTTCGATACGGTGCGTATAATGCCAGTCTGTCCAACCAGATCGGTGTCATCGTGAGTGTGAATACGCACTTCAATGTCTGTGGTGCACCAATCGCCCATGGTGGAGTCGAGACTGGCTCCAGGCGTCTGAGGATTGTATGGAGATTGGGGCACGCCACCGGGCGTGTTGGGAGAATAGGTTGATGGCGATGGCGTATTCATGTAACCAACTGGATACGGCGACGGTGCTGGACTGGGACTTGGATTAAATGGACTATAGCTGCGATCAGAGCCATAGAGAGTGCCAGGAGTTTGTGGAGCAAATTGCGATGACATTTGATAGCCCGGAGTACCTACAAAACACATCGTTAGTCATAAGTCATTAGGCATGTGTTAATGGTACTTACTTGGATTGTAGCCTGGACTGGGACTGGGCTCCTCGATAGAGTAATCAAAGTCAGTGTTGCGTGCCGGAGTTGTGTTGGCAGCGGGATCCCAAGCGCCATGACGTGGCGTCATGCTGCCATCATGCGATGGCGTCATTGTGCCATAAGGAGTGCGTGTATCTGTATCCCAGTTGGGAGTCTGACTGCCCACCAATGGAGTCTTCGAGCCCGCAGCGGTGTAGCTCGGTGTCTGTGCTCCATAGCCAGGTGTGCGTGCTGGAGTGCGGCCATAGGTGGATACACTGCCCTCCTTGCCAGGCTCACCGACAATAACAATGTGATTACGATCCACCGAAATCGTTTGACACGATGTGTGCAGCTCCACACGAGCTGTGCTCTCAGTGGCATCTTTGACAATACCCACAGCACCTTTGTAGGGTCCACCGCAAATCTTAATGGTTTTACCCAGCAGTTCGCGGTCACGTGTTACACGGAAACCACCGCGTCCACCGCGTGAGCCACCACGTGCACCACGGCCACCCGAGGGATGCATGGGCGACTGGATGCGTGGCGACATGAAACCCAGACCACCCAGTGTGCTAGCATTGTTGACATTCGTCTTGCTGCCACCAGCCAATTGCAAGTGACGTGTCTTGCACACAAAGATGCCACCGTTCTCCGTGTACATGCGGCAGTGGAGGAATGCCAGGCTGCGATACAAGTGTTTGATCTCTCCAGAACGTCCCTAACATGTAGAAAAGATATAGATTAATCATTGGAAACAAAGTGTTAGGCACTAGGGACACCTACGGCATGTGGTCCTTCCATAACTTTAACAATATCACGACGTCGGATTTGATTTTGATCAGCGTCGAGTGCAACTGTATTTTGATTCTCCCGGCGTTTGTGCAGTGCCGTCGGCTTGCACTCAATGCATTTTCCATTCATGCCCAGAACATGGAAGTTCTCGCGTTCCAAGCGCACAATAACGCCCACATTTTGCGAGCTAAAAGGTTAAATAAATATACAAATTAGTTTAATTAATAATTCTAGTTCAAAACATTAACTACTCACTCAAGTTGTACCAAATCGCCCCATTGGAATTGGCCAAGACAATCGACGCCAGTGGCGACATCGGAGCATAGCTGCAAATCGCGTGGCAGCACCTCAAGCTCATGATTGGTCAAGTCCGAGACGAGCACCACACGGGATGGTTCCACGCGAATAATTAGACCAGTTTCGCCCTCATAGCGTCCAGCCAAAACTCTGGCGTGGTCACCAGTTTTGAAATATTTGCGCAATTCGCTGGCTTTGAAGATCAGAGGATCCTTCAGGTCTTGATGCTTGGGCATCACCGTGATCATTGTGCCATCGATGGCAACGATTTTGGCCTGCAAGTTCTCCAAATCTCCCACACAAACTTCCACATTATCGCCCATGGAGAAGGAATGCACAGCAGTAGGATCATCCTTTACATTCGCCATGATTTCCAAATTAACCTCTGTGGAAATATGACAAAATCGTAGAAAGAGCTTTGGACAGAGTTAAGGATAAAGTCGTACCCTCTGGTGCCTCTTCAAAGCGCTCCAATTCGGCCAGTGTGGGTTTTACACCCTCCGACAGAATAGCGGACATAGTAAAGTTCTTGTAGAGGAATCCTTTACGAGAATAACGATTGCCCTCAAAGAGCAGGAAGTCACCATCGGAATGAACTTCTCCGCCAATGGCCCTAAAAATTTAATAAAATAAAGTTTATTGAAATGAGAAAGTAAATCAAGTTCTTACCTAACAGCCTCGGGATCAAATGGCTTTGCTGGTGGGCGACGTTTCTTCTTACGCTTTCCATCGTCATTTTCCTGCAAATTTAACTCATTTAAGCATAAATCTTTAACTGGACTTCTACTCCTTACCGTTGCTGTTGTCCTCAAAGCACCGCGCATGCGAGTGTAATCGATGCGTGGAAGCAGCTTGAGATGCACTTGATTTTGTGCTAAATCCACATAATCTACTTGTGCTATATCATCCTTGTACAGGCCACGCTTTAGACGCACCCATTGCTTGACCTTGAGGCCCACCTGCTCCTTGACTACCTTAAGCACATCCGTCATTTCCTTAATCGGAACCATTTCCTGTTTCCATTTGCCCATACGCAAGTTACCCACATTCTCAATTGCGGTCTTTACATGGGTCTGCTTGTACGCCTCGAGGTAGATGTAACCCTTCACACCTTCGGGTGCAATAATGGATTTAATTTGGAGTGGATCGTCGGTATTCAAGTAGGTCAAGAACTTTCGCATCAGAAGCAAAGCGGTTGCTTTCTCCTCTCCAATGCGACATTTAACCATCCACAAATTTGGATCCCTGTTTAAAAAGATTCATTAATATTAAAACAAAAGCTTTGTATAGGGATCGACTTACTTTATGCCAGGCAAGAGAGTTTGTTGAGTGATCTCATCGGACATTTCCTCACCACCGTCGCCAAAATGACGTTTGGCCATCGATTCGTCAGCATATTTCTTGCGGAGGTACTCCTCGATTTCGTCCTCTTTTTGGGTACTGCAAAACGTTTATCCTTCTGTTAGTTTCTTTCAAATAAGTGTTTCTTAATGCTGAATACTTACTCCCACAAGTTTGTGCCTCTGCGTCGGATTTCAATATCCCTGGCGGTTGGGCCCAGTTCATCAATTTCATTGCCAACGATGCCAATCTCGTTGGCACCCTCCTCCCACTCATCATCTTCATCAACCTGGGAATACAATGATTTCGTATAAAACTTATTCAATTCAAAAACGTCTTAAGCTTACCTCGTCATCCACTTCAGCTTCGTCAATGATAAAACCCCCAAAACGCTCTTTCTTCTTCTTCTTTCTTGGATGATCATCCTCGTTCTCTTCCTCTTCGTACTCTTCAGAGTCTATTTCCTCTCCCTGTGCATCTTCCTCCTCCGAATCTTCGCTTTTACGACGATTGGAACGTCCGCCTTGTGGTTGAGGGGAATCCGATCCGGAACCCGAATGCGCCGAATGCGAACGGGAGCGTGAAGACCTGGATCTCGAACGAGACACGGACCGGGATCTGGAGCGAAAGCCGGATTTGGAGCGAACACTCTGCTGCGACTTATTTGAAATCGATCCATCTTCAGAGCCACTGTCCGACATATTGCTGACTTCGGAGTCCGACATTTTCAGCACTGTGGACGTGTACAAAAGTGTGCGTTTCGTTATTGTTGAAGAATGCAGATGTTACTACGTATTTTGATATCCACTTGATGTGGGTAACTTACATATTGATATTAAAACAGTTTAAAGCATGTACATTTGCACAATATTAATATTTTAGTAATGTTAGCACGGTACACGAATTCGACGCTTTTTCGTCGATTTGTTCACAAGAATTAACTCAAGTCTGAATAGTTCCAGTGAACTGGAATCGAATCGGATGCTACTCTGGCTAAAGAATCAATTATATGGTCATCCATTTTTGGATCTGGTAAGCCATCTTTTGATTGTTCACACAAAATACGCCATCTAGGGTTCATTTAAAAATTCATCATGACGTCACTAGCAACTTGCACAATTGATTTTGTGTGAATGTCGCCGTTATACCATGCACAATATATTGGCACTCCCCTACGAATAGAAAAATTCAAAAGAAGAAGAATCCGTGAGGGGAAGTAAATTGCTGTTTTAAAATATTAAAATTAATAAACAAATCCTTATCACTGGTCACACAAAATATAGAAAAAAGGTTTGCTCAATTCAGAAAGTTTCTTATAATGGCATTAACTTGTTACCAAACGGGCAAATATTTATGAGAAACCCAACACTTCGGATTAAAGTTGTGTGTATGTATGTATGTGTATGCATACAAATATTCATATGCACAAACGTACATACATACTGAGTTTTCCATAAATATTAGACATTTGGATTAATCGATCGCAGAGTTCGAAGCAGACTTGGACGAGTGGGTTGTGATAGCATGCCATAATGATCACACACCTGATATAAAATATAAGCAAAAAGAACTGTGCTTCGGTTAAAATACGGTGTACTTACTTTCAAACTATGTTTGTGCATTGCACATAATTTTGTCTGGGCTACATACACATACATACTTCCATACATAAATAGGTGGTGACTGCATACACATATGTATGAATAAAATCGCCAACAGTGCGATATATTTGAAACATGAATACGGCGGAGGCAAACCACAGCAGTCAGCCGCATATGAGCCATGAATGTAAGTAAATATACAAAGAACGGACAAATCCCTTTTAATATCTGTATCTAATCTTTGACATAATTATGAATTTGTCGTATTTTTAGCACAATCGGAAGATTATGTTCTGCATGTTCACATGCCAAACAAGGGTTTCAAGGCAATTGGCTTTAATAAAAATGAGACAGTCTATCATATTATCAAGAAAACTGTTGCCGAGTTTGGAAAAGACGGTCAACCGCCTCCAAGTACTCAGCGGTATGCCTGTCGGATGCTGAATGTGATTACCAAAGAGGTGGGCGGACTACGATTATGCTGCGCTCACACTGTTTATTCATGAAACTATTTGAATTTTGATTTGTTGCCTATCAGGTTCTATGGCTGGCTCGTACGACGCTTATGGACAAGGTCTTGTCTCACATTCTGTCGCCCGGTTGCTCCAACATCGACTGTCCAAACAATGATCCAACTAAAGCGGAGCACATCGAAAGCCGTGAGATGCATCAGGGCAGACGATTCATTACCAAAGGAGTGTGGCGTGTCGAGCTACGGGTGCGTTATGTGCCTCACCGGATTCAGGATTTGTTTGACGAGGACAAAACCACTTGCTTCTACTACTTCGATCAGGTTGGACTCTTAACTTATCTTGAAAACACTTTAAATAATTATTGTTACTGTTTTTCCAGTTAAAGGAAGACTATATCCAAGCTAACATTGCTTCGGTGGATGCTGAGTTGGCGGTTCAGTTGTGCTGTTTGGGAATACGACATTATTTCAAAAACATAACACTCAAGGCACCGGACAAGAAGCAGCACATCGATTACATTGAAAAGGAAATTGGATTCAAATATTTTATTCCGCAATCTGTGATAATCACAACAAAGCCAAAGAATCTGAAGAAAATGATACAGGTCGGATACAAGAAGGTCTACAATTACAACGACATTGAGTACTTGACAAAGTAAGCAATCGATTGTTTATTAAACCAAAGGTTTCTCCATTAATTTGATTATTGTTTTAAGGTTCTTTGACCTTCTGAAGAATCTTTCCTTAACCGACTATGAGCAGTTCTCGGTTACCTTGAGCTCAGCTTGGAATATATCAGGAATCTTGCATGTTGGTCCCCATATAGGTAAGAACTACTTCAATAAAAGCTTAAAAAGTGTATTACATTTTGCACTTCTTATAGGAATCTCTTATCAAACACATCCACAAGCAAATTTAACAAATGTTGCACAATTTAAGGATGTGGTTGCTATTAAAACCTGTGCACTTCCAAAGGAAAAACTCTCGAAAGATAAATCAACGGAGTTCGAGGCACAAAACTTGAATTGCAATTGTCAGAAAATCAAAACTCAAATCAAAATATCAGCATCCAATATTGAAGAAGATTTAATCATAACTTGCAATGGGGTTAATGTAAGTTTTAGTAAGATATATTTTGTATAAGATTCTTGCTAATCAACCTTTTTACTTTGCAGACTGCCGAAAGTATAGCTGATCTGATTGATGGTTACTGTAGACTCTTAACAAAAGATCTTGAATTTACAATTTGGGAACGAGAATCAAACTCTCCAAATACAGACACTTTACCGAAGACACCAAATACATTACGAGAAGCTCCGAACACATCAACATCATCCACATCATCTCCGAACAAGAGTAAACCTACTCTAACCGATGATTATGCCGAAATAGGATTACTAGAAGGAGAAGGGGACTACTCCACGCCCACAGGCAAGCCCTAAATATTATTAAATCTAATAAAAAATTATAAACAACACCCCTTTTAGTGCGAAATTATGAACTGGATCGTTCTCAAATTGTTTTGAGTGCAAAGATTGGCGTGGGACAGTTTGGAGATGTATATGTTGGCAGTTATACGTTTCCGGTATCAGCTAAAGCCAAGAGTAAATCAAGTGATAGTTCAGTAAGTAATTCCGACGCCAAATATGATGTCATTCAGGTGGCAGTAAAGACATGTAAAGCCAACGAGGATCCAGAAAAGACAGAAAACTTTCTAGCTGAAGCATGTAAGTGGATTTACAATAAATAAATATAAAACATAAACTTAATCTGTTCCTAATTACAGATATTATGCAAAAATTCGATCATCCACATATTATAAGATTGATTGGCATTTGTAGCATTATGCCCATTTGGATTGTCATGGAACTGGCCAAACTGGGCGAACTACGTGCGTACTTAAAGGCAAACAGTGATAGGTAAATCTTGGACTATTAAATTAACTTTACTATTGTTTATTAACTGCATTCATTCCACAGATTGAGCCATGGCACCCTGCTGAAATACTGCTACCAGTTGTCAACAGCTCTCAGCTATTTGGAGTCCAAGAAGTTTGTGCACAGGGACATAGCAGCACGGAATGTGCTAGTCAGCACGCCCACCTGTGTCAAGGTAAGCATATATGATTTAAATGCAAGATTTTAAATTAACTCTGTTGAGTTTAGCTGGCTGACTTTGGTTTATCACGCTGGGTGTCTGATCAGTCCTATTATCACTCAACTCCAACGGGTAAGTGGAATTTTTCTATACATATTTATATATATATTCTATGCTAATCTATTGTAATTAACAGTTGCATTGCCTATTAAATGGATGTCACCGGAGTCTATTAATTTCCGTCGCTTTACGACTGCCAGTGATGTCTGGATGTTTGGTTAGTAAAACCTTCCAAAAGGAACTTTAATCGAATTAACTTAGCTAAGTTTCTATTTGCTTCTAGGTGTCTGCATTTGGGAGATTCTGATGTTGGGCGTGAAACCATTTCAGGGCGTCAAAAACAGCGACGTTATAACCAAACTGGAGAATGGAGAACGATTGCCCTTGCCACCAAATTGTCCGCCAAGACTCTACTCACTTATGTCCCAGTGCTGGGCCTATGAGCCGCTAAAAAGACCAAATTTCAAGCGTATTAAAGAAACGTTATAGTAAGTCTCACATGAATCAAGTGTTTATTTATAATACATTACATTACACTTCATTTTATAGTGAAATTCTGCTGGAAGACAGTATGAATGCATCGGAAACGATGAGACGGGAGCATCGAAGAGTTGCTGGAACTTCTTGGATGGGCATTGAGGACAACGACATTCCTCCGCTGAAACCGTCGAGAACTGTTAATGATATTGGTAAGTAAATGCGAGTAGTCTAACCTGTTTGTTTATAAACATTTGCATTGTATTCGATTTGCAGATAATCCAGGCATCATGAATGCCACCGACGAGAGCCGAGTTGTACCTCAGACATATATAATTGCACAAAATCCGGCAGTGCTTGCCAGGCTCATGATGGAGAATCAAAAGCGTGGCATTAATCCCGCTGCGTACACCACACCCGCCTCGGTATTTAATACTTTAGCCGTAGGATTAGATGCCAGTAATTCAAATCAATCGCTTAAGACCACTAAACTTCCCGCTGCGGAGCTCTTAAAACTCGATCCAGTGGCTGATTCTGAAAAGCATAAAATCAAACTTCCAACTAACAGCAATTCATCTCAAAATCTAAATCCATCATCATCATCATCACTTTCGTCTGTAGCTAGTACATTTGATTCTACCCTTATGCCAGCTAATTTACATTCCATGCATATTATGCCTCCAAATCAACTTCAACACCAACATCAGCTGCAGTCTCAGGTATCGGGTTCGGGATTTTCAACGATCGATCATTTGCCATTAAAGAATAACTTTATAATCTGTGCACCGCCAACGGAGAGTGACTTCCATGTGCATCAACTGCATCACATGGATCACAAGTCAGTCAATCAATCGCCCAGATCCTCGGGTTACAGTCTCTATGGCAGTCTGGAAAGGCACCAGCCACCGCTGGACAAGGCAATGCACTCAAAAGGTGGCAGCCTGGAGCGTCATCAATCGCTCATGGCTGCCCAAAACATTATATTCCACAAGCAAGGAGCACATACAACAGATCGTTCCCGTAGCATGGAGCGCAAGTCTCATTTTCATACATATCGCCAGCAAATGAAAACATCCATTGAGTGTGAATCTCTGCCTGAAGAGATCTACGATTTTGGCGGTGCTGGCCTGAAAACCTGTGTGTCTGTGAAACAGAAGAACGAAGCCATCTCCATGATTAAAACAACCCCAATGGGTTCCAATCAATTAGCACAAGATTACAATGCTCCCAGGCAGGAGATTGTTGCATTTGCCGAACAGCCACTGCAAGAAGTTGAGGAATGGAACCAGCAATGGACACCAGTGCCATTTCAACCCCATCAAATCGATCAAATGGAGGGAGCTGCTTGCAATCCCATTAACTCTGAGGTTACTAACCAGGTTTGACTGGACATTGAATTCCGCTGGCACAACAACCGGATGCCTTTTCCTCTTTTCGTTTTGGTTTTCATTTGTTAATAATTTTTTTAGTTGTATTAACTTTTAAGTTATTTTGTAGCTAGAATTTAAGATTAATTAATCGAGACATTAACACTTAATTCTGGTATTTCATTACAGACTATTCCCAATCCAATTGGTGAAAAGCTGCGGCAACAACGAAAAGACAGCAACAGCGATGGCGAATGGTTATACCAAGAAGAAATGCTGGTAACTATTAAGAAGACTTACTTATCTATTTATATATGAACTAAAATAAACTTAATGTTGCAGCGGAAGCGATCCAGCTCCATACCACCTGGAGCTGCTACAGACATCTTGGGCAAACATCAAACATTCAAAACAGATCTGACTTCAGCTGGTCCAACCAGTTTACCCAACTCCAATGTGTTTCCCCACAAAGTCAACAACTTTTCCTCTGAGTCCTTGGCAACAGCCGCAACAGCAGAAGACAGTAATGGCTCGAGATCGAGAAATAGCATAATTCCAGATTCCATAAGACCCATAAGTCGTGCAAATGATGAAGTCTATTGTGCTACCACAGCAGTGGTTAAATCAATTATGGTGCTATCGCAAGGTGTGGAAAAGTCCCACACTGATGGCTACTTGCATTTGGTCAAAAGCGTTGGCGTCGAACTGCGAAATCTCCTGAAATCAGTGGATAAAATATCCATACTGTTTCCCGCTCAGGCATTAAAGTAATTATCTTTGTATTTGGAGTATAGTTATATGATTTTAATTGTTTTTTTTTCTCCTAACAGAGAAGTGGAGATGGCCCACAAAGTACTTTCCAAAGACATGCAGGAATTGGTGTCAGCCATGCGCTTGGCACATCAATACAGCGACACTACTCTGGATAATGAATATCGAAAGTAGGTTCACTTTAAATGAGATTCTATTGAAATATTATACTTAAACCTTTATTAATCTGCAGGAGTATGCTATCAGCTGCCCACGTTTTGGCCATGGATGCCAAGAATCTCTTTGATGTGGTGGATTCCATTAGGAATCGTTATAAGCAGACAAATTTCTACATGCCGGACACATCAAAAGAATCAATTAGTCCACTAAGTAGCGAATTGTCTGCTGAAACTGGTGCGGGTGTCTCATCAGCCACATCCACAGCTTTGCCGATGGCGTCAGAGCTAATCAACGAACTCGGCGGCAATGTGAATGACATAAGTCTCTATGACAATGAACATTTGCAGCACAGCTACAGTGGACGAAGTAGCTCAGCTAATAGATCACTGGATGTTAGCCACGAACTGACGTCCAATGAGCCACTAAAGATCATCGAGGATACTTTAAACAGCTCTGGCGAGCACATGTATTGTAACACATCCGCCCTCCATAGCCACGCCTAATCCAATCACTGATATTTATCCCTCTTTTTTTTACTCGGAATCTAACGATAGTAATATGCTAACATTCTGTGTATATATAAACAAGCCAAAATACGTAGTATGTACATAAAGTATGTGCTTTCTCACAAATGCGCAATTCATCCAAAAACTTAAACAAAAACTAAAAAAGAAAAAATATAAACTCATCTTTATACACACATAAACATATATATAATACTTATAATGCTTATGTTCATCAAATATGACGAAAACTCAATGTCGGCCGGCCGCTGTTAATGCATTATAAAATCGTCAAGTAGTCAAAAAATAATACTTCAAGAGACATCTATGTATATGTAATTAAAGGTAAAATAAAAATACATTTAATACTAGAAACTTTTTAAGCATTTTTTCTTAATTTCTTATTTGTCTTTCAGAGAACTAAAGTTGGAATGAAACTTTGGTAAGAAAAAAAAGATCTTAAGTGATATAACTAGTCCTGTCCATTCACAGCTTGAAATAAACAAAAAAGATTTTTCTAAATGTAGAACCATTTTTTTTTTAATATACTAATTATAAAAAGCAAAGAGAACATTCACTACATATATAATAAATTCTATAAGTTTATTGAATCCACATTAAGTAACCACAAATATTGTAATAAAAATAGAATTCTCAACGAGATATAAAAGAGATTCTGCTCTAGCTGTATATATGTATGATTGCTAAGGCCCGTTCCGTTATACCCAACGATTAGCCTGAGATATATGGAGACAACTTGTAAACAAATGCATAAATAGTGTATGATTTTTTGTAAGGTGATAATTTGTTTTTTTCTGCTTTACTGCAATGCAATTAGGAATATATTGTACGTTCAATCCATTCTTCCAGAGTGAAGGTGGCAGTTTCGTTCTTCTCCGCATCCCGTTCCTTAAATATTTCTGTAAAAATTTGGAAAATACATTAAGATTAAGTATTACTTTAAAGCAGTCTTTACACCCTTACCAATATATGTCTTAATCTTGACCGCACACATGAGGAAGTCATCAAAAGCAATCTTGCCATCCCTCGAGCCATAGCGATGACCCAGTGCATTGAGTACCCGATTGTTTAGATGATAGCCAGCTGATTGGAGTGCTTCGCGTAGCTGGAAGCCCGAAATTCGACCAGAATTCTCGGTGTCATAGACCTTAAAGATAGCCTTCCATTTGGCAATGTCAGACAACAGCGCTCCGAACTCCTCGAAGCCCAGTTTGCCCGACTTATCAAGATCCAACATGGCCACCATGGAACGGCAAACGTCTTTCGAAAATCCATGTGTCTCATCCACAATGGCTAGAAACAATAAATAAAATTTGTATACATATTTTCGGATTAAATATTTGCTTCTGTTTACGTTTGTTGACTACTGGATGGTCATCTATAAGCCTCTTGTTGGACGGATCGTTCATGCTTTCCAGTTGATTCTCGAAGGGAGTACCCTTCAGGAATGGTCCACATATCAAGGCCAGTATGCCACAGGCATTTCCCGAATCTTCTCCAGCGCCTGCCTGAGTTTCATAAGCATTGTTTTCGGCAAACCGACTGAATTGTATGGCCTTTGGCAAATCTAGAGTTTTAAGTGCTCTTTTTAGATACAGCTGAATAAATAAGCCATTAAAACTCACCATCTTTCATAGAGTGATCCAAAATAAGTTTCAACTCCATCCAATCCACTTCCATGTCTTTTCCCGCAATGCTATCAAACAATCTACGCAAACTTTCCTTCTGAGGATCGCTGGGCCTTACCGCTGGTATAGCTGGCAGTATCTAAGGGATCAAAAAACCATTACTAATAGTTGTTTTTTATATTATTTGCTGACTTACGTTATCGGAGTTATCGCCATAGCCCACATGATCATCGTTTTCTCTGTATAAAGGCAGGACGAAATTCATTTTGGAAAATTGTTTGGATACATGGTTTTATTAAACTGTTTATAACTAGGCTTTAAAATGTATATTCAATATTTTTATAGAAATTGTATACTACATTCAACATTTACAAATATGTACAATAGGTTAAACAGACTATTTTAAAATTATACCTAATGTATAACAAGTAAGGAATGTACTATGAAATATAAGAAAGACTTTAATTTTATACCTGTGGGTAAGTTGTTAGTTCGACCGGATATACAAGTAACTGTGATAAGTGTGCAATTAACTAATTTATACAGTGATTAATAATTGTACTAGAATGAGTGATTCACATGACAAATCAATATGGAATGCCCCTACTATAATGACAATAAACAGGTACAACGCCGTGTGAGTAACAAAGAAACGAGAGAGGAACTAAGAGAGAGGGACTGCAAAAGAGCGGTAGACTGGGAGAGCGCAAGCATTGCACACAGACACACACACACACAACATACAAACAAACGCATGCTAAACGTTTAGGCTTTGCCGGTTTTCAATCATTACTCATTCAATTAGCATGTTACTGTATTTACAAAGAGAACAACGGTTGTTTTATTGTCTTTTAAGAGAACTATTTAATCCATACTCAAATTTGTCGATTTTTCATGAAGATGAGAGGAATAATAGAGGCAACTTTAAGATGAGCATGAGAGAGGGTTAGACTAGAAAACAATTTGTTAATTGGGGTAAAGAGCTGCGTTTAATACAAGTTTAACTTTAAATACTGGTTTAACAATACTAATTTCCCACAGGTACAGAGGGTGCTAAAAGTTAGTAGTCACATACCCATCCCCTTGCATATTGCACATAAGTAGAATTGAAATTTCAATCGGCTGTCGAATTAGATCTAATATACAAACTCTTCAGGATTTTCATTATATACGCACTCCATATTATTTTTAGTTTCGGAAAAGACTCGAATGATGAATTCGCCCTCCTCATTGGGATCAAATGTCGACGGCACAATCAGATAGTGTCCAGGGGGTAATTTAAAGCGAGCACAAACCTATTAAAATCATTATTTAATATATATATTTTTTTAAAGGTCATATAGTCCATACTTCTCGAGTATTGATGAAGTGAGGCGAACGTCCAACCGATGACTTGTATTTAAAGAAGTTGATTCCTTGTGGACGATTCTCCAGATCGCGATCGGTTAGACTATAAATGGCAAATCCAATTGTCAGACACTCCATTCCCATATTACGCTTGGATCTTCGATTCTTCTGCATTAAGGCAACAATTACAGTACATTGTCCGTCCTCGTCCTCCTCATCAGGATCGACGAGGGTAATAATGTACTGTGGATTGTGCCAGAATGTGTCCAAAAAGTTCCTGCAACCACCGGCTGTTACACCTGGCGTCCACTCGCCTTCGTACATAGACATCTCCCATTTACGTTTACCACTCTGTTCCTCTCCGTTCTTTAGGGAGAACGAGTCTGGCGACAAATTGCAAAGCTCAACGCGATCGAAATGGGTTAAAAAGTCCTGGAATGACATCCAGAACTCGCCATCTCTGTCGAATGTCAGGCCAATCTCCGCCTTCTGCTCCTCGGGAATATAACGCCATTCCGGTGAACTGTCACTCCATGGGCCATTCCACTCGGCTTCGTTACCCCAAGGATTACGCATGCGAATCATAGGAATCTTTCCTTGACGATTTGGGGTCACAATATCAATAAGGCACACCTGTGAAAAGAAACAGTCAGTTATGTCAATTGAATTAGATTATATTACAATACAGCACCTTGGTAATGGAGTAGGCATGACCACGTATCAAACCCTGCGGTGTCTCCGCTTCCAACACATTGGGATCGGCTTCAATGGAGCAGCCCATCATGGAGCTACGCTCGCCAGCCTTTTGCAGTATGCTAAAGAGATTGTCGGGCGCTTCCTTAAGATCATACCATTCACTGACACCGCCAGTGAAGTCCTCCATGGCTTCGCAAGTAGTACCACCCTTCAGCGCCTCGTAAGAGCCATGTAGCCTAGCATAAAGTAAGGGCATTAATAAAGAAAACTGTTGGAAGTGTGTTTGGTGAGCTTACTTGGCATAGGCCTTCTCCAGGAGTGCACTCCAGAACTCATTCTTCTCCGCCGAATGCATATAGAGCAGTTCTCCGCGATAAGTTGGCAGACGATCATCAATGATTACATCTACCCATTTACCTGTGGGGGAAATCAAAAAAGGCATTTAATATATAATTCTCCCAAGAATTCTGTCAAAATCTTACCGTATTGCCAAAAGCGAAAATGAAAGATTCCGGCGTAGTTTTCTTCAAAGCTTTGTTCCGGCGGAATAACACGGAAAAACAGATTCGATTCCTGTGTTAAATTTGCGGTAGCAGCCAAAAGCCAGCAATCACCAAGTTCGCCCTGCTGCACATCAAATCTGGAGAATCCCTCCACAAAGAACTGCGGATTGTCAACAATTTCCTGTACAAAAAGAATTTATATGAAGTATAGACTTGAAAGAATTTCTAAAAGTGACTCACATGGGGACGCAGCCATTCGATTAGACGATCTGGACGACGAGAAAACATCAGAGATTCATTGCTGGCCGGAAACAGTGGATCCTCGAACAGTGATCCACTCATCAGCGCATTGTTCAACAGTGTCTCATAGACCTGCACATCCAGCTGCTGTCCGAGATTCGCATTGTTTTCGCCCAGCTAAAAAGACAGTCTTGTTACTTTAATTGTACCATAAAAAGCTAAAAGTTTACCATGTTTTACACAAGAAATTTGCATTTTGGTTAGGAAAAGTAATAAAAAAGGTACGACAACAACCTAACTGTGTACACTGGTGAGTAAATCACAGTAAAAAACGCACAAACATAGAACAGTGTTGCCATTTTAGCATATTCATGACTAGATTTAGCTGTTTTACAATGTGTTTGCTGGAAAATCAGCTGTTTCAAATATAGATTGCTATTTTTAGCTATTTAAAAGCATGAAATTTGGCAACACTGCGACACAGACACTGAGACAAGAACACACAGATTGGTATGTAGAAAGTTAACCTTGCAAAAGGGACACTACACTGCCAAAGGAAGTACTTACTTTGCCTTGACACACAGCTACATCATTTTGCAAGGGTCCCTTGTTAGTTTAAATAAAAGTACGTAATATTTGGAGGACAAAAGGAAGAGTGTAAATGAGTGTACATATAAGAGTATGCTGGGGGACGACTGACTGCATACTGACAACATGCACTGTCAACTGAAGTACTTACATTAAATGCATTCAATGCAGGAACTTCACTTTGCAAAGGTCGCTTTATTTATTTATTAGTTTTTTTTGTTTAATTAGATGAAGTAAATGAATGTATAAAAACAAGAATCAATGTTTGGATTGTATGACTGTGGTGTGTACTGAGTGTTAAGCTAACTATTAGCTACAATTGTATCTATATTTGCACTTACAACTCGCATGTTTTTAATACTCGGCAGTATTCGCTTCTGTTCGGCCTCCTTCTTGACGAATATTTCATTGATAACCGAGCCGACCACCTCCTTGGCGGCTCCCATGGCTGCCTGGCCAGCTGCATTGATGAACTCCTGGCCGGCCTGTCTTAAGAATCCCTTGAGATCATCCATCTTGAGTGCCTCGTTTCAGTTGGAAAATCTGTAAATAGATAGGTATATTTTTAAGTTACTCAGATTGGTCTAAACTTTGCCTATCTTTATGCATAAAAGTAGCTTAACGGTCAGCTCTTTTAATCCCATCTTAATTATCACAATTTTCTACAACTATTAACCCTTTGGGCATTTAAATTACGCGTTGACATCATGCTAATATATGTCCATTGGGAAATTATATGTTTCAGTTATATTTTTTTTTTTAACTATCTTAGGTGCATATATTAGTTCATAAGTATCTTCTCGCATGTAAACTACTTCAAGTCACGCACTGCGTAGTTCTCAATTAGTTTATACTCATTTACACCCTTCTATAAAAGCTGCTTGTCATTTTTTTGTTTATGACAAATATGTATTATTTAATTGTTTACTCAGTGCTTTGCTTTTGGCAAACATTTCAGAATTGTTTATTAAAGATTGCAAGTATGAATGGACTTCAATTATGAATGCTTTTATCTCAGCATTTCCTTAGATATAAAATTGAGAAATTAAATTAAAAAATTTTATGATAAAACAAGTTTAAAGTTTATAAATAAACTAGACACTCAAGCAATTTATCAACAATTGAATTTATTTAGTAAATCCAAACCCAAACAATGGAATAATTTTTTAAGGCACCTAACGAATTAAATAATTCCCACCTAGAAGTATTTATCACAATGTTACATTTATACAAAACTGATAAATATATATGTATATAAGTATATATACATATATTCAGCTGGATGGTGACATCATTGGGATGAACATACAAACATATTTACTATAAGCATGTGTCATTTAAATACATATTTGTATGCTTGGCGGTATCAAAAATAAATATTTTGTTGTGTACATTTATTTAGGCACAGATTTGGTAGCGTTTAATTAGCATAAATGTTTCCATTCTATCGCTTTCTCCACATATTGTAAGTTTTTACACACAAAAGGTGTTTATTAAACTATTTAATAAAATGCGTGTGTCATGCGTAAGAGTTTTTAATGTAATGTAGAATTTATAAAACAAAATTTGGAATTCGTTTGAGAAGTCAAAACTGGTTTAATAACAATTAACAGCATGTTTCTAGGCACATATGTATGTAAGTATGTACATACGTACATACATGCTTATGCACGCTCCAATAATAGTAGACATCGGTCTATTTATATTATATACACATATAATTCAATAATAATATAAACCTTGTAGATTGAATAAACGATTTCCCACTTTACACACAAACAAACACACACAAACACTTTCCGACTCTCACAAAATTCGTACAGGTCTTTTCATACGTTTGTGTTTTTAAATTATTTCAAGTATCAACGAGACATTCACCAATGCTATGTAGTTACTCACTAAAAGAATTTTCGAACTTTCGCCTGTGCTCAACAAAATTGTTAATGAATGTGAGCTGCTATTTTATAGCATGTTGCCAACTACATTTGTAGCTATGTATTCGCTCATCAGCTGACTATGGTCACTACAAGTGTAATCGGTCGTCGATAACATCACTTTGCGATAACTCGATTAAATTTGACGAGCGCCAATTTAAATGGGTGAACAGCAGTCTGCTTTTATTAATTTAGCATATGTTGAATAAACCGAAGAGTTTTTGGAATTTTAAATGCTTTTATAGTACCTATGATTTGTATAACTTAGAAAGTGAGCTAAAAGATACACTGACAAAGATAGCAGCGCATTACGTTTCTTAACGCAGATGCTGTAAAGTTAGTGGCGAATGCACAGCGGTCAGCAAACAGGTTGATATCTGTTGCCAGCAATTAGAAGTTGCGAAAGTATTTAAATGCAGCAACTAAAACACAGATTTCCAAAAATTTTTTAATTGAATTTCATAGTAATAGTGGCCACTTAAATATCTATGAGTGGCCATACTTTTATTGCGTTTTTGAATCAAAGGTTCGCTCCGGAACTAATATTCTCCAGCGATCATGCTGGAAGGGCTGCCAACCTGCTAGAAACTTAGTGTAAGGAAAAATGCATCCATGAGATTAAGATACATACAACAAACTGAACACAAGTGTGTTGGAATTTTTCAATGTACACATAAATAACTGCACAATTCCAAGTTACGCATTTAAACAATTGAACGAACATACCGAGTTTAACACAAAGCAGATGCTGTTCACTTAAAACATTAATTTCTGGCACAATAAAAAGCAGAATGACAACGACTCTGGTATTATTTTTGCCATTAGTTTGGCTAATTTCAATAATTTGTATTGTGCCATACACGCACTCGACACAGTCTGGAATTTACATTGATAATGGCAGAGATCAGACCGTCATGCAACGTGTGCTTAGCGAGGACGATAAACTGGATGTATCCTATGAGATACTAGAGTTCTTGGGCATTGCCGATCGTCCAATGCACCACAAGAATCACGGATTGTCGCTGCGCAAGTCGGCGCCGAAATTTCTGCTCGATGTTTATCATCGCATCACGGCCGAGGAAGGATTGGCCATCAACACTGATCACGATCACGGTGACGATCACGAGCACAGGCGCAGCAAACGTGACGTGACGGATGAGAGTGAAGAGAATTTCATCACGGACTTGGATAAACGCGCCATAGATGAGAGCGACATCATAATGACGTTTCTGAACAAACGCAATCACAATGTGGAGGAGATGCGTCACGAGCACGGCAGTCGCCTCTGGTTTGATGTGTCCAATATACCCAGCGACAACTACCTAATGATGGCCGAACTGCGCATCTACCAGAACTCCAACGAGGGCAAGTGGGTGACCACCAACAAACCGTTCACAGTCACCGTCTATGCGATAGGCTCCTCGGGATCGTCGCAGAATACAATGGAGCCACTATCGTCGGTTAACACCACCGGAGATTACGTGGGTTGGTTGGAGCTGAATGTGACCGAAGCTCTGCATGATTGGTTGATCAATGCCCGGGAGAATCATGGCATTTATATTGGTGCGCATGCGCTGAACAAACCCGATCGTGAGATCAAACTGGATGACATTGGACTCACACATCGTCGGGTCAAAAGCGATGATGAGTATCAACCGTTTATGATTGGCTTCTTTCGAGGACCGGAGCTGATCAAGTCCACTGCGCACAGTTCACAGAAACGCACCAAACGGAGCACTACGCATCTGCGCAAGAAGAAGAAGTCGGAGCCAAATAATCCGTTGATAGACCATTTCCCACCAGAGAACACACGCAGCTGTCAAATGCAAACACTTTATATTGACTTCAAGGATTTGGGCTGGCACGATTGGATCATTGCACCCGAGGGCTACGGGGCCTTCTACTGCAGCGGCGAATGTAATTTTCCACTCAATGCGCATATGAATGCCACGAATCACGCCATCGTCCAGACATTGGTTCACCTTATGGAGCCCAAGAAGGTGCCCAAGCCGTGCTGTGCTCCCACACGGCTGGGTGCACTGCCGGTGCTGTATCATCTGAACGATGAGAATGTGAATTTGAAAAAGTATAGAAACATGATTGTAAAATCCTGCGGGTGCCATTAACTTTGAACCACATATCACATATCTCTCTGCAATCTGCATATATTTGTGTGTGTAATAACATAGTCTTTTAACTAATTGATATCATAATTCTTATGTGTATGAGTGTACATGTCATTCTCTCTGTATCTGTAATAATCTCGAATATTTTCTGTAGAAATAAACCAAAAGTATTGTATACATCAAATATATACATACCAATTTATGTGTATATATTTAATGCATTTACATAAAAATCAAAAAAAAAAAACAGAACAATACTGTAGTTAATTCCAATCTATGGGAGGCTTAAAACTATTTCCTTGGTTACTCCTGATGTAGCCAATGGTGTCGGAAGGCAAACAATTCCATTATGACATTGCCAACGCGTTTGTCGATCAGCGAGGACAGCAGACGACCCTCAAAGTTGGGCATGTTCACCTCCATGCATGCACATGCTTCCCTGTAAAAGATACAGACACAGGTATAGATACAAATGCAATTAAGATATGAAATGAAACACCCTGTGACTGCAGGTAGTAACCTGCCACTGTTAGCCTTAGTAGCTCAGACACAGCGACAGGTTAAAACAGTTTTAACTTACAGTACTTCGTATACTGGCACATGATTCCTGAAATACTCCTTAAACATAATGGCGCCCTTCTGTATCTTCACACGGCTGATGCTGAGGATAACTTCAGGATTCTTCGAGTACAAAATTACATAGATATGTCGATTGGGCGATTCAATAGGTCTAGCAAACTTGCCGATTACACTCTCTAAGTACGAAGCATCCTCGTTCTGGTAAAACTTACTGACCTTCTCCTGAGTGTAGAGTAGAAAGTATTGCTTCTCTATAAACTGCGAAGCATTCGGACTTTGACACAGCAGCAGATGATCTTGTGGCCAAATAAAGTGCGAATTAGCGTTTAGCATATACAAATTGGTTAATTTGGCCACGGGCTTATATCCCATTTGTGGATATTTCTTAAACCCGGCTGCGCAGTCCTCATGGGTAAACATTTTGGCAAAGGATTCGATGAGGGACACATAAAGTTCAACAGTCGTTGAATCTTCGCGCCATTTCTGCGAGTCATTGCAGTTGATGAGAAGATAATGATAGAAGCGAAAGAAATGTTGGCGCATTTGCATCACGAGTTCAAACTGGAACTTGGGTGCCACCATCCAAATCCATTCGTCTATGAAGAAATGCACATTGTTGTTATTGTTGGCTGACAAGGGCATCTCCGAAATCTGACCAAAGCCTAACTTGCTTGAACCTGCAACAACAGAGGTGATAACAAATGGGAAATTTGAATATTAGCTACCAAACTGACCAGCGAATAAGGCCACTGCGAGTGGCACCACAACAGTGCCATATTTGATACTTTCTCGCTGTTTGCTGCAAACGATCCACTGCGACCCATTGCAAATGCTTTGAGCTGCCACATTCAAGGGCTGCAGGAAGCCACGGATCACTGTGTTGGGATGCAGACTTATTTCCACCGAGTAAGCTGATTTCAGGGATTTGTTTCCATTCCTATAATCAACAGCACAAATATTAGGATACAGGCCAGCGGTTAAGGCCGCTTTAACCAATGGCCAAATGCCCGACTTGGAGTTAACTTGTTGTGTGCTCAATGGTCCTTGACATTGTACCAGATTAACCGCACGCAAGGCGCTTAGAATTTTGGATCGGGTGCAGCTTAACTGCTCCATGAGGCCATTCAGTATGAACTCGTACTCATCGCTGAGGTATACAGCGGGTATTTGAGTTCGAAATTGGCTTTGCCACTCCTGAAACAGGCGCACAAAGATAAAGTGATCCGAGAACTGATCCGCTGCCAAACGATGACGTTCGACTTTAATGCAATTCTGTATGTAGATGGTGAATTTATCCCACAGGCGATCAATGTCTTGATGAACTGGTATGTTCAGTGGATCAGCAGTGCACAGTGAGCTGACAATAGTCAAGATCGGGTCCAGGCACTGCAATAGTATGCCAAAAATCAGTGTACGCCCCAGTTGACATGGCACGGGTATGTCTACCAGGCGGCAGCCCAACCAAGTTACATCCTCCGAATTATCCAGCACATCAATCTTCTTTAGAAACTGCACAGTGTGATGGATATTGATCAGCGGAGGGGGAGCAATTGTATACGACAAATACTCGCTAATGACCGTGTTTGGTGACAGCAGCTTGACCATCAAACAAACCATATCCAAGTGCATTGTCTGTAAAGCTGGCAAACCAACTTCCTCCAGTTTTTGATAGGTATCCTTTGGCAATAAACGAAAGCACCGAGAGTCGTTGGAATCTGCAATGAAGAAGAGTTATCAATGAAAAGCTTTGGCAGCAGAGCTGTAACCAAACCTTCCGTGTTTAGAATCAGAAGTCGTCGCAGAAGTGCATCCTTTGAAACCCATTCAATGGCATCCGCTGTGCTGCAAATGCGTCCATCGTACCAGGTCCTTCGCTCGCAACCTGTATCTATCAGATACTTAAAGCAGATGGGCAGCTGCAGTGACTCAATGATGGCCGTGGATAAAACAATCTTAACTGTATCCACTTCAGCGGTAATTAGTGCGTTTAGGTACTCCTTCTCCATGTCCTCGTGGAGCAGGTAGACGGAAAAGACTCCCAAGTTGCCATTTAACATATGACTTAGGAGCATATAGTTAAGTTTAATCATGTGATAGTAGGTGGGTAAAATAATCAGTATATTTCCTGCAAATAATAATTTATTTGAACTGCTGCAGTGTTTTATTTGTATACTTTAATCTTAATTTTAAATAAAAACATATCATAAAAGCCCTTTAGTTATATGTTCTCTTATTTTTTCGCTACTCAAGAAGGAATTGTACAATTTCAAAGTTAAACACACACATACTCATTAATGGATATTATAAATACTTTTTTAAGGGCTGACTTAAATTAAAACGATTAAAACTATTTAACAGACAAAGTGTTCGATGAGATGAGAGAGACTGGCAATTATAATTCGTGTGCGAAACATATCAACTTATTCACTATGTGGAAGTTGATTCGAGCTTTTTCAATTGCTTTAGGATTTCCGGTTTCTTTTTCACCTTATCCAGCTGATCTTTGTCCAGCTTACTGGTGTCGCCAGCTTTAATTTTGTTTTCGATTTGCTCAATTTCACGTATTTTCTTGCGCAATTTCTTAAGTTGTTTGGCCACATCCAGTTGCTCATCGGCAGCAGTTGTTAGCTTAAGTGCATCATCCAAGGTATTGGTTAAGGCCGAAATATCACACTCCTTCTTGCTGGCAGTTGCAGCCGCAGCTGGAGTCGATGATTTCGTTGTAGTTGTTGTTGGTGCAGTTGTTGTTGTTGCTGCTGCTTGACGCTCCGCTTTTAGTGCTCTCGCCTTCTCCTTTTTCTCGTGCGCCCTCTTTTGTTCGGCAGCGACAAGCGGACACATGCCTGGCGGCACGCCAGTTTGTTGTCTCTGGGCAACAAATTGTTTGCCCTTGCTCTCGTATAGCGGCACCTCCTCCTGGGGCACGTAACCGTCTTTGACGCGCCGTGCTTTACGCCATGTGCCATCCGGACGTTTCGTTGCCGGTATAAATTTGCCTTTATCACTTTCCAAATACGTGCTCATTTTAATCCAAATTAAATTAAAAATGCCAAGGAGCCAGTCTCGTTTTCATCAAAAATAGGATTCTAATGGGAATGCGACAAGCTATCGATAAGCACATGCAGCTGCACTAGTTTTTATCGGAAATGCAAGCCTGTGCGGAACACACGTTAAAGTTCGCAAAAGCTTTGCAACAATTGTTATCGTATATCGAAGCCAGAAATCGATTTTTGAATTACAAAAGCCTACCATAAATTTGAAATTTGTATCTTACCTGTTGGAAAATCGGATTTGCCATGTAGCATATTGACCAAGTCCATTATAAGGTCATAATCTATAAATTCCGGTTTTGTATTTTTATACACATATCCATGAAGAACGTAATTGTTGAGGATATTCAAGCACTCAGTGTGAGCTTTAAGAGAAGCTAAAGAGATGGCGTTTTCATGCATGTTATCCACTATAAAAGGATTCGCTCCCATGAAAAGGAGCAGTCGCAGATGATTGGCTTTGTTCAGCTGCGCCGCTATAATAATGGCCGTCTTGCCAGTAAACGTATGCTGGTAGTTAATGGGTACGAATTCGTAGTTCAACATATAAAGAACTTGACGAAATGCTGCATCGGTGGCCAGCTCCTCGTATACTTGCAGGCATTTATCGAGCTCATTGTTTCTGACCGTCTTATTTCGAAACATTTGTATTCGATTTGTATAAACAAGCGGTTCAGTGTTTATCTTTGCTGCAGCAATACATGTTTGAATGTCTTCGATGTAGGTAACCTGAAGATTAGCTGTCGGATCCATTTGCTTGGCACAGGATTCAGCTCCCTCGCCAAAGAAGTTAACAAACTGTGGTGAATCGCATCTCTGCGAGAGTAAAATGATTCTGAGATTTTGGTTAACAGTCAGCGCCTTCTTCAATTCGGTCAATAAGATGTCAATGTACGGATCGTGTAGATGTACATCATTGATCACAAAGTGACTGATGTTATTCAGATTACTGGCGCTCTTGTTGATTAATGAGCGCAAAAAGTATTTGGCTGTGGTGAACACAATGTGTGTTCCGGAGCTGAGGCAGCTGTGCTGTGGAATTTCAATGCCAACGGTTTCTCCAACGCTTTCGTCCAAAATGTTGGCCAATCGGTCGCTGTTATATTTCGCTAGAATGTTCTCTCGTTCAATGCATATGATTTTCAAGTTGGACTTTTTGAATTCCGAATCTTCCAGAATAATCAGCGGAAAAAGCATCATTTTATCCGCGTTGGGATCGGCTTTAAAGACGACCAAGCGATGTGCGTAAATGGCTGACAGTAAGTCATTGAGGCACACAAAATTGGAAATGTTGTTTAAGAACTGGCAATGCTTCTCCGACTTGTGACGCATTGCAGGTGCTCCAACTGCCACTATTGGGACGTGCAGCGATTGGATTTTCAGTACAACAAATTGCGGCACTGCTGCTTGAAGCTCATCTCGGCCTTTGAAGTTTGTGCGAGCCAACAAAGCTGACATTTCCTTTGCCGTTGACTCCGACAATGCCAATGACTTTGGCTCCTCCAAGTAGTGGCGGCACGACTGCTTGAATACCTTTATACATTCCTGTCCATCGCATAGGATGTGTTGTGAGCGCAGGCCAAGGGAATGCGCATATCTTGTGATTACACTGACATCTTCTCTGCGGAAGATGCACACAAATTGCTGGCAACAACGGCGACCAGCAACAAAATAAAGTATTTGCTGCGGTAAAAATTGATCATGAATTGTTTGATTCATTTTCTAAACTGCAGTTAGATTTTAAATGCACGCCACACAAAAAATAACATGACATTCCGTTACAGTCAAGCTAACATAGACAAGTCGCCAGCGGAACGTTGGAATGGAATAGAATTTAATCATTGACATTGGGGACATTCCAAAAAAAAATTCCTTTGCACAACTTTAAAGTCTGGCAACGCTTTGAATTGGAAATTTATACAATGTTTTTCCCGCCATTTTAAAGTTCACTCTGGAGTGATATAAGCTCAATTATTAAAAACAAATTCCACATACTTTTGACATATTTGTATTTATATATACACATAAGAAGGTAGGAATAGCTACAAATATTTCAGTTGAATCAAAAACGATTCTCTAGTACCAAATTAAGGTAAGTTAGTGTTTACAATTTTTGAAAAGTTTAAAGAAAAGATTTGTCGACAGAGTTTTGAGAGCCACTGCTCTGATTTGACCAAGAGTTTCCAGGCTGACAGCCATTCTGTAAAGAGATTAACAAGTTTTAGTATTAAGTCTACTTATGGTTTGGTTATTCTGTTAACCAACCTGTTGATCGTTAGAGTTATCGCCTTTAATCATTACGCCAGAGTTATTTTGGTTATTGCCTTTGTTGCGGCCGGAGTTGTTAATGTTGCAAGCGTTGGAATGCCCGCTGTTTTGTGCCATCCATGATAAAAAATTGCCTCCCTGAGAAGTAACTGAAAGAGTTTTTTGTTTGAAACAATGATAGGTGTATGGAAGGCTTGCCTGCTGATCCTGGTTTTGATTTTGCAGCTGATTGCCAAGAAGGCTCCACTGATTCAACGCAGCAGCAACCAAAGCAGGGTTCATCGGCAATGAGTTTAAATTCAGTCCGACGCCTAATGGGTTGTTCATGTTTTGCCCTTGATTTGATGTGTGTGTGGATCCTTGTGAATTAATGCCTAACGCCTGTAGATTGGGCATGTCCAAATGTCCCCTGTTCATCCAACCGCCATTACCTACATTGCCATTGTGCGGCTGATTCATGCCATGAAAATTATTCTGCCTATTATACGGTATATTACCGTCTTGACGATTCATATTCCCACCTCCTCCTCCTCCTCCACCACCTCCACTATTATTATGATTACTATTGTTTGTGTAACCCCCACCCATATTTCCACCAAAATTATTTCCGCCCATTCCCATTCCGTAGCCACCACTGCCAATGTTGCTGTGACTATTGCCGATTGCAGTGTTATCACCTCCATGTGCATTGTGTTGGTTATTACCTCTGTGGTGTCCGCTGCGGCCCGAGTTCATGTGATTCCCCTGTTGATGATACGAATGCATCCCAAAATTGTTCCCCGAGTTGTAGCTGTAATTTTGTCCCTGATGGCTTCGGTTCTGTTCGGCTTTTGGTGCAGCATTCGAAACGTGAACGGATACTCCTACAAAAAGTACACACAAATTGTAAGAATAAACCAGTCAAATTTAATTGAATTCTTACCTTTAATGATGTGATCTTCTCCGCAGAGAGATTGAGCTACATCGGGATCCAGAAATGTGACAAAACTGAATGCCCGGAAAGGCCGAGGGATAAAAACATCTGTCACTTCACCAAATTTGGAAAAGTAATCACGTAGATCATCTGAGTTTATGTCCTCGGTACAACGACCGACAAATACCTTGCAAGGCACCTGATGACCCATACCCTGTAATTAATAAACAAAAGGTAGTTAGTAAGCTGGGCTTATTTTTAAAGCGTTTAAACATACCTTTGAGTTGGGAACTTTGACTTCACACCATCGTCCATCAATGAGATGTCTGTTGGAGAGTACTCGCATTTGGGCCTCATATGAACCGAATCGAACAAAACCGAATCCTTTGGACTGTCCGGACTTGACATCCTTTTTAATCTGAGCCATCAGCACTTCACCGTAACTCTCAAAGTACTCCCGCAAACTGTCTTCTGTGGTTTTCCAAGCCAGACCCAGTACAATCAAGTCGGTGCACCGTAAACGTGTTTCAATGCGTTTTGTTTTGGCCGTGGAATTTTCCAAGTTATCATCGCTCTTACGTTTGTTCTCTACGGGAGGCAATATGGGGCGATAAGGACTGTCGATCTGTGGCGGAGAACTACTCAAATTTGGTATACCTTTTGGAAACACACAAAAGTAGATATCTTCTCCCCAACCCGACTCCACGCTGGGCGGAAACAGTCTTCCCTCGTTTGAGCGAACACCCCTCACAGCTTGGGTGTCAATGTTCCTGTATTTTAGTCCACAAGAGCCAGGAAATTGTGCCTGTAGTGTGGACAACAGCAGTGTGCCATCTTCTTCAGCTGGAAGCTCAATGGGCTCATCACCCTCCTCCTCGGAAACTTGTACGAAATCCATTCTGGGCTTTTATCCAAACACTATAAATATTGAATATTACATTATTTTTGGAAATTATGAAATATTTCAATTGCGTTATCTTAACCATTCAATCAATTAAAGAATCGCTCTGTTGAATAATTTTGTTTAAACAATTAATGCACTCACTCAGGGCTCAATTGCTCACACATTAATAAAAAAAAATATAAAATGATGAAACTAATACAATTTTAAGTTAAGAGGTAAAAAAAACAGAATATGCAATCCGAAATTACAAATACCCTGCAAAAAAAATTAAACCTGCAGACTTCCAACAGAAACAAAATCAGTTGTAATTTTGAGACTAATTTCATATTTTCTTGGTTACAAAGGTAACTGTTTTAGTTGCTTTTGTTGATGTTCATCAAAATGTATACACAAGTTTATTTACACACACAATATTCAAATATGTATACACATACACACATACGCAAATACATATATACGCACACATATACTCATTCTTATTTAAATATACTCTTCCAGTAACAAATACATTCCATAATCAGTTTACCTGGTAGAAGGCAGATTTACACGTCTTTCATTAGCCATTTACATTTCATCCAAATCTAAATCAATCATTAACAAAATCAAACCGTTTAAAAATAAGAAAATAGTACATTCATGTTTTCACATCAAGTATTAAGAGGTTTAAAGTGTGTCTAAATGATGGTAACTCTAAAATTTAAAAAGATCCTTTTTTCAAATAAACGAAGTCTGTGAGTGCGCATAAATGCTCGATGGGTGCGCCAAATTGCGCGATAAATGCGCTGCAATCGATAAGAAATCACCGACTATCGCCAATATTTACCCTTCAACACGGGTGGGTTCATTGATTTTTGATTGGGTGACCTTAGAGAAATTAAACATTACCAAGTTTATGTGAGAAATTCCCTTATGCTAATATTCATTGGTTGCTTGATGATATATGTGTGTATATGTGTACCCATTGAAAATGGTTTAATAAAAAACTGTATAATATTTAATTTATGTATCAGTCGCGTTGACGATTTAGCCATGCCTATCAGTTAGTTTGTTACTAAAGTGAATGAACTTTATTTCCAAAAAGGTATGGCTATATCGACTTGCGGATACTTGTACCTTTAGAAAGAAATACGCTGTACAATTTGAAAAAGAGTCTAGACTTGAAACTGAAATATAAATATGTACAAACATACATATGAAAGTAAGCAAGACAATTACTACATACCCAACATAATGGGTTTGGTAAAAAATTAATGAAAGAATCAAATGAAACCTTTTTTAAAGCGTAAGTTTTATACAATATATAAGAATCCTGATCGATGTACATATAACAGTTAGAAATATTCCATTAAAGTTAACACATGCATACAAACACATGTATGTATGCACAATTCAGTGAGACACGTTATTACATAGTACATATAAAAACTCCGTCTCATTTATGCATGCATGTACGGACATACATATGTATGTGTGTACACATATGTACATGTGTCTACGAAATGTATGTATTGTAATACCTAAAAAAAAAGGTTGATTGATTGGCAATTGGGGTCTCCTAAAAGGTTATACAACAATTCTTACACTATTAATAAGGGGTTAGTTGTAACACTACAGATGTAATGCCTTCAATAAATGTATGTATGTTTTCTTTAACAGCTCACACACGTAATATTTTATGTTGTATGTATTTATCCTTTAAACGCTCGCTCGCTCTCTCACAAGATTCACACACAGTCAGAACCAGAAATCGAAGTCACTTTTCTTTACACGCTCGATTCTCGACACAACACACGCTAAGTCAATATGCACATCCACTTGTTCAATAAGTGCGTAATAAATATAAAGAATATTTACAATTTCGCTTTTAATAAATTTCTTTTCGGAAAATACACCATTTCTCCTCGTAAAATTTGTCAGATAAAATTTTCTGTATGCATCATTGGCGATGGCAATAGTGCGATAGCAAACTATCGCAACGACAAGCGATAGCTTTTCAAAGCAACTCTACTCTACTAGAGATGATAGCAATCATTTACACTGAGACCGATATTTAGCCGATGTGCGATATGTGTCTATCAAACGTACCAATTATTTAAATCCGATTTAAATGCAAATTGTGGGATCTATTACCAAATCAATTTATTCCGTTAAATTTCAAAATAAGTAAACGTATTTGTTAGGTTTTCGAAAAATCCTGTGCGATTTATGTGTATGTAAATATGTTATTTTATATAATATATTTCAAAGATACATATTAAAATATTCACCCTAACAGTCACAATATATATAATATGTTATGTACAAAAAACACAATTTAAAATTATTCATACACAAATTATAAAAAAGGCTTTGTTTGATCTTCACTACAAAAATATTATTGTATTTTTCGTAATAAAGGTAAAATCACAGTGAAATATTACTACACGCTGCTGAATTAAATATATAGTTTTGGGCTTCCAATATGTGCATTTCTGTTAGGCAAATGGCAACTAGTAATATTATATATCCACTGTAACGGATCGCTCTCAGGAAGTCCCACAACTTGTCGCAGAATATACTAAGCAGAACGCAGTGGAGCAACGCATGGACATTAACAATGCGCCACATCCATGCCACGCAGAAAAATAATGTCGACTTAAATACATAGTTCTGGCACTGATACTGGCCACTGCTGACGTCCTCACGTTCCAGCATGTTTTGATAAACGGCAATATAGCGATTCCATGCCGTTGAGCTTAGCAAAAGTTGACCAGTGAAGCTGATAACGTTTTTAGCCACTTTCCGAGTTGTTGCCTTCATTTTGGGTATCATTGTTGGCTCCGATTTGGAATCGCTCATTGGAATTATTGAGTAACCTCGACGAGGTGGATTATTTTTCAGGTAAAAGAACATGCCCAATAGCAGCGCAATACATCCCAGTCCATCACACAGACCGTCCACATAGTAACCAGATGTACCAATCTCTGAACGCTCGCCACGAATATGCTTCCTGACACGCGCTACATGGCCATCCAGATCATCCAAAAATGTACGAATCTGAAAGAGTAAGACGCCAAGTCTGCGGTATCCTAGGCTATCGGATGAAACCAGTTTTCCAGAAACACAGGCAACTCCCACGTGGAAAAACGATATCATGTTGGGCGTAATGAAGTTGGAACGAGAGATTCCAACCACATTATCGAATATGGTAGCCAGTGGTGCGAAAACATAATGATTGGTGTGATCCAGAATTATTGCTTTAACTGTGACATGACATAGAGGATTTATATCGCACGATATCCAGGTATTATCCTCATAAGACGGCTCCTTCTCTACGGTGGGAAGCTTTGGGGTTCTGCTTGGATCGGATGGTGAATTTGTTGGCTCTGGCGATGTAAATATTGATGATGAACTATTTGTGTGATAATTTCGATCGATTGCATAATTGTGAACTCGCAGGTAGAGCTCAACATCCATAAAAATGTAAAATATTATTAACAAAAACAATAAAGTTAATAATATTTTGCTTATTTGTGAACTCGGCCCAATCATTTTCTCGCCGTGAGGTAGATATCATCTATAAAATCTTCGAGCTTTTAACGAATAGCTGAAAAGAGCAGAAAGTTTAGAAAATTAAATTTCATCATTGATTTAAACATATTTGTAAGAGAATAAAATTAAAAGTAATTATTTTTTAACGTACAATGGCTATACAACCGCATTAGTCAGGTAACTCCCCACTGTGAATCGATTAACTATCTGAAGTGTTACTAAAATTCATGCCGATAATTCTAACTCTTATCAAACTTTAGTATGCGTGTGTGTGTATGTCGTCATACCATCAATGTGGTCTCATTCAGGCCAAAGTAACATTAGTCAGTACGTGTGTGTGTGTGTGTCTATTGCGCACACATACATAAAAGCATCCACTGATTTCTTCCGGGATTGAAATATGAATCAATACAATATGAATTTTTGATGGGAATTAAAGCACTTGTCCGAGACTTATAAATAAACAAACAACCGACCCAATATTATATTTTTCATCACACACAGTGTGTATTGCCTCATATACAAGATTACACATTTGCTATTTATATAAATAAAACACTTCTATGGTTTCACATGGAACATATTGTATCGTCTGTTTGTATTTACTAGTATAAACAAGCAAAAACTTTCATAAGTAATAAAAATTGTCCAGCCAATAATAATCAATTAAAGATCTCATTTTTTATTGCCATCCATCATGTTGTATGTGTGGGTTTGTGTGCGTGTGCCCTTTCAATAAATATCCATATTGACATTCACACACACACAAACAAGCACACGCACACACTTATAGCTGACTGCGTCAATTCCTACGAGCGGAGCGTTACTCAGCAATAGATTTGCGATAGAATTATTAATAGATAGATAAAGCAACGGTGAACTTTTATTACTTACTACCAAAATGACACACTTATTATTATTATTTGTAAACACACATTTTCGTCTCGTTTTCTCGAATTATTTGTTTAAATGATAATTTATCCTATGTTTGTATGCATGTATATACCATATGATCATACATATATGTACATTGGAACATGTACACATGTATGTATTTATTTGGTGCAACTGGTAATCCTCGTAAATGTTTGTTTAGCTTTTTTTAATTTCGTTTAGTTTGTGTAACAGCAATCACGTCGAATTGTAAGCCGGCAACTAATTTTTCGACACAATCAATAACAACAATATGATATTTTAATGTTTTACATATGTGAAAAATACAACAATATTATAATTATACTATGATTTAATCGATTGTAGTCAGTCAATGTGATTAACTCTTATCGATTGGCAGTTTTATGTGCGATTGTTGCTATATTCGATTATATTCCTTTTCAAAATACTGTATAACGATATTATGGCTATGCTCAACACTGTAAAGTCATCGATATGTGTTGCTGTCGTCTCTAACCTTTTACACAACAAATTGGGAAACAAGTTGACAGACAAACAGACACAGCGATGATTATACAAACATTAAAAACAGTGGCGCAAAGAGCTCCCAGATTATCGCTTCTGTCCCAATCTTTGGTGCGCCGGCAGACAATATCTTCGACAGCGACAGCATTGAGCAAGGCCTACGATCACGATGGCAAAACCAGAGTATCAATATTCAACACAGAGACCGACATGGGTCTCATGATTACCGGCTACAGTCAATACGGATTCCGGTTGAACAACAACATGGTCTTGCTTGGACCGATCTCAGTTTTTCCCAGGTGTGTAGGTGTAGCAAGCTTATTTACAAACATTGTGTAAAAGAGTAACAAATATTTTAGATCTGTGCTGTCTTGGAACGTCAACTCCTTTGAAGATATAACCGAAGAGAGTCTCAGTCTTTTTCCCACTTTGGATCCCAAGTTGGATGTGCTAATTATTGGCATTGGCGACCAAAGTCCCACAGCGGATCTTTCGCGGCGAATCATTGAGTTTATGAAAAAGCATAAAATCAATATAGAGATTCTACGCACAGAACAGGTAAGTTGATTAATCTTTGATCTATTTGTGTAATAACTAACATCATTGTTGAACTCAGGCCTGTGCAACATTTAACTTCTTGAACGCTGAGGGAAGAATGGTGGCCTGTGCTCTTATTCCTCCTCGCCACATTGCTTACAACGAGAATGACTTGCTGCAATCGAAGCTAAAACGTCAACAACTTTATGAAACCGAATAAATTTAGCTTAATTCTGTTTAGAACTTTATTGTTTGTTGTTAAACTAAAGAAATTATTTTAAACATTTACAATAAGGCTGTTGTTTATTATGAAAGCTGTAAAAAAGTAATATTTTCTTAGTAGTTTATAGAAAATAAAGACTTGTATTAAAATGTATTTATTTAGTTTTAATTGCTAATCGCTAAGTAGCACATATATGTATGTATTTATATAATTCAGTCGGCACTAGCACCAGGATAACGCTCGATTAGCATGGCCACACCTTGACCACCTGCAGCACAGGCGGCAACAACACCAAACTTGCCATCTTCACGGACAAGTCGATTGGCGGTATGCATGCAAAGACGGACGCCGGTGGCTGCAAACGGATGTCCAATGGACAGAGAGCCACCCCAGTTGTTCCACTTGTTGAGATCTGGAGTGCCGACCTTTTCGTTCAGTCCCATATATGTCTTGCAGAACCAGTCGGAGTCCATGGCCTTAAGGTTAGCAACGATTTGGCCGGCGAACGCTTCATGAATCTCCCAAGTGTCGATGTCTTTCAGAGCCAGACCCGTTTTCTTCAATAGCTTGGGAATACCGTAAGCAGGGCCCAACAGCAATTGGTTGACGGGGTCTTGAGATACATACAGGAAGTCACGCAAGAATGCCTTGGGCTTCAGTCCCAGCTCCTTAGCCTTAGCCTCGGTCATAACCAGACAGGCTGAAGCGCCGTCAGACTGCAAGTGAACAGAAAACGTTATCAACTTTTATTGTAAGTCAAAGAAGTGATAATAAGTACCAAAAATGAAGCATTTGCTGCTGTTATTGTGCCATAGGGTTTAACAAATGCTGGCCTAAGCTTGGCCAGACTCTCTGGCGTAGAGACGCGGATACCATTGTCCTTATCAACCACTTTATCAACGCCATTAACTGCAAAAACAACAACATCGTTAGACAAAACTATTTCTTATCATCTATTGCTTGGCAAACTGACCTTTGAATGGTACCAAGTCCGTGAAGTAGCCCTTCTCCTGTGCCTGTTTGGCCAATGTGTGAGATCTCAGTGCATAATCATCTTGCTCTTTGCGTGAGACATTAAATGCGGAAGCCAAACGATCGGCCGAATGACCCATTGTCTCACCGGATGAGAACTCAGCTACGGCGGGCAACTATCAAGAATATAAAAGTTAGTTTAAGTAGTGAGTGCATTAAGCCGCCTTACTTCTGGGGCCAGGAAACCTGGTCTGAAGGTGGACAGCAGTGACAGACGTTGGCCCAGAGTCTTGGCCTTGTTTGCTTTCAGCATGAGGGCTCTCATCTTGCGGGAATGACGAATGGGCACATCGGACATAAACTCCACGCCGCCAGCAACAATCACATCATATGTGTTCGTGGCAATCAAGCCCATGCCAGTGGTAATGGCCTGTGAGTGTTTTGTTATTAATTAAGGCTTTTAAACGTCTTTACGATTAAAACTTACCGCATTGGAGCTTATGCAAGCCATGGTCACAGTGTGTGCTGGAGTCTTATCACTGAAACCAGCTGAGAGAGCCGCCTCGCGTGCAATATTGGAAGTCTTGACCTCCTGTATAACGCTGCCATAGACTATATAGTCAATTAGCTCCTTGTCCAGACGAGTCTTTTGCAGCAGCGACCTGCACATAACAAGAGTCTTAACCTTTTGTCCGAGCCACATGAAACTCTGGATACTTACAGCAATGAGTGTCTTGCCAACTCGTGGGGCATTAAATTCGAATAGGACGTTCCCGATGTCAGGAAAGGCGTACGGACGCCGTCGACGAGCACAATATTTTGGGCATTATTGTTTCGTTTGGGTTCGGGTGCAGCTTGGGTGGCCAAATGCCTCGACTCCACTGAAAATGTGGCAATAATTAATTTATTTTTATTCTTCAACTATTTTTCACACTAAGTGTGTTTGTAATCTCAAAAATATCAATGTTATCACATAAATATACACTGTCGTCACAAGTCCATAAGTTAAATTTGAGATGTTGGACTTTGGCCACTCAGATTCCAACTCGTCGGTCGCGGTGAATTTATGTATTTTTATGTTTTCTTTCTGAAATAATGTACTCACGTCTTCGCAATAGACTTGTTGCGTTGAGGTAATTGACTTTGTTTTGAATAATTCGGAAACTCATTTTTATTTTGCAACTTTATTCGTTTAGTATAATGGTAAAGTAAACTGCAATGTATCAAATAAGATCGATCATTGATGGTCTTCCAGATATGCAGCTATCGATAAGTTATCGCGATGATGCTTTTTTCGTCAGCCCTGCAGTAATTAACGTTCATGGCATTCCGTAATTACAAATTGTGCGCCAACTTTCAAAAAAAAGTTGCAACCGAATATAACTATAACTATAACTAAATTGTTTGGTGTTTTAAAACAAATTGATTAGTATAAATTCAACAAATGTAAGTTGTTTTTTTATTAAATAACATATGGAGAAACAATTATGCTCAAGTCGGTGTAAACACCAGTAATGGCCTTGATCTTAATTACTGCAGCCATTTACATTCACACACACATACATAGTAAATGTGTGTATGTAAATGATGCGCACGACACCCACGTGTACCCTTTTTTCTGAAAGGGGATAATAAAATGCTGTCCTTGAACTGCAGCAGTGAAACTCTGCTGCAATCGCTTTCTACATGCAATTATTCATTTAGGGGTACGCAAATGAGTAGGCAAGCATGACTGATCATTAAGCTATTAACTAAACACTGAAAGAATGATCTATTCCAGGCATAAAGAGAGCACAGGAAAAAGATTTGTTGTTGGCCATTCTAACTGAAAGTATTGTGCGTTTTATGGGTGAATCCTCACTCCCTTTGACAATTAGATTTTCAAGCATTTTTAAAATGGCGCATTTCCAGATAACACAAGCTGTAGAAAGAAATAGTATGATTTTATAATCGACAATGAATCGACTTGCTTTCGATAAATCGCAGGGAGAACACTTTTCTATCGAAAGTTTTAAACGGTTTCTCGAAAGTTTAAATCGAATAAAATCTATTTATTTATTATTTGGTTCAAATAACTAAAGCAAATTTAATATTATAAATAAAGTATTATTGAGATCATAAAAAAATACAAAATAATGTAATACCGTGAACATACTTTAAAGCAAAAATTGATTTATATTGAACAAACGATGCACAACTTTCAAATTTCTTTATTTTCATCTTTACCAAACATTTCTATGTTTGTATTTGTGGAAGAAATAAAATGTATAGGACACACCTAATTACCCTTTCTTTCAAATGGGATGGTTTGATTTGTCCTTGAAAATCGAAGCGTATGCAAATGGGAAAATGGGAAAACGAGCATGAAAAACTCTTTGTTTGAATTTGTCCTTGAAAATCAGTTGAAATAATTAATCAATGATCTATAGTTTCTTTCTACAAAAAGGTATGCACATAGCAATATAAAGAAATATTTAACAATATCATAATATAAACTAAATTAATTTGGTTAGTAAATTCCTCTACTTAAATAACAAACAAGTAGTTGAATTTTTCAAACAGATGTTAAAAAATTTACTTGTATTAGTAACAAGTTTTTGTATTTGTCCTTCAAGCGGGCATTAAAAGCAGCGTAAGAATCGTTATAACAGTAAAAAGTTTATTTGAAGAAAACAATATGAGCCACAAAAACAACTTAACTATCGCATACATATATACATATTTATTAAGCTAAACTATTTATTTTATGTTCGCTTGAGCTCTGGCTAAAGTTTAAAATATGTACATATTTTGCCTAAGAGCTTTTTAAACTGTTTTATTTTCGACTTGCCTACTACTTTTACAAGCTTGACTGCAGTCTTAGTTTCACTGAAGTATGAAACTTTGTGATGTACATGCAAATGTACATGTACATATACATGCATATGTACATAGAGAGTTTAAATTTTGTTACAGTGTTATAATAGCCACTCTTGGCAAGGGCATAACACACATCATAAAACGAAGTGTCTGCGAGAACGAGACCGAAGACCAACATTTCCACACGACGACGACGACAGCGACAGCAGTGACGACGTCGACGTCCACGGTCTGATCTCGCTAGCTGCTGCTGCCGTCGCCGTCGCGTCGGTTTTCACTCTGCTTGTAGTTTTAGTGCACAAATAGTGCTTTGGTAAGTCGGACGTATTGTCGGCGCGCGCATACATATTTCAAATAAGAGAAACGCAGTGTTGCTCGTTATACGAGAGAGGCAAAGGCAAAAGCAAAAGCACCGATCTCTCGCTCGCTCGCTCGCAAAGTCGGAAAAAAGTTTTACCAATCAAGTTTTTTATTTCGCAATAATGTATTACATATAACAAAACTTCAACCTAGTTAAAAGTTAATGCTGTTGTTGTTGTGAACTTTTTGTATGTGTGCGGAGCATACATACATATGCATTGGTATTACTACATACATACTACATCTGTATGTGTGTATTGTTTGTTTGCTTCGTATTCGAAACAGCAAAAGCAAAAGCTAATGGAACTGTGAACTGTACGTGCGTTGCTTCAAAACAAGATCCAACTCGAAAGAGAAATTAAATCTACTCTCTATACTCTACAATAATATTGTTGTTAAAAATCGCATGTAAAATATGAGAATCAAGAATATAAACAACTGCCCTGCCTGAGTTATATATGAAAGTGTTGTTGTTGACGTTGATGAAACTGAAAGTAATAATTACATACAAACATTCGTGTATATGTATATAAACTACACACATACATGTACATATTATGAATGTATATTCTGTTTGTCGGTGCAAAAGGAATAGAACGTGTTTATCCACACACACACTTGGACATTCATACATATCTATTTATATGTATGTGCATAAACTTTAACCAGAGACTGTGAAAGTGGAAAGCTCCGCTCAGACGCATACTGTGTCTGCGTGAACGTGTGTGTGTGTTTGTGCGCGCGTATTTGAGTGTGTGTGTACACAAATACAACTGTATTTATGAGTGCATGTACGTATATATGTACATTTATTTCGAAAGTCTACAGAAGTTTTTCCACCTATTTGTGAAAGGGAGTAATTGCTATAAGATTTAATGAAAGAGGTAAGTTGAAAACCCAATTAAATAATAAACCAATAGACTATTTTAAAATTAAATGTTTAATAAATAAATCTGCGTGTTTGTGGATTATTAGAAAAGGTCGGGAGAAATTTTATAAATAAATATGTATGTATTTTGTAATTGCGTGCTTAAAGACATGTAAGCAGTATAAAAACATTAAATAACACACATACAAAATAAAAGATAAGCATTACTATACACACATGCACTCATACATGTTCACGTACATTACAAGGCCAAATTCAAAATTGTTATAAAGAAAAGCAGACCAACGCGCGCTCACCAAAGTTTAAATACAAAAACTACACACATACACACGTATGGATGAGTGTATTTGTTGTTTTATATGCATGTGAATGTGAATGTGCAGCAGAGCCAAGTTTTGTGTATACCGTCTGATCGTCACGATTAACAGCGACAGCGACAGCAGAAAACAACAGCAATAAAAGATCGCAACGCAACGCGCACCCAAGCAAAAGACAAGAAAGGCTTAGTGACCTTCATAGCACGCTTATATATATGTACACCAATCAACATACATACATATGTATGTACATACACCTACATATGCATATATTTGCATTAGTATGGGTTTGCTCGTGTAAGCAACTTCTGTATTGTGTGCACGTCGCACATACACACACACATTCATACATATGCTTTTTCTCTTTCATTTAGTGTTGCGCAGAAATGTTAATAAGCTTCAGCAAAATACATACATACACACAAACATATGTGTATGTAAACATCATGAATCGTCTATAACTAAATATGAATTCAGAATGCGTACATACATATTTACATTGTAAACATATACATACATACATACTCTCTTCTGTTTTCTACTGAGATCGATGGTGAAAGAAGCGTTGGTTCATTTTTTAATATTATGTAATTGAAATTTGGGTCATTTTTACGAGTGTAGCATTTACATGCACAATGACGAATTGTGTTTGTGTGTGAGCGTGTGCTTGTATGTGTATGTGTGGCGAGTCTGAGATTTTTTAGCTGGTTTTACCAAAAGAGCTTTCGTGAAAGGGGAAAATGAACAGAAACTCTGCATTGCCTTAGTGTTGGTTTGTCTGTCTGTTCGTGACGAATTTAAGCAAAAACAAGTTTGATTATGTATGTATGTATGTAGATGCAAACATAAGTTGAATCCGCTCACTTTGTACATTTGATGAATGTTTTTCTATGCAAATATCCAAAATACTAATTAATTATAAAAATATATTTTTTATTTTTTGTATATATTCGACATTCATTTAACAATTATTTATGCTGTACTTTCTATTTATGTTGATCTTTGATATTTACTTACGCTCACATGTGCGATAAATATTACTACATACTTTTACATACACACACAATCACATATCGTAATTACGACGACGACAAATTCAGAAAGCCAAGCGTAAATGAGTGATCGCATTTTTCGTATTTGTATGTATTCACTCATAAACACACACACACAGACACACACATGTGCATGCATATTATCATTCGTATTGCTTAGCATTCGTGTTCACATCTATTCATACTCATTTAGAGTAATTCGAAAGCTTTTTTACATGCCTTCATCTAACACAAGCACATTGAATATGTGAATGCACGTGCATGTGTATATGTATATGTGTGTGACACACAGAGAGAGGGAGAGAGAGTAAAGAGAGAGAACTGAAGCATCGAGAGAAAAGCTTTTTGTGAAAGGTGATTTTTTGTACGCGTTTGTAAATAAACGAGTTGAATTTTTTTTGTTCTCAATTTTCCTGTTTTTGCCTTATGAACAGTTGTTCATGTTTGCATGTGTATGTGCACAGTTACGAAAATATGAATAGAGTCACTAGGATGCCTTTTTTAAAATCTATTTATTAATTATTGCCTAAAAAGATCACTAACTAAAATTTTCTTTTTACCGTCAGTATATTGACCAAAAACTTAAATAAATTCGGATATAATTTTAATAGGAAGTGGAAATCTTTAACATGCCAAAAACCAACGATCCTTAACGAGCAAATAATTGAATATATGGAAAACTAAAATGTTTTAAAAGAAATTCTGTTCTGTTTATGTACCTTAAAGTTTTCTAATTTTTGAACAAACCTATGAACTTTCGAAAGTACCTAAGCCAACATCCAAAGCTTGGCTTAAAGAGGTGGTGCTATTTTATCTTTCGCAGCTGTATGTATGCAAACAATCAGAAAGTTTGTTATGTATGTATGTCTACATACATACACACATTGTTTCCTAGTGAGCGCATACATACAAATGAATGGGAATTGTTGCAAACAAATTTTAATTGTGCCTTTTACTCAAAAGCAATAAATATGGAATTAAATGTCAGTCTTAAAATCCAGTTATATTGGTAGAACCAGAAGAGATCGGTCGATTTAAGATTACTTTTACTTTTTCAAATGGAGAAAGGCAACTTTTGGCGGCAATTACTTACTGAACACAGAATGACTAATTGATTACTTTCAAATCTAAGAATTTAACTTTGGATTCGTGCGACATTTAAGTGACGAATTTGTATTTTAATTAAGTATAAGCTTTGTTATTTAATCTAGACTGAAAAGGGAATTTTTTAAGTATTAAAAATAACATGTTTGAACTGTCTCAGTCTTTTCTTTCTAATTGTTGGTTGTACAATAGCAGACTTAACTTGGGATTAGCGGATCACAGTGAATATTACAATTCCCTTCTTTTTGTTGTTGGTTTTTCTCTTTTTTTTTTAACTGTCGCTCTCCAAATAAAAAACAATATGACGGACGAAGCTTACCATTCTCTTGCTTGGGCAAAAAGCCAGTCATTCAAGTTTTATTGAAAGTGAACGTTTCTCCAACGCCATGCGCAGTATCGTCGACGTCGTCGTTGCTGTTGCGTCGCCGTCGTCGTCGCTTGAAACCGCAACAAAAGCAAGACTATCTCTTTCTAAAGTTTCACAGAGATCTGTGAACTTTAGCTTCAATGTGTGGCCCTGCAGACTCACACACACAGACACAGTTTGACAACCAGTCAACTGAAAGTATGTACCCACACAAACAAATACATGTGTCCATGGCTCTCTGAGAATGTATGTGTGTGTGTGAATGTGCGTTTACATGCAAGCGTGTAAAAGCACCAGCTTACAAGCCATGCTCTTGCACAATACAATATAATGACACATGGCCTTTTATTTGTGCATATGGCATATGTAAGTATGTATTGTGTACGTGTGTAAGTACACATATTCAGAGTCTTTGAGCCTGTGTGTGTGTGTGTTAGTGTGCTTTTGATGTAACAATTTCGTTCGCCTTCACATTATTCACAAATTTTTACCGTTGACGCAATCGACAACAACAACTACAACTACAGCAGCAGCAATAGCAGCAGAAAGCTCTTCGATGTTACACTGTGCATCCAAAGTAAATGTGAATGCCTACTAACAGTTAGTCAAGTAATCGTTTTGACAAAGACTTTTGTTATTACTAATTCTATGAATAATAAAAAGTATATAGGTCTATATTTTTGATAAATAAAATAAACTACTTGACCCACTGTGCTGAGTCTAGAGATGTAAATTCGAAGCTAATGAATTGCAAGCACATAAAGAATGACTCAAAGCTCATTAGATGCAGTCTATAAATATAACAAGCAGAAAACCAAAGTGGTTCAATTACTTTAGAAGCCACTGTATAAACTTGTATGCAAATCGAATTTAATAACTGACTTTCACATTTTTTATTTTTCTTTCGTTTTTTTACGATCTTTGCAGTTTCAAAGAATGTTGATGTTGCAATATAGCAAACATGGCGAGTGTATACTCAAGGAAATCGGAGCAGCTTTCAGAGGGGAGCATCCAGCGGACTTAACTATTGTATGTGAGAATAAGGTCAAGTTGCATGCCCACAAATTGGTTTTAGCCGCCGCCAGTCCGCTCATAAGGTAAAACTCCAATTTCTATGTTTAAAAATTAACTATTTTATGATTTTATAATTTTGTTACTTCTAGGAACTTGCTGGAGGATACGCACCTGAGCGATTGTACAACAACCGTATACTTTCCGGACGTGAATGCCACCTATTTTAAATTCCTACTGGACTTCCTATACTCCGGTCAGACATGCATAACCTCACGGGACGTCAACTATCTGCACGATCTGCTCCTACTGCTGCAGATCAAGTCGGACAGTTGGAAGACCACAGATTCTGCGTATCTGAGTAGTAAATGCTCGAGCTTACGGGATCGGCCGAGAAAACAGTACTCGTCCTCCCAGAACCTGGATCAATCTTTGAAATATGAGGTGGAGAGTGTCGAGGATAGTCGAAACATGGGAGATTTCTCCACATTTTCCGCTGAGAATTGTGAGAGTGCGATCGACGATTGCCCGCCGAAAGAGGACGACGATGATGATGATGATAATGATAATACTACTGCCAATAAGGATAACAAAAGCGATAAAGACACTGATGAAATTGTAAATCTTTCCAACATTCCAGCTGGTGGACTTGCCAACAACAGCATCACCAATAACAACACCAACAATACCAACAACAACAACAATAATAACAATAATAATTCAACAATTAATCCAGTTAATCTATCGCTCGACCTACGAACAAAAAGTGATAAAAGTTATCTGCAAAAACACAACAACAACAGCGACACAATCACCGCCAACGAGAGTACGAAACGGAAAGGACTCTTCTTTGAGTCCCACAAGGATGTGATGAAACCCCTATCGGATGGCTCCGACATCAATAGCTCACCAGAGAACTATGTGGTAACACCGCATCGCAAACGACGTCCGGGCTTTCACAATACACAGAGCGATAATCAACCGTTTACGACATATCAGCACAATCTACTCGAGGAACTGCGATTGGTCAAGTCCACATCGTCGCCGTTATCGGCGCTGGGATCGGAAAAGAATATGCTAACCCACTTGGAGGATGCGGAGGCCATGACACCGGAACGAAAACTACTTGAATCACAGCAACAACAGCAGCAACAACAACGGAATCGAGGACAAAGCCCCGAACTACCGTTACATTTGGGACAACAGTTTGTGTATCAGTGGCAATCGAATCAGAGCGCTGCCATCTCTACCATGCCCAACTTACAGTCGCGTCTATCGAGCCTATCGCACATCAATCTAAACTTAGATCCCGATAGTCGCAATAGCAGCACATCGATATCCACAAATATGGCGTCCAGCAACAACACGCACTCATCCTCGGTGCGGGAATACCGTTGCGAGTACTGTGGCAAACAGTTTGGTATGTCGTGGAATTTAAAGACCCATCTGCGTGTTCACACCGGCGAGAAGCCGTTCGCCTGTCGACTCTGTGTGGCAATGTTTAAGCAGAAGGCTCACCTGTTGAAGCATCTGTGTTCTGTACATCGAAATGTTATAACCACAACGAATGGCACGGATACGGAGAATCGTTATAGCTGCTGTTTCTGTTCGATGTGCTTTGAGTCGGTGCAGGAGCTGGTACGCCATCTGTCCGGGCATCATAACAATCTGCTGCTCACCAAGAATCTTCGGGAATAATCTGAAAGATCTGTTTGATTTTGGGCCAATTGTTTGTTGCCTATCAAATATGTAATTGCAAAGAGACCTGAATTTTAAATATATTATTTTAACTTACGGTAACAGTAACAGTAAAAGTAACAATAACAGTAAAGTAACAGTAAAAGTTAAAGTAAAAAGTAACAAAAAAGCAAATACTTAGATATTGTATAAATATACTATATAATATGTACATTTAATGCGTAATTTTATACACATACCTACATTCAAATTGATTTACTTGATCATTTACTTCATCGGCAATATTAATCTGCTAAACTGCTACTCCTTGTTGCGGATTCTCTCATTCGAATCAATCAAATCAAATCAAATCTATCGGACATGAGTATTTGTATGTTTTCTTATTTGAAATTCGACATCCGATAACGATAACAACTAATTTAACGGCTGGTCCCTCTTTTTTTTGTATGCCGGCTGGTCCATTTGAGTGGAACATTTATGATTTAAGCATATTTTTTATTCAAAAGGTATTGTAATTTGTATTGTATTTTCTACCTGTTTTATATACTATATACATATTATAATTCACAATTCAGTTTTACATTTGATAAACATACATTTTTTATTCACGCCTGCATACACACTACAAACGCACGTACATATAGACACACAATCATATGTATATTTACTTTCCAATTTTTAATGTCGTCAATATGAAAGTGTTTAATTGTACAGCATAAATTTACAAGATTGTAATAAAAAGAAAAAGCATTTCATTTTTAAATTCTATTGCGTTTTATACTGCAGAGTATTGTCACAAGTTAATTATTATCATTTAACAAAATTCAAATCGCCACGAGCAGCGATCTAAGCTTTTAGTACACGATACATTATCGATTGCAGTAAAGGATGTACGACTATCGTTAAGGGCGACCGTATCGATATGTTGACAAACTTTAATCGATATTTAAATTAGCTGTTAGCTCAAATATCGAATAGTTGGTCTACCTTGAAAGTCGATAATTTGGAAACATAAAGATATTTTTTTAAAAATATAAATAAAAACAAAAATAATAAATTATATACTTAAATATACTCTCCACACACCTTAAAATATTTGCTCTGGTGAACTAAAATAGTCGATACCAGAAAAGCTCGTGCTTGATTCTTTTGTTGGCGCCATCGCGGAGGTGTTATCGACCATTGTTCAGTTGATTGCAACCGAGGCGCAACGGTTATAGATAATGTTTCGACTGTTGAGCTGCGAATGTATTACAAAACAAGGAACAAGACGGTCAGACGGTAAACTGCGTGTTTTTATCTGTGGACGAATTTGGTCGCTTCGAGTTTAACTTTAACTGTTATTTTTCGTTAAAAATTACTACCGTGAAGTTCAATAGAACAATGTTGATGTGCTGTGTCGTACAATGTAACAGGACAAACTAGGGAAAATCATTCAATAATGAAAGTTTCAAAATTCAAATTTCAGTGAAGACACAAAAACCAATAAATATTTCTTCATTCACATTTGCCACATGCAATTTCTGCATCTGTGTGTACACGCATACACACAAACATATCAATAATGGCCTAAATGAATAACGAATGATATAAAAACTTTCAATTGGCTTCAAATTGTTAACATTTTTATATGTATACATACATGCACACATAGATGTTTATGTACATATAGAGATGCTGTGAAACAGAAAACTACATCAAAATCTGCTATGTATGCGTGCCATCAAGCAGTTGACACACTCACACACAAACAACCAAACACACATATACACATGCATACAAACAGTGATGATTTGAAAAATTAACAGGATCAAAGAACTACAGTTGTAAAAAAACACGCGTGTTTAGTGGCAGGGGAAAGAACATAGAAATAGCAGCAAACCAAAGGATATAAAAATTATGGCGCTGCCCAAAAAGATCAAGTGTTTTAAGTATTTAGTTTACAGTTATGTGTTCCTCTTGGCGGTAAGTACATATATGAAGAAATTAACTGTATAAGACATTTTGATACACACATACTTATGCAATCATCCTCTTTGAGTCCTTTTGATTTAAAAATATATATTATTAAATGTTTGTACACATAAAAAAAGGTTGTTTATCATCTCATTAATATATTTTCATTCAAAGATTTGTTGTGCACAAATAAACTGCATTAAAAGCTCACACATACATGCATACAAATTTATAGCTGCCAAGCAGACTTATATAAGTGTGCGTGTATGTGTAAGCAGAAACTCATATGGGAGCAAACATACAAGCATACAACTTGCAATCTATGTATGCATTCATACATTTACATACAAGTGGTACATACATTTACAGTTATGTGCCTAAATTCACTTTTAGATCCTTTTGACGTCATTAGATTTGCTGTGTGTAAACATAAATAAAAAAGCATCTTCAGCATACACACACACAAACACATGTATGTATGTAAATAAGGGTGAATATTACACGTTGACCTTGAGCTATTTACAAGCAGTGCGTACTACTTGCATACATACACTCCTACATTAAAAATATGTACATAGTGCATACATACCAACAGTAAGCTGATTGGATTTGTAGCAACATAAGCATGACGTCAAAAAGGAAGGAGCATAAACGATGTACGCTTAAATGTACATACATACATATACATATATAAAATAAATACAGTGGGTTATTTGAACCTTTTTGGTTGTTTTGATTTCGCTATCAAAGTTTTTTGCTTTGTCAGCTACACAGTGGGTCACAGCTGAAATGGAGCAAGGCTTGTACATATGTATGCATGTATGTGTGTGGGTGTGTATTTATGTGCGCTGCGTGACCTTGATTAAGCAAGGAGTGTCTGCATTAATAATGCGACGATTTGGCAAGTGTATTAATTTAAATATTTGATTACAAACGATTACAATTTCAGTTGACAGGAGCAGCTCAAATATTTTTGGGCACATCCCTGTTGTGGGGTCATTCGGTTTATTATGGCATCGTACAGAATAAGCTGTGGGCTCCAGCCGCAATCCTCTTGTGTCTGGGACCTGTGACCTTCATACTCTGCTGGATGGGCTGCCAGGCGACCAATCAGAGGAAGCGCTGCCTCCTTGGCATGGTAACTCTAATCAATCATGATTTTTCTTTTATGTACAATTCGATTACATTTCTGTACATTTGTACATGCATATGTATTCTTACATACACATGTAAATGCTTTTGTTTTTGTTTTTTTCCCTTGTGTTCTTTTTTTGTGTAGTTTGCAGCTCTTTTAGTGGCTTGTATATGTGTTCAATTCATTATCTGTGGCTGGTCCCTGGCGATGCGAGAGAATCTGCCCACATCCGTAGAGATTTTCATCGATGATTCGTTTGTAGAGTTTCTAGACAAGTTTTCACGAACCAAAGTCGATAACTTGCATTTGTGGAATCGCATGCAATCTCAGGTAAATAAATATTCTAATTAGATTTTACGCACACTGCCAAGCAGTGTGAAGTGAGTGCAGTGCACTGCATAGCATATGCAGCAAGCAGTGTATTTACTGCTTGTGGGCATATGTGATTATCGATTTGCCAACCGATAAGTAGGCCGTTAATTAATCATGGCATTCCTGTTTTTTCAGTTGCAATGCTGCGGAGTTGACGGACCCCTTGACTATCGACGTCTATCGCTGCCCTGGTCCTGCTGCTCCCGCCCCGAGCACGCCTACGAATCCGCTTGCGACACTCACTACAAGCGCGGCTGCTTGGCCGTTGTATCGGAGCAAATTAAGAGTCGTCTGCTGATTACCGCATTTGGAGCCGCTATTATTGCCATACTTCAGGTTCAAAGGAGTTTCTTTTGTTTAACAACTTTTTAATGATAGTTTATTTATTTTTTAACAGAGCTTGGGCATCTTCTGCGCGGTTCACTTGACCATATTGTTTGGAAAGAACGACAACACCCATCCAATGAACATGAACCGGAAAAAGAAGCAACAGCAATTCTTGCCATTGACCATACAGGATAAGAGGCATGATCTACCATCGCCCATTAATCTGTCACCATCGGCACCCGGCCAGCGTGTTTTAAAAACTGCTCTGCCTCCGGCAATGCACAAATGACAGACGATTAGTTTTTAATATTTAAAATTTATGAAAACTCCAAAAGTTATAAAAATGTTGTAACCTGAGATGGAATATGAATATAACTGTGACCCTCAATGTTACGTTATGGTAATTTTCAAAAATTTACCGTTCGACAAAAATGCAAAAATACCAAAAAAAAAAAAACAAAAACAAAACAAATGATGAAACAACATTCAAATTTTGATCAACTTTCCAGTAGTTTAATTAAATCGTCAAAAAACTGGAGTGTTTTCTTTTTGTTTTGTTTTAAGACTCATAACAAATTAATTTCCTCGCGATATTGTTGGGGGTACATAGAAGGCGTCCACCGTCTTGGGCTTCTTCTTCTTGCCAAACCAACGCTTTGGATAGTAGACCTGTTTCTTGAAGATCTGTATATCAATCTCCTCCTTGTTCTCAAAGTACCAAAGACTCTGACGCATCGTCTGTAGACTGCTCAGTGTCTTCTCAATCTGTTCCGCACGCTCCTGTATGTTCTGCACTTTGTGCTGCTGATCCAGCGCACGTTGAAAGCTCGTTTCCCACTCCTGGTAGCGCTTGGAGTAGTCCGACATTAGCTGGGGTTCCGCACTTTCGGCACTGGCCTTCACACGAGCCAACAACTGCTGCTCAAAGGCATTGGTTTGCTTGCAGCCACTGATTGCTGCCTCTAGTTCGCTGATCAACTCCGCTGGTTTCTCTTCGCTTACACTTTCGGCCAGTTTGCGAGCGATATCGAGTATCTCCTTGTGAAATACATCCTTGCTGCTGGCCAGGCACTTTTGAGCCTCGGCAAAGCGTGCGCCAAGTATGTAGCCAAGTAGAGTTATGTTTTGGGAAAGGTCTTTAAGACCAGCTTGACTTGTAGTCGCTCCCAATTTGATGATAGCTTCGGCCAGCTGCTGTTCCTCCGTTTTGGGAGTGGCATCCTCCACGCGATTGCGTAGGAATTTAACGCGCACCTTTTCCTGTAAGGTCGACATATGTTTAATATGTACTACCTTTTAAAAAAAAATTGGAACTTACCACCTCCGTTGACTGCTCTACCTTCTCCACAGCCTTGGGCTGGTAGTTCTTAAGAAACGCGTAGAAGGATTGAATGGCCAGAGATGCAATCAGTTCGTTGTTACATAAGTTACGCTCGATTAGCAGAGCAGCCACTTGTGCTGCTTCCCGATCACTGGCGTTGTGTAGCAGCAAATCCATCAGATGGCAGCCCGTAAACTGATCTATAAATATGCCATACTGCAGTGGATTCTGCAGCACGGGAATCGTCTCCTGTGGCCCATTGAAGTCCAGCAGCTGCTTGACCACCAAATTTGGCAGCAATGGCACTGACGTGGATTCCTTTTGTTTGCTGTAAACAATATGAATTAGAGTATGCTTTATTTAATTTATTTTAGACTTACCGCAGCTTAATCAGTTTGTCCAAGAAGTCCATTTGTCTCTGATCCTGGTTAACAAATGCATCCAATTCCAACTGTTTGGCATCGGGTTTTCCTTCGTTAGCCAGCGCAATCTGTGGTCCCTTATTTGCCAGACTATTGAACGCACTTGAAAAATATGACAGGCATCTTCTGTGCGGTTGCAGGTACAGAAATCTTGATTTAAGCATCTTGTTCCCTTCAAATAAACAAATCTTTGGCTGCCAAATCACGTGCTAAAGTTGCTCCACTTGCTAAGTAAGCTATTAACAGCTAAGCATTCCACAGCGGCATCGGTTTAATAAGAAATTAAGTGTTGTTTAAGTTAGTTTGCAGTAAAAAATTACAAATCAAACGTTATTTATGTAAATACCTTTGGTAAACCGTCCGGTTTCTCTCCTTGAGCACATATGTAACATAGGCAAAACAATCAGCACGTTTCACAGCACTTGTTTCTGTCATTCTTCAACACTACTTCTTGGTTCACTTAAAGTTTTTGTGAACCACTGAATCATATTTACCGTCACACGATATTTTATCGATTACAGCGACGAAAGGTTGGCGGTATGTTTAAATTTTATAAGTGACACCTGTAACAGGTTTAAATCTGTAAAAACCATTTATATTTATTTTAGCATCCAGGTTTTTGCATATTCTATGCTCTTTCCATATTAGTAAGTTTTTAGAAATAGGCGTTTCTTAAATATTTGTTGTCCATGTATTACAGTATAACAGATGTCCCTCGGTATAACAGCAAACAAACAATTGTCTTATACAATCAGGCACACAACGGGGCAACTCCCGCGCAAAAAGGTGAAACCAAATAGAAACTAAAGAGAAACGATCTACAAGGGCATTGAAACAGCAACTTTAACTCCAACTGAAATAGCGCGGTTTGTGTACCTGTTTACACTTTGGTTAGGGCCCACAATAATTCTTCACGCAAGCACAAATATGAGGAGTATGAGAGTGTGCGTTACTCGCGGGTGCAACAAGCGTGTCATGGATCGCATGAAGGCAAAAACAAAAACAACAAATTGTATTACTTTCATTTCTTTTATTTCGAATTAGTATGTGTGTGTATACATAGCTGTAGTTCTGGCTGCAAGATAATATGGGGAGATGGTAGTAACTGACTGTTAAAAGACTATCTAAAGTAGACAACCGAAATCAGCGGAGCAGAAAGGCTTTTTTCCACCCCTCACTCAATCATTTGGCAGCTGCAAAACATACAAACACACACATACACTCGCACACTCAGGCAAACAAATGTGTGCAAGTGGCACGAGCTGCACATTTGGACACACATGTTACAATCAACTTGCGCTCTCTTACAGTGTTGCTATAAGACCAAAGGAATGAAATGGCTACATAAATAATAGGCAACACAGCTGAAAGTGGCTATAAAATAGCCACATCTGGTGAGAGCTCTAGCTGTTTAGTGGCTTTAGAGACTGCACTGCTTACATGCATGGCGGGTGTTTTTACATGTGTTTGTGACATAATAAATACGCGATCAAGAGAGAATAAAGGAATAGAGAGACAATCGCACATTGGGTGGGTTGTTGTCTTTTGGGACTCTCTTTGCGCTGTGTTCTCTGTTGTTGGTCGCCACAACCACCTATACAGTGTGTAGATAGGTGTGTTGGTATGCACATACACATACACTAGCGTTTAGCACGATCTACACCGTTCAGTTGTGATATATCAGACATTTGTGCTTGACCATGCCCAGTGTACGGATCGGCGGCAGTGTTTCAAATTAAACAAATTCTAGTGAAATTTCTGTACTTTCTTCAAAACACACTCACACACACACCTATAGTCAAAAACAAGTTGAAATGCAATTTCTGCTAGTTTTAATTATCGCCACATCGGTTATTTATAACGGTAAACAGTGTTAACTTTATTTCTTAGCCTACTTTTTGCGAAAAAGAAAACGCGTAATCATATTGAACATCGGAAAACTATTTATAAATCAAGAGATGAAATCATTTTAGACAGTGAATAATACACACATCCGTGCAAATATCTACATACATATATTATGTACTGTATATACAAACATATATACAAAGTTTACATATGGTCGCCTTGTTGGAAATCGCTGCAAAAACGTAAAAAAAGTGAAAAATATCAACAGTAATTTGAAAAACGTTGCCCCAAATAAACTGTACTCCACACGCTTTTCGAAAAACAATTTAAAAAGCAGCCAAATTGCAGAATTTATTACTTCAAACACAAGTTTTGAATAATGTCTGAGATAAAATATATTTCGCGTCGACCTTCATACAAAATTTCAAGACGTGGGCGTCGGTATCTAACATAAAAACGACGAATATATAAACCTACATAAATGTTTCTAGCTAAAACATTTGGTGTGTTGACGAATTCAAAGCATAAACATTGACAAATGTGTTTTTTTTTTTATTAAGGATCTGAATTTGATTATTATAAATACCTATATATCTGTACTTTACAGGTGTAGGAAGTCAAGGACTGAGAACGGACGAAGAAACCAAGTTTCTTGTACTCGAAGATGACAATATGGATGAGCCCACAGTGCTCGATTGTGACTATAACTTAAATGATACCGATGCCTTTCTGACCGTCAAGTGGTTCAGAAACGATAAGGCTATATATCAGTGGATTCGGGGCTCACAGCCAGCGCCAATTGTGAGTCTATCGCTACAATATCTAATTCACACATATACTAATTCCAAATTTCTTTAGCCGGAGTTCAAAAACGATGTGGATAGTTCCTATGAGAGCTCAAAGGATCCCAATAAACAATATAGCTCCTTGGCTCTGATTAATCCTTCGATCAGCTCGACGGGAGACTATAAGTGTGTGGTCCAAACCAAATCGGAGACGTTCACCATACACAAGAGAGTGCAAGTGATCGATATAAGGAATAATACACTGTTCCTAGTTCGTAATAAGATACAAAATGAGACCCAATTGGAATGTAGAGTTACCAACGTATTCCCCAAGCCTATATTAACTATAATGTGAGTAGTTCACCTTAAACTTTTGTATATAATACTTAAGTGTGTTCCATTTACAGGTCAGAAGATGAAAGTGATATTATTAAAGTGGTCTCGAATGAGCCAAATGAGAACGAGGATGGCTACTTCAATGCCACCACTTTGGCTGCCGTGCAGGACAACGACGATGATATAGATTCCTTCTCGTGTGTGGTCAACTTTGAGGGATACGCACTGAATCTCACCACGGAAATCACATCGGCATCTGGTAGTATGCCCTATTTTGACTATCGAATAGTATTACTAAATACTTTCTTGTTATATTTTCTTGCAAATCTGAATATTTTTATTTAAATAAAAGTTGTTGAGTTTTATTGTTGCAAAGGTTGTCACATCTTTTTTATTACCCCTCATTCCCCAGTAAATAAAGTTGTTCATAGTTGTTTTTTTTCAAGAAAATTATATTAAAAGCTCTTGTATATCCAATACTTAGTGTACATACATACATATACGGGTTTCAACACAAAGATGTTGGTAATTCGCTTATATTTTATCGTAGAAACATTTTATCTGACACGAAGTTTGAGTTCCATCATAGCATTGGCTTCCAGTCGTAGTACTCGCCCGATTATCGGCTTTAGCGCACTTATCTTTCATTATATATATGGCATGTCGTTCCTGCTTACGAAACTTGGCTCTGCGGTTCTGGAACCAAACCTGAAAGCAGACAAGTAGGTTAACCTGCTGGAATCTCCAAACTTTTTTGAGTCGACGATAATAATCTATATAAATTCTTATAGGACTATAACTTTTTTAAATCTACATTAAATGAAAAGTTCATTCCTTTAACAGTTTGTTTATTAAATATTTGTATACTATACTTATATTTTTATAAGAATGTGTTATTTACCTGAACTCTCGCCTCGGTTAAGTGTAGCTTTGTGGCAATTTCTTCCCTTGTATATATATCGGGATAGTGAGTTTCCAAAAATATTTTCTCAAGTTCATTCAGTTGATTCGACGTAAAAGTTGTGCGAATTCGTCTTTGTTTCGATTTATCAGTCAAGCCAGAGGCCTCATCAGTATACGATTTGAGTTGGAAGTCTGTTTTGGAATAAAGTAATGTCGTGAGCTATAGTATAATTTTCGACACTTGTTATTCTTAAGCCTAACCGACTTAGTGTCGCTGTTTTGAAGCTTTTCTGATGGTACACAATAGATAATACTTCTATCTGATCTACTAAAATCGGATTATCTGATAAAAACAAATGTAATTGGGTGAAAATTGATAAACGGCTTGAGGGGGTGATATAAATTAACTTGTACACAAATTGTTTTGAGTGCGGGAGTCCCAAACCGAGGGCAGTCCCTGAGGACGGCAGACCGAGTGACTAGTGACTAAACCCAGTCACCCACGCACGTGTTGGACCATCCTCCGGATAGACAAGGTTTTCTAACGGTTCATACAATTAAGATGGGAACTTTGAAATTAAGCAGAAGGCTCTTTGGGCAATCAAGAAATGGAAGTGACGAATTCGGGGTGTTTTGCCGCATGAAATATTGTTTACTTTGCAAATTAAACTCAAATGTACACAATTTTTTTTTTTTAATGTTGGAGAAATTTGATTAATGAATGTAAATTTTTATTAACATAATTTATGAACACTTTAAACTTTGAAGTTGATTAAATATCACAAATTTCAGCACTGAACATTTGTTTGGTTTTTGGGTAAGATTTGAAATTTTTTTCCACATTTTAAAAAACTTTTTAAAGCACTTCAAATTTTCACTGAATTTGCAGACTTACCTGAGTTATAGGGCGCTATATTGTGTGCTCCGGGATAAAAGTCAGCGACATTTGTGATTTTTGAAAACAATATATTGGATTCCTGGGTAAATGAATTTCTAATTACGGATTCGTTTGCACGTAGCTTATAGCCGGAATCGATTATCAAATTGTAGTGGCTCATGTGGTTGGCAACCGAAAATCCGGAATTTCCATTCGAATTATGTAGTTGGGTATTGGAATTGTAGAGACAATCTTTATCATAGCTCGATTTGTTTAAAAATGAAAATTCCATTGCATATGTATAGCTAATTTAAGCTAAACACATTTGTCCGCGACACTAATTTTTAATAATTTATTCCCGCTTAAAAAAATCACATCGCAGTTAGCCAAATACAAAATAATATATAAATAATCGTAAAGCCACAGAGGAAGTGCAATTTGTTAACTGGACTTAAATAAATAAGTTTCAGTTACGAATGCCACAGCATCGAACCTTTGGGCTGAAAAAGGATGTTTCACTTGCATCCCAAACGAAAGAGAGCGAAAATGCCACGCTCCGCGTTTGTGGGCGTTACCAAACATCCGTGCTTTCTGGTAAGGGTGGAAACAATTCGCAGCATTCCGTACACTTGTCGGGAAACGTGGTACGGAAGTTGATACACTTGTAACGTCCTTAATTTGATTACTTTTGTGTATTTTTATAGCCTTTTTAATTATTTTATTACCTTTTAAATTATTTAGTACATAACAACTTAGTATTTTTTTGAAGCACTTTATTGATTAACTCCTTCAAATTTGAATTCTTGTATAGATTTTGGTAATTGGCCAATTAGGCGTTCTTGCCTCCCCTTTTTTTCAGTGTCGTCTAAAATTAGCTTCATGAATAGTCAAGTGACGAACCGAAGTGCTATCAAATTTTCAAGGGTATACTTATTGGGTAGCCATAAAAATACCTATTGTTATTTTTAATTGTCCGTTTATTTTGCTTGTTTTTTTTATTGTCCTTTTACCTTTCAGATTTAATATAATTTTATTTAATATATTTGAACAAATTAATATGAACACCGAAACCACAGCTACTCAAGACTGCAATTTTGCTAAGAATAGTATGCTATGAAAGATCAAGAGGTCACAAAGCTCGCACCGTTATTTCTCCGCAAGTTACCAATCACCTCCGATTCAAAGGGAGCTTAATAAAAATTTCTGTATAAATTTGAAAATAAAAATCAATATATATACAGGAAGTTCAAAATTGGATCAAATTAATATCAATTGCAAAATCATACCCTTTTTAAAACCGTTTGAATTTTTTTTACCAAGTCAAAAAAATTATAATTATATATAAAAACAATATCAACTTAGAGCTCAATTATTATTTAAAACAACAATCCAAATCAAAAACGGAAGTTAATGCACTGATATACTACATTACATTATTAAATAATAAATATAAACTTATATTTTCATACATAACAATTAAAATTAAATAAAGATTAGAAGTCAATAAGAGGGATTTTTGCCTCACAGGTACTCTGAGCGAAAAATTCTGCTAGCGTCTGTACCGACACGACACACAGACTCAGATAAAGAGTACACACCGCGCGCTAAGCTAAGCTCAAAATCAAAAGAGCGCACCAATTAAGAGCGATCGTTTTAGTGATGTAAAAAAACATCGATGCATCGACCATCGATTTTTTTTTGGCGATTTTTTCCGATGTTTTTCGATGTTTTTGTTGATACCGATGTTTAGCGATGCATCGATGTTTTTCAAAGCATCGCTAGTTTGATTTCACCATATTGCAAATTTGTCGTTTTCTATAAGTGCGTTTAAAAAAATTTAGCAGCACATATTGCAATGCCGAAGTTAGTAAACATATTAAAATTGGTGAAATATGCTATAGCTGCTCGATGGCTGTTTACTATTAGTGTATGTATGATACTAAAAAAACAATTGTTTTAGAATAACAACAAAGACGAGTTTTTGCTGGAAACTTTTCAACAAAATTGATGGCAATAGTGCGAAATGCAATGTATGTGGCAAAACCATCAAAAACCACCTAGAAAAAGCTTTAAAACCCTAAAAATCGTCTTTTTTTTAATGGGGAAATACATCGATGCATCGAAGTTTTGAACCGATGTATTAACCCAACATCGATGTTTGATTTTGAAAACATCGATGGGCATCGACATCGATGTTTTTACTGATATTTACATCACTAGATCGTTTCGTTTCCCTTAACATGTAACACAGTAGCTTATGCTCCGCACTGTATAGAGTGCAGAGACTGCATTATACTGCAGGGCTGTGCCGCGCACTAGTCTAGAGAGTTTTTTGATCTCTCGCGCGCTACTCACACACACATTGAGCGCTGTTGCGGTCATATCGTTTGGCTTAAATACCACAGAGACAATGGATAGTGGAACAGTCGGTGTTCTACCGCCAGCATAGCAAATTCGGCTTGCGTCTGTTCCATTTCACGCGTTTAACATTTGTCGACGCTACCTTGCCGCCATTTCAAATCCAACTTCTATCGAATACCTATCGAGTAGTCACTTCGTTTACTTCGTGACACTTGTGAGAGTCGTGAGTTTATGTTGATAAAATATAAATTCTGTGTAAAATGGAGAAACCACGAACAAATAAACGCAAAGAGAAGAAGGATAAATCGAACCATGCCATTAAAGTATGTAAATGTATGTTAATAATAATAAAAGTTTAATAACTTTTGCAATAAGCACAGATCGTGGTTCGCCATTTGCCGCCGACGATGACCGAACAAGAGTTCTTGGAGCAAGTGGACCCGTTGCCGGAAAACGATTCTTGCTATTATTGTCCAGCAGATTGGTCACTTGGACAAGAGGCCACATGCCGGGCATACATTGATATGTCCCTCAAGGACATAGATGAGGTGCTGCAGTTTCGTGATCGTTTCGATGGCTATGTCTTTGTGGACTCAAAGGGCGCCGAGTATGTGGCCATTGTGGAGTACGCGCCATTTCAGTGCTTTATGAAGAACAAGGCTCGTAATCACGATAACAAGGTCAACACCATTGAGAAGGAACCGCATTATCTAGAGTTCCTGCAGAAACTGGAAGATGAACTCGAGGAGGCAAGTCGTTTGGGTGACCTGAAAATCGATATTCCGTTCGAGAACAAGAGTGATGAGAAGGTCAAATCCACGCCGCTGCTTCAGTACTTGGCTAACAAAAAGGAAAAGCGCCGCGAGGAAGCCCGCAAGCGCAACGAAGAAAAACGCAAGCAACGCGAGGAACAGAAACTGCTCAAATCCCAGGAAACGCCAGACAGTAGCAAGCCCAAGGATGCCGCCAGTGACGGCAAAAAGCCCGCGAATAATAATCAGAAGAAGGGGGAACCCAACAAAGACGGACCGGGAGCGGAAAAGGCGGTTAAAAACTCGCGTTCTAAACGTCGCACGGAACGCGATCAGCGACGCCGCGAGGCACATGAGCAAAGGAAATTGGCGCGTGATCGCGAGCAGCGTGACAAAAAAAATGATCGCAGTGACAAGTCTGAAAAAGATAATACAAATAAGAAATCAAGACCAGCCAATCAGTCCGAGGAACAGCACAAACCAAGCAAAGAAGTGATTATTCTCAAGAAAGAGCCAAAAACCGATGCAAATGTGCCCGCATCAGATACGGAGAAATCAACGGAAGCGTGCAGCGAAAGACTGGCCTCCGAACAGGACACCAAGAAGAAGGAGGTGACAAAGTCCACCAAATCCACAGAGTCCCAGTCCACTAGCCAGTCCGAGTCGGCACGCAGAGCTGCAAACCGGCGGTCGGCAGACGAACGTCGCATAAGGAATAAGGTAAGGAAGAGCTTTTATACGATAGGCTTTAGTGCTTATTGAAGTTTCTTTCTTACAGGATCGTCCTTCGATTGCTATATACCAACCCAAGGTTAGAAATCGCCCGGGCTCAGAAGAGAACTCGCCAAACGACTCCAAGGATTCCAATCAACCCTCAGACATGCCCGCATTTCCTGCCGAAGCTGAAGGCGATGCTCAACCAGATGACAAGCCCAAGAATAAGCGCTTCGGTAGACGCAACAAGCCAAAGCAACAGGAGCCCAAGGAGAGTGCTGACCATGCGCGTTGCGTATCCAAGTCCTCTGAGAGCAGCACAAGTGCCCATTCAACAACTTTAAAATAATTTTATTATTATGCCCTGTTCGAATACAAAATTTATACTGTTTGCATATGCAGGCAATGCTGCTGTTATTGATATTCAATCTTTAATAATAATCATTCTCGATATCCATAGGATTTGCAGTTTTCTGATTGTTTTTTACTTGATCTTGGGACTGATACATATCGGCCACTTGGTTGGCATCCGTTGCATTCTCAGGGCTCTTGTCATCACGAATGCGTATAAAGCGCGGGAAACGCAGCGATATGCCGCGCTCCCCATCGACAATACCAATGGCTGCTCTGTGTATGGGACTCAGGGACAGATCCGCGCATTTGACTTCCCAAACTTGAACGGGTTCAAACCAAGCGTCCGGCTCCAGGCTGGAATCATATCTGAAGTAGGATTTGGGACTTGCGATCACGTGCTTGCTGAAGAACTCTGAGTGCACGCGCAAATCCTCATCAGTGAATCCTAGGTGGGAAGAATGAATGAGTTATGATCAAACGATGGGTTACTCAACTTACCCGTTCCAATCTTGCAAATACTTTGATATTCCTCATTCTCTGTGTCATAACAAGCTATGAGGAAGCCACCGTAGATGCCAGTGCGTCGTCCCTTGCCCTTGTAGCCACCAATGACCACCAGATCCAGTGAGTCACCAACATTGGACAGATAATCCTTCTTCAATTTCAACCAGTTCCTTGATCTTTTGGCAATTTCATATGTTGCCTCCTCATCCAGAGTTTTGACCATCAAACCCTCGCAGTTGCCTGAAGGAGTAGGGAAACTATAATGATGATTGCACAAAAGACCATTTCCACCTTACCTTTAATAGATTCCTCGAGGAATTGCTGCACTTCATCCATGTCATTTGTGTTGAGTGACGTGGCGAACTTCCATTCGCCTTCGACTTCCTGAAAGTTCTCCATTAAAAGTTTCCTCCGCTCTGAGAGTGGCTTCGTGACTAGCGATGTACCATTGATGTACAACAGATCAAAGATGTAGACACAAACTTGCACCTTAATGGTAGCTACATCAACGTTTTTTCTCTTTCGCGTGGTCAGCACCTGGAATGGCAATATTTGCATGCGCTCCACATCCCAAGCGACAATTTCACTGTCCAGTATATAGGATTTAACATCCGTTTTGAGGATCGCCTTGCTCCTGGCAATCAGATCCGGATACTTCTCTGTGTTGTTCTCCGAATTGCGAGAGAATATGCTCATCTCGCCCTTCTCATTCAGATGAATCTGAGCTCTTTCGCCGTCGTACTTGTATTCACAGGTAATGTGCATGCCGCTAAAGCGTTCTAAAACCTCGTGGACACCCTTGGTGGGTTGTGCCAACATAGGTTTCAATGGCATACCGGGATGCATGGGACAGCGCTTTTGCAGCTCCTTAATGTCGTATTTTAGGAATGCTGGTATCACAATGTCATAGTTGGGACACTGACTGAGGAAGGGATAGCGAGTTAGTTACTATGATTTCAATAGGATCTTCAAGGACTCACCAGAAAGTAGTCTTCAGGAGCAGTGCGGTCTCCGCTATTTCTTCCTTGTAGACTTCACTGATCTTACTGTTTTTGCAATCCCCCAGATGATTTTTCTTTATCAGCGCAACTGCTAGCGCTGTGAGCAAACTCTGCTCGGCAATGCCAATCCGCAGCTTGCCAATTAGAGATCTTATGAAGAAGCGCGCCTCCGAGAACCTACAGGCCACGAAGACATCGTAAACCAAAGTCATTTTGTTCTGTCCCGAGATCTTAGCGATTTCTCTGAGCTTGGCAAACACTCCGCGTATGTTCAGTGGCTTCGGTCGGAACATCATGCGCTGTGACACGCGCGACTGTTCGGCTACAATTCCCAGATCTCCGATTAAGTGCGTCTGAGATTTGATGTGAGCAAGATTTCTTCCCGTGGCTTTGGCAATTGCTTTCATTAACGTCGTGTCGGCGACGCCCAACTCAAGTCCCTCATAAGCAGGCGCCAACTGATTGATGCTGAGGTACACACTGGGCACCAAGTCCTCGGGAGTGACCAACATTACCGAGCAGAAGAAGTTGCTCAATATATCGATCATTTTCAGGCGACCCTTGGTTTCCTCTATTACCTGGAAAGTGCGCGCTAAGGCCAAGTAGGGAGTCCTAGCACACAAAGAGATTTATGAATAGCTTTTGATCGGTAGAAGAACAGTTTTCTGTAATATTTACAATCCCTGCGCTTGCCAGTAAGCGTTTTTAAGCGGATGATAGGAATCCTTAGACGGATCGTAGGCATCAGCACCTTCATCGTTTCCATCCGTTTCTGTATTTAATTTAATCATTTTCGGCGCACTGGGAGCAGCATCTGCATCTGTATCTTCCTCCATAGGTTCATCCTTTACAGCTTCTTCTTTAATCTTCGGGGACTCCTTCTTTACTTCCTCCTTTTTAATCTTTGCGGGCTCCTCCTTTACCTCCTCTTTTTTAATCTTTGAGGGTTCGTCCTTCTCTGCTTTTGCCCCTTTTCTAACCGGTGATGGCTTTTTCTTATCTTCATTTTTAGTCTCAGTCTTTATATTATTGTTCTCCCCGCTCAATCTTCTCCTTTTGCTGCAATAATAATAAAACAATAGGTATTTGTGAACACCGAAATAAATCTCGACTTACTCAGCTTTATCTGGCGATATTGCACCCAGCGGCTCGGCTTTGGGCTTAAAGAATGACCTGTGCATAGAAATAAGACAATTAGTTTTGCATATTAACTAGCGTGTATAAAAATAATTACGTTATTGACTTTTGCATTGCCTGTTTTATTTCTCAAAAATATAAATGAATCTAACATGCACACAATCCCGCCTTTTTGTAATCAATTATCGTCTCTCGGGCAGTTATCGATATCTATGAATTGTCCTTACTGCAATGTATATCGAATTGTTATCGAAAGGCTGTCAAACAAATAAATTTGTTTTTGTTGTTTTGCAGATTGAAAATATAAATTTAGAAAAAATATTTGGTACCATAATGTCGCCTATTTTTGCAAATTTTTACAAAAATGAAGTCCATCAAATTGTATCTTTTGCATTGTTTTTATCGGTGTTTCATGCTAGCAATCGTTCCCTCGTTGGATTGCGTGGATATAAGAAAGCCAATCCAATCCACCAATCGAAGAACGCGCATCTCTAAGATTTGTAAGAGGCTTGTTGAATCAATCTTTAAACAATTAAAACAATAATAACTTGCAAAAAATATAATAACATGGCGGACGAAAGCATAACTCGAATGAATTTGTCGGCTATAAAGAAAATCGATCCATACGCAAAAGAAATTGTCGACTCGTCATCGCACGTTGCATTTTACACCTTTAACTCGGATCAAAACGAATGGGAAAAAACCGATGTGGAAGGAGCGTTTTTTATTTATCATCGAAATGCCGAGCCATTCCACAGTATATTTATTAACAATCGACTAAATACCACATCATTCGTTGAGCCAATCACTGGCAGCCTGGAATTGCAATCGCAGCCACCGTTTCTACTTTATCGCAACGAACGGTCGCGTATCCGAGGATTTTGGTTCTATAATAGTGAAGAATGTGATCGCATAAGCAGCCTGGTCAATAGCTTGCTATTGAATAAGGAAAGCAATGGACATGGGCAACAGGCTTCTTCGTCACTGCTTTCCTATCCAAAGCTGGGTAATTCCAGCATATTCAACATGCTAAGCCAGGCACAGAAAGAGTACAATGCACAGTTGAACAGTCACAACACGCAGCCTGCTGGTGGCGCCACAGTAAATGTTGCTGAGAATGTGACACCTTGTAACGTATTAAAGTTCTTCGAGTCCGCCAAGCAAGCCACAGTAGAGGGGCAACTAAATCGGCCACAGCCTCTGTCCGTTGATCAGTTGGAGAAACAGCATCGGTCTGTTACGCCCGTTGAGGCACCCAGTCAGCCCTTTGTTAGGGACGCTGATTTTGCAGCATCCACGGAGAGTCCTTTGTCACCGTTTTTACAGGCATCAACATCGGCTTCGTCATCGGCAGCATCGGCATTACCACGGAATTTGGGAAATCCAATTCCGCTGTTAAATAAATTAAAGTTTGAGCAAAATGTAAGTGAATCACCAGCGTCGGCTCTAATCGCAGTTGACGATGCCGAGCAGTGTCTTAGAAGATTGTTGGTGGGTGATAAGCCGGACACAAAGCCCGCGCTTATGCCACCCACAATGTTCGATGTGCCGAATGCTAAAGTCGTGAAGCCAGAACAGATAGAACATAATTTTATACAGCCACTTAATTCTGCACAATTTGTGCAGGCCTTCACTTACCTTATTCAGAACGACAAGGAATTTGTCACCAAGTTGCATAATGCCTATGTTAATGGCTGTTCTAATTCGTTGATTGATTCCAATACAACATATCAATAAATAATTAAATATTATTTCTCGAAAACGAAAAAAATATAACTGCTGTGTGTATCAAATAATTGGGGGGGAAGGGGACAAAGCAAAGAAATAGTCCTAGAACTTATAGCATAGACATCTTTAATTCCGATTCTAACAAATAAAGGCAACACAAGTTCGACTTTTTGGAATGTTCTCTTAAAATTCATAATATTTTAAAGCTTGATTCATAAAAACATTGGCTGAGCTTAAGTAATAGCACCTTTTGCAAAGGTTTTTTAAGTATAGTGGTAATTGGTATAGCAGAAATGCAAGTTTATATATAGTTTAGAAATACAATAGGCAAATTTAAGTAGTCTTTTTGGAAAGTACAACAATTATATCAATCAGCCAATAGAATGATTGTCGAAGGTCTCCTTCGCATAAGTATGGCGCTTTTGTCCACGCTTCAACTCGAAAGCCCGAGTTCTCCAACAACTCCAAAAAGAGCGTTGCTTCCTCCTCAAACGTTGGCCCATGGCCGTTTCCCTGGTTAGGACTTTCCAATAGTGGCCTTATTGGCATGTGCGATGTATTAGTTTCAACGTAGTGCATATATGGCAGGACTAGGGCAACCACAGCTCGTCCTCGAGGGGCCAACGCGTTGTGTATATCTTCCAACAATTGAAAGGGATCATAGCATCGATCCAGCACATTGAGACATAATATTAAATTTACATTGCTCACTTCACGGATCTCCGTGACAACATTAAAGTTAAGTTTCTTCAGCCTCTCGCGCATTGTCCAGCTGGCCTCAGTGGCAAATACCTGCAGTGAAGCATGGCCGCTCAGCTCAGCTACAGTGTTTGCCACACGCACCGAGACTTCACCGTCCCCGGCACCAATGTCAAGCAAAGTAACCTATCATAATAAGGTATGAGATGACTACAAAAGTAAACAAGAAACTTACCGTATCAGATGTAAATCTTGTTGGAAAGCCGCCAGCCTCCAAAAGTTTATGGAACTGTTCTTCCGACAAAATGAACATGGAGCCACGCTTCAACAGCCCATTGATATCCGTTTGTGTCATAAAGAACTGCAACACGGATCGGGCCAGAGCGTGCCAAAGGTGCATCCATATGTTAGAAGACAACATTTTCACTCGTTCCAGCCATCTCGTTGTGGTTTCGTCGGGCTGCTCCAGAGCCACAAACTTTGACTGGAATCTTGGAGGTAATTCGTAGTTTAATGTATACCACTAAAATAAGTTACAACAATAAATATCTTTATATGAATCAGCTTGTATGTGTGCAGTTACCTGTTGTGTGTCTATGTTCTCCAAAAAATTGTCGTTGTGGAATTTATCGTGAATAACACGCGCCAAAGTGCCGCGGGGTCTATAAAGGTCCATCGTAAACTATAAATGCTTTTATCCAAGTTCATCTGAGATAAACACACAAAAAACTACATGCGATTAGCGCTTTCCTTAAAAATCTGCAACATGCAAATGGCAATAATCTTTTACAGTAAACAAGCCGACAGTATGCACATACAAATATATCGATATGTTGTAAGTCAAGATAGCGTCCAAAAGTTATAAGCAATTAAAATTTTAAAGTTTTTAATAACAAATATGAAAATTGTATATTAGTGTATTTTTTCAGTAACGATTGTATAATGCAGAATGAGTATATAAAAGCATAATATACAGAAAATATATTTAGTTTAATTTCGATAAGTCACTTATCGATACTTTAGCGTAATGTATCTTGTAGTCGATGCATCGATGACTTAATTGTATAGTACAATGTGCATCACTAAGTTGTGTGTGAGATTTTTGTATATGAGAATAATATAACATGAGTTCCCACATCTTGGCCAACATAGAGGAGAAGGCTGCCCCGGCAGGCTTCGATGACCTGCCATACTTGCCCGAAAAGTATCCGGGAAAGGTCTGCTGCCTGTGCAACTTGGGGGAGCGAAGTGCGCTTGGTCAGGGAATTATGTTTCAATTAAAAGTGCCTACAGATTTCAAAGATAGAAACTCAGTGTACCCATCGAATGACATAGAAAAAGATCAGGATATGAGCCGTAAGCTCAAGTGTTTAAAGAACAAGCCCAACGGCAGTGTAGAAAGTCAATATGAGCTGGACAAAATCGGCTATGCGGACACTTTAAACGCATCCGTATTCCTCGGCGACGATTTTGTTTACGTGCATCGCATGTGCATAATGTGGTCACTGCGTAAAATGCAAGTGACGGATCCAGATATTTTCCAGTTTCTCAGCAACTTATCTGAGTTCTTGGAGCAGAAGTGTAGTTTTTGTGGACAGTTTGGCGCGTCGATAACCTGCAAAATGAATTGCCGCCAAATCCATCATTACCCCTGTGCCACTGCAGCCGGTTGCTTGCTTATCTTGGAGAGCTTTACAGTATTTTGTACAGAGCATTTGAGTCAAGTTCCACTGATTTGTAAGTATTTTATCATTATTTAAATATATTTATTATTAAATTATGTTTTTATTCCCCAGGCAACGACAATAATGTGGAATGTTTGACCTGTTCTTCATTGGGAGATCTCTCAAAGATGGTCATGTGCTGCTCATGCGGAGATCATTATCACTCTACGTGCATTGGCTTGGCGAATCTGCCAGGTAAGCATAAAAGTAACTAAACCAGTCACTGTTATAATTTGGAATGTCTATTTTTTAAGATACTCGAGCCGGCTGGAGCTGTGCCCGCTGCACAAAATGCCAGATTTGCAGGCAACAGGATGCCAATGACATTAAGTTCGTGAAGTGTGAGCAATGCCAAAAGATGTACCATGCGACCTGCCTACGACCTGTCATATCATCGATTCCCAAATATGGCTGGAAGTGCAATGTGAGTAAAGTATCTCTTATTGGCCTAACTGGTCTAAAAAACCTCATCGTTTAGCGTTGCCGTGTTTGCACTGATTGTGGATCGAGAACACCGGGTGGAGGCAGCTCCTCCCGCTGGCATAGTCACTACACGATCTGCGATTCCTGCTATCAGCAGCGAAACAAGGGATTCTCCTGTCCCATCTGCCAGAAGGCCTATCGAGCAGCAGCCAACAGGGAAATGGTCAAGTGTAGTTGGTGCCACAAGTAAGTATAGATAAAATATATCTTAAATAAACTAATATATCAATCGCTATCCATTATAGATTCGTTCACAGCACCTGTGACGAGGAAGCCGACTTGACTGCGTATCAAAAGAAGAAAGAATTGAATCCCGACTATGACTATGTCTGTCAAAATTGCAAGACGAACTCCGCCACTGGACAGCTCAAAGTAACTGATCCGCTGGAGCGTTCTATGATTGATTCACAGTCGTCGGAGCATTTCAATATGAAGGACAGTGAAACAGATCCATTGGATAGCAAACCCTGTCTTGAGATCAACAGTGAAGATCCGCTCAAGCTGCCCAGTACCAAGAAGAAGGTCTGCTTGTCCAATATACGCGGCAAGGGTGGCAAATTTGTGCTTCATCGCATGGGTTCCATGTCACAAATTGGCAAAAAGCGCAGCAATCGTGGCAAGGGACGTCAACTTGTGCTCCACGGTGGCTCCAGCGATCGTTATATTAGCCGTAATCTGGACACAGACTTCTCCAGTGACAAGAAAATGCTGCTCTGCTCAGCGCGGGACAAGTATGTGCTCACCCAGGACATCTGCGTTATGTGTGGCTCAGTGGGAGCGGAGAGCGATGCCGTGCTGATCACCTGTGCCCAATGTGGACAGTGCTATCATCCGTATTGTGCCGGCGTCAAGCCCTCTAGGGGTATACTGCAAAAGGGTTGGCGGTGTCTCGACTGCACAGTGTGCGAAGGATGTGGCAAGAAGAACGACGAGGCGCGTTTACTGCTCTGCGATGAATGCGATATATCCTATCACATTTACTGCGTCAATCCTCCACTGGAAGCAGTGCCGCACGGCAACTGGAAATGCTCGTTTTGCACCATTTGCCAGAAGTGTGGGCGCAATCCAACCGAGAAGGGTGACTACAATGATCCCAACATGCCAGAGTGTCCACCTTGTGCCAGTCAAAACAATTGCACCGTATGCACGAAAGCCTACGTTGACAACGAGATGATTATTCAGTGTGAGCAGTGTTCCCACTGGTCACATTTCCATTGTGACACGATCAACTCTCAATTGAAAATCGACTACTACGAGACCAATATGTACAAGTGCTTCAAGTGCCGATCCAGCGTAAAACCCAACTCACAATCCCAATCGCAATCCCAGAACCAGCTGAATGCAACAGTTTCCACTGACTCTCTGGTGAGCACATCGAAGGTGCTGCCTGAGATTAGCCAAGAGGGCAAGAATCCCAATCCAACAGACCGAAGTATTCTGCTGGCCAATGATTTGCTGGAGAGCACAGAGGCTATCCACTGGATAGATGGAGTATGTCTGAGTGAGAATGGCTTGAATATGATCAAATCCCTGTCCACAGAGATCAAACGTAAGCGGAAAATGCGTCAACCCATGGCCAATTCCAATAAGGATGGACAACTTGATGTGGGAGTGCCGGATGAACTGCCCTGTGACAAGTACAAGGACGGCATGATATGGGACAGGGGGGAGAGTGCCGTGCCCGAAGGCTTTTCCATCTCCACCAACGATGATGGCGTTCATGTGCTGCGCAAGAAGCGACAGCGGAATCTACAGAAGCTTGGCATCGGTGGATTTGCGGTGCGCAATCGGGGACTCAAGAAGGACAATGAGGACAATGCGGTGGATCAACTGAATTCGGTTCTGGTGGTCGACAAGAAAAAGAAAATCATAAGGAAAAAGCAAAAGAACAAACTGATTGAAGCCTATCCGGCGTATCTACAAGAAGCCTTCTTTGGCAAGCCGCTGCTGGAATCGGGCGAAGTTGTGGCCTACGACTCCGAATCCTCGGATGAAATCGACACAAGCATGAAAATGTTCTTCACCTACTCGAATTCCAAGAAACCAGAGGATGACAACGGTTTAGCCAGCAAAAGTCCAGTGAAAACGATGAAGAAAACCAAACAGGAGAAACCTTCACCTTTGCCTTTATCCTTGCCCGACAATAAGAACATCTTTGGCGAACAGTTTGCCATGGCAACGCAACAGAACGAGGAGCTGCTGCCAGACGCAACTCTTTTTGGTAAGCTCCTTACTCTTTTCAAAGTATAAGTTAAAATTTAATCGGAATAATTTTGTTGCAGACAATCCCATGGCGGAGATGACCAGAAATACGCCTACAAACAACATGCACACGCTGGATCCCTTGGTATATATAACTCTTTGTTATGTAGTTATATATACTCTATATATATTGTATCTTTTGCTTTCCAGGCCTCCCAGGGCATCACCGGTTTGGAGAGCACAAATCCCAATGTTAACTTTATGCCCACTGCTGACAACATGAAGAATGTTATAAGGTAAATTTAACCCACGAATAGTTCTATAAAAGTTATTAAAATACTTAAAATTCCTTGCAGTGAACCGACTGTGTTTGTGGAGAACTATGCGGTGGCACCGCAATTGACGCAGGAGCAAAAGTTCCACAGCAAATTGTACTTGCCGGCGAATATAACTGCCAAGTCATCGCCTATGCACTACCAAGCGAAGACCCAAAACAAATACATGGAGGAGAAGCGTGTAATGGAGGAGCAGAAGCCACCGGAGGCACCTACCATGGAGGGCATTAATGTGGGCACCCAAAAGACAGCCGAGAAGATGCGCAAAGATGAAGGTAGTCAACCACATCTGGCCCTCTACAACATATATACTCATACTATGTTTCTTTAAAGATCTTGGACTAATGGCCACAATATCGGCTGTGCTGTATGCGAATACCGAGCATGCCAATCTTAAGGAGCTGTTTCCCAATTGGAATGATCGCTGCAAACAGATTCTGAAGCGTTGGCGCTCGTTGTGCAACGAAAAGAAGGCGCCGTTCCTGCAGAAGGCCAAGGACAATCGATCGGCGTTGCGACAGAGGCGAGAACAGTGCAAGATCAGTCAGCCGGTAAAGCAGGAGAAGCCAGAGGATAATCGTGCTGGCAAAGGCTACGCGATGAAGCCCAAGGAAGTCGTCTCCTACAATAATTTCAGTGAGTGTTCATTTAAATTATTTTTTAATGGAAATTTACATCGTTGGGCTTACTCTCAACAGATGGAATGTCTTATGATGCTGGTTGCTACATGGGGCCATCGATGCACACTCCAAACTCACATCCAACAACGCCCATTCTCAATGAAAACGTTGTGGTGAAGTCCACAATCCAAAGGACGCCAATGCATGTAGCAACTGCACCGCCAAACTTGAAGATTACCTCGGTAGAGCAGCGCATGGAACAGCAGCAACACCAACAGCAGCAGCAGCAACAACAACAGCAGCAGCAACAACAACAACAGCAGCAACAACAACAACAGCAACACAATCAATCCTATGGCGCTGAGCCAGTGGGTGACAAAAAGCTGAGGAATTTATTGCAAAAAACCAACTCGGAGGCCATGATGATGTCCTCAAACTCGGAGTACTTCATGAAAAACGATTTGCTTCCCATGTGCATACAGAACGCTCCGATTACCCAAAACAATCCAATGCTAAGCATGAGCGGCAACCCACAGCATACGGAGATGCGTAGCTTGGAGCAGGATGGCAAGAATCCTCTTGACATTAAGATGAGCGATCCACAGGAGGGCATATCCTCCTCAGCCGTAGAGCTCGAGAACGTGGGCTTTGGTGACATTTTGGGCGGCTTCGGGGAGGGCGATGATGATGATCTTTTAAAGTCACTGACCTCGGAAATTGGCGATGATTTCAATATACTGGAGTATGCGGATCCAGAACTGGACGTCAATGTGCTTAACACATTGGATTTCGATGATAATGAAAAGAACTCGACCTAATGTTTAATGATCACATTATTATTTTTGTTTAGAAGTTGTTAAGAAATTAAGCATTTGATTGCAATATTGTATTTTGTACATTGTTTGTATATGACGCACTGAAGAAACCATTATTTGACATAATAAAACCGCGTAAATTCTAGTACTGAGTGACTGATCAGCGTGGAGAACAGTGGGTAAGAGGTAGACAGTTGAATGTTTGATTAAAAGAAGATTTCTTATGTATAGTCCTTGTAGAGCAGTTGCAGCTCCTTTTTGGATAAGTTGTAGGGATAATGCAAGCTCGTCGGCACAAAGACTTTGCCCACAACTTGCCTGCAAGTAAACATATTAAATTAATCATATAAATCGATTATTTGTTGATTGAATTATTACTTATTGAAATGCTCATCATAGCCGACAGTATAGTCGTTTGGAATCTTGGCTGCTGGTGTGAAGGAAGTGCATTCGCTGGGGGGTTTCTTCAGCGCATAGAATGGATAGTCAAAGGTGTTGATGTAGATCTCCACGCACAGACCATGACTACCCAGATGCAGTTGACTGGCCACCGAGGGCTGACTGAGGCCACAGCTGCCCAGCATAATGTTGCGATGGCAGGAGTGGATAAAGGTGCCCTTGTCCTGGCTCGAATGAAAGCACTGCACATTCTTGCCAGCCTTGGAGTGGTCCACAGCAATCGGATCAAAGCCAGGTCCAGCCATGTCACAAGCTAGAAGTGTTAATAATTAAAAAACTCAAAAGAATCCCAAGTATTCCGAGCACTTACTGTCGATATTCTCGATGGCAAAATGCGGCTGCAAGGAACGGCCAACGGCAGATGCCAATTGGCCACCGAAACTGAAGCCAAACAAGTAGCCACTACTGGGATCGAAGCCGTATTGTATAAGACCGATAATAATGGACACAATTGCATCGGTTATGTGCTCAAACTTTGAGTACAAACTAAGTAGATATTGTTTTAGAAAGTTATCAAAACGTTTCCCCAATTAGTTCTACTCACCGCATGTAGGAGGAGCTGGCTACGGTGCTGTAATCTATGCATATGACGCAGCCCTTGCGGTAAAAGCTCAAGCCTAGAAAAATAACAAGACGGTAAAAATGGAATGGTAAATAATAATAGAGTGAAACCTACGATCAATGAGTGCAATCGCCCAATCATCCGAGCAACTCTGAATCCAGCCATGTAGCACAATTGAGAATTTGTCTGTGGGTTTGCAGCCGGATGCTTCCAACATGTTGCCATTCAGATTAACCGGCGTCTCCAAGGTTTTAGTATTGTTTCTAAAAGTGGCGAAGTTAGATCACATTTTTGAGTTACCCCTTAAGGGAGTTGTAAGCTTACTTGTAGAATTGCACTGTAATTGTTTTGCGCACATCGGGCTTAAAGCCCCTCGCATAATAATCTATAAATAAAAGAAACTTGAATTAAGTTTTGTCATAAATTTCATAACCTACCAAGGGTATCATTTTGTGTGCCATGTATTAAACCGCGCCTTAAAAATATGTTTTTTGCATTAAATCTGCAATCAGCCTTAAAAGACAAGAATGACCATATTATTAGGAGCGTTACAGTATAAAAGCTGCAATTGTTTATCATTTTGTTTTAACAAAATTCCAGAGAGACTAGCATTATAGTTCTACATAATATACAATACAAACAGCATATAAAATATTATGAGAAATTATCACACTTACACCTAAGTCATTAATTTGCGTTTAACAGTGCCAAAAATCATAATTAGAAACTAATCTCCAATAGGAATGCCGTCAACACAAAATATTTTCAAGGATCAAGGCATCTTCGACTACACAAATTGAATTGTTAAGGCCATCTACTTAAAATATCGATATATTTTCCAGTCTATCGGAATTTAGTGGTTCAATTTTCACTCGCCTATGCACTACCAAGTAGAGTTGTACATCGTAGTTCAATTGAAGGAAGTAGTTCAGTAGTTCAATTTTCAACGAACGAACTATATCGGTCATTTAGTTCGTTCAAAAAGTTCCACAGCAAATTGTACTTGCCGGCGAATATAACTGCCAAGTCATCGCCTATGCACTACCAAGCGAAGACTCAAAACAAATACATGAAGGAGCAGGAGGCACCTACCATGGAGGTCATTATGTGGGCACCCAAATGACAGCCGAAAAGATGCGCAAAGATGAAGGTAGTCAACAAAATCTGGCCCGCTACAACATATATACTCATACTATGTTTCTTTAAAGATCTTGGACTAATGGCCACAATATTGGCTGTGCTGTAGGCGAACACCGAGCATGCTAATCTTAAGGAGCTGTTTCCCAATTGGAATGATCGCTGCAAACAGATTCTCAAGCGTTGGCGCTCGTTGTGCAACGACAAGAAGGAGCCGTTCCAGCAGAAGGCCAAGGACAATCGATCGGCGTTGCGACAGAGGCGAGGTGCAAGATCAGTCAGCCGGTAAAGCAGGAGAAGCCAGAGGATAATCGTGCTGGCAAGGGCTACAATTAAATGTGTATACTTTTCGTTACCTTTGCTGAAATGAATAGACAAAATTCTCCTAATTGGACAAGTAAACAATAGTCTCAAGTATCATTCTTTGAAGTTTTAATTCACCAAAATATATATTTCAAATATACGTGTGTATCTGTATGTATACTTATATACAAATTTTGCAGCTGCACCATCGTGATTACTGATTGGGGCAGTCGTTTGGCGACTGTTTATTTTTTCCAGATGGTGCTTTCTGTCCACCGCCTCCCTGTGGCTCATCGTCACCGGAATCATCTTCCTCACCCTCGTATTCCTCGTCATCCTCATCATCCTCATCATCTTCATCATCCACAATGTCACCAGTATAATAAAGCACAGCTTTTGGAATAATTCTCGCACGTAAAAAGTGACCAATTTCGAAATCAGTAGCCAAGATCTGTGAAGAGTAAAAAAGAGTTACAATTGTTATAGTTCATAAAATAATGTTTTTAGCCTTACTTGCTGAGACTCATCGTCGATCTCTTCCTTATCAGTTGGGATTTCTGGTGGATTGAAGAAGTTGAAGAAGGAATCTGTAGGAACCTGTTTGACAATGGTGCGAACTGCTCCGCGTTCCTTATGCTTCTGCTTCTTCCTGATGGTCTTCACTGTCAAGTTCATTTTCTTTTCCCAGTTGATGACGCAGCCCTTGCACTTATAAATCTCAGGGCCTTCGAATGCAAAGGGATCTTTTGGATCGACAGTGGATTTCAGGAAATATTGCTTTGTTAGCACAGTATTGGTAAAGTATTCATTTTTATCGAAATGAAACTCTAAAAGATATGAATGCTGCAGAGTAAAAAAAAAATAAATCAAATCAGATTTGTATACAATTAAGTTATAAAATGTATATATACCTCATCATCATATTTTATAACAATGTCGGTAAGCTTCCGCATTGCTGGCTGATCGTGACTTTGAACCATTTCGGACAAAATGGGTGTATTTCTGAACACTGTCAGCCAGAAGTCGGGAATACCCTTAGCATCCTCAGACATAGCCTTGACACTCTTTAATGACTCGCGGATGCTGTCACCGATTTCTCCGTCAGTTGGCAGACTCTCGGGTTCCTTCCACTTGGGCTCCTCCTTCGCTGGATCTACAGTACCGGAAACGATTTCTCTGCGCTTCTCGAACATGGGCTGATATTTCAATTGGTACTTCTTCTCCAACTTGTAAACCTCTTCGAAGAATTCAGCTTCCGAGCTCAGCTGCTCCAATTGCAAATTCTTTAATACGACGATCCTGTTTTGAACAGCTTGCGGCAATGATTTCACCATTTGTTGCAGAAACTGTCGGCGAAGCACCGAATTCATGTATGCTGGCCTGTTTAATTTAGTTTACGGTTTAATATTCATAGCTTTAAAGCAAGAAAATTGTTTAATTACATGGATTGGCAGTCGGAATTCGAATTATCATCATCGATTTCGTTGCACGACTCAGCATCGACAATTCCCTCTTTTGGTGCGTCCATGTTTCCAATATAAATGCAGAGTTCTGAAACACACACACGTACACATAAATACTATTATAGAAATATTGGTCTACAGACCGTCGGACACTCCCATAAAAATATAATTTTTTTAATTAATACACACACACGCACATATGTACATATATGTATGGCACACATACATACGAATAAGACCCTACTTCATCAGCATTCATACATGTGTGCGTCTGTGTCATACACATCTTTTGCAAATGCGTAGATATGCAAACTTATTGCTTTGACTTTATTTCAACATGTATGAATTAGTTGAATGAAATTCGTATTTTCCTATGTTCAGTAATATATGAACAAATATTTCTTGGCAGTAATACTTAAGTAAACTAGGCGCAATACAAAAAAAATTAAGTGTACATTCCTGTACACCACATTTTTGCAAAACACGTGTTAGTTGGTGCCTAGCGTCAGACAGCCCTACGCATATGTGAATATTTACTAAATGCTTTATATATCAAGTAAAATTTATAGCTACATGAATATTCTAATTAACTACGATGTGAAAACTACTTTAATGGATAAGTTATTAATAAGCTATACATACCTCCAAGCGAACGATGGTTTTGAATGAAAAGCACGCCGTTAAGTTGCCGAACAAGGTCTGCTTTCACAGGGTGTTCAGGGAATACACATTTTGAAATGCCTTCGGTATTCAATCACAGGGTCATTGGTGTACAATTTTTATAAAAATCAGCCACATTGTCATTGTAAGATAGCGGCGCTAAGTGAACAGCGGTAAATGAACAAAAATAAATTCTGAAAAAAAATGCGTGACCGCGCATCTGAAACAAAATTAAATAAATCAATAATTAATCTTCAACACGGGGAGTTATATATTTATTTTTTTTGTCTTCACATGTGCTTGGTATCTTTTCGCAGGCTGAACCGATTTGCTATTTTTTCCAACTAGATAAATCCCACTTTTGGTTCAAGTGATATGCGAAACTACGTTTGCGACGAGAAGTAGTCTCCAAAACCATTAAAAATAAACACTTTGTATTTATTGTTACAATTTTTGATATTTTATTTACGTAAAAATAAAATATTTGGACATATGATTTAATATAACAAATTAATAATAACCTTCATTCAAAAATTTGATTGATTCTTAAACTTGTCTAATGTTGCGAACTCTTAAAAACTGAGCGATTAATGCTCTTAAGAGTAAATTGTTATTACTTCACGACCTCCTCCACGAACCATTAATACTTTTTCAAGACCCTCTGTTAAAACTTCCAGGAATTCCATATCTATGAATTAGAAAGAAATTAAATATTTTAAACGGAGGTACAGGCAGGAGTTCATTCGGGACTTACAATTGCTTTCACGTTCCGCTCTCACTTCCCTTGGGGGACCTGGTAAATTCATTATGACCAATTGGGCATCTTGTGATTTTTCTACTATAACTTCATTTAGTTTTATTGCCGTGTGCATGCGACGAACATTAAATTCATCTCTGTTAAGTGTAAATAGTTTTAGAACCTATAGGTTTTTTTTTTAGTTGATAGGGACAACTTACGGCTTCACACTCGATTTTACGTTATCGTCAGCTTTCTCAGTTGACTCGTCCTTGTTCAAATCAGGTGTCTCCGAAGTTTCCGGACCATCTGAATCAATTGAATTGCGTTTTTCCTCATTGTGGGAATCCTGTGTGGTATGAAAATGTACAAATCGTTTTATTTAACAAATAGAACTGCTTAAAAATGATTATCTCCTGTGCGAATAATAAAAAAAAAAAACAAATAATTAACAAACTTAAGAAAATAAAAACTAAACTGGGATTTGAGTAGACGTCTGATAAATTTGAATTTAAAAGTTGAATTTGTGTGTAAGTTATTAGTACGAGATTTTCCTGAGGTTAACTGAACTATAGATTGTATATTATTTGAATTGGAATTATTATCAGTACTATTTTAATATTATGTTAGTAGTTTATATTATGACGATTACGATTACGTATACATACGTGATTTTGTATTTCTTCTATGGTAGGATCGGCAAACCGAACTTTCGACGCTGTTTTAATGGCGTCATAATGGTGGTCTACAATTGTTTGAACCTGAAATTGTTAGCGTAAAGTATTTACATACATATACATACATAACGGTCCAATCAGCTGGCCAATATATGCTTAAGGCCCACTTGTGTTATAGACTCGATATCGTAAGCCAAATCGGAATTACTTCAAAACTTATTACATGTACAAAATTTTAGTTTGATAAGTTCTTAAAGCTATTACCAAGGCTAAAACACAAGTAAACCCGTGACACAATTGCCGAAAGTCTTAGGTATATAGTCTATATAGTCATATCAATCGGGATTCTAAACATTTAGCTATAAATCCAACACCTTATCATTTATCGCTTTTCACTTAGGCTAACTGGCAAGTTTATAAAGTACTTTAATCAGTGTGCAGGGTATCTCATAGTCGAGCACTCTAGATATTTATTATTATACATGCAACACAACATTTTGGAACGTGCAAAAAGTAGGGAAACAGAAAGAATACAGGAAATAATGTTTTTGTCGTGAGTGTTAGAGCTGTGAGATACCCTGTAATCAGCTGAGAGATATCCTAACACATATGCGCATACACACACATTCACAAGCTAAGCACGATAGATGTCGCCACCACAGTGGTAGATGGTTTATTATAGAAATCTTTAACTGTCTGATCACAAGACCGATACGATTTAAATGATTACAGGGTATAAACATGAGTCTTTCTTTAAAGTTATGTACAAATATAAGCAACAGTTTTTAATGGATTATGTTTTAAGGCCTTTTATGGCTAGTTTTTATATGAAACTAGCTATTTTAACACGTTTTAAAGGGAAATTTGACTGTTTCATGCAGTTTAAATAGAGAAATTAGCAAAAAACACTCACAGACACATATAGATGTATATATAAATATGAAATTAACATAGACAGTGTCCATTTACAGTAGCTCAAAGCAGAAATGAACCCAGGGATTTAACGTACATTCACTTAATGGTTTTTAAAGTGTGCTTTAAACTCTTTTTTTTTATGTATGTATATGTATGAAGTATTATATAGTACTTATGATAACATCGATATAGATACGCCTAGAATATTTAATATATAAATATACACACATATATATATACATATATATATTTATGTAGTTTGGAAATTCTATATGTTTAATTTGCTTTACCAAAGATAACTTATTATCACTGGGTGTTTCCTTAAAATCCATTATAGTTTGAACCTTTTATCAAATATACAAAGTGTGAAATTTGTTTTGTATTTTTTAAATTGATCTCAATAGTAATAGTAAAGTAATTGATTTGTCGGATAAAACGTGTTTAGTTTCCAAAACAAATAACAATCGAAATGAAAACGAAATCGAAACCAATTAATCAAATGAAATCAAAGAGGTGTGCGATAAATGATAAATCATCCTATATATCAGATATTATGTCGATGATACGATAACTTATGGATTATGTACAATATATGTAGATGTAGGTGTATGAAATGATTGAGCTATTGGACAGCTTATACTCACTACTTTGGAGTTCTCTTTTTTGTTTAAACCTAATGCCCGAAGCATCTGATTGCGCTGTTCCATCATGAGAGTTCTCTCATAGGTGTAAGCCGAAATGTCGCTGTTGTTCTGCAGATCAAGAAGGTAGACATTTTTCATTTAGGGGGTTAAGGGAATTTTGGCTATAAATTACCATTTCAACCACTTCAACATCTGCCTCAATACGCAGATGGTAAAGGAATGTCTTCAAATCTTTCTTCATTTGAATCGAATTGTCTTCGATTTGAGCAACTGTGAAAATGCGAAGTTTGCAATTGCGCCAAGTTCTGTGCTGTTTCAGCAGGAAAGGCAGCAGCATTAGCAGACCTCCGTCATGGACAATCCACCAGATATCAATGTTTCCACCAATCTGCAAAAATTAATACCATAATGCTTCTAGTAGGTAGGTGCCCAAAACTACTCCTGTCTCACCTTGTGATTGGATTCGGGATAGAAATTGATGCCCTTGGGCACGATCAGGGCCATGTGACAGGCGGCCACAGTTCGCACGGTTTGGATGAATGTCTTCCAGCTGTAACGACCCTCCTGACGCCAGCTATAGGGCCAGCCGATGATCACAGTGTTTGGCTTCATGCCTCCGAGGCCAATTGTCTGAATGCTGCGTGATTAAGGCAAAACGTTTGTAATTAACAAAGTAACCCTAATTGATTCCATGTGCTAGTGACGAAAGTAGCTATTTAAAAGCTAGAAAGGTGTGCCAGCTAGCGATATTCGACTGCTTGTTCTCTTTCGCTCTGCGTCGCTGCCGACACGAGAGAGCTTGTGTTCACTGTGCAAGCAGTGCTCGTGCAGAGAGTAAGCTACGCTGTGTACTGAAGTGTGTGTGTGTAGGTAAGCAGTATCAAGCAGTGCTGCTGACAAAGAGAGCGAGCTACGCTCTCTTTCAGACTGTTTGATGGTATATGTGCACTGGCAAGCAGTGTCAAGCAGTTCAAAGTATCTTAACTACTTAAGGGACATGTACTTACACTGAGCTTAGACCCTCGCCAATTTCCTGGGCAACGAGGACATCACAAAATCCTTTAACCTTCTCGTCCGTCATGTACTTGCGCAGCGTGGTCTTTGCATCGGCTGCCTTATTTGAGATTTTTGTGTGATCACCCTTTATCACAGACACACAAATTGTCAGACCCTTGCCAGCCTTCAGTTGTGTGGCAAACGAGAAGATTTTCCTATACTTTGGCATTAGGTTATCGTTCAGTTTTGATAGCACCAAGATCTGTGGACGCCAATTTTTCGTATGCGGTGGGCCTTCTTCCAGTCGCTGCAACGAGTATCTAGCCGCAGTCAGAGCCATACCCCGGATACCATCTCCCCACTCCTTCTCGGCACTGTAAATGGATCAATCCTTTAACTTCTAAGCTCTAAATGGCTTAAATTCTTAGCTTACCCTCGGTATTCGATGTATTTGTATATAACAATGGCCATTCCCATGGCAATAAGTGCGAAATACCACGATGTCATGATCATAACTGATATGCACAGCGTTAGACCCAGCAGGGATAAGCTCCAGTGATAGAATTTGAAACGAGGTCGCCAATTTGGTGTCCTCAACAGGGTTTGAACGGCACAGGCCAAGTTAACAAAGCCGTAGCACATGAGGAAGAACATCGAAAGCAAAGGCGCCAAAAGATCAACGTTTCCTACGGATTTTTATAGAAATTAAGTAGAGTGACTAGTTATAGTTAGTTAATTAATTAACCTAGCAGAATGCCGCACTGGCAGATGACAATCGTTAAAAGTAGAGCTCTGACAGGCTCGCCGCGCTTCGAAGATTTGGCGAATGGAGCCAAAAAGGGTATAATCTCATCCTTGGCAATGGCTTGGAGCAATCGAGGTGCTCCCGTCAAGCTCTGAAGTCCAGCGCCCAGTGTCGACAGGAAGGAACCAATCAAAATGACCCACTGATTAGGCCACGCTATGTTGGCCACGACCAATTTGCCACCAATCGATTGACCAAATCTAAAAGCAGGCAACAAAAGATTTAATCAAAGTAAAACGTAAGAAAGTTTCCAGTTTTTACTTGTCGCGCAGCAGCAGATTATCAACAGTGCCGGCAAAGAACAGAACACTGGACAGGTAGACAGTACTGGTGGTTAAAATAGCACAAATAGTACCAATCGGTATGCTCTTCTGTGCATCGGCCAGATCTCCCGATCGATTAGAACCCGCCATAATGCCTAAAGGAAGGAGAAGAGATTAAATAGATATAGTAGAAGTTTCTCCATCTTCATACCTGTCACCGATGGGAAGAAGATGCCAATGAGCAGCGTAAACGATGTGGTTATATCGGCCATAATTTGATTGTACGATTGACCGCCGATGTTCTCAATATCCACAGAATTCTGACCATAGGCTATCAACTGTCCCTTCTCCAAGAACGAGGGCCATATGTTGTCATAGAAGACACCGCTGGCCAAACCCTTGATACCCTTGACTCTGGTCACATTGTTGTCTAGGGGTTAAAGGAGTTATTATTAGATTAAATACTTTAATTAGCTTATAATTTATTGAGATTACTTTGGAAATACTCGTCGCACTTGTGATTGGGACAGTACATGTCGAAAAGCAAAGGATCCTCCTTGGTACAGTTATCGATGGGTATGTCCTTTAGCACACGCTTGCCCAGCACGCACATGCTGTAAATTGGATAATTTATGGTTAGATAGTCTTTAAATCTCCTTAGTTTATACTGATCACTTACTATAACTTTTCATTGCCATGGATATTGTCAAAGATGCCGACGTAGACAGCGATAATGGAGAATATGACACACGCCAAAGCAACCGTTGCGAACTTGTTGACAAACTTGACGCCCAGGAACACAATCAGACCTAATTACCCAAAGTAAACTATAAGTATTATGAAACTATAAGGGAATGAAATTCAACTTACCCATAAACATGAGCAGGAATGTGCCATAAACCCGGAAGTTGTTGTACATGGCCTCGGCATCCTTGGTGAAATCCCCAAATATAGATGCCCAAGGCGCCATGTATGTCTAGAGAGGTCAATGGCTATATACTAAACTGAATAGTTGCCTATATAGTGAAGGGATACTTACCAAAACGATTTCAACGGCACCGACAATGTACATTGCCGCTGCGAGCGTTGTCCCCGTATAAAACAACATTCCCACCGCGCCGCCGAATTCGGGTCCCAGGGATCTGTGCAAAGAAATCAGCTAAAGTTATGGAAGGACTATAGAAGGACCTAAGACTTTACCGTGATATCATAAAGTAACTTCCTCCCGCCGGCACCACGCCATTCGTTGCAATCGCAGACATGGATATCGCAGTAAGCATCGTCTATGGAAATTTATGCTCAACAGTGAGTATGGAAATTTATAGGTTCATTCCTAGAGGGAATTCTTACCACACAACAGCAGGTGAGAACAATCAAGAATCCACAAACAGCGCCAGCCGTACCAACAACCCATGTTAACCGAATGAACAATATTACACCAAAAATATTCTGAATGCATGGCAAGAAGACTCCAATTAAGGTGCCTGAAAAAAACACATTGGGGTACCAATTCCATACACGCAGCTAGGGTAACTCACCCATTCGCGCTGATGGCGGCGCTGGCTTCGCATCCGGATCGGTGGCAGCTGGTATCGTATTTTCATAATTGGCAATTGATGAAATGAATGTGGAAATGTGTGGCCTAGTCTCCAGATCATCGTCGTATAGGTACAAATTTGGGTCGATTGTTGACTTCTGATTCTCCTCTGCACTGTGGACATCGCGTGAGTCTACAAGAAACCCAATTAAATAGCCATTAAGCGTTATCGTTTCGCAATGATCGTTAAATTATCTCTTGGAGTTGAACTGTAGGCAGCACTGCTTACCCGCAAGCAGTTATGTAGTGAGTAAGCAGTGTTGCCTGGGGACTACACCCTCACACTGCTTTCCCTGACCTACACAACGGTTAAAGCAGTTACTGTGCGTGCGAAGAGTTCAAAGCTAAATACTTCTAACGGGATCGGCGCTCACAAGTTTACTACGTGGGACATATCTATAGGTTAACCCAAATTAATCGCCGAGCACAGATAAGCGCTAATCACACCATAACTAATTATAGGGTATATAATAATTAAATTTTCTTTTCATACCTGCATGCTTAGTGTCGGAGGATGTTCCATTATGTTCAGCTGACATTATATTCACTTCTTTGGAATCATCTTTTTCACTATTACATTGCATGTTACCGACTGGTGTACAACTTGACACCGCTCTCTCTCTCAGAACCCGAAAATCACTTAAAATTAGCTAACACTTTTGTTTGATTGTTTGTTCGTGGGGCGTGGCACGGAAAACATTTAAGCAAATATTTGACAATCATAAATTTATTATTATGTAATACATAGCACATTCAATAAGCGACCAGTTACAAAATGCGATTTTCATATGAAGTGTATGCGAATTTTCTATAAATTTCACTTTTCATTTCATTGCAAATGAATTTAGTTTGGGCTTTTTGGTGAGAACTATCTTAAAGTGTTTGAAGAAAAATTGTGCGAGCTGCAAATTAATGATGGGCCTTGGTTAAAGCTACAGTTTTTTTCCTTTTTGTTCATTCTTTTTTTTTTGGTATTCAGCAAATCCCTGTCTCTCTTTAATAGCCGAGCAAAAGAGAATTGGGACAGCAATCTCGGAAAAGTGTGTAGCTGGGAAATCTAGGTCAAGAATATTAAGCCCGTCAAGATTATGAAGCATATGAAAGGACAAAATGCCAACGAAATGGAAATTGTGCATACATTGCTAAACAATAAATAATTTTAAATCGATTTTCATCTTTCACTGGTACTTGAAACTATTATTGAACGCACTATTTTATTGTATTTAGTTAAGAACAATTGTGGGGATTTTTGTTAGTCGTTTTATTTTGTATGAACCTGTGTTTTATGTAACTTTGCACATTTTTTGTTGGTGTTATTTTAATTGAATAGATTTATTGCGATTTTTGAACACAGCGAAGACGCCAAAAATTGTGCTATTTTATTTTGGAATGTTTTAAATAGAAAAACTTAAGAAAACTGGTTGTATGCTACCGAATAAAAATTATGTTGCCCAGGACTCTGAGCATTAAAATTGAGATGAAAACGAAAGCTTCTGTCTACACACAAATTCACCCCGTGTGCTTAGCCCCAAGGGCCAAGAGGCAGAGATACAAGCAAAGAGAGAGCGAGAGACAGCTGCAGATACACACACACACACATAAGGTAGCTGTAACTGTATTTGTATTGAAAGTCCTCTCAATGCCTGCACACAGCATCTGTTGGTACACAAACACACACACAGGCACACTAATACGCACGCACAGCGCACACAGCACCGAGCTGCTCTCAAAGCTTTCAGCGTTGAGCTTTAATCTGCAGGTTGCGGTAAATGTGTCAGCGGGACATCTGGGACATGTACTACATGCTCTTATACATACAGGTATAAGTATATACACATATGTACATCCATTTGTATGTGTATACATGTGATGGAAGTTTAGCAGATACAAATCTTAGCCTATTAACATACAAAAGCAGTAATGGTGCCATTATTTATTAGAGTCCTTTTTGACAAACAACCAAGTGACGCGCAGCGATAAAAACAAGCCGAGTACCTCTTATTTCCAAATTACTAATAGCAATTTAATTACCTTGTAAATCCTCGTGAGTATCTCCTAGTAGCTTGCCACTGGCTGATTCATCTTGAAGATAATCCAATACAGTCTCTTCGTCTGTTTTTGTAACTTGAAATCTATCCGGCATAGTTGTAGCTCTCAAGCACCCTGGAATTACAATATTTTCAATAATAATTTCTAAATGCGGTATTACTAAAAATATAAAATTATAGCTAAATCTGTACGTATGTATGTATTTATGTAATTACATCAATCATGCGTTGTGCACAGCGGACGTCAAAGCAGTCGATCGGGAGAGAGAAATTAAGAGAGAGAAGATGCAGTGTATTCAGCGTAATTCCTTTACTTGCTTTTTTTACTTAAGTTGGCAACGCGACGATCATCAGTTCAAATTCATTTAATTTTATGGCCTATCTCTCTTCCTTTCTTGTGGCTCTCTAAGTGACGCACGCTTGCATATATGCAAGTCAATCGTGAGCACACTCTTCTTAATGCCATATGTGTATGCTTGTATATGCATGCACGGATATACATAGTATGTCTGTATGTATTTAGTATATTTGCTATCAGCTGATCGCAAGCAGTATCTTAATCTCATGACGTACGTGTAAAAGTGAAAACACATGAACGTAGGCACTTCAAGGCTTAAATTTGTCTGCTTTTATCTAATTTGCATATGTTTTCATACACAACTCCTTTTATGTAAGCATAAATTACAATTTTGTTGCTTGTTTAATTAATAAAAGTCAATGGTGTACTACATTTACATACATATACAAAATTGTACGATTACCAATATTTAATAGGTTAGTAAGTTGCTTAAATATCACTTTTAGACATCTTCAAGTACTTGCACACACACACACATACGCACATAGGCGGACTTCTTAGTTCTAACTCAGGTACGCCTATGTATGTATGTAAATAGATAACAGCACTGTAAACTAAATTAATCAAAAGTACACACATGTCTGCAAGTGGTGCAATGTAAGTATGTAAGGCTATGCTTTGTTTGTATTAAAACACCCACAGGCACACACACGTACGTACATACATACTTACATACCAAGAATAAAAACAAACCAACAGTCTATGCATTAAAATGATATATTTACTTGAGTAAAGCGCCTATTTTTCAAGGTGACCAATAAGCGGAAAATATTTCGGTGCTTCCTTATTTTTGATGTGATAAATTTGCAGCTTAGTTAAATTTATTTTCCTAATATTATGCGAACTTTTCAATTGTACGAATAAAATTAAACTATCATATTGAAGGCGCATGAGTAACAGAAAACAATTTTCTACTGTATATAATTTGGAGTCATGAGTTGGGGGAAATACTGTTGTATTAATGAAAAAAGTAACTGAAAAACGAATGTTGAGCATTTAGGACACATTGGATACCGATTGTACTTTAGAAAAAATTAATAACCATATAAATCTCGATGTGTATGTATGTACAATTGTACATACATACGTACATACATTGTTTGTTTAGGTTTTTAATGAAGGAACACTTGTACATACATTCAATAGCATATTTTCCTCAGCATATGTATGTGTAAGTACATACATAAGCACACACACATACATACTGATACGCATGTATATGTATGTATTGTTGACATGTACATATGTATTTTCATTAAGACGCTTTGCTAATAAATAGTGCAAAGTGAACATTATAAAGTTAACACATTTATGTAACTAACTTCATGACTTCACGTCCATAAATATGTACACCAATACATATTCGTATGTTTGTATGTATGTAAAGTTTAAAGTATGTGTGATCTCAGGGACATAAAGTGAACTACTGAGCAATTTGTTATGTGAGTACTTTTTTGAGTCATTTTGTAATCGAAAGTATTTTTGGCGTACTAATCCTGATTTCCTTTCAATTAAAATAGTTATTTTAAAATAGATAAATAAGATCGCTTTCATTTATGTATAGATCTCGATTTAATTCATACATTATAAAAAAAAAATCTATAATTTTAGATAAAATAATGTGACATATTCGATATGTTTATGCATTCATTTTAAACAAATTCCATTATCAAGAATATTCATTGTTTTTAAGCTAAACAACAAATTGTTCCGCTTAGTGCTAAGCTAATTGGAATTTTCGGTATGAACTAGTTTCGTTCACTTTTAATGAATAAGAACACAGAGTTCTGATAGAACACTTTGTAAACAACAAGACGCTCGACTACGCCATACCCTGTTATAAAAAACGTAGATAATTTATTTATTATGGAAAATGTATATATATTTATATAGAAGTTAGCATTCCAACTGTTGAAAGACAAACGCTCATGCAACTTATCGATATCATAATATCCAAGTTATCGATTTGTGAAAAAAGAACAGATGGAAATAAAACATTGTTTTCCATTGCTGCAAAATTTATTTTATTTTTGCACAAAATGCAAAATACGAGTATAACTGGTAGGTCTTTGCTCTCATTACCCAAACTAGAATAAATAATATTAACTACTATAAATGATTTTTCTTTAAATAAATGATTCCCAACATTTTTTCAATCCCGTAAAGCATTTAGCAAATGTACCGAAATTTTTGGAATAGCGAAAATTACTAAAAGAAATTAAGACGGCGGTAGAGCCCATAATGTAGCAGTCTTGTCCGCAGACGTGGAAATGAAGGAAAAATCAGTTGGATGCCATCGAATGGTGATGGCCTTGTCCTTATGCCGGGCCACAACGACCGAGGCCAGATCGTTCGCCAGATCGCCCTGTAGATCGGTTAGCTTAATGGTGTTATCGTAGCTGCACGTTAGCATATAGTAAGCAGATGGAGAGAAGCGCACGCATCTTTAACAAAACATTAAATATGATAATTAGATAATGTTAATCTGAGGCTTAGCATAGATTGTACCTGATTTCGGCTTCGTGTGGATAGAATCGCTGTATAATCCGATTGCCACGTATGTCATAGAGCACACATGCGCTATCTGTGTGTCCAGAGACAAGAAGCCTTCCAGTTGGATCAACGCACACAGCGGTAACTGGGGAATTTTGCAGAGCGCCGCCCTTGTACTCATTGTCAAAGGAGTTGACTGCCACATTCACACGCAGATCCCAAAAACGTATCGATTGATCCTACAAATTTACGCATTAGTTAAAAACATTTACTTAAATGAATTTGATCAGCTGCTTACCTGCGATCCCGAGACGAACATTGCATTGTTCCAGCTGTAAAGCGATGAAATGTGTCCAGTGTGACCAGTGAACACCTGAAACGGCATGCCGGTCACACAGTCCGTGACGTAGATCTTACAGTCACCAGCGCCTCCGCTGACAAGCAGTCGCGACTTTGTCGACGAGTTGTCCAGAAAACACATATCCCTGACGGTGCCATCGTGCATATTCAGCTCAATCTCGTGTCCCATCAGCTGATTCGTGTCTTTGTTGAATCTCATGTATTTTATGGTCTTGTCATTTGATCCCGTTGCCACAATTTCGCCATCTGCCGACCAACAGGTGCAGTAGATCGAGCCTCTATGGTGTTTGGTTCGTTTACAAAGAACAGCTGGCGGATAAATGTGTTGATCTTGTCTAAAAAATTAATTAATTTATTTACTGTAATTATATTATTTTAGAATTATTTAAATTCAGGCTTACCTCAGTTTGGATAGCTGGGGATACTGACAAATTCGGAAAGTTTTGGAATTGGAGCCCACCGCGTACAGTTTGCCATCGGGATGAAAATCGACGCTCCGAATCGCCTGCGAGTCCGAAATTGTTGTAACAGCCACGAACTGTGAACGATCATCACTCTAATAAAATATATAGAAAGTTAGTAATTAAATCATCTAAATTTGGTAAGACCGCATCACAAAGACGGTACGGACTTTGAGACTTTTGATAAAACGAAAGTTTTTACAGTTAACACGAATAAATTTTGTTATAGCCACAAGTATATACAAAAAACGCACACAATAATTAATGAAGAATAAACAATCACTTCACACTACAAGTCTGGCTTCATTTGTTATTTGTTATATATTTAAATAAAAGTATTTTTCCTTAAATACTTCACTCACCTCTCGTAAATTTGTTTCTCTCTCGTCAGTATTCATTAAAATAATATAAAATAAATCGTGTTAGTTGTAAAAAATCCTATCTGAAAAAAAACAACACAATTCGGGCTAGGCTCGACTGTAATATCCAATACAACAATATCGTTGGGCCTTAAAACTCGTTTGGGGAATCGTTAAAATGAAAGTTGAGCTCCAGTGTTGGAAAATGTGATACTTTCGCATTGTTTAAATAGCGGACATAAATTTAATACCTTAACTGTATTTACATTATTATATTAACAATAAAAATATAAAAGAGTAAAGAAATAAAATTTAAAAAAAATGATTTCGACTGCAACTTATAATGTTGTCATAAATTCGTTTTGCAGAGTTCCATTAATAAAAATTATCAATACCAAGCGACAATATATATCACAGGGTGATTCAGCAATACCATTGTTTATGTAAACAATTCAAATAATATATTAAATGTTCCACATATGCCTTAAAATTGTAACTGAGGAGTCTATATTTTTTAACAAGTTACTTAAACATATAGACACACAACATAAATCATACAAACACATATTAGCTGTTAGTATCATATCGCAACAAAATTCTTAGCTATGCAACGTATCGATAGTTGCGCAAACTTATCGATACGGACAACAGCACTATTGTCGTCGCTAGTATAAATTCATTCAAACCGGGAAATGGACGGTGATCGCGTGGTAAAAAAACCTAAAATGTCGGCTTTGGAACAACTTAAGAAAATAACTACCATCGTTGCCGATACCGGTGACTTTGAAGGTAAATATATTCACTTAGTAACAATAATAGTAATAACTTAAAGCCCTGTAAAGTGCATGTGTTTTGTATTTGCATTTGGTATGCGTACTTACATACATGTGAGAATTGTGTGTTATTACAATCAAAGCTTATAAGAATGTCAAAGATCCAATTTGAGATATTCAATTAACTTTGTAATTCTTATCGGCATTGACATTCTCTTATACACATATGTGTGCATTTTCGTGAAGTTCAAATAAAAGTTAAACTCCGAAGGTGAGTCCGACTTTTGTTTGACCTTACACAAGTAGAATGTGAGCATGTGTGTGCGTGTGTGAATGTTTATACTACATACATATATAAATGAAAGTTGATAAGGTTCTTCAAATTGTCATGCATGAACGAATGTTTAAATATCCAAAAATGCCCTTTCAGCGCATTTTGAAAGCCTTTGCAAGCGCAGCATTTTAAGGCCGTTGTTGTTACCAGGCTGCCGATCGAGCATACAAGCCGTCGTATCCAATTCAGCTCTTTAATGTTTATAACAAGAACTAATAAATAATTTCCTGCTGCTGCCACGCCTAACAACTAATGCAATGCTTATTTCCTTTTAGCCATCAATATTTATAAGCCAACGGATGCTACGACTAACCCCTCGCTTATTCTATCTGCGTCTACTATGGAGCGATATCAATATTTAGTACGCAACGCAGTTGATTATGGAAAATCTAAAGCTGGGTAAAGTATACAAGCAATTAAACATTCTCATTTCCACCCTTAAAATGGCTTCTTAGAGATGTGCACTCAGTTCCAATTGGTTTTATACCAATTCCAACTGTGCCAGGGCCTCGACAGCACACTAGTTCCAAAACCGGTTCCCCAGCTTCCAAAGTCACTGTGACTCTTCACTGCTATTTATCTAATTCTCGTATTTTCACCTTACTAATGTTTTTTTTTTATCTTTTCAGATCTTTGGAGAACCAAGTGGCCGAGGCTATGGATTATCTCTGCGTCTTGTTTGGCTGTGAAATATTAAAAGTAGTTCCAGGCCGAGTTTCGACCGAAATCGATGCACGAATCTCGTTCGACACTGAGAAAAGTGTAAAGAAGGCACTGAAATTGATTGAATTGTACAAAACCTTTGGCATCGACAAGGAGCGAATTCTTATCAAATTGGCCTCCACCTGGGAGGGCATTAAAGCAGCTGAAATTTTGGAAAAGGAGCACGGCGTGCACTGCAATTTGACGCTGCTGTTCTCCTTCGCCCAGGCTGTAGCTTGCGCCGAAGCCGGTGTCACGCTAATCTCTCCATTTGTTGGCCGCATCTTGGACTGGTATGTGGCGAACACAGATTCCAAGAAGTTTGAGCCCCTTCAAGATCCTGGAGTAGTATCCGTTACCAAGATCTACAACTACTATAAGAAATTCGGCTATGATACGTTGGTCATGGGTGCATCGTTCAGAAACATTGGTGAGATTAAGGCCTTAGCTGGCTGCGATCTGCTAACGATCAGTCCAACTCTGCTGAAGGAGCTGGAGAACGATGAGAGCGGTGTGAAGCCACATTTGTCTGTGAACAATGCCAAATTGCAGGACATCGAGAAGATTTCCGTCGATGAGAGCAAATTCCGTTGGTTACTCAATGAGGACGCGATGGCGACCGATAAACTGTCGGAAGGCATCAGGAAATTCGCTGTGGATACCGTGAAACTGGAAAATGTTATTAAGAAACAATTTGCCTAACTTTTTCTAAACGAATTTTTGTAATCTTGACTCTTTTGGTATAATTGGTTTATTGTTTAAATTGTATAAGTAAACACTATGCATTTACTTAAATAAAACTATTTTTGTATGACGACATAAAGTTAAGTTTTGGTCTATGAATGAACAGACTATCGATCAGTCCACAAATCGATAAACAATTGTGATAATCAAAACAAACGTAGAAACATTTATAGCCTTTGAACCAGACTAAGACACATAAATATGTCTGCAGTTTATAAACTAATTTATGTAAGAAATAGTAGCGTATATTATCTTTATAGTATTGTTGAACATATCACAGAGCAGAATGAGCGTATTGCGCTAGACTCTTGCCAAAAGTTTTGAGAGCTGCAATTAGATAAACAAACATATAGATATACATAGATAGGAATTGAAAGGTAGCCCCTGAAGAGAAAAGTAGAATAGAAAATTATTAGTAACAAACAGTAGTAGATGCTGTATACATTTTTATATATAAATTATATAAGTATCTACAATTTTCTTAACGATTCCTACTTTCCAATTCAAAACCATTTCAAATTTTAACCTATTTTCATATAGGAATATCATTTAATTTATGTTTAGAGCTACAATTTGGTTCCACATTTAAATTAAATTTATTTTTACTGAAAGTATTTTTAATATACTTTTTTAATTTAAAAACGTATATGTTTTTAAAGTCACTTTCAAGAATAAAATACTTTCAGTTTTTATTAAAAGTTTCATTTATAAGTTCTTTTTTTTTTTTAATTTAAGAACTTGAATTTAAATTTAAGAATTGATTGATTTTTGATCATTTACTTAAGTACTTTTATTTTCTATATTATTTTTAGCGAATATTAGCAATTTCCTTAGCCCTTTCTAGCCTGAAAAACTGCTGTCAACACTGATATTTATTTTAAGACCTTTTCAAAAACTTTTGTATATATAATTTCATTGATTGTGCATTAACAAACGTATGAGTATCATCGATGTACTGCTGTTTCTACTTGCATATACATATATGTACGAGCACATATGTCCATTCATATATTTTATACATATATATACGTCGTGTGTTTGTAGAAATGCACAGACCGAATCGTAAAATCTAGGAAGCTCTTTTCAATTTGCATTATAGTTTCCCTTTGGGCATAAGAGTGTGAGTACTTAATCGGATCATCTTCCTTAAATGGCACAGAAAACCTGGCCAAAATGTTAACCAAAAGTTAAAAAAATATATGTCACCCTTGGGGTGGACATAAATGTGTGAATCTTTTGTGGTTCTTGGCTAAAAATGCAAAAAAATTAAGATTGAGATTGAGATCGAGGTCAATTATGGCAAATGTTGTGTTTCATCACAATGGTTCGGTTCCTAATTAATTTGTATGACAACAATGACTCGGGCAAAACCGGATCAGCTAGTTATATATTTAACTATATATGTATGTAGATTTGTACCATATTACATGACTATTTTTAAAAACAAACCAGCACTCGCATACCTTTTACCCAAATTGGCCTAAAGGGTATACAAAACAAGGGTTTATTTATCTTTCAGCTATCGAATTTTTAAGCTTTTACTGAGCAGGATAATAAAATCTGCTGCCATTATTAAAAATAAGCCAAGTAATAATACTAAAAACTAAAATGTATGCTTGCATGATTTATATATTTGAGATAATTAAACTTTAGTAATTTGCCAGGAGCTTAAATCATTTGAGAATTTAAATTTTAAACTATATGAGCGATCTATTTTTAAAGCCATCACAGTAAAGAGTTATAAATTTTCGTAAGTTTATTATACCCATTTGCATTAGATGCACAAGGTGTAAAAACATGTACATGACTTTCTCTATGTACTTATAGTATAATTGCAGTACAGCGCTGGGCATGCTTTTAAGGACCAAAAAGTAAAATATATAGAAAAATTAACAGGAAAAAGTTTTGAAGATTTTTTTAACACCCCTTCCAGCAAACATTTAAACATAAATAACTAAATTCCCTTAAACTTTTGTTTTGCTTTTAAATTTATGATAACTTTATATACCTAATGTCAATTTAAAAAAATTTTCCATGCCCTTAACATAGATTTTAAAAAAATTATATATATAGCTAAAACTTTTTTAAAAATGTATTGTTTATTAAAAACTATGTAATTTTTATTATGTTTTGAGCCCTAAAACGTTGCTACGCATAAATTTATATTTATTTTAAGTTTACTACGCATAATTCTTTCAGCTTCTGAAAATGTTTGAAAAATTAGCAAAGTTTTTCAACTAAATTAAGTATATTTTTAGCTATTTCTAGCAAATCATTTTTATCAAACTGGCGATTTTGTGCCGTGAAATTCTGGCAACGACGCTAAGTGTATGTTTTTAAAGACAAATACATATATATGTATGTATTTATATATGTACACTTGCTTGCATTATTTATATGTATGGGTAATCGGCTATGTAAGTGAATCGTCCTTCAATATGGAAAAGCGTGACAAATGTTCCTCTAATGCGTTCTGCAAGGGTATTATTTATTAATATTGAAAAGCCAAACAATGCGCGACTTCGAGTTACCCTGTCAGAGAAAAATCTAAGAAAATTCTTTAAAAAATGTCGATTTTATGTGAGTGTGTGTGGGTAATACTGTGGGACAATGGGGTGGATATACTTAGATATTCTTGCTAAAGATCGAAGCAGTCAGACAGACTGACAGGCAACCAGATGACAGACAGTTGTGAGCGACACACGCTGTCTATGTATGTATGTGCACACGTGTACATACAAACACACTCATACACACACACACACCTACAAACATATATAGAAATTTGTGAGGTTAGGAGATGTCACCTTCTTGCCTCTAACTTTCGATTGCAAGACTTGATTCTACCCTCTAATAAAGTTTACTTTCGTTATTCCATTTATTTTTAAGCAGCTGCAAAATTTAGCATTTTTATATATTGGGGAAAAACTTGAAAGTTTAAGTACTTAAGCTGGATTTGTTCTAGATCAGCTGTATCTTTATTTTAGATAAAGATTTATATAAAAATAAAATGTCTGCATATGAGTTTTGAATGTGTGATAATTATTTATGTATAGACATACAAACGACATGTGTACACATCCATACAATCCATGTGTGTGTGTGTGTATATATCCAAAATAAAAAGAATATTCAAACGTGTGCTCACACACATATATATACCTACACTGGTGTATGTGTGTGTGCACCTACACAACCGCAAAACAGTCGGATAGGTGGTAAGTGCTTAAAAGTTTGTGCGTGCTAAAAGTATTTTCCCGGGGCCAAAATAGAGAGTGTATCTAGTTTTGGGAATTTTGCCAAATATATATGAATTTTGTAATTCAAATAGACACTCTCATCAAGCAGCGTTCTCCTAGCGTTCAGTTGCCGTTGATCGTTATAATAGCGCGATCTTTGTGTTAGCTCTTGGTCGTTGGACTAACAAAAAATTATTATATAATAACGGAATTTTTGTTAAGAATTAAGAATTGTAAGTTTTGTTGATTTATTTGCAACAATTCCAATAAACTCTGTTCATAATTAGTGTACAAAATCTATAACTTCAACTGTACCCAATTACATATCCATACATTTGTGCATTTAAACTGAAAAAATTAAAAAAAAAAAAACCAAAAAAAAAAATATAATGAAAGCCAAAAACTTTTCGAAAACTTTCGAAGCGAGAAATGAACGCGGACATTTGGATTTGGACATACAACTGACACACAAATATATACAGATCTGTTATAACGCACAAAAAAAGTTGGTGTTAAAAAGTGTACTCGAAAAATATTTGAAAAGTTATTGAAAATTGAAAAAGAAAAAACTTAAAAACGTATTGAAAATTCAATACAATTCGATTCCAGATCTCAGAATACAAATGTACATACACATACACGAAAATATAGCAGCCTTGTCGACGTTTTTTTGAAATATTGAATAATATTCCACGTTTCCTGTAAATATTCAATAATTTTGTAATTAAAACGATGTCTCTGTTTATCCTCTAACTTGGCCACATTTCACTTCCACACATACATACATACATACATATGTACATAGCCAGCATTAATAATAATTTACAATGTCATGCAGATCTATAAATCTGTACAGATATTTATGCATACACATATGTACACAGTTATATGTAAATGTTTCGTGTGAGTGAACAAATTGATTATGTAATCAAGAAAAGGAAAAAGAAAATTCGCAAAAGAAAAACATTCGAGAGCAGGTGTGATTTTGAGGCATTATTTCGAAATTTCAAAGTAGTACATATACACTGGGTTATGTACATAAATATGTAGTGGTTATATACATGCGCCTGTGTTTGTACACGAAAGAGCAGGCACATATGCATGCGCGTGTGTGTTTGTGAATGTGTGTGTGTGTGTGTGTAAGTGCCTATATATATATGTATTTGTCTTCTAGCAGCTAAAATTCTATTTTTAGCTATTATCTTGTAGACTCAAAATGATTTTCCCCAAAAATACACACAAACATACATATTCACGTATTTGTATAAATGTGTGGTACCTGCACACACAACCACACACACATACATATTTTGTATATGTATGCACGTTCGTTTGTATGTATTATCAGTGTATTTATATTTTCAGAATTATTTCATGAACATCAACACAAATACTTTATTTTATATATACATACATACAATTTTTGCACTCTCCGATTAATTATATAAATGCACACAAATACATCTATATGTACATATATGCAAATTTACATATATTTGTTTTTGAAAACCCTTCTAATTAATTAAAACGTTTTACAAACGTGTAACACACACACACTCATATTTTGACCCCTTAAACTACATATGCGATTGACACAACAGGCGAAAATCTCTGAGAGGCCGCATAATTACATATACATGTCATATATAAAGATGCCATCGAAACGATCGTTAAAAAGAAAGGAGAAAAAATAAAATAGAAATTTTATGAAATCTCTTTGTGGTGCCAGATAACTGGTAGCTCGGTCGATGGGCAAAAATAGATGACAATACTAACAAGCCGCATATTTCAGCATAGCAGCGCAGTTGGCCAGGTCCCCTGTCTAAACACACACACAAGCACATATAGGTACATATATTCACACATACATATATACAGTGGTCACTCAAAAATTAGAACTATAATTTCAAAATTTCCCAAGGAAATTTTTTCTGTTTTATGTTTGCGCGTTCAAAGTGTACGGAAATTTTTGTCAGTCTCTCAAAAATGTGACATTATTAAAATTTACGTAATTTGCTTAAATAATAGAGCTAATAGAACTTGAGAAATATTCTCAGGTATTCAATGCAAAATTCAAACATCTATATTTATAGTTACAAATATGAGGGCCTTAGCCATGACCATATGTCTATTTGTCAGTCTCTATATACATCTTACAAAAACTACACAGCATTCTTTTTCTCATAAGGTTAAATAATAATTTATCAGTGAAATACAAAATGTTTCCAATTGGATTTTTTGTTCATGCTTACAAGGTTGCACCAAAGATTACAGTTTGAATCTATTGCTAATTCGATTTTTTTAATTCAAGCGTCGCTTTAATTGATATATATCGATAGCCATAATTGCTTTGGTTTAGTTGTATACGTTGTGAATATAATTAAATTTCTCGTTTTCTTTTATGCATATTTTTTCACAAATGCCAACATTTAATTGCGATAAAAACTTTCAAACTGGTTATCGATAGTTTGAGAGCTGATTAGAGTCACGAATCAACCCTGAATGCGATAATTGTCATGTCATAGTCGAAAATACGCCGGAGAAACTTCCTAATGAACGGCTTTAAACTGTTTTTTTTTATCAGAGTACACATATGTATTTAGAACAAATAATAAAAAAAAATATATCGCCATGGACGTATAATATATAAATAATTGTCGCAGTAAAAATTAAGTACTTAACAAATATAGTTGTTCGCTTTTTGAATGATTGCTACAAGTTGTACGCATCGCGTCCGAGTGTTGTTCGCAAATATTTAAGTTGCACAAAAGTGACACGTGTGTGAATCTCAAAAGTCCAACGTTGCGAAAATTAGTCAAACTCATTGGTAAATGAAAACAATTGTAAAATACAATATTATGTTCATAGATAGTCGAAGCACTAATTGCGATTCAACAATCGAATGTTATTAGATAGATGTATGTATGTAGTGCAGCGTGTGCCGTGTGCGTGTGTATGCACAGATACACGTGTATCATAAGTTCTCTGTGCTGGCCATACATACAAATTACTTTATGTACTTAAGTGCATACACACGTACGTACATACATACAAATATACAGGCAGCCACATGCATATGTACATATGTATAAACAAGTATTTACGTAGCAGTAGCAGCCCTCATACGTGGTCCTTACTTTTTTTCAAATTGTCTAAATTGCTCGATTCATTTACTTGAAATTTCTTTAATACTCATTACTAAATTCAAACGCTGTAGTAATTTAGACCCACATAAGTACACACCAAACACACACAAATAAACATATTAATATATACACTTCAATAATTATATACACATAATAATTTTGTGGGGCTCGTAGCAGTTGTAAAATACGAGGTAACAAAGTAGATATTTTAACGACCTGTAATCAAGAAATTGCGCAAAAAAAAGATGTAACAGGTAGCAAAAGTCATATACAGCAGGATGAACAATCGAGTCTACTGAATTCCCAATAGAACTCCCCTTAAATTTCATAAGGAGCTTTGTGTGATCTTTCAGAATGTTTTTCTGAAATAAAATAATAAAATTTACTTTATCAGTGTCGTGTCAATCAATAGAAATAATCTAGACTGTGCTGATAGGGGACAAAGCTATCTAATTTTTGTTTTTTTTTTTGGTGTTTTGGAAGTAAGACATAAGATTCTTCAGATAAAGCAGTAAAGAATAAACATAATTTCATCAATTTTCACGAATATTACGGTCAATAAATGGCATTTGGCTTAAATCATTATCCAGCTAATATTATAATTCATAAATGACATCACGTCCGTCGTTATATCGAAGTTATCGTCCCAAATCAGGCGTAGTATATTTGACAATTCGATTTTCAGTTTGAGGCACAAACAAATACAATTGTGATAAAATTTTGAATATCATTAAATTAATAGTTGTATAATATTTTAATTTCTGATTTGTTATATATATATTATCTATAGGGTACTGTACGCGGAGGATAACAAGTCAAAATGGAAGACGGTCACGCAAAAACCGTCGAACAAACTCTGAACTTCTTTGGCACAGACGGAGAACGCGGTCTATCTCTTGATCAGATCAAGACCAACCAGAAAAAATATGGACCCAATGGTAAGCATAACTGAATTATCCTTTCCAGGTGCTACGATTATTAACCAACTTTTTTTATGTCTCTTACAGAATTGCCAACCGAGGAAGGTGTGTAAAAATCTGCTCTCCGCTACCAGTTTGTGTATATATATTTGATGCTAATGTTTAATATCTTTTAGGAAAGAGTATTTGGCAACTAGTTTTAGAGCAGTTCGACGATCTTCTGGTGAAGATTTTGCTATTGGCAGCCATCATTTCATTTGTAAGTTTATTTCTTTTAGACTCTTTGTTCTTGGAACTCATAATTTAGGCATTCAATTTTAACTATTTGTGTTTGTTTTTGTGCATTTGTTTATTTCCATAGGTATTAGCGCTATTTGAGGAACATGAAGACACGTTCACTGCATTTGTAGAACCTTTAGTCATTTTACTTATTCTAATTGCAAATGCTGTCGTTGGTGTTTGGCAGGAGAGAAATGCCGAATCAGCAATTGAAGCACTCAAAGAATACGAGCCCGAGATGGGCAAAGTAGTTCGTCAAGATAAGTCTGGTATTCAGAAGATCAGAGCGAAAGAAATTGTTCCTGGCGATTTGGTTGAGGTCTCTGTGGGTGACAAAATTCCCGCCGATATTCGCATCACACACATCTATTCGACCACATTGAGAATCGATCAGTCCATTCTGACTGGTGAATCGGTGTCAGTTATTAAGCACACAGACGCTATTCCCGATCCCCGTGCCGTCAACCAGGACAAGAAGAACATTCTCTTCTCCGGTACCAATGTTGCTGCTGGTAAGGCTCGTGGTGTTGTCATTGGCACCGGTCTGATGACCGCTATTGGCAAGATCCGTACTGAAATGTCCGAGACCGAGGAAATCAAGACACCATTGCAACAGAAATTGGATGAGTTCGGTGAGCAGCTGTCCAAGGTCATCTCCATCATTTGCGTCGCTGTCTGGGCCATCAACATTGGTCACTTCAACGATCCCGCCCACGGTGGTTCCTGGATCAAGGGTGCCATCTACTATTTCAAGATCGCCGTCGCTCTGGCTGTCGCTGCCATTCCCGAGGGTCTGCCCGCTGTCATCACCACTTGTTTGGCTCTGGGTACCCGCCGTATGGCCAAGAAGAACGCCATTGTCCGCTCCCTGCCATCTGTTGAGACTCTGGGCTGCACATCCGTTATCTGCTCTGATAAGACCGGCACACTCACCACCAACCAGATGTCCGTTTCCCGCATGTTCATCTTCGACAAGGTCGAGGGCAATGACAGCAGCTTCACTGAATTCGAATTGACCGGTTCCACTTATGAGCCCATTGGTGAGCTCTTCTTGGGTGGCCAGCGCGTTAAGGCCAGCGACTACGATGCTCTCCAGGAATTGGCCACCATTTGCACCATGTGCAATGACTCCGCCATTGATTACAACGAATTCAAGCAGGCTTTCGAGAAGGTCGGTGAAGCCACCGAAACCGCTTTGATTGTGCTCTCCGAGAAATTGAATGCCTTCAACGTGAACAAGGCTGGTTTGGATCGCAGATCCGCCGCCATCTGCTGCCGCGCTGAGATTGAGACCAAGTGGAAGAAGGAATTCACCCTGGAGTTCTCTCGTGATCGTAAATCCATGTCCTCATACTGTGTACCTCTGAAGGCCTCCCGCCTCGGCACTGGACCCAAACTGTTCGTCAAGGGCGCTCCCGAGGGTGTGCTCGATCGTTGCACACACGCTCGCGTTGGTCTGTCCAAGGTTCCACTGACATCGGCTCTGAAGGCCAAGATCTTGGCCCTGACCGGTCAATACGGTACTGGACGCGATACCCTCCGTTGCTTGGCTCTGGCTGTTGCCGATAGCCCAATGAAGCCCGATGAGATGGATCTGGGTGACTCCACCAAGTTCTATCAGTATGAAGTGAACCTAACCTTTGTCGGTGTCGTCGGCATGTTGGATCCCCCACGTAAGGAAGTCTTCGATTCCATTGTTCGCTGCCGTGCCGCTGGTATTCGTGTCATTGTTATCACTGGTGATAACAAGGCTACCGCTGAGGCTATCTGCCGTCGTATTGGTGTCTTCGGTGAGGATGAGGATACCTCTGGCAAGTCCTACTCTGGCCGTGAATTCGATGATCTGTCCCCTGCCGAACAGAAGGCTGCCGTTGCCCGTTCCCGTCTCTTCTCCCGTGTGGAGCCCCAGCACAAATCGAAGATCGTTGAGTTCCTGCAGGGCATGAACGAGATCTCTGCTATGACTGGTGATGGTGTCAATGATGCTCCTGCTTTGAAGAAGGCTGAAATTGGTATTGCTATGGGCTCTGGTACCGCTGTCGCCAAATCTGCCGCTGAAATGGTCTTGGCTGACGATAACTTCTCATCCATTGTGTCTGCCGTTGAGGAAGGTCGCGCTATTTACAACAACATGAAGCAGTTCATCCGTTATCTGATTTCCTCCAACATTGGTGAGGTCGTTTCCATCTTCTTGACTGCTGCTCTTGGTCTGCCCGAGGCTCTGATTCCCGTTCAGCTCTTGTGGGTGAACTTGGTAAGTTATTGGCCTACAAACTTGAAAATGGGAAAACCTTTCTATAACTATTTACTCCTAACTAGGTTACTGATGGTCTCCCAGCTACTGCCCTCGGCTTCAACCCCCCTGACTTGGATATCATGGAGAAACCACCCAGGAAGGCTGACGAAGGTCTCATCTCCGGCTGGCTGTTCTTCCGGTTAGCCAACAGTTAAACAAATAATCGTAAACAGTTTAATTAATTTTGGTTTATTTATTTAGTTACATGGCCATTGGTTTCTACGTCGGTGCTGCCACTGTTGGTGCTGCCACTTGGTGGTTCCTGTTCTCTTCGGAGGGTCCCAATCTAACATACTGGCAACTGACCCATCATCTGTCCTGCTTGGGCGGTGGTGAGGAATTCAAGGGTGTCGACTGCAAGATCTTCAGCGATCCACATGCCATGACCATGGCTCTGTCCGTGCTCGTCACCATTGAGATGTTGAACGCAATGAACAGGTAAATTTCTTATCGTTTATTCCCCTTCCCTGTGAACGATTACAATAACTTGTGTCTTTGTGCTCCACAGCTTATCCGAGAATCAATCTTTGATTGCCATGCCTCCATGGTGCAACTTGTGGTTGATTGGTTCAATGGCCCTTTCCTTCACTCTTCACTTTGTTATTCTTTATGTGGATGTACTCTCTGTAAGTACTCAATTTGATTTAAAAACGATTGATTCGTCAGCCAAACAATTCAAATCCATTATCAATCTTAATCTTATTTTGTAACCCCTATTTTTTGTAGAATGTCTTCCAAGTGACACCGTTGTCTGCTGAGGAATGGATAACTGTGATGAAATTCTCAATTCCTGTAGTTTTATTAGATGAAACATTGAAATTTGTTGCTAGAAAAATCGCAGATGGTGAGAGCCCTATATATAAGATGCATGGGATTGTGTTAATGTGGGCTGTCTTCTTTGGCCTGCTGTACGCTATGATGCTTTAAGAATATAATTATAATCATTAAGCCCAACATCATTATTCTAATTACTAGCATAAAAGTGTTACTAAATATAAACAACAACAAAAACAACAACAATTACCGAAAAGTAACGACTTTAACCACAAACAAACAAACATTAAGAACAACATAGATTTGTTTCCGAATATTACTAAAACTCACAATATTTTGATAAGCGATCAAGTTACCCCTTAATTTAAAACAAACGCCGTCAACTGGTCAATAGATTATATGAGCTAACAATTAATTTAATACGTATATTACCACACACACACACACACAAACATACAATTTCTGTTCTGTTTGAATTTTATTTTATGTTTTACTATTTTCTATTTTAATCCTCCTGCCTTATTCCTTCTTTTTGTGTATATACACCGCAGTAGCTGAGAAACTATCAATTTTATTTATATATTAACATACGTGGAATATAGGTTTCAGAGAATGTTTTATCCCGATTTTTTAAATGAACTTATTTTGGTTTATTACCTAATTAAATTCATGTTGTCAGTGTCTCCAGAAAGAATTAAAATAACAAGAAGTTCCATTCGTAGATTTTGTAGAAATTTACATAAACAAAAAGAAACTGAACAAAAGAAAAATATAAGAAGCTTATAATTAATTGTAGTTATTGTATAAATACTTCAAAATTGCATTCTCTTCGAACGATGAATACGTAAATCTATGTAAATAATTCTTCAATTAGGGGTCATACTTAATAAAACTAATAAATTTTCAATACATTAGATAAATCCTGAATTCCTATTATATACAAATCGCATACACTTACATATAACAATATTTATTTCTATATATATATATTTATAAATATATATATACATATATATGTGTAATGATTTTGTTATGCGAAGCTTGGCAAATTTGCGGATATATATTTTGTATTCAATTTACTTATGTGTTAAGTAGCAGAGTTCGGTTATAAATTTTAACAAAAGATTGGTTCATTCATTCCATAGTAAATAAGAAGCAAGCATGAATTGAAATACTTTCAATATCCTTTCGAAAAATAGAACATCAAATCACTGGGAGTCTACGTAGTCTTCACTTTAGCAAATCTTCATCCCTCCCCCATTAAGACTCAGGCTCTATCCCGAACTATATTCGGGATTCTCCTCAAAGCCTAACAACTTCCTACCAACCAATCAGTCAAAATAATGAGTTAACCCTTATTTATTAAAGACTGAATCCGAACAAAAGTCAGAAGATTTCAATTATATTCCCAATTAAAGAGTGAAAGACCTGGCCGAGATTTGGATTTATCAAATGAGTGAAAGAATATTAGTGGAGTGTACGTACTAGATGAAAAATGAATGGGATTCATCATTGATTTATTGATACAGTCGAGATAGGAATCAATTTTTTGTCAAGGTTAGAATAAAAGTAAAAATCACAAGAAAGAAAAATTAGTTTATAATTTTGTCTTTCTTTGGAAAAAATAATTTAAAAAAAAAACAACAAAACAACATACAAAATAAACAAAAAAATAATTAAGCATCTAACCAATTTTAGAGATTTCACTTAAATTTACATTATATACATTGTTATAAAACAAATTATAGACGCTGTGAAATAAACAAGAAAATTTCCAAAAAAAAAATAAAAAGAAATCATTACTAGCAAAAAAGTATCTGCAACCTAACCTAAAAACTGTACGCCTACAAACCCATTGAATTGTGCAGTGGAGGCGTCTGCTGATCAGCTGATCTTAGAGCTTTTTTTATATTTATTATTGTTGAATGAATTGCCCGCCTCGCCCTGCCCTGCCCTGTACCACATATCGCCGCCCCGCTCGCATTCGCCGCACTGTTTGAAGTTCGAATCGAATCCAAAAAAAATCCAATTTTATACATATTCCAATTTATTTTTATTTTTATTTTACACAGTAAATCCCCGATTTCATTAATTGGATGACCACCTAATTAATTTAATATAAATTAAGTCCATCCCTGCTATATAGAAAAACCTATGTGAAGTTGTTCAATTTTGATATACTAGTGTGCCAAAACAAAACCAAACAAAATCAAAATCACTCTATGTGAATGCGAGAGATCTATTGCTGTACATTATGGTCTACAAACAAAAAAACAAATACCACACACTCGGTCAAACCTTTTCACAAAGAACCAACGAATGAATTCATATTGCAAATTCAGCATGTAAAAACAATCTGAAACATGATAACGAAATATAAATACTGAAACCCGAACTGGTCTACTACTTCTTACAATGAAAATAAATAGCAAATCAATTCCCCCAACCACCAACAAAGCAGCGCAGTACTGGCCGCTTACCCCCACCCACCACCACAGCCTCATCAAAACAGCTGTTGTTGCCATTGTACTGGCCGCCCCTACCATTCTTTCCAATTTTCCAGCTTCCAGTTGAAGTTACAGTTGCAGTTGCTGTTTCCACATGCTATGATTTTGAATTTGCTTTAAAATCAATTAATGGTAATTATCATAAATTTCTATTATTGTCTGTATGTATATGTGTAGTTCCTGATGCCGTCGTCGATAAATGGTAAAGGTCTTGGCCATTATATTCAAAAACCGATACAAACGTGAAGGAGGATATCCAAAAGGATGTCAGATTTGTATACCTTTATAAATCTTGTATTAATTGCTCAGACAGCCCTGTTACCTGAAATTGCAAATTGTAATCCAACATGAATAAAATTATAATTATTTATTTGAATTAGAAAGTAATGGAAAAACTATATCTTAACTCACGGGTTAGTAAGAATGGATTTAACTAAATAAACATTACAAAACTATTACAATTGGTTGTTTAATTTTAAAATCATTTTGATCATTCCGCAACATCAAAATATTTATCGTCCCTGCGAAAAGTAATCGATTCTTTTATCAAAGTGAAAGCTCCCGGGCCTGCTCAGCGAAAGCTCTCTACCCGCATTCTCTGTGAAAGCTCTGGCCAGTGGAAAAAATGGCCGTGCTTATGCAACGAAAAATGATCAGCGAGCATGGCATGGAATAAATCGACATGCCCATTTGGAATAAGTAATGCGACATTCTAAAAATAACCTAGTCCATGAGCACGAGACACCCATTAAAACAGCATTGAGAAACCCAATCACGTATTCGCACTAAAAAACACGCAAACGTAGTGTGCACATATGTAAATCTCCAACGTCAAACAGCTCATATAAAAATACATACGGAGGTCTTACATATACAAACAAACGTACAAGGAAAAGTATGTACTGCAGACCACAGCCAATAGATGGCGTTGGCACTATCATCACTGTGAGATAGTATCTCAATTTAAGAACTGACTTATGCCAGAAAGTATACTATGTACACATATATGCGTTTATTATCCATTATAGGCTCATTATGCAAGCGAATTTATTAATTAATTAAATTTATTTTACGCAATAAAAGTTTTTATTTATTATAAACTGGTTCTTTGTACATTATTTGTCATTATTTGAAAAGGAATAAGAATCACTAGTGCCTGAAGTTAGTTTTATAGCATTCTCATTGCCAATAATGTTGCTTAAACTTAAAATATCGTATTTAGTGTACAGAACTTTGACGCTCATGGAATCCTTTAATCCATCGCGAGGATTCTGGTTCGTTTCGAGCATTAAGTTTATCATTTCGGAATAAAAGTTGGGAAAGTTTGGCGGTTGATAGAATATCAAGTGACGGATTCCCTTAATTCGGGTACGCCGGAAAAAGTGAGCTCTTTCGGAGTATAGCATGAACTGAGCACCACTATGAAAGAATATATCTCTTGCTCGAGATATTTTCTCTTTCTTTGTGTATTCACTTATTTGAACATAGTTAACCATTTCGGTTTTAAAGTGATTTCTCAATCGCACATAGTCAAAATAGCTGGGAACATATAGCAAACAGTGCGATTGACCAGATCGACTGTACTGGGGTAAAATATGTCTTACAAAATATTGAAACCGATCATCGAAAGCGGTTTCGACGCTCGAACAATTAATGCGTTGGAAAACCTGTTCGATGGGCGTTAATACGTTCGAAATATCACCAAGTTCAATCTGATTTGTTATCCTTACTCGGCCCTGGTAATTGTGACACTTGTTGTTCATTAATCCTCGGAATTCCGGTAGCTCATGGGAGGCAAAGAACAAAGTTTGACGATAAAAGCGAGAAGTTCCATTCAGGCAGTACGAGCGAACGCGCTGGCAATTCGTCTCCGGCAATTTCTGTGGCTGCAAGTGCAGATGATCAAGCACATAGAGAAGATTCTCCCAATTTTGAGCGATGAAAAGTTCGGTTTGATCAACAATAAGTAGCTCGATTGAGTTAAGAAAGTCAAAGTCCTGTTCCTTATCGTTGATAATCATTCGTAGAGCCAACGGAGAGGCAATCAAAATGTCCGATGTGCTAATGTCCGTGTATAACGACATCGTTTTCTTCGTAAAGCGAATGCCGACTTTAAAGTTGTCATCTGTATTACCCTTAAACGTTTGCTCATAATCCAAGGGCTTCGGATTGGTTTTGGGAAAATAGATTGTATCTCCGGAAAAATCCTTTACAAAGCGGTCATATTTCGCGATGGGTGGTCCAGCTTTCTTGTCTAGAAATAACACAACTTTATACGTAAAAGCATAGTAAGTATAAATCAATAACTTACCCTTTTGATGTGCAAACAACAGATTTCCCATAATATTGACGGTTTTCAGCGCTGACTCCCGAAAAGGTAGTATAATGAGCACCTTCATTCGCGTTAGTCCTTGATCTCTATAGCTATCTGGTATTGAGATTTCGCTCGGCTTCAGCTTTGGATCCTTTACAAGATTACTAATTTTCTCATTATTGCGTAGAATCTGTGATCGACTCTTGAGCATGTGATTAACGGCATGAAGACAGTAGGCATAGCGGATTTCCTCGGCATTTTCGTGGGAACGACGAGGGAAATACACGTCCAAGTAGTTATTTGCGCAGTGAAAGATTTCCATTTGGAGAGCGGAAAATGGGAAAGTCGCATTCGTACATAACGGCGTTTTTACCTCCAGAGTCTGAAGATCTGCCGGCTTAGTAGCTACTGGAGGTCGACTATAGTTGGTGTCTGAATTTGTTGTTGACTTCAAAATCGGAATTTCGATTTTAAAGTTCCCGATTGACGACCACTTGAATTTATAAGTTTTTCTTTCGTCGGCAATCAAATCGGTGATATCATCCGTAGAAAGATCCAAATCGAATCGCGTCGCAAACGAGTTGTTTGGTTTTGTATTAACCGTAGATATATCTTCCTGATCCATATGAGAGTCGTCTGGAATTCTCGCTGGGATTAGATCTGTCTCCTCACTTACCGCTAGAGCTGTAATGCAAATAATGGGTTAACTATTGAAATAAACCAAACGTGGCTATCTCACCTGTCTTAGCAGAACTGAATTGATCTACAAGTTGGTCGTAACACATGTTGTCATCTTCTTGTAATGTTGGTAACTCATGCATGGGCATATTTAATTCAACATTTTTAATTGAACTGTGGAATTGACTCTCAGTCCTATACGATTTTTCCATTTGTCTGCTCCTCTGTATGAATTTATTGTTTTTGGAAAACTTATCGTTTCTCTTCACTGGTGCAGTTTTCCTATTTGGCTTGGAGCCTCTGTTTTTATGTTTTCCCCTCATTTTGATTATTTATTGCAACCAAAATTGAATGCGTTAAAAATTGAGCCCAAAGCGTGGACAACAGCTGATAACTTGCTATCGAGTTTCGTTGCGTGTCCGTAAAATGCAGCCCTGTTAATAAAAAAAACTATCGTTATAAAAAGTATCGATTAATAAATGCTCTTGTACTTTTCAATAGGCATGGAAATTATTTGATTACGAAATATTATTTAAAAGTATTTTATTTTATATTTAAAGTCAAAATTTAGTTTCTTTTCGGATGAGGGATGGGTAAAAATATATATCGATGTTTTAGGGCAAAAAGAAAAGAACATTATAACTTCCAAGGAAAATAATGGTATTCCAATTAAACGAAACTAAACACACTAAATAGTTATACATTAGTGGAGGAAATGCGATGAAAATGCCGAGCTATTTTTAATATTTTAATTCAATTTAGAATTCTAGATTACAACATTTTTCTGTCACAATCATAGGTTAAGTCAACTTAATGGCTTAAACTTTTTCAAGTTTATCATTTATTAACTAAAAATTGTGTATGAAATCCTATCTCCATTAAAAATCCATTCAATACAGATGTTTAATTTTTAAAAATTTCAACTTATCGCATGTTTACGTTATTATATCATATATCACCTGTATTTGTCCATGGTCACACCCTTATTTTCATTACCCTATTTAGATTACCATTGGCCGATATTATTTAGGAGTATCACTAATTCAAAAATTATTCCAACAGATAGCCTCTATCGATATCTCATCTGAAAATCGATAGATTTAGCCAATACGATGTTTTAATTATTCAATTCATAAGTTTTTTATACACTATCCTATAGTAAGCTTCTGTAGGTAGCAATTGTTTTATATAAACTCATTTTATTTAATGTATATTTCATAATAACGGCGAGAAACGATATATTCATACAATTACGATGAAAACTATCGATCACGGGGCATCTCTAGGTTGATACATAAAATAAAAATACATAAAAGTGAGTTTTTTAGTTAATGAAAATAAGTTTAATATCCGAATAATACATTAATGTGAACCTTAAGGCAAATGACAATTTTCTGTACTGAATACTAATTACATGGACAACACAAAAATCATATAAAGTGCAAATGTAATTTTATGTATGTGTAGATTTTTCCTAGATATTGCTGCCATAGATGAATAGAGGAGTTAATTTTGCTCGCATAAAGAAATATCTTTAATAATGTTAAAAACACAAACAACACAAGGATCATTTGGTGGTCAATGCAAATTAAATACTTAATGTGCACACATAGATACACAAATACATACATATGTATATTGTTGTTCAGCTCGCGTAAAAAGATATGTGATACGAGTCTGACCTTTCAATCCTGAGAAAATTAAAAACCGTGAAACAATATCACATAAAATACATTTAAATAAAACGTTGCATGATGTACTCGTATTTGTATGTACATATCTATAATATAAAATATACATATGTGCTTTATTATATATAAATACATCGTTATAAATGTACATACATGTGTGTATAGGCGACACACAGATGTGTATATATGTATGCATGTGTATACTTACATATATATTTATGAAATGTATTTATGTATTCATGCATACAAATACACAGGTATCTATGTATATTTTTGCATGACACTCAGTAGAAATATTTCGGGTATACGGACGATTTATTTATTGGATAAAAAAAATTAAAATTCTTTCATCGTGGAAGTCTTTGAATAATTCTATATGTAATAATATGATTTATTTACAAGTGTGTACATAAAAAATATACAAATTTGCACACAAGCATGTCCTATATGTATATAAAAATACATATATAAATTTATATATAATTATATATATACTATCTTTAAGCAAAAATAGTGTTGGTATCTATTGTACATGTACGTAAATGTGTAAGTGTGTGTGTATGTGTATCTCTAACGTGTGTATGAATATGTGTATATAAGTATTGTCTGTGTATGCGCAAAACGTCCAGCCCACTCCTTCACCTGTTACACTGTAGTTTTCGATGTGTGCCAGTGTTTAGAACCGTTCAATTTATTCCACACATGCACACACAGACACGCACACATACACATGTCTACAGCTATGTGGTTGCATGTGTGCGTCAGTGGGTGGGTATAAGCAAAGGATACGTTCATTTGCGAATAAAAATACGCAAGTGTGCGTGTGAGTGTGTTTATTTATCAAAATAGAAATTGTAATAAATGATTTATGAGCAAAGTGCAATTTTAAGTTGTGAGTTAACATAGTATTAAGATCAATAACATGCCCAAAGGACACACTCACACACAAACACTCACATACATACGTACATGTAACAGTGTCACATATTTATGTGTACCACAAAAATGCGCGCAAAGTAGACACAAAGTTTGGTGTGCCCTAAAATAAATGGGAATCGCAGCAATTTTTATTTATTGGCATTTCGATCAGCTGATTCATAGTTTGAGTTCATAAAAATAGTTAATTATTACATGCAGCAGATAATTAAGTTCTTAACCGAAATACTTTAAATTCACTTTCGCGAATTGTACCAAGTTTTATACGCCTACCCTAAAACGGTGAACGGTGAGAAATATGACGTTATTTCTCAGATTTTATTAACTGTCTGGCCTTTGATTTATTAATTGTTATTTTTTTGTTGTTTCATTTACATTTTTTCTTTAGATAAATTATTAATCATTGGAGGAAATTGTATATAGAAAAAAAATCTACTTGGATTGTATAGAATCGAAAATAAGTGAACGCATAAAATTGTGCAGGCAATTTTGCAAACACAGTTATACTGGAGCAGAACGGAGAAAGTACCAGGGGTGCAGAGTCCCCCGACGTGAACCAAGAGAACCGAACGACGTGTTGGTGGGCTCCCTGGGCTGCAATGGGTTGTTTTGGTTCGCCAACAACAAAACAGTCCGATGTTAGTTCGGAGGATTCGAAAAGTCAAAAGCGTCGCAGTGATGCCATATCGCGGCAATTGCAAAAGGATAAACAGCTCTATAGAGCAACACACAGGCTCCTACTACTAGGCGCTGGTGAGTCTGGTAAATCAACTATAGTCAAACAGATGCGGATATTGCATGTCGATGGATTTTCTGAGCAAGAGAAGAAGCAGAAAATTGATGATATTAAAAAGAATATTCGGGACGCTATATTGGTGAGTCGAAAACTATTTTAAATACTACAAATAGAGACCAGTTAAAGCCCCAAACTCACGTTTCTGACCCTTCTTCTTTCACTTACAGACTATTACTGGAGCCATGAGCACACTTAATCCACCTGTAGCTTTAGAAAAGAAAGAGAACGAGCCTAGGGTGGAATACATTCAGGATTATGCCTCTAGTAAGTAAACCCCAAACCCAAATCGGTTTATCACAATTTGTGCTTACTCTTTCCTCCGCCCCCAAACGACAAGTTGAAAGTGGAAAGTTGTGTATGTGTTACGTTTGTGTGTGTGTGCATGGATGTGTGTTTTTTACGCATAAAAAAGCCATCGAAACCAATTTTGGTATGGCATAACCCCCCATATATGGATCGAGTTCATTTATGATTTTTGATAACTTCCTCGGCTACCAAAACGAATAAAGATTAACTGATTTTTTGTTTGTTCGTTTTGTTTTGTTTTCGTTGTGTAATTTCTATTTGACTGTGCCGAATTGATTTCTAATTGTGTCTCTTTCAGGTCCCGACTTTAACTATCCTCCTGAATTTTATGAACACACCGAAGAGTTATGGAAAGACAAAGGGGTCCTACAAACCTATGAAAGGTCAAATGAATATCAATTAATTGACTGTGCAAAATAGTAAGTAACTAGCCAAACAACTAACTAAATTATTACCAAAGTTAAGGTACTTAAAGTTAGTGAACGCTAGAGCTGTTTAGTATTATAGTTTTGTTTCAATTTTACTTTACTTAAAACGTTTTCTTTATTTAGGACTGTGGAGAATTGGTGGAATTTCACTAAGGGGTAAATTGGTGTCTTACTTTAAACTTAAATAGTACAACTAGCTAGCTAGAAGTAACAGACGTATTACTTTGAGAACAGCATTTTAAATTAGACTTTTGGGCAGTCTATATACACTATATTATATACCGTAAATAAATAAACTTAACAACTTTATTTTTAAGCTTTCTGGATCGAGTAAGCACAATTAAGAATCCAAATTATACACCAAATGAACAAGATATTCTACGGTGCCGTGTGTTGACTTCTGGAATATTTGAAACAAGATTTCAGGTGGACAAAGTTAATTTTCAGTGAGTAATACCAACAAATTAATTGTTAATACTATTAAGAATGCTCATTATATATATCTCTTTTTAAATCTCCAGTATGTTTGATGTGGGAGGACAGCGTGATGAGCGCAGGAAATGGATTCAATGTTTCAATGATGTAACTGCTATAATATTTGTAACAGCATGCTCAAGTTATAATATGGTTTTGCGTGAGGATCCCACTCAAAATCGACTTCGAGAATCCTTGGACTTATTTAAGAGTATTTGGAATAACAGGTAAGATATCACTAGGAATGCCTAAGTAAATATTACTAACTGTTTTTCTCCTCAGATGGCTACGTACAATTTCCATTATACTTTTTCTAAATAAGCAAGATTTGTTAGCAGAGAAAATAAAGGCTGGAAAAAGTAAATTGTCGGAATATTTCTCCGAGTTTAACAAATATCAAACGCCAAGTGAGTAGGCAACTTACTCAGTTCGTTTAACTATATATGCTTTATATGTATAAATATCTCAATAACTTCTGCTGTAGGTGACGCAATAATGGAATCCAATGATGACCCAGAAGTAATAAGAGCAAAATATTTCATACGGGATGAGTTTCTGGTGAGTTTCAGTAATAAATTTAACCACTTTTATTGTTAATTGAATTGATTCAACTATTCTATTTGCTTTTCAGCGTATATCAACTGCAAGTGGAGATGGCAAACACTATTGTTATCCACATTTTACGTGCGCCGTTGACACGGAGAACATAAAACGAGTTTTTAATGATTGTAGGGATATAATTCAGAGGATGCACCTTCGTCAATATGAATTGTTATAGGCTATCCCTATCGCCGTAATTCAAATAAATAAAGTAAAGAATATATTAATGAATTACTGTTTTAAATATAATTATCAAATGTAATTTGTATTTAAATAGTCCCTTGAAAAAAAAAGCGCTGCATTTAGATCTGGTATGACCTTTCACAAAACTCAACATTAAAGAAGAATAAATAAACATGTTAATAACAATCATAATTGTTTTTATTGACTAAGTTATCCATTGTTTATTATTTATGTTTTCCATTTAATTTCCCTTGACACAAAGCAGCCTTGCATTCATTTTGAGTCATGTAACCTCTGGTATTTTTAGAGCTATACGAGTGGATTGAGTATGCCAAAACTGACCGAAGCCTTGTCAATCTCATCGAAGTTTCTTTTCATTTTACTCTTCCAGGCATTCTTATTGTACACATAGTCCTTCCCCATCATTAGCGGCCATATAGCATTGTGATCACTGGATCTTCCCGGTAAGGAGTTAAGGAAATCGTCCTTCACGAGGTTTTGTGGCTTGTAATCCGCACGTCGACAGAGCAGACACTTCAGCGCTTGCTCCTTGGAGAGGAATACCATTCTGGAATGAGGGATTGAATCATTAGTTAGTAATCAACGCTCTTAGAGGAGTCCTCTCTCGAAGTCCAAAGTAGTCTGTGGAAGTCCCATAACTTCTTACCTCAGCATAGACTGTCCATCAACTTTTTCCCAGCCGGCTTTTGATACAAAATGTATTTATTAGTTTAAATTTATAGAATTTAAATTGTTTATGAACTATAGTTTAAAGTTTCTAAAATTTTACACCATTGCCGAAGGTTACTATAAATAATGCCTTGAGTTTTTGATACCCAGTACCTAAAGGGTATCAAGTCGTCGGCTACCAAGTATAATTTAATTTTAGTCCACCTCTAGCTTAGCGCCGATAACTGCTTCATCGATAAAATCGATTACAGTTAAGCCTGTATACACAAAGGATTATCCCCAGTAGCCAAGTAACTCCTCCAGATGAACCTAATACCGGGAAAACTATTGATTTTTCCCGCGAACTTCTGCGTTATTAATAGGAAATTTATATGTACATAATATGTACTACATATCTACAAATATAGGTAAATCATTTATAATGTTCACTTTGAAGAATTTATTTAGTCTTAACAAAAGAAATATACATATATTTTTGTTTCTTTTTGGATTATATACAAATAAAAGCAAAAAAATTTAAGCAATTTATATATAGTTTATAATAAATACATATTTACACATTGCGATATATTTTAGCTTATAATTTGGACATTTTGAAGACGTTAAAATGGAATCATAGGAGCCAGAAGGGGAAAAAAACTTTTTATATTGCTTGCATTTCGTTAGTTGAAGTTCTTTTAATCAGATGACCTCCACCAAGGCTGTCTAGATTGCGTTTGGGTATCTTAAATAACGATTTTTGAAGTTGTTCCTGATTTGCGTTTCCTCGCGGCATCGAAAATAAAAAGTTTTTGGAAAACGAACCGATAAAATCATTTAAACTTGAGCCGGAAGTAAGCAATCTTTCGTGGATAATAACTGCTGGCTGAAGCGGACTGTAGAAGCCATCAAATAATTGTGATGAAGTCGACAAATCTGCCCAAAATAAGATAAAAATAATAAATAAGCAAAAATGTTAATAGGAAAACAAAGCAGCGCTTAAAAAATAAAATACAAATATTTTACAGCTAAAGCTATTGGTACAGCGCCCTCGAAATTGGTGAAAAACGTAAATAAAATGAACTTATTTAAGTTAACTTAACGGGAAACACGTTAAGAAATTATATTTAAATTTTATATACATAAATTAAAGCTAGCAAGCAGTTGTAGTAGAACTGCTTTAGTAAAGCAGTGCGATTTGAAGCTCGCACTGCTTTGTCATATTTTTGATAAAGCAGTGAGCCAGCGATCAAGCTGTTGTCGTTAATGCACTTCACAACACTTGTCCAATATATTTGATATAAATGCATATAAACAGTAGCCGAGCACCACATAAATAGTTAAACACAAGTGTAACAACATTTAATTTGCACAACTAAAAACAAGCAATTCAACTGTTCACTGTCCACTGCTGAAGGAGGACTGTGCGATGCAATGCGATCGACGTTCAATTTATAGCCCCGATGGCCCACACATACATACAGGGTGACCACAGCCATAAAGCGCAACGGCCTGAGAGCGCAGACTAAGAGCTTGCAAGAGTACCCATTACAAATTGCTACTTCAGTTGCAGCGTATACCCTGCGCAAAAGCTGTGGGGTTGCTGGGTGAGTTTTTTCCTATTAGTACTCTACATATAATTAAAAATCGGTTCTTTTTTCGAATTAACTAATTATTGATTTAATATTAAAAGTTTGAAGTTCAAATAATTTTATACGATGTTTATAGCGCATTTGCTAGTCAGGTTTCTGCATTTATTTGTAAAGTATTTTCATACGTCACTACATTTGAAATAATTTGTGGTAAATGGTTCAGCAAACACCGCCAAAGAACTAGGCAAACATACGTAGTGCGTTCTATATAATATGTGCTCTTGTTTGTGGGCGACTTTTAAACATATGTTCAATTCTATTATGTGGAATGCTTTGTGCTACCCCAATTCGCTTAGCTGCGATTTTAATTCGCTTTGAGGCCACAGTCCAAGGATATTATAAATATGGCTATACGCATAAGGTTCCCTTTCCTCTAAAGGAGTCTTGTTTAATGGAGTGTGCCTAATTCTTATGCCATCCAAAATTCTATGTGGCTTATGCTTGAACAGACTAAGGAAATGTGAAACATATGTCTGTTAGTTTCCCAAGAATTTAGACACATCCTTCACCCACTAGGGAGGACTTCCCCAGTCACCTATCGAAAATGAGACAGAGAGTTCAATAAATAGTTGATATGCTTTTTATTTATTTATATAATTTATTAATTTGTTTAAGTTTTTTTGACTGCCGGCTCTTTGCCATTGTCTACACAATTTCATTTTTTTACTAGAACAATAATAGCACAAACGACCATTTATTTAAATCGATGACCTAAAGACACATAGCTTAAGTATAAGTGAGTAATATTAATAAACATGATTTTCCAAAATATGTTAGTATTTTTTGTATGTATGTGTGTGTATGTATGTTTGTTTGTATGTATGTCACAAGTTTATACAATCTTTTGAGAACTGATCTTTGATTTTTGACACAACAGGCAGAATTAGTAATACAGAATTTATGAATAAATTTCGAAAAAGATATGATTTAAGATGAACGAATCGATATAAGCTCAGAATAATAAGAATGATACGCGAGTCCTCCTTGCATCCCCTTTGGCTCTTCGAGCCATACCATAATGTCACATGCTCCCCTCGCTGCTGCTCGTCGTTCCTTTCGAGTCACCCATGCCTCCGGCAACGTTGTCGTCTCCTCTTACGGAGCCCGAAGTTAGTCCTCCAGTTATTCCAGTTAAATTTAATTTGTACTGTTGGAATTTAGAGTAAAATTAATTAAAAGACTGAATTAATGAATTAAACTTGGGTACAAAAGAGAAATTAAAGAAAGGAAAACCGGAAGAAATTTAATTTTCCAAGAAGACATCACATCAAAAAATATGCGTTGATTAGGAAAAGCAAGAATATATTTGAAAATTGTTTGCAAAAATCAAAGAAAGTTAACACAGTACAAATAATTATTGTTAAACAATAGTTTAAATAAATACAATATTTACAGACATGCTTAATAAATGGACTATTAGGTTACCTTGTTTGCGCACTCAAAACATTTGGAAACTACTTTGTTAATAACATTCATTAGATTCTTGGTTTCCCTTATGACGTGATCGACCTTCACAAAGGTCGCTGCCTTGCCCACCGTGTGATCCTTGACTGTAAACTGAAGGGCTTGGACAAAAGTCGGCACTCTATCTAAAATACCTAAAAGATCCTTCTTGTTATCACTGGCGGGCACCTGTCAAAGAACGTTATATATAATTTCAGTTTATTCAGATAGTAGGACATTTACCTGGTATGAAAAATGGCGAAGCACTTTGTAGAGTCGATTGGCTTCTTCAGCAAAATATTCGGCCTGAGTAAATAAATCTTGGGTGGTTCTTAAAGAACCGCTACCCTTTGTAAATTGATACATGAGAAATGCCATTGCGGACATGTTTTTGGCTCTTTTCAGTATGTCGTTGTCATCGGAGCCATCCTCAGACCACTTGGATTGAAATGCACCTGGATCTCCATTATTTTTACTATCTACACCTGAGTACTCGACCATTTCGCCCTCATCTGTGGCAGGTACATATGGTTTTGCTGATTTTATAGAAGTTTCGCATTTCTGTCAACAAAAATAAATATATAACTAAATAGTTCTCTTCCACCCAGCTTTGTTCTTACCTCCAGTTGTGTATCTATGTCTTGTTTGGATGTATCCACCGTCACTAGAATCTTCTTGGCAATCATTGAAATCTCATTTATCAGCCACTTCCACATGTCCAAAAAGGACTCAAAATTCTCATTGGCTGCACTGCTGTTCGTATATTTCCAGAGTATTTTGGCCGCAATGAAGACCTGTGGGCCATAGATTCTTAAATTGATTGCCAGACACTTGGCATGAACCTGAAGTCTTTCCGTAGGCGCAATATGCTGCAATAATTTGCAAATATCAAAAATATGATCACAGCAGTCGTGAAATTTCGTCGAACACTGATTAAGATTCTCCAGATCATGAGTCACCGCCAGCACATGAAAAGATTTGACAATTTTTGTGCACAGCTTTAGGGATTCGTTGAAGTCAGCGATTTGACTGGACACCGAGATGACCAGTTGTTTGCAGAGCTCCTCCAAGCTGGCCAGCATGCTCATTTCGGGCTCCCTGCCTGGTCCCTGAACCTGCACTCTAGCTCCCATGTTATCGTGCTGATCCTTGATCAGATGATTTAGATACATGTCAAACTCCAGCTTACAGTTGTCCACATAGGTGAGAATGTTCTTGCGATGATCGTGACTGATGTAGGGGGAATCTGTAAAGTCATGCGCCTTTTCAAACAACTTGTCGAACGCCATCGATAGCTCATTCCGCAGATCCAAACTCTCGTACGTAAAGTTCTTCTTTAAATTTAGATTCTTAATCATGTGGCCTCCGGAAATGGGCGCTAAATTCTTATCTTTGTGGTAAATATCACTTTTCCAATGTTCGTCATTAAACATGGAGTAGAAGGCATCCGGATCGTTGCTGCCTTCGTTATTGCTATTACAATCGTATTGGCTCGTCTGCAGTTTGTATCTCTTGATCAGATTGATAATACGCTTTATTGTCGTGTAGATGCTCTCGTTCTCATAGTTTGAATTGCAGCGCGCATTACGGAATGCCATATGCTTGGCTGAATCAAAAATACTATCCTTAATCACAAAATGTATGAGATCCATTGCCCGCCGGATTTGGCAGAATACTGTGTCCCGATTCTCCTTTACTATAACGCAGTCGCTGTGGATTAAACTGCTCTTTGACGACGTCAGAAGAATTGAAATGGACTTTTCCAGTATCTGGCGGGCTGAGAACATCTGTGCCCGTCGACGCTCTTCCTTGAACGAGTTGCGATGGTGTCCAGTTAGGTAGGCAAGCTCAATCATTTCTGTTCCAAAGATGGAGAACGCACGCACAAACTCCGTAAAGTTCATCACAGACTCCAGTTTTTCCAAGCTCTCCGATGCCCGCTTTTTGGCCGTCAATAGCTTTTTCACCACAATAATATCCACAAGCAACAGAATTCTGGTTATGGATGAAAGTAGAGATCGTGCTGCCAATACAATTGCTCCATAATCCTTCAATGGTTCGATGTGATGGCGTAGCTCCATGCCACCCAGCGGCGAAAGGTCGCACAAATGTTCAATGGATTTGCCTAAAAATAGCAGACATTAGCGCACAATTGCCAGTGATTCTATTTATAAACTAATTGCAGGTAATCATTCAGCAGCAATGCCGTCATCACATTAATATTTCATTTGCCTGCAGTTAATTGCATTTGTGGGTGTAGAAAAGTAAATTTGAAATCGATGATATCAAAAGGACGACATGAACGGACTTTAGTTCATGTGAACGAACCAATTGATCGAATTCAGATCGTTCACAATTAGTTATCAGTTATCGATTTATAATTTGAATCGAACTACAAGTAATTGACATTAGATACAATCTTGATTACGCATATCGATTTTTAAATTAAATTATACGTTTAAAGCTGTGCAAAATAAATTTGATTATGCAGGCAGACAAAATCCCCACCTGCGTCTCTTGCTTCCTTAGCCGCCTCATACATATCGGCTTTGATGTCAGAATTTTCCTCGGCTATTATTTCTCCAATTGTTATAAATCTCTCCACAGCAGTGCTCAAGGAATGACCGATGTTCCCAAACGTCGACATGATTTCCTCGTTATCAATATCACGTATACGATAGCGTTGATTCTATAAAGCAGAAATATAAATATTAGCTACGCTCAATTGTTCTTTATTCAATTTCACGAATATTTGCAGTATTTTTTAATTAAGGAATGTATTTTTTAAATTAAATCTTCCGACTTGATTTTAAACACTTTAAAATTTTGATAAAAGTTTGTCTAACGCCATTCCAAATCAATGAAATTGCTTTAGTTATTGTTCTGTACGACCGGTTGTTGTAAACTTACATTAACATCAAGCGCTGAAGGTGATAATCCATACATTTTGATTGATCGACCTTTATTAAATACTTATTATAACCTAAAAATATTGGTTTTCGCACATTAATGTTTACTTTGTATTTATTTATTGATTTTTCAAAATGAAAAAAAACGAAATAGTAACTCGAAAACAATAAAAGGTGTGTAAATTTAACCTTGAGTATTGGGCACTTTTGATATGAATTGAATTTGTTTTTATTGCCATGAACTTGAATAAAACCAATAAGTCAAACTGATTGTACTTAAAACACCACCTTCAATTTTGTATACATCTATAAATGTATATCTGTAAACAATATTAAAGCAACTGTTAGAATCAGCAACTATGTAATACAATCATACACGGAGGTACATTATTATTTAATTTGTTCTGCGCAACCCGAGTTTCTGCGCAGAATTTTTCAGTGCTGTGAAGCAACAATGTTTGCCAAAATCTTAAGAAGTATAAAAAATCTATAAAAATAACATATTCTGGTATTTATATTTTCCTGGCACAACATTTAATCAATAATAATTCAATCAACTTCGAGTAAAGGTAACATGTACCTAACCTAACCTAAGCCCTTATGTGTTTAAATTTTGCTTAGTGACCACCGTACCTAGCTGCAACGTGCGACACGACTACCGATAAAAAATAAGAACGGTTATCGATAGTGCAATCGATTGCACATCACCTTAAACAGCTGATTTTGAGCAATTTTGATTTGATAACCTTAACGAAAATATTAAATATGAAAAAGTTCTAATAAAAACAAAAGTACTTGTGCCTATAAGACATCGACGTGTTTATTGAGTTGTTTAGCTGCTCATCGACAAGTCACACAAACAGAATCAACACGATAAAAGAAAATTTTTTATTGTATTGTGAAGCATATGTAATTCGTTCCCTTACAATACCCCACAACAAATTCAACTAGAGCAAAATGATGCGAGGACCAAAAATCGTATGGCTGAGTAAATGGTATCACAGGGAACGGCCATGGATATCTGTTATGAGAAGACTATACATGACCGAAGTGGAAGCAAATAAATTGACCTTTCCTTTAATTCAGAAATGTAATATGTCGCGCACCGCTTTCGAAAGTAATCATGACATCAAGCCAAGAAACAATCCCGGCTCAACTCAAAACGACGAACCCAAAAAAAGTGTGGAGGACTTGGAGCGAGTCTACAACGTTCTTCAGAGTACGCTGCCCAAACTGTTCGTGGAGCCACTCGACTACTCCATTTACAGCCCGAACCTTATCTTCCAAAATAATATTACCGGCAAACACACCGTCGGTCTGTACCACTATGTCAAGCAAATTGCGATTCTACGTACAGTGGGTCACTTGAAGTATGCGTACGTGAAATTTGAGATACTTAAAATTACAAAGAACCCCGAGGACTACACAGTTCGTATAAGGTGGCGTGTCAGAGGCATTTCGGGTCTCAAGGTTATGTTCCAGTTCTGGAAGTACAAGGTGTGGCAGCTTAAGGAGATTCTGAAGGATCAGGAGGCATGGTACGATGGTTATTCGGTTTGTTATTTGGGCGATGATGGTCTGATTTATAAGCACATTGTGGACAAAGTGATGCCAGATGAGAGTCGTAAGATTGATGATAGTAATACCACAACGACGCTACCAACGGGTTCCTTAGCGGCGACGACGTCACAGAAAATGAATTTTCAGTAACCGTATAAATATGTAGATATGTATTTATTTGGACACCTTTTTGGCCATCAGTCAATCAATGTATCTAATTGCTTTAATAAATCAAATTTAAGCCATGTTAGTTAATGCATTCTAAGTAATTTATCAAATTACCAATAGCGTTTATTGTTTAAATGTGTGAATTGATCCCTTCGTTATATATCTATACGGGCGTAATCGAACACGTTTGGTAAATGCACTAATATAGGGTTTCTCTTTGTTATATTCCCTGGTGGTTTGCATCGAACCCTCCGTCTCCAGGAATATATCAAAGCTATAAATGGTGCGGAAGAGCTGTGCGAAAAGCAGGCGATGGTTTTTCTCTAGTTGTTGGGGTTGCAACGAATTCGTCCAGTACTCCATCATCTGTGGATTGTAGTTTTACCTTTAATATACATAGGTTTCCAATGGGTTCTCTCTTACCTTGATGGCTGAATTGTTCATGGCCGTGTGGCGACCATTCCAGTGTACGCTTAAGATCCAGAGTGGAATTTCCATGGGATAATTGCTGGGTATGCGAATGAAGCACTCCATTTTAGCTGATCCACGTACGAGCACTGCTCTGTACGAAGTATAGGTGATTCCATTGTCAGATGACAAAGTGGTAAGCAATTCAGAGTTTTGCATGTTGAATTCCTCCGTGGTAATAACCGTCCACTGCACAAGACTGCAGGACAAGCCCTCCGGGTAGATGTTCTCCTTTAGAGCATACAAATCTACATCCTTGTTGGTTAAGCCTCGTATCTGCTGTGTAAGTCTCATCCAGGAGTGCCAGCGTTTGGAGATCCTAGCGAACACATCACGTGTCCACCTGTGCAAATTGAGCTCATGATTAAATAACTTATTCTTATTAACTGTCGCAATGGAGCACATGCTTTGGAGCCAACAGTAGGGTTTTCCATGACCATTCTTTATCAGATACTCCAAACACTCCTCTGCGCTCAAGCTTAAGTTTTGTAACTGGAGAGGAGTATAAAATGGTTAAGTAAAACTATGTTTAGCTAAATTAATTCTCTTTTTACCTCATATTCGATACCAGGCACAGGCACATCATTCCCCAAGTCGTTGGGATACAAGTGTCCCAGTAGATTTTGCAGCAAATTTGTATCCCTACGAGAGTTTACTTTGTGATTACAAGAAATTTATTTATTGAAATATTTCTTACCCCTGAATATTTGTAGTATTTAAGCTGTTTAGTTGTCCGCGAACTGTGCAGCATTTTAGTAGAGTCCAATAACGTACGAATAATACCAGTTCGTAGGATTTGTCAGGGGTTTCCATCTAAAACAATACTTTGTGTTAACTCCAGGCTATGAAATTACATCACACCAATATTCAGCTTACCACTAAACGTATGTGAAGCGGATGAGGCTTAAGAGCGCGTTCCATTACATTGGTCACGGGTGCCTCTGATGGATTGTCCACATCTTGGAAATGACGGCGTTCCTTTAAAGAATCCTCTGTCTCTTGCAGCAGTTCCTGCATTTGTACATCACTTTCGTAACCAACTACTTCTGATTTGAAGGAAAATCCGTCATTTGCACGTTGCAATGACTCAAGATTTATGAACAAAATGTACAGAGCTCTTGGCAAATATTTAACAATTGAGCTTAATTTCCATTCGACATCCAAGGAGAGTTGTAGAGCATCGTGTAAGGGCTTTGTGGAATCGAGCAATGTGCGCAGAGCTGGCGCAAATGAAAGGTATTTCTGTGTCTGGTTCAGACTGTCCTGCAACAATTCCTGCTTTGATGTGAGCAGACTGCTGTACTGGCTGTCGAGTTCTTTGCGCAATTTGAGTTCGCATTCCAGACGATACAGATGTGATTTGTGACCGGTCATGATAGCTGTTTCCTCTGAATCAGCAGCAAATTTGCTGCCATACTCTTTATCGGACAATAGTTCCAGATAGGAATCCCGACTCTTGAATTTCTGACATCGCACAATTTCCTTCTTGAGGTGACTGACTTCGTACAACAGATTTTGTAAGTGCAGTCGGCTGAGATCAACTTTGGACTTTTCTAAATGCAAATCATCCCGTCCTGATTTAATGCTTCGCTTGACTTCGCGGTTGGAATGCTTCAGTGCCACAAACATTAGGGCGGCCGACGATTGTTTCACTTCAAAAACGTGACCCTTTAAGCAATGAATCGGTTATTAAAATGGCAAACTTACAAGTTATTTGTACATACAGAGTGTTTTAATTCTAAAATTTCATCCATTGCTTCTTTTAACTTCACAAATTGTTTATTTAAAACGTTTTCCATTTTGATAATATTCTGCGCTTTTGCCGACTATTAGAGATGCTACAAAACAATGAATACTTATCGATTAGCTGCGATACTTTGTTTGCCCCATCGATAAGTTACTCGTTGAAAAACATCGTGTTTCATATCGTCCATGTATCGATACTTACTGACTGCTGTTATAACTTTTGTGTAATTTAATAATAATTGAAATAAAGTTAAAGTAAAGTGAATTAAAGCCAATTCTTGATACTGTTAAGCATAAATACTAATTTATAATAATGCTGCGCTTGATCTGCCAAAGAGCCAATTTAATAAAAACAAAGTTCCCAAGTCGCCGGCTACAACAGGCGGTGGTGGACACCAAAGTCAAAGTTGGTATTTGATAACAATTTTAACAGTGTGGAATTAAAGTATTCGTGCACTGGATTTAATATATTTTATCTCATCTACTAATTTAGGCCATACCGACGCCACCTCCTGCAGTTAAGCAGATAAGTAATGCAAAAACAGATCGAACGGTTGGAAAATGGTTTCTGGGATGCGGCGGCATGGTATTCGTTGCGGTTGGTCTAGGTAAAGTAAAGGGGTTCCAACTACAGAATGAAATTTAAAACGGTTTCTTTCTAAAAAGGTGGCGTTACGAGATTAACTGAATCAGGACTCTCAATGGTAAAATGGAAACTAATGGGTGAACACATGCCTCGAAATCAGGAAGAATGGATAAGAGAGTTCGAGGAATACAAACAGTATCCAGAATTCAAAATGTATGTATTAAAATAGAGCTTTAACAGTACAATACTCATATATGTTTTGCAGGAAAAACTCCAACATATCGCTGGAAGACTTTAAATTTATTTACATGATGGAATACATGCATAGAATGTGGG